>NW_019167826.1:28245139-28286965 GCF_002303985.1 Durio zibethinus | reverse complement strand
ATCAGATCGGACGAGGGTTGTGTTAGTAGGATCGATAGCACGCAGGGGGACCGGGTCGATCCCTGACTTACGCATTCTGGCCCTCCAGCCGGCTTAAGCACCCGCACGCCCGTTTCGTGGGTTGGCTTAGGCATAGGGGAGTTCATTCCATGTCTAAGCCCTGGGCCGGCTGAGGGTAGTGTGGCAGCGGGATCGACAGCAACAGAGGGGGATCGGATTCGAATCCCCGACTTGCACATTATGCCTCTCCGGCCGGCTCAGCGCCCGAACGCTCATTTCATGGGTTGACTTAGGCATACAGAGTTCATTCCCAGTCTAAGATCAGATCAGGCTGAGGGGTTGCGGCAGCAGGAATCGAAGGACGCAGGGGGGACCGAGCTGGTCCCCCACGACTTGCGCCATTCTGCCCTCTTTAACCGGCTGAGAGCCCGCACGCTCGTTTCGTGGGATGGCTTAGGCATACGAAGTTTATTCCATGTGTAAGCATACGGAGTTCATTCTCTAGTCTAAGATCAGATCGGACCAAAGGTTGCGCCAGCAGGACTAGTAGCAGGATCTGCAGCACGCAGGGGGGACCGGGCCGATCCCTGACTTACGCATTCTGCCTCTCCGACGACTGAGCGCCCGTACGCCCGTTTCGTGGGTTGGCTTAGGCATAGGAGTTCATTCCACGTTAAGCCCCAAGCCGACCGAGGTTGTGGCAGCGAGACTTGGTAGCACGCAGATGGGGGACCAGGACCGATCCCCGACTTGTGATTTTGCCTCTCGTCGGTTAAGCGCCCGCACGCTCGTTTCATGGGTTGGCTTAGGCATACGGACTTCATTCCATGTCTAAGCATACGGAGTTCATTCCCACTCTAAGAGTTTGAGCCATGGTGCACATGCTGGGCTCGGGCATGTGCTGGTGCCACATTTTTTCGCCTGGGGCACCATCGCCGGAGCATCGCCTGGAGAGCCTAACCAGCGGCGTTGGGGTGCGCACATGATGTGCGATCGGTGCTGGTACTTGTCCCTTATATTGGCCCTCTATCCCTCATCAAACCTCAAGAACTCACACCCCCTTAAAAGAGCATTTGAGATTTTATAGGTTTTGCTGCTAGTGGCCATTAAAGTGTCTGAAATTGTGTCACTTTTTTTCAAACGGTCACAAAATCTTCTCAACTTCGAGTTCTTAGCTGAATATTTTTGTGCATGCCAACAAAATACAAGGATCACCTCTTACCAATTTGGGGACAAAACTTTTTCTAAAAAATTTTAAAAAATCCCAAACCGAAAAAAGTTTCAAAAATCGTGAAAAATAGAAAAGCGTGTCATTCTTTGCCACGAAACTTAAACATGAAGGCATAGGGGACCATGGTATGGAATTTACAAGCCATAAATTATGGGATTTGGCATGGCAGAAATATGAAGATGTGTTTGACCCACCTAACCACCCCTTCGAATTCCCCGCGGGGCTTACGGGCATTCCGCCTCTTCTGGTCGGCTGAGCAATCCGCACGCTCCGTTTTCATGGTTGACCTAGGCATAACAAGAGTTCATCCCCATTCTAAGCATACCAAAGTTCATTCCCAGTCTAAGATCAGATCGGACCAAGGGTTGCGATAGCAGGATCGGCAGGCACGCATGGGGGACTAGGTAGATGCCCCGGCTGGTGCATTTCTGCCTCTCCGTGCCGGCTGAGCGGCCGCACACCCGTTTCATGGGCTAGCTTAGGCATAGGAGTTTATTCCATGTCTAAGCCCCAGCCAGATCGAGGGTTGTGGCAGCGGGACCGACAGCACGTAGAAGGGGATCGGGCTGATCCCCGACTTGCGCATTATGCCTCTCCGGTTGGCTCAACGCCCACACGCTCATTTCGTGGGTTGACTTAGGCATACGGAGTTCATTCCCAGTCTAAGATAGGACCAGATCGAGGGTTGTGACAGCAGGATCGACAGCACGTAGGGGGACCGGGTTGGTCCCCGGCTTGCACATTCTGCCTCTCTGACTGACTTAGCGATTAGAGGGACCGGGGGGTGTGCGCACATGATGTGCGATGGGTGCTGGTACTTGGCCCTTAAATTGGCCCCCTATCCCTCATCAAACCTCGAGAACTCACACCCCCTTAAAGAGCATTTGAGATTTTATAGGTTTGCTGCCAGTAGCCATTAAAGTGTCTGAAATGGGGACACTTTTTTCAAACGGTCACAAAATCTTCTCCACTTCGAGTTTTTAGCTGAATGTTTTTGTGCATGACAAAAAAAATACAAGGATCACCTCTACCAAATTTGGGGACAAAACTTTTTCTAAAAAAATTTTAAAAAATCCCAAACCGTAAAAAGTTTCAAAAATCATGAAAAATAGAAAACGGGTTGTCTTGCCTCGAAACTTCACATCAAGGCGTAGGGACCATTGTATGAATTTACAAGCCATAAAAATGCGATTGGCATGGCAGAAATATGAAGATGTGCTTGAACCCACCTACCACCCGTTCGATCTCAGGCTTGCGCATCCTGCCTCTCTGGTTTACTGAGCGTCCGCATGCTCGTTTCGCGGGTTGACTTAGGCATACGGAGTTCATCACCAATCTAAGCATACGAAGTTCATTCCCAGTCTAAGATCAAACTAAACCAAGGGTTACGGCAGCAGGATCGACAGCACGCAGAGGGGACCAGACTGATCCTCGACTTGCGCATTCTGCCCTCTAATCGACTGAGCACCCGCACGCCCGTTTCATGGGTTGGCTTAGGCATAGGGAGTTCATTCCATGTCTAAGCCCCAGCCAGACTGAGGGTTGTGGCAGCGAGACTGATAGCACGTAGAGTGGGATAGGGCCGATCCTCGGCTTACGCATTATGCCTCTCCAGTCGGCTCAGCGCCTGAACGCTCATTTCATGGGTTACTTAGGCATACGGAGTTCATTCCCAGTCTAAGATCAGATCAGATCGAGGGTTGTGACAGCAGGATCGACACCACACAGGGGGGATAGAGTCAGTCCCTAGCTTGCGCATTCTGCCTCTTCGGCCGGCTGAGCGCCCGCACGCTCGTTTCGTGGGTTGGCTTAGGCATACGGAGTTCATTCCATGTCTAAGCATACGGAGTTCATTCCAAGTCTAAGAGTGGACCGGACCGAGCGTTACGATAGTAGGACCAGCAGTAGGATCGGCAGCACGTAGGGGGATCGGGTCGATCCCTGGCTTGCACATTCTCCCTCTCCGATCGGCCTCTCCGGCTGGCTGAGCGCCCACACACTTGTTTCACGGGTTGACTTAGGCATACGAAGTTTAACCCCAGTCTAAGCATACAAAGTTCATTCCCAGCTAAGATCGAACCAGACTGAGGGTTGCGACAGTAGGATCGACAGCATGTTGGGGGGGATCGGGTTGGTCCCCGACTTACGCATTCTGCCTCTCCGATCGGCTGAGCACCCGCACGCTCGTTTCGCAGGTTGGCTTAGGCATACGGAGTTCATTCCATGTCTAGGCATACGGAGTTCAATGCCAGTCTAAGAGTTTGAGCTACAGTGCACATGTTGGGCTTAGGCATGTGCTGGTGCCGTAATTTTTTCACCCGGGGCACCATCGTCGGAGCATCATCGGAGAGCCTAACCGACGATATTGGGTGTTCAAGCGATTGGGGGGCCGGGGGCATGTACGCACATGATGTGTGATGGGCGCTGGTACTTGGCCCTTATATTGGCCCCCTATCCCTCGTCAAACCTCGAGAACTCACACCCCCTTAAAGAGCACTTGAGATTTTATAGGTTTGCTGCCAGTAGCCATTAAAGTGTCCGAAATGGGGACACTTTTTTCAAACGATCACAAAATCTTCTCCACTTCAAGTTTTTAGCTGAATGTTTTTGTGCATGCCAACAAAAATACAAGAATCCCCTCTACCAAATTTGGAAACAAAACTCATTCTAAAAAATTTTTAAAAAATCCAGAATCATAAAAAGTTTAAAAAATCATGAAAAATAGAAAATGGGTCGTCTTGCCACGAAACTTCACATGAAGGCGTAGGGGACCATTGTATGAATTTACAAGCCATAAAAATGGCATTGGCATGGTAGAAATATGAAGATGTGCTTGAACCCACCTAACACTCGTTCGATCTCCGACTTGCGCATCCTGCCTCTCTGGTCGGCTGAGCGTCCGCACGCTCGTTTCGTGGGTTGACTTAGGCATACGAAGTTCATCCCCAGTCTAAGCATACGGAGTTCATTCCTAGTCTAAGATCAAACCAGACTGAGGGTTGTGACAGTAGGATCAACAGCATGTTGGGAGGGACCAGATCGGTCCCTGGCTTATGCATTTTGCCTCTCCGGTCGACTGAGCTCCCGCACGCTCGTTTCGTGGGTTGGCTTAGGCATGCGGAGTTCATTCCATGTCTAAGCATATGGAGTTTATTCCCAGTCTAAGATCGGATCAAACCGAGGGTTGCAGTAGCAGGATCAGCAGCAGGATCGACAGTAGGATCAGTAGCAGGATCAGCAGCAGGATCAGTAGCAGGATCGGCAGCAGGATCAGCAGGGGGGATCGGGCCAATCCTTGACTTATGCATTCTGCCTCTCTGATCGGTTGAGCGCCTGCACACTCATTTTTTAGGTTGGCTTAGGCATCAGACTTCATTCCATGTCTAAGCCCCAGTCGAACCGAAGGTTGTGGCAGCAGGATCGGCAGCGGGACTGAGGTTGTGGCCAGCACATAGAAGGGAACCGGACTGATCCCCGACTTACGTATTATGCCTCTCCGGTTGGCCTCCCCAACTGGCTAAGCGCTCGTAGGCTCGTTTCGTGGGTTGACTTAGGCATACGGAGTTCATCTCTAGTCTAAGCATACGGAGTTCATTCCCAGTCTAAGATCAGACCAGATCGAGGGTTACGACAACAGGATCTGTAGCACGCAGGGGGACCGGGCCGATCCTCGGCTTGCACATTCTACCTCTGTATGCCTTTTCGCCCGCACTCTCGTGTCGTGGGTTGGCTTAGCCATAGGGAGTTCATTCCATGTCTATGCCCCAGCCAGATAGAGGGTTATGGCAGTGGGACCGGAAGCACGCAGAGGGGGATCGGGTCAATCCTCGACTTGCGCATTATGCCTCTCTGGCCGACTCAACACCCGAACGCTCGTTTAATTGGTTGACTTAGGCATACAAAGTTCATTCCCAGTCTAAGATCAGACCAGACTGAGGATTGCGATAGCAGGATCGACAGCATGCAGAGGGGATCAGGCCGGTCCCCAGCTTGTGCATTTTACCTCTCCAGCCGGCTAAGCGCCCGCACGCTCGTTTCATGGGTTGGCTTAGGCATATGGAGTTCATTCCATGTCTAAGCATATGGAGTTCATTCCATGTCTAAGATCGGACCGGACCGAGGGTTACGGTAGCAAGACCAATAACAGGATCGGCAGCACGCAGGGGGAGACTGGGTCGATCCCCAGCTTACGCATTCTGCCTCTCCGACCGACCTCTCTAGCCGATTGAGCACCCGCACACTCGTTTCATGGGTTGACTTAGGCATACAGAGTTCATCCCTAGTATAAGCATACGAAGTTCATTCCCAGTCTAAGAGTTTGAGCCACGGTGCACATACTGGACTCGAGCGTTTACTGGTGCCATATTTGTTTTGCCTAAGGCACCATCATCGGAGCTTCACCGAAGAGCCTAATCGGCGACATTGGAGGTTTCAGCGATTGGGGGGGCCTGAGGGTGTGCGCACATGATGTACGATGGGTGCTGGTACTTGGCCCTTATATTGGGCCCCTATCCCTCATCAAACCTCGAGAACTCACACCCTCTTAAACAGCATTTGAGATTTCATAGGTTTGCTGCCAGTAGCCATTAAAGTGTCTGAAATGCGGACACTTTTTTCAAACAATCACAAAATCTTCTCCACTTCGAGTTTTTAGCTGAATTTTTTTGTGCATGCCAACAAAAATACAAGGATCACCTCTACCAAATTTGGGGACAAAACTCTTTCTAAAAAATTTAAAAATCTCGAACCTCAAAAAGTTTTAAAAATCATGAAAAATCGAAAATGGGTCATCTTGCCATGAAACTTCACATGAAGGCGTAGGGGACCATTTTATGAATTTACAAGCCATAAAAATGGCATTGGCATGGTAGAAATATGAAGATGTACTTGAACCCACCTACCACCCGTTTGATCCCCAGCTTACACATCCTGCCTCTCTAGTCGGCTGAGCGTCTGCACGCTCGTTTCATGGGTTGACTTAGGCATACGGAGTTCATCCCCAGTCTAAGCATACGGAGTTCATTCCTAGTCCAAGATCAGACCGGGTCATGGGTTGCGATAGTAAGATCGGAAGCACGCAGGGGGGATCGGGTTGATCCCTGACTTGCGTATTCTGCTTCTCCGGTCGGTTGAGTGCTCGCACACCCGTTTTATGGGTTGGCTTAGGCATAGGGAGTTCATTCCATGTCTAAACCCCAGCCAGACCGAGGGTTGTGGTAGCGGGACCGACAGCACGTAGAGGTGGATCAGGCCGATCCCTGGCTTGCACATTATGCCTCTCTGATCGATTCAGTGCTCGAACGCGCGTTTCGTGGGTTTACTTAGGCATACGGTGTTCGTTCCCAGTCTAAGATCGGATCGGACCGAGGGTTGTGGCAGCAGGGTCGACAGCACGCAAGGGGGACCGAGTTGGTCCTTGGCTTGTGCATTCTGCCTCATCGTTCAACTGAGCGCCTGTACGCTCGTTTCGAGGGTTGGCTTAGGCATACAGAATTCTTTCCATGTATAAGCATACGAAGTTCATTCCCAGTCTAAGATCAGACCAGACTAAGGGTTGCGATAGTAGGACCAGCAGCAGGATCGTGAGCACGCAGGGGATGATCGGGCCAATCCCCAGCTTGCACGTTCTGCCTCTCCGACCGGCCTCTCTGATCGACTGAGTGCCCGTACGCTCGTTTCGTGGGTTGATTTAGGCATACAGAGTTCATCCCTAGTCTAAGCATACAGAGTTCATTCCCAGTCTAAGATTGAACCGGATCAAGGGTTGGGGCAACAGGATCGATAGCACGCAGTGGGGATCAGGCTGATCCCCGGTTTGCGCATTCTGCCTCTCCGGCCAACTGAGCGCCCGAAAGCTCGTTTCATGGGTTGGCTTAGTTATAGGGAGTTCATTCCATGTCTAAGCCCCAGCCAGATCGATGGTTGTGGCAGTGGGACCAGTAGCATGCAGAGGGGGACCAGGCTGATCCTTATCTTGCCATTCTACCTCTCCGGTCGGCTGAGCGCCCGCACGTTCGTTTTGTGGGTTGGCTTAGGCATACGGAGTTCATTCCATGTCGAAGCATACGAAGTTCATTCCCAGTCTAAGAATTTGAGCCATGGTGCACATGCTGGGCTCGGGCATGTGCTGGTGCCACATTTTTTTCACCTGGGGCACCATCGTCGAAGCATCGTCGGAGAGCCTAACTGGCGGCATTGGGGGTTTCGACGATTGGGGGGTCGGGGGGTGTGCGCACATGATGTGCGATGGGTGCTGGTAC
Source organism: Durio zibethinus (assembly GCF_002303985.1). The sequence continues at coordinate 28,279,474 of NW_019167826.1, read as the reverse complement.
TTGGCCCTTATATTGGCCCCCTATCCCTCATCAAACCTCAAGAACTCACACCCCCTTAAAGTGCATTTGGGATTTTATAGGTTTGCTGCCAGTAGCCATTAAAGTGTCTAAAATGGGGACACTTTTTTCAAATGGTCACAAAATCTTCTCCACTTCCAATTTTTAGCTGAATTTTTTTGTGCATGTGAAAAAAAATACAAGGATAACCTCCACCAATTTTGGGGACAAAAATCTTTCTAAAAAAATTTAAAAAAATCCCGAACCGTAAAAAGTTTCAAAATTCATGAAAAATAGAAAACAGGTTCTCTTGCCACGAAACTTCAAATGAAGGCATAGGGGACCATTGTATGAATTTACAAGCCATAAAAATGGCATTGGCATGGCAAAAATATGAAGATGTGCTTGAACCCACCTACCACCCATTCGATCCCCTGCATGTGCATCCTGCCTCTCTGGTCGGCTGAGCGTCCGCATGCTCGTTTCGTGGCTTGACTTAGGCATACAGAGTTCATCTCTAGTCTAAGCATACGAAGTTCATTGCCAGTCTAAGATCGGACTAGACTGAGGGTTACGGCAAAAGGATCGACAGCACGCAGGGAGGATCGGGCCGATCCTTGACTTACGCATTCTACCTCTCCGACTGACTGAGCGCCCGTGCGCTCGTTTCATGGGCTGGCTTAGGCATACGGAGTTCATTCCGTGTCTAAGCATACAAAGTTCATTCCCAGTCTAAGATCAGATCAGATCGAGGGTAGCGATAGCAGGACCAGTCGCAGGATAGGCAGCACGCAAGGGGGACCGGGTCGATCCCTGGCTTGCTCATCTACCTCTCCGACTGGCTGAGCGCCCGCACGCTTGTTGTGGGGATTGACTTAGGCATACGGAGTTCATCCCCAGTCTAAGCATACGGAGTTCATTCCAAGTCTAAGATCAAATTGGATTGAGGGTTGCGGCAGTAGGATCGACAGCATGCAGGGCGGACTGGGCCGATCCCTGGCTTACGCATTCTGCCTCTCCAGTCCGCAAAGCGCCCGCACGCCCGTTTCATGGGTTGGCTTAGGCATAGCGAGTTCATTACATGTCTAAGCCCCAGCCGAATCGAGGGTTGTGGTAGCGGGATCGGCAGCACACAGAGGGGGACTGGGCCAATCCCCGGCTTACGCATTCTGCCTCTCCGACCGACTGAGCGCCCGCACGTTCATTTCGTGGGTTGGCTTAGGCATACGGAGTTCAATCCATGTCTAAGCATACAGAGTTCATTCCAGTCTAAGAGTTTGAGCCATGGTGCACATGTTGGTTTCGGGCCTGTGCTGGTGCCGCATTTTTTTCGCACGGGGCACTATCGTCGGAGCATCGTCGGAAAGCCTAACCGACAGCATTGGGGGTTTCGGTGATTGGGGGGGCCAGGGCGATGTGCGCACATGATGTGCGATGGGTGCTACTTGGCCCTTATATTGGCCCCCTATCCCTCATCAAACCTAAAGAACTCTCACCCCCTTAAATAGCATTTGAGATTTTATAGGTTTGCTGCCAGTAGCCATTAAAGTGTCTGAAATGGGGACACTTTTTCCAAACGGTTACAAAATCTTCTCCACTTTGGGTTTTTAGCTTTATTTTTTTATGCATGCCAAAACAAATACAAGGATCACCTCTACCAAATTTGGGGACAAAAATCTTCCTAAAAAAATTTTAAAAAATCCCGAACCGTAAAAAGTTTTGAAAATTGTGAAAAATAGAAAACGGGTCGTGTTGCCACGAAACTTCATATGAAGGCTTGGGGGACCATTGTATGTATTCACAAGCCATAAAAATGGCATTGGCATGGTAGAAATATGAAGATGTGCTTGAAACCACCTACATCCCGTTCGATCCCCGGCTTCTGCATCGTGCCTCTCTGGTCAGCTGAGCGCCCGCACGGTCGTTTAGTGGGTTGACTTAGGCATACGGAGTTCATCCCCAGTCTAAGCATATGGAGTTCATTCCCAGTCTAAGATCGGATCGAACCAAGGGTTGTAGCAGCAGGATCGATAGCACCTAGGGGGACTGGGCCGATCCCCGGCTTGCGCATTCTGCCTCTCCGACTGACTGACCACCCGCACGCCCATTTCATGGGTTAGCTTAGGCATAGGGAGTTAATTCCATGTCTAAGCCCCAGCCGGACCGAGGGTTGTGGCAACGGGACCAGCAGCACGTAGAGGAGGACCGGGCTGATCCTCGGCTTGCGCATTATGCCTCTCCGGCAGGCTCAATGCCCACACGCTCGTTTCATGGGTTGACTTTGGCATACAGAGTTTATTCCCAATCTAAGATCAGACTGGACCGAGGGTTGCGGTAGTAGGATCGTTAGCACGCAGGGGGGATCGGGCCAGTCCCTGACTTGCTCATTCTACCTCTCCGACCTGCTAAGTGCCTGTACACTCGTTTCATAGGTTGGCTTAGGCATACGGAGTTCATTCCATGTCTAAGCATATGAAGTTCATTCCCTGTCGAAGATCAGACCGGACCGAGGGTTATGGCAACCGAACCAGACCGAGGGTTACGGCAGCCGAACCGGACTGAGGGTTGCGGTAGCAGGACCAGCACAGGATCGACAGCACGTAGGGGGGACCGAGCCGATTCGTGGCTTGCGCATTGTACCTCTCCGATCGATTGAGTGCCCGCACACTCGTTTCGTGGGTTGGCTTAGGCATATGGAGTTCATTCTATGTCCAAGCCCCAACCGGACCGAGGGTTGTGGCAGCAGGATCGATAGTGGGATCGGTAGCATGCAAAGGGATACCGAGCTGATCCCTGGCTTGCACATTATGCCTCTTCGGGCCTATGCTGGTGCCGCATTTTTTTCACTCGGGCCACCATCGCCGGGGCAACGCCGGAGAGCCTAACCGACGACATTGGGGGTTCCGGTGATTGAGGGGTCGGGGGGTGTGCGCACATGATGTGCGATGGGTGCTGCTACTTGGCCCTTATATTGGCCCCCTATCTCTCATCAAACCTCGAGAACTCACACCGCCTTAAAGAGCATTTGAGATTTTATAGGTTTGCTCCCAGTAGCCATTAAAGTATCTGAAATGGGGACACTTTTTTCAAACGCTCACAAAATCTTCTCCTCTTCAAATTTTTAGCTGAATTTTTTTGTGCATGCCAAAAAAATAAAAGGATAACCTCTACCAAATTTGGGGACAAAACTCTTTCTAAAAAAATTTTAAAAAATTTTGAAACGCAAAAAGTTTCAAAAATCATGAAAAATAGAAAACAGGTCGTCTTGCCACGAAACTTCACATGAAGGCTTAGGGACCATTGTATGAATTTACAAGCCATAAAAATGGCATTGGCATGGCAGAAATATAAAGATGTGCTTGAACCCACCTACCACCCGTTCGATCCTCGGCTTATGCATCTTGCATCTCTGGTCGACTGAGCGTCCGCACGCTCGTTTCGTGGGTTGATTTAGGCATAAGGAGTTCATCCCCAGTCTAAGCATATAGAGTTCATTCCCAGTCTAAGACCAGATAGGACCAAGGGTTGCGGTAGCAGGATCGATAGGTCGTAGGGGGGACCAGGCCGATCCATGACTTGCGCATTCTGCTTCTCCAGTCGGCTGAGCGCCCGCACACCCGTTTCATGGGTTGGCTTAGGCATAGGGAGTTCATTCCCTGTCTAAGCCCCAGTCAGACCGAGGGTTGTGGTGGCGGGATCGACAGCACGTAGAGGTGGATCGGGCCAATCCTTGGCTTGCGCATTATGCCTCTCTAGCTAGATCAGCACCCGCACACTCATTTCATGGGTTGACTTAGGCATACAGAGTTCATTCCCAGTCTAAGATCGACCCAAACCGAGGGTTGTGACAGCAAGATCGACAGTACGAAGGGCGGACCGCACCGGTCCTTGACTTGCGTATTTTGCCTCTCCAGTCGGTTGAGCACCCGCACGCATGTTTTGTGGGCTGGCTTAGGCATACAGAGTTCATTCCATGTCTAAACATATGGAGTTCATTCCCAGTCTAAGATCAGACCGGACTGAGGGTTGCGGTAGCAGGACCAGTAGCAGGATCGATAGCACGCAGGGGGGATCGAGTCGATCCTCAGCTTGTGCATTCTACCTTTCCAGCCGGTTGAGCACCCGTACACTCATTTCGTGGGTTGGCTTAGGCATACGGAGTTCATTCCATGTCTAAGCCCCAGCCAGACCCAGGGTTGTGGTAGCAGGATCGATAGCGAGATCGGCAGCACGCAGAGGGGAATCGAGCTGATCCTCGGCTTGCGCATTATGCCTCTCCGATCGACTGAGCGCCCGCGCGCTCGTTTCATGGGTTGACTTAGGCATACGGAGTTCATCCCCAGTCTAAGCATACGGAGTTCATTCCCAGTCTAAGATCAGACCGGACCAAGGGTTGTAGCAGCAGGACTGACAGCACCTAGGGGGGACCGGGTCGATCCTCAGCTTGCGTATTATGCCTTTCCGACCGGCTCAATGCCCACCCGCTCGTTTTGTGGGTTGACTTTGGCATACGGAGGTCATTCCCATTTTAAGATCGAATTGGACCGAGGGTTACGGCAATAGGATCGACAGCAGGCAGGAGGGACCGGGCCAGTCCCTGACTTGCTCATTTTGCCTCTCCGACCGATTGAGCGCCTGGACGCTCGTTTCTTGGGTTGGCTTAGGCATACAGAGTTCATTCCATGTCTAAGTATACGGAGTTCATTCCCAGTCTAAGATCAGACCGGACTGAGGGTTGCGACAGTTGAACTAGACTGAGGGTTACGGTAGCAGGACCAGCACAGGATCGACAGCACGTAGGGGGGACCGGGCCGATCCGTGGCTTGCGTATTCTACCTCTCCAACCAGTTGAGTGCCCGCACGCTCGTTTCGTGGGTTGGCTTAGGCATATGGAGTTCATTCCATGTCTAAGCCCCAGCTAGATCGAGGGTTGTGGCAGCAGGATCGGCAGTGGGATCAACAGCACGCAGAGGGGTATCGAGCTGATCCCTGGCTTGCACATTATGCCTCTTTGAGCCGGTGCTGGTGTCGCATTTTTTTCGCCTGGGGCACCATCGCTGGAGAGCCTAACTGATGACATTGGGGGTTTCGGTGATTGGGGGGTCGGGGGGTGCTCGCACATGATGTACGATGGGTGCTGCTAGTTGGCCCTTATATTGGCCCCCTATCCCTCATCAAACCTCGAGAACTCACACCGCCTAAAAGAGCATTTGGGATTTTATAGCTTTGCTCCCAGTAGCCATTAAAGTGTCTGAAATGGGGACACTTTTTTCAAACGCTCACAAAATCTTCTCCTCTTCAAATTTTTAGCTGAATTTTTTTGTGCATACCAACAAAAATAAAAGGATAACCTCTACCAAATTTTGGGACAAAACTCTTTCTAAAAATCTAAGATCTAACCAGATCGAGGGTTGTAGTAGGAACCAGCAGCACGTAGGGGGATCGGATCGACTCCTCAGCTTGTTGCATTCTGCCTCTCCAGTAACCTCTCCGACCGCTTGAGCGTCGCACACTTCGTTTCATGGGTTTATTAGGCATACGAAGTTCATCCCAGTCTAGCATTACAGAGTTTTTCACATTCCCATCTAATTATGAAAGACCGAGGTTACAGTGCAAGATCGGCAGCACGTAAAGGACTGGGCCGATCCTCGGCTTGTGCATTCTGCCTCTCGGTCTGGTTGGTGCCCCACACCCGTTTCGAGTGATGGGTTGCTTAGGCATTAGGAGTGATCCATGTGCTAAGCCCCAGCCCGAACAGAGGGTTATGGTAGTGAGACTTGCAGCACGCAGAGAGGGACTGGGCCGATCCCTGGCTTGCGCATTATGACTCTCCGACTGGTTCAGCGCCCGCACGCTTGTTTCATGGGTTGACTTAGGCATACGGAGTTAATTCCCAATGTAAGATCGAACCAGTCTGAGGGTTGTGGCAGTAGGATCGACAGCACGTAGGGAGGGACCGAGCCGGTCCCCTGCTTACGTATTCTACCTCTCCAATCGGCTGAGCGTCCGCACACTCGTTTCATGGGTTGGCTTAAGCATACGGAGTTCATTCCATGTCTAAGCATACAGAGTTCATTCCCAGTCTAAGATCGGATTGGATCGAGGGTTGCGATTGTAGGACCAGTAGCAGAATCGACAGTACATAGGGGGGACCGAGCCGATCCCCAGCTTTCACATTTTGCCTCTCCGGTCGGTTGAGTGCCCGCACGCTCGTTTAGTGGGTTGGCTTAGGCGTACGGAGTTCATTCCATGTCTAAGCCCCAGTCGGACTGAGGGTTGTGGTAGCACGATCGATAACGGGATCGGTAGCACACAGAGGAGGACCGAGCTGATCCCCGGCTTGCGCATTATGCCTCTCCGGCCGGCCTCTCTGATCGGCTGAACGCCCAAACGGTCATTTCATGGGTTGACTTAGACGTATGGAGTTTATCCCCAGTTTAAGCATATTGGTTTGTGGCAGCAGGATTGATAGCACATAGGGGGGTACCGGGCCGATACCTGGCTTGCGCATTCTGCCTCTCCGGTAAGCTGAGTGCCCACACGCTCATTTCATGGGTTGGCTTAGGCATACGGAGTTCATTCCATGTCTAAGCATACTGAGTTCATTCCCAGTCTAAAATTTTGAGCCATGGTGCACATGCTGGGCTTGAGCATGTGCTCGTGCCGCATTTTTTTCGCCCAAGGCACCATCGTCAGAGCATCGTCGGAGCATCGCCGGAGAGCCTAACCGGCGGCATTGGAGGTTCCGACGATTGGGGGGACTAGGGGGTGTGCGCACATGATGTGCGATGGGTGCTGGCACTTGGCCTTTATATTGGCCCCCTATACCTCATCAAACCTTGAGAACTCACACCCCCTTAAGAGCATTTGAGATTTTATAGGTTTGCTGCCAGTAGCCATTAAAGTGTTTAAAATGGAGGCATTTTTTTCAAACGGTCACAAAATATTCTCCACTTCGAGTTTTTAGCTGAATGTTTTTGTGCATGCCAAAAAAAATACAAGGATCACCTCTACCAAATTTGGGGGCAAAACTCTATCTAAAAAAATTAAAAAATATCCAGAACCATAAAAAGTTTCAAAAATCGTGAAAAATAAAAAATGGGTCATCTTGCCACGAAACTTCACATGAAGGCTTACGGGACCATTGTATGAATTTACAAGCCATAAAAATGGCATTGGCATGGCAGAAATATGAAGATGTGCTTGAACTCACCTACCATCCATTCGATCCCCGGCTTGCACATCCTGCCTCTCTGGTCAGTTGAGAGTCCGCACGCTCGTTTCATGGGTTGACTCAGGCATACGGAGTTCATCCCAGTCTAAGCATAAGGAGTTCATTCCCAGTCTGAGATCGGACCGGACTGAGGGTTGCGACAACAGGATCGGCAGCACGTAGAAAGGACCGAGCTGATCCCTGGCCTGCGCATTCTGCCTTTCAGGCCGACTGAGTGCCCGCACGCCTGTTTCGTGGGTTGGCTTAGGCATAGGGAGTTCATTCCATGTCTAAGCCCCAGCCAGACCGAGGGTTATGGCAGCGGGACCAACAGCATGTAGAGGGGGACCGGGTCGATCCCCAGCTTGCGCATTATGCCTCTTCGACTGGCTTAGCGCCCGCACACTCGGTTCATGGGTTGACTTAGGCATACAGAGTTCATTCCTAATCTAAGATCAGACCAGACCGAGGATTGTGACAGCAGGATCGACAGCACGTAGGGGGGACTGGATCGGTCCCCGACTTGCGCATTCTGCCTCTCTGGCCGGTTGAGCGCCCGCACTCTCGTTTCATGGGTTGGCTTAGGCATACGGAGTTCATTCCATGCCTAAGCATATGGAGTTCATTCCCAGTCTAAGATCGAACCAGACTGAGGGTTGCAGCAGCAGGACCAGTAACAGGATCGGCAGCGCATAGGGGGGACTGGGTCGATCCCCGACTTGTTCATTCTCCCTCTCCGGTCAGCTGAGCATCCGCACGCCAATTTCATGGGTTGGCTTGGGCATAGGGAGTTCATTCCATGTCTAAGCCCTAGTCGGACAAAGGGTTGTGGCAGCGGGACCGACAGCATGCAGAGAGGGATCGGGCCGATCCCTGGCTTGCGCATTATGCCGCTCCGACTGGCTCAATGCCCGCACGCTCATTTCATGGGTTGACTTAGGCATACGAAGTTCATTCCCAGTCTAAGATCAGATCGAACTGAGGGTTGCGGTAGCAAGATCGACAGCACGCAGGGGTGGACCAGGCCAATCTCCGGATTGCGCATTCTGCCTCTTCGGTCGATTGAGCGCCCGCACGCCCATTTCGTGGGTTGGCTTAGGCGTAGGGAGTTCATTCCATGTCTAAGCCCTAGCTGGACTGAGGGTTGTAGTAGCGGGACCGGTAGCACACAGAGGAGGATCGAGCCGATCCCAGGCTTGGGCATTATGCCTCTCCGGCCGGCCTAGCGCCCTCAAGCTCGTTTCGTGGGTTGACTTAGGCATACAAAGTTCATTCCCAGTCTAAGATCAGACCGGACCGACGGTTGCGATAGCAGGATTGATAGCACACATGAGGGGATTGGGCTGGTCCCCGACTTGCGCATTCTACCTCTCCGACTGGCTGAGTACCCGCACGCTTCTTTCATGGGTTGGCTTAGGCATACGGAGTTCATTCCCAGTTTAAGATCGGACCGGACTGAGGGTTGCGACAGCAGGACTAACAGCAGGATCGATAGCACACAGGGGGGACCGGGCTGATCCCCGACTTGCACATTCTGCCTCTTCGGTCGGCTGAGCGCCCGCACGCTCGTTTCATGGGTTGGCTTAGGCGTACGTTGTTCATTCCATGTCTAAGCCCCAGCCAGATCAAGGGTTGTGGTTGTAAGACCGATAGCGAGATCAGCAGCACGCAGAAGGGGATCGGGCTACTCCCCGGCTCACACATTATGCCTCTCTAACCGACCTCTCTGATCAGCTGACCGCCCACATGCTCATTTCGTGGGTTGGCTTAGGCATACAGAGTTCATTCCATGCCTAAGCATACGGAGTTCATCCCCAGTCTAAGATCAGACTGGACTTAGCGTTGTAGTAGCAGGACCAGTAGCAGGATTGGCAGCACGTAGGGGGACCGGGCTGATCTCCGACTTACGCATTCTACCTCTCCGATCGACTGAGCGCCCACACGCCCGTTTCCTAGGTTGGCTTAGGCATACGGAGTTCATTCCATGTCTAAGCATACGAAGTTCATTCCCAGTCTAAGATTAGACCGGATCGAGGGTTGCGACAGCAGGACCAGCACAGGATAGATAGCACCTAGGGGGACCGGGCCAATCCGCGGCTTGCGCATTCTACCTCTCTGACCGGTTGAGTGCCCGCACGCTCGTTTCATGGGTTGGCTTGGGCATACGGAGTTCATTCCATGTCTAAGCCCCAGTCGGACCGAAGGTTGTGGTAGTAGGGCCGGCAGTGGGATCGGTAGCACGCAGAGGGGGACCGAGTCAATCCCTGGCTTGTACATTATGTCTCTTCGGCCGGTTCAGCACTCGCCTGCTCGTTCCGAGGGTTGACTTATGCATACGGAGTTCATTCCCAGTCTAAGATCGGACCGGACCAAGGGTTGAGACAGTAGGATCGACAGCACACAGGGGGGACCGGGCCGGTCCCCGGCTTGCCCATTTTGCCTCTCCGACCGGCTGAGCGCCTGCACGCTGTTTCATGGGGACACTTTTTTCAAATGGTCACAAAATCTTCCCCACTTCGAGTTTATAGCTGAATTTTTTTGTGCATGCCAACAAAAATACAAGGATCACCTCTACCAAATTTGGGGATAAACTCTTTCTAAAAAATTTTAAAAAATCTTGAACCGCAAAAAGTTTCAAAAATCTTGAAAAATAGAAAACGGGTCGTCTTGCCACGAAACTTCACATGAAGGCTTAGGGGACCATTGTATGAATTTACCAGCCATAAAAATGGCATTGGCATGGCAAAAATATGAAGATGTGCTTGAACCCACCTTCCACCTGTTTGATCCCCGGCTTACGCATCTATCTCTCTGGTCGGCTGAGCGCCCGTACGCTCGTTTCGTGGGTTGACTTAGGCATATTGAGTTCATCCCCAGTCTAAGCATATGAATTTCATTCCCAATCTAAGATCAGACCGAACTGAAGGTTGCGACAGTAGGATCGGTAGCATGCAGGTGGGATCGGGTCGATCCCCGGCTTACGCATTTTGCCTCTCCGATCGGCTGAGTGCCCGCACGCCCATTTCAAGGGTTGGCTTAGGCATAGGGATTTCATTCCATGTCTAAGCCCCATCCGGACCGAGGGTTGTGGTAGTGGGATCGACAGCACGCAGAGGGGGATCAGACCGATCCCCAGCATATGCATTCTGCCTCTCTGACCAGCTGATCGCCCGCTCACTCATTTCATGGGTTGGCTGAGGCATATGGAGTTCATTCCATGTCTAAGCATACGAAGTTCATTCCCAGTCTAAGATCGAACCGGATCGAAGGTTGCGGTAGTAGGACCAGAGTAGGATCGGTAGCACATAGGGGGGATCGGGCCGATCCCCGGCTTGCGTATTTTGCCTCTCTGGTCGACTGAGCGCCCGCACGCTCGTTTCGTGAGTTGGCTTAGGCATACGAAGTTCATTCCATGTCTAAGCCCCAACTGGATCGAGGGTTGTGGTAGCAGGACCAGCAGTGGGATCGACAGCATGTAGAGGGGGACCGAGCTGATCTTCGACTTGCGTATTATGCCTCTTCGGCCAGCCTCTCTAACCGACTAAGTGCCCACACGCTCGTTTTGTGGGTTGACTTAGGCATACGAAGTTCATCCCCAGTCTAAGCACACAGAGTTCATTCCCAGTCTAAAATCAGACTGGACCGAAGGTTTGGTAGCAGGATTGGCAACATGCAGGGGGGACCGAGGCGATCCCTGGCTTCGCATTCTGCCTCTTCGGTCGGTTGAGCACCCACACATCCGTCTCATGGGTTGGCTTAGGCATAGGGAGTTCATTCCATGTCTAAGCCCTAGTCGGATCGAGGGTTGTGGCAGCAACACTGACAGCACGCAGAGGGGGATCGGGGTGATCATCGACTTGCGTATTATGCCTCTTCGATCGGCTCAGTGCCCTCACACTCGTTTCGTGGGTTGACTTATGCATACAGAGTTCATTCCTAGTCTAAGATCAAACTAGATCGAGGGTTACGGTAGCAGGATCGACAGCAAGCAGGGGGGGATCGGGCCGATCCCCAACTTGCGCATTCTGCCTCTCCGGTCGGCTGAGCACCCGCACGCTCGTTTCGTGGGTTGGCTTAGGCATACGGAGTTCATTCCCAGTATAATATTTTAAGCCACGGTGCACATGCTGGGCTCGGGCATGTGCTGGTGCCACATTTTTTTCACCCGGGGCACCATTGCGGAAGCATCGCCGGAGAGCCTAACCGGTTGGCATTAGGGATTCGACGGATTGGGGGCCGGGGGTGTGCGTACATGATGTGCATGGGTGCTAGTACTTGGCCCTTATATTGGCCCCCTATCCCTCATCAAAACCTCGAGAACTCATACCCCTAAAGAGCATTGAGTTTTATAGGTTGCTGCCAGTAAGCCATAAAGTGTCTGTAATGGGGACACTTTTTTTCAAGACGGTCACAAAAATACAAGGATCCCTCTCCAAATTTCATGGGTTGACTTAGGCATAGGAGTTCGTTCCCAGTCTAAGCATATGGAGTTCATCCCCAGTCTAGATCAGACTGAACGAGGGTTGAGACAGCAGGATCGGTAGCACCAGGGGGACCGGGCCGATCCTCGGCCTAACGCATCTGCCACTCCGCCGGCTGAGCGCCCGCACACCTGTTTCATGGGTTGGCTTAGGCATAGGTAGTTCATTCCATGTCTAAGTCCCAGCTGGACCAAGGGTTGCGGTAGCGGGACCGATAGCACGCAGAGGGGGACCGGGCTGATCCCCGGCTTGCGCATTATGCCTCTCCGGTCAGCTCAGCGACCTCATGCTCGTTTCATGGATTGACTTAGGCATATGGATTGACTTAGGCATATGGATCGACAGCATGCAGGGGGGACCAGGCCGATCCCCAGCTTGCGCATTCTGCTTCTCCGGCCGGCTGAGCGCCCGCACGCTCGTTTCGTGGGTTGGCTTAGGCATACGGAGTTCATTCCTTGTCTAAGCATATGGAGTTCATTCCCAATCTAAGATTTTGAGCCACGGTGCACATGCTGGGCTCGGGCATGTGCTGGTGCCGTATTTTTTTCACCCGGGGCACCATCGTCGGAGCATCACCGGGGAGCCTAACCGATGGCAATGGGGGTTCCGACGATTGGGGGGGCCGGGGGGTGTGCGCACATGATGTGCGATGGGTGCTGGTACTTGGCCCTTATTTTGGCCCCCTATCCTTCATCAAAGCTCGAGAACTCACACCCCCTTAAAAAGCATTTGAGATTTTATAGGTTTGCTGCCAGCAACCATTAAAGTGTCTGAAATGGAGACACTTTTTTCAAACGGTCACAAAATCTTCTCCACTTCGAGTTTTTAGGTGAATTTTTTTGCACATGCGAAAAAAAATACAGGGATCACCGTAAAAGGTTTCAAAAATCATGAAAAATAGAAAACGAGTCATCTTGCCACCAAACTTCACATGAAGGCTTAGGGGACCATTGTATGAATTTACAAGCCATAAAAATGGCATTGGCATGGCAGAAATATGAAGATGTGCTTGAACCCACCAACCACCCGTTCGTTCCCCGACTTGCGCATCTTGCCTCTCTGGTCGACTGAGCGTTCGTACGCTCGTTTCGTGGGTTGACTTAGGCATACGGAGTTCATCCCCAGTCTAAGCATACAAAGTTCATTCCCAGTCTAAGATCAGACTTGACCGAGGGTTGCGAGAGCAGGATCGACAGCACGTAGGGGGGATCGGATCGATCCCCGACTTGTGCATTCTGCCTCTCCGGCCGGTTGAGCACCCGGACACCTGTTTTATGGGTTGGCTTAGGCATAGGGAGTTCATTCCATGTCTAAGCCCCAGTCGGACTAAGGGTCGTGGTAGCGGGACCGATAGTACACAGAAGGGGACCAGGCCGATCCCCGGCTTGCGCATTATGCCTCTCCGGTGGGCTCAGTGCCCGCACGCTCATTTCGTGGGTTGACTTAGGCATACGGAGTTCATTCCCAATCTAAGGTCAGACCAGACTGAGGGTTACGATAGCAGGATCGATAGCACGTAGGGGGGGATCGGGCCGATCCTCGGCTTACGCATTCTGTCTCTCCAGCTAGCTGAGTGCCCGCACGCTCGTTTTATAGGTTGGCTTAGGCATAGAGAGTTCATTCCATGTCTAAGGATACGGAGTTCATTCCCAGTCTAAGATCGGATTGGACCGAGGGTTGTGACAACAGGACCAGCAACAGGATTGGTAGCATGCACGGGGGGATCGGGCCGATCCCCGACTTACGAATTCTACCTCTTCGGCTAGCTGAGCGTCCGTACGCTCGTTTCGTGGGTTGGCTTAGGCATACAGAGTTCATTCCATGTCTAAGCCCCAGTCGGACCAAGGGTTGTGGCAGCAGGACTGGTAGCGAGATCGACAACACCAGAAGGGGATCAGACTGATCCCCGGCTTGCGCATTATGCCTCTCCGACCGGTTGAGAGCCCGCACGTAAATTTCATGGGTGGACTTAGGCATACGGAGTTCATCCCCAGTCTAAGCATATGGAGTTCATTCCCAGTCTAAGATCAAACCGGATCGAGGGTTGCGACAGTAGGATCAACAGCACGTAGGGGGGACCGGGCCGATCCTTGGCTTGCACATTCTGCCTCTCCGGCTGGCTGAGTGCCCGCACGCCCGTTTCATGGGTTGCCTTAGGCATAGGGAGTTCATTCCATGTCTAAGCCCCAGTCGGACCGAGGGTTGTGGCAGCGGGACCAGTAGCACACAGAGGGGACCGGGTTGATCCCCTGTTTATGCATTATACCTCTTCGGTTGGCTCAGCACCCGCATGCTCATTTCGTGGGTTGACTTATGCATACGGAGTTTATTCCCAGTCTAAAATCAGATCGAGGGTTGTGGTAGCGAGACCGACAGTACACAGAGGGGGATCAGGCTGATCCCCGGCTTACGCATTATGCGTTTTCAGCTGGCTCAGCGCTCGTACCTTTATTTCATGGGTTGACTTATGCATACGAAGTTCATCCGCAGTCTAAGCATACGGAGTTCATTACCAGTCTAAGATCAGATTGGACCAAGGGTTGAGACATCAGGATCGACAGCACGTAGGAGGGACCGGGCCGATCCCTAGCTTGCACATTCTGTCTTTCTGGTCGGCTGAGCGCCCGCACACTCGTTTCATGGGTTGGCTTAGGGATAGGGAGTTCATTCCATGTCTAAGCCCCAGTCGGACCGAGGGTTGTGGCAGCGGGACCGATAGCACACAGAGGGGACCGGGTCGATCCCCTGCTTATGCATTATACCTCTTCGGTTGGCTCAGCACCCGCATGCTCATTTCGTGGGTTGACTTATGCATACGGAGTTTATTCCCAGTCTAAAATCAGATCGGACTGAGGGTTGCGGTAGCAGGATCGACAGCACGCAGGGGGGATCGGGCCAATCCCTGGCTTGCGCATTCTGCCTCTCCGACCGGCTGAGCACCCGCACGTTCGTTTTGTGGGTTAGCTTAGGCATACAGAGTTCATTCCATGTCTAAGATTTTGAGCCATGGTGCACATGCTGGGCTAGGGCATGTGCTGGTGCTGCATTTTTTTCGCTCGGGGTACCATCGTCGGAGCATCACCGGAGAGCCTAACCGACGGTATTGGGGGTTCCGACGATTGGGGGGGCCGGGGGGGTGTGCGCACATGTTGTGCGATGGGTGCTGGTACTTGGCCCTTATATTGGCCCCCTATCCTTCATCAAACCTTGAGAACTCACACCCCCTTAAAAAGCATTTGAGATTTTATAGGTTTGCTGCCAGCAACCATTAAAGTGTCTGAAATGGAGACACTTTTTTCAAACAGTCACAAAATCTTCTCCACTTTGAGTTTTTAGCTAAATTTTTTTGCACATGTGAAAAAAAATACAAGGATCACCTCTACCAAATTTGGGGACAAAAATCTTTCCAAAAAATTTTAAAAAATCCTGAACCGTAAAAGGTTTCAAAAATCATGAAAAATAGAAAACGAGTCATCTTGCCACCAAACTTCACATGAAGGCTTAGGGGACCATTGTATGAATTTACAAGCCATAAAAATGGCATTGGCATGGCAGAAATATGAAGATGTGCTTGAACCCACCTATCACCCGTTCGATCCCCGACTTGCACATCTTGCCTCTCTGATCGACTGAGCGTTCGCACGCTCATTTTATGGGTTGACTTAGGCATACAGACTTCATCCCCAGTCTAAGCATACGAAGTTCATTCTAGTCCAAGATCAGACTTGACCGAGGGTTGCGAGACCAGGATCGGCAGCACGCAGGGGGGACCGGACCGATCCCCGGCTTGCGCATTCTGCCTCTCCGACTGGCTGAGCACCCGCACGCCTGTTTTATGGGTTGGCTTAGGCATAGGGAGTTCATTCCATGACTAAGCCCTAGTTGGAATGAGGGTTGTGGCAGCGGGATCGGTAGCACGCAGACGGGGACCAGGTCGATCCCCGACTTGCACATTATGCCTCTTCGGTGGGCTCAGCGCCCGCACGCTCGTTTCATGGGTTGACTTAGGTATACGGAGTTCATTCCCAGTCTAAGGTCGGACCAGACTGAGGGTTGCGACAGCAGGATCGATAGCACGTAGGGAGGATTGGGCCGATCCTCGACTTACGCATTCTGTCTCTTCGGCTAGCTGAGCACCCGCACGCTCGTTTTGTGGGTTGGCTTAGGCATATAGAGTTCATTCCATGTCTAAGGATACGGAGTTCATTCCCAGTCTAAGATCAGACTGGACCGAGGGTTACGACAGCAGGACCAGCAGCTGGATCGGTAGCACGCACAGAGGGACCGAGCTGATCCCCGGCTTACGAATTCTACCTCTCTGGCTAGCTGAGCATCCGTACGCTCGTTTTGTGGGTTGGCTTAGGCATACGGAGTTCATTCCATGTCTAAGCCCCAGCTGGACAAAGGGTTGTGGCAGCAGGACTGGTAGCGGGATCGACAGCACCAGAAGGGGATCAAACTGATCCTCAGCTTACGCATTATGCCTCTCCGGCCGGCTGAGAGCCCGCACGAAAATTTCGTGGATGGACTTAGGCATACGGAGTTCATCCCCAGTCTAAGCATATGGAGTTCATTCCAAGTCTAAGATCAGACCGGATCGAGGGTTGCGATAGCAGGATCGGCAGCACGTAAGGGGGATCGGGCCGATCCCTGGCTTATGTATTCTGCCTCTTCGGTTGGCTGAGTGCCCGCACTCCCGTTTCGTGGGTTGGCTTAGGCATAGGGAGTTCATTCAATGTCTAAGCCCCAGTCGAACCGAGGGTTGTGGCAGCGGGACCGATAGTACACGGAGGGGGATCGGGCTGATCCCCGACTTACGCATTATGCCTCTTCGATCGGCTCAGCACCCGCACCCTCATTTTGTGGGTTGACTTATGCATACGAAGTTCATTCCCAGTCTAAGATCAGATCGGACCAAGGGTTGAGACATCAGGATCGACAGCACGTAGGAGGGATCGAGCTGATCCCTAGCTTGCACATTTTGCCTCTCTGGCTGGCTGAGCGCCCGCACACCCGTTTCATGGGTTGGCTTAGGGATAGGGAGTTCATTCCATGTCTAAGCCCCAGTCGGACCGAGGGTTGTGGCAGCGGGACCGGTAGCATACAGAGGGGACTGGGTCGATCCCCTGCTTATGCATTATACCTCTTCGATTGGCTCAGCACCCGCACGCTCATTTCGTGGGTTGACTTATGCATACGGAGTTCATTCCCAATCTAAGATCGGATCGGACTGAGGGTTGTGGCAGCAAGATCGACAAAATACAGGGGGGATCGGGCCAATCCCTGGCTTACGCATTCTGCTTCTCCGACCGGCTGAGCACCCGCATGCTCATTTCGTGGGTTGGCTTAGGCATACAGAGTTCATTCCATGTCTAAGATTTTGAGCCACGGTGCACATGCTGGGCTAGGGCATGTGCTGGTGCTACATTTTTTTCGTTCGGGGTACCATCGTTAGAGCATCACCGGAGAGCCTAACCGTCGGCATTGGGGGTTTCGGTGATTGGGGGGCCTGGGGGTGTGCGCACATGATGTACGATGGGTGCTGGTACTTGTGTCACGGGCTCCAACCTTAGACTCAAAAACCGTGCGGCCTTAGGCTTGGAATCTCCTCCTTTATGCCTAAGTCAGGCTAAAACACAAGCATACGGGCACTAGAACAACGGGAAGGGTTGATTACGCAACTTAAAGAGAAACAGGATAAGAAGGTAGAATTTTGGAAATGCTCTTGTATTCACTGAAACAAAAGTGTTTGATGGTGTACAAATGAGGGAGGAGTAGCCCTCTATTTATAGTTGAGGCTCCAGCTTACACTTAATGGCAATATCCCTAGAATAAAGGCTAAAAGCATGGGATTATATAGATTACAATCAATCAGGATGCTAACTCCTGATTTTCAAGGTCAATCGAATCTACCAAGATGCTGTTGCTGATCCTGCCTGTTTCCAGAAGCTTCCCTTGCTTGTCCAGCACCTTGGGCCCTTCTGGATGTAGTGTGAGCAGCTTGTATGCCAGGCCTTGATCTCATGGGCTGGCCTGCAAGTTGGCTGAGCGTTCTGAACTCGTTTGCTAGGCTTTGCATGCAGATACCCACCAGCACGCCTGGTCTACGAGCCTCAACCTCTGGCTCGCCTGTTGGTGCGCCTGATGTGCCTAGTGCGCCTGCCCAGGGTGTGACATTCTCCCCCACCTGATTGTGCAATGCCCTCGTTGTGTCTTCTGCATGGTACTACCTATTCTGGTCCTCAAACTGCCATAAGTCATCTGTTAGTTCCCAGCTCACCTCACTGTCTGGAAATCCCTTTCAGTGCACCAAGTACTCTTGTCTTGGCTGATAGTTCTTCCGTCTCACCTCCCAATCAGCTATGATGCTTTAGACCTCCTTCTCATATAAGGCCCTTACTCCCAATGGCGTATACTTTGACTCTGCCTGTCCTGGATCTCCCTCATCCTCATGGAACGGCTTGAGCATGCTCACATGGAACATTGGGTGTACTCTCGGCTTGGGTGGCATATCCAGCTTGTAGGCAACCTTGCCTACCCTCTTGACTACTCGAAAAGGTCCCTCATACCTCCGGACTAGGCCTTTGTGTAGCCCCCTATGGCGCATAATGGGATGCAGCTTCACCAACACCAAGTCTCCAACCTGGAACTGTACATCCACCTATTTTGGTCTGCCCACTTCTTCGACCTCTTGGCCGCCTTGTGTAGACAAACTCTGGCCAAGTCAGTTTGCTCCTGCCATGCCTTGGCAAACTTGTATGCTACTGGATTCGACCTTGTATAACCTGTAGCAATCAAACAGGGTATTAGTGGTTGTTGCCCTGTCACAACCTTAAATGGGCTCTAGTTCGTTGCCTCGCTCTTTTGTAAGTTGTAGGAAAACTGCGTAATATCTAGCAGCTTTGGCCAGTCCCTTTGTATGGCACTCACATAGTGCCTGAGGTAGACCTCCAATAGTCCATTCACTCATTTTGTCTACCCATCGGTCTACGGATGCATGCCTGGTGGAAAAAGTTTCAAGTCTGACCCCAACAGCTTGAACAACTCAGTCCAGACCTACTCGTAAAATGGCCCATCCCGATCACTAACAATGGTCCTCGGCACTCCCTAGTACTTAACCATGTTCTTCAGGGACAATCGAGATGCTCCTCGGCTGGGCACTCCTTGGTTGCTGGAATGAAGATTCCATACTTGGAAAACCTGTCCACCACTACCATGATGCTTCCAAACCCTTCTGCTTTGGGTAGACTGACTATAAAGTCCAGAGAAACACTCTCCCATGGTCGTCTAGCACTGGCAATTGGCTCTAAGAGACCGCCTGGTTTCTTGAGCTCCACCTTGTCCTGTTGGCACACAAGACAAGTCTTCACATAGGCCTCTACATCATCCCTCATGTACGGCCAATAGTATCGATCCTCGATCAGTGCCAAGGTACAACTCACTCTGGGGTGTCCAGCCCACCTTGAATCATGGCATTCTTGCAAAACTTCCTTGCAGAGCTTTCCGTGCTATGACACAAACAGTCTATTGCCCCTGGTGTACAGCAAGCCATCCTGCAACCAAAACCACCTAGTCTTACCTTGCTGGGCATACTCTATCAAAGCCTTGGCTGTAGGATCATGCGCAAGTCCCTTCATGGGTTGGCTTAGGCATAGGGAGTTCATTCCATGTCTAAGCCCCAATCGGACCGAAGGTTGTGACAGCGAGACCGATAGCACGCAGAGGCGGATCGAGCCAATCCCTGACTTGCGCATTATGACTCTCCGATCGGTTCAGGCATACGAAGTTCATTCCCATTCTATGATTGGACCAGACCGAGGGTTGCGCCAGCAGGATCAACAGCACGTAGGGGGGACCGGGCCGGTTCCCGACTTGCACATTCTACCTCTATGGCTGGCTGAGCACCCGAAAGCTTGTTTCATGGGTTGGCTTAGGCATACGGAGTTCATTCCATGTCTAAGCCCCAGTCGATCGAGGGTTATGGCAGCAGGACCGGCAGCGGGATCGAAAGCACGCAGAGGGGGATCGGACTGACCCCCGGCTTACGCATTATGCCTCTCCGGCTGACTGAGTGCCCGCATGCTCGTTTTGTGGGTTAACTTAGGCATACAGAGTTCATCCCCAATCTAAGCATACGGAGTTCATTCCTAGCCTAAGATCAGGCCAGATAGAGGGTTGCGACAACAAGATCGACAGCACGTAGAGGGGACAGGGCCAATCCCAGGCTTGCGCATTCTGCCTCTCCGATCGACTGAGCGCCCGCATACTCGTTTCGTGGGTTGGCTTAAGCATAGGGAGTTCATTCCATGTCTAAGCCCCAGCCGAACCGAAGGTTGTGGTAGCAGGACCGGTAGCACGCAGAAGGGGATCGGGGTGAGCCCCGGCTTGCGCATTATGTCTCTTCGATAGACTCAACGCCGAACGCTCGTTTCGTGGGTTGACTTAGGCATACGGAGTTCATTCCTAGTCTAAGATTGGACCAGACCGAGGGTTGCGAAAGCAAGATCGACAGCATGCAGGGGGGACCGAGCCGATCCCCGGCTTGCGGATTCTGCCTCTCCATCGGTTGAGCGCCCGCACGCTCGTTTCGTGGGTTCGCTTAGGCATATGAAGTTCATTCCATGTCTAAGCATACAGAGTTCATTCCCAATCTAATATCAGACCGGACTAAGGATTGCGGTAGCAGGACCAGCAGTAGGATCGGTAGCATGCAGGAGGGGACCGAGCTGATCCCCGATTTACATTTCTGCCTTTTCGACCAGCTGAACGCGTGCACGCCCTTTTCGTGGGTTGGCTTAGGCATAGGGAGTTCATTCCATGTCTATGCCCCAGCCGAACAGAGGGTTGTGGCAGTGGGATCGATAGCACATAGAGGGGGAGTGGGCCGATACTCAGCTTGCACATTCTACCTCTTCGGTCGGCTGAGCACCCACGTGCCCGTTTCGTGGGTTGGCTTAGGCATACGGAGTTCATTCCATGTCTAAGCTTATGGTGTTCATTCCCAGTCTAAGAGTTTGAGCCACGGTGCACATGCTGGGCTCGGGCATGTGCTGGTGCCGTATTTTTTCTGCCCGGGGTGCCATCGTCGGAGCATCGTCGAAGAGCCTAACCGACAGCATTGGGGGTGCTGATGATTGGGGGGCCGAAGGGGTGTGCGTACATGATGTGCGATGGGTTGGCTTAGGCATACGGAGTTCATTCCATGTCTAAGACCCAACCGGACCGAGGGTTGTGGCAGCAGGACTGGCAGCGAGATCGGCAGCACGTAGAGGGGGACCGGACTGATCCCCAACTTACGTGTTATGCCTCTCCGGCCCGTTAAGCACTCGCAAGCTCGTTTCATGGGTTGACTTAGGCATACGGAGTTCATCCCAATCTAAGCATATGGAGTTCATTCCCAGTCTAAGATCGGATCAGATCGAGGGTTGCAGTAGCAGGATCGACAGCACGCAGGGGGACTCGGCCGATCCCTAGCTTGCGCATTCTGCCGCTCCAGCTGGTTGAGTGCCCACACGCCCATTTCATGGGTTAGCTTAGGCATAGGGAGTTCATTCCCTGTCTAAGCCCCAGTCGGATCAAGGGTTATGGTAGCGGGACCTACAGCATGCAGAGGGGAACCGACCCGATCCCCGGCTTGGGCATTATGCCTCTCTGACTGGCTCAGTGCCCGCACGCTCATTTAGTGGGTTAACTTAGGCATACGGAGTTCATTCCCAGTCTAAGATTGGACCAGACCGAGCGTTGTGGCAGCAAGATCGACAGCACATAGGGGGGATCGGGTCAGTCCCTGGCTTACGCATTCTGGCTCTCTGGCTGGCTGAGCTCCCGCACGATCATTTCGTGGGTTGGCTTAGGCATACGGAGTTCATTCCATGTCTAAGCATACAGAGTTCATTCTAGTCTAAGATTGGACCAGACCGAGGTTTGCGATAGCAGGACCAGGAGCAGGATCGACAGCTCACAGGGGGGACCGAGCCAATCCCCGGCTTACGTATTCTGCCTCTCCAATCAGCTGAGCCCCCGCACGCTCGTTTCAGCTCATTCCATGTGTAAGCACCAGTCAGACCGAGGGTTGTCGCAGCAGGAGCGGTAACGGGATCGGTAGCACGCAGAGGGGGACCAGGTTAATCCTCGACTTGTGCATTATGCCTTTTCGATCGGCCTCTCCGATCGGTCGAGCGCCCACACTCTCATTTCGTGGGTTGACTTAGGCATACGGAGTTCATTCCTAATACAAGATCAGACCGAATCGAGATTGTGGCAGCAAGATCTACAGCACACAAGGGGGCACTAGGCATTTGGAGTTTATTCCATGTCTAAGCATTTGGAGTTTATTCCATGTCTAAGCATTCAGAGTTCGTTCCCAGTCTAAGATCGAACCGGATCGAGGGTTGCGGTAGTAGGACCAACAGCAGGATCGACAGCACGTAAGGGGGACCAGGTCGATCCTCGGCTTGTGCATTCTACCTCTCCGATCGGCTGAGTGCCCGCATGCCCGTTTCATGGGTTGGCTTAGGCATAAGGAGTTCATTCCATGTCTAAGCCCCAGTCGGACCGAGGGTCATGGCAGTGGGACCGATAGCACGCAGAGGGGGATCGAGTCGATCCCTGGCTTGCACATTACGCCTCTTTGGCTAGCTCAATGCCCGTATGCTCGTTTCATGGGTTGACTTAAGCATACGGAGTTCATTCCCACTCTAAGATCAGACTGGACCGAGGGTTACGACAGTAGGACCAATAGCAGGATCGTCAGCAGGTAGGGGGGATCGGGTCGATCCTCGACTTACGCATTTAGGCTCTCCGGCCGACTGAGCACCTGTTGCTCGTTTCGTGGGTTGGCTTAGTCGTACGGAGTTCATTCCATGTATAAGCCCCAGCCGGACCGAGGGTTGTGGCAGGAGGACCAGCAACGGGATCGACATCACGCAGAGGGGGATCGGGCTGATCCTCGGCTTGCGTATTATGCTACTCTGGTCGACCTCTTCGATCAGCTGATCGCCCGCACGCTCGTTTCGTGGGTTGACTTAGGCATACGGAGTTCATCCCTAGTCTAAGCATACGGAGTTCATTCCCAGTCTAAGATCGAACCGGACAGAAGGCTCCAACAGTAGGATCAACTGCATACAGGGGGGACCGAGTCGATCCCCGGCTTGTGCATTCTGCCTCTCCGATCGGCTAAGCACCCGTACCCTTGTTTCATGGGTTAGCTTAGGCATACGGAGTTAATTCCATCTTTAAGCCCCAGCCAGACCGAGGGTTGTGGCAGCGGGATCGGTAGCACACAGAGGGGGACCGGACTGATCCTTGACTTGCGCATTATGCCTCTTCGGCCGGCTCAGCGCCCGCACGCTCATTTCGTGGGTTGACTTATGCATACGAAGTTCATTCACAGTCTAAGATCAGACCGGACTATGGTTTGTGGCAGCAGGATCCACAGCACATAGGGGGGACCAAGCCGATCCCTGGCTTGCACATTCTGCCTTTCGGCTGGCTGAGCGCCTGCATGCTCATTTCGTGGGTTGGCTTAGGCATATGGAGTTCATTCCATGCCTAAGCATATAGAGTTCATTCCCAGTCTAAGATTTTGAGCCACGGTGCACATGCTGGGCTCGGGTATGTGTTGGGGCCGCATTTTTTTACCCGGGGCACCATCGTCAGAGAGCCTAATTTGCGGCATTGGGGGTTCCGACGATTAGGGGGCCGGGGGGGGTGTGCGCACATGATGTGTAATGGGTGTTGGTACTTAGCCCTTATATTGGCCCCCTATCCCTCATCAAACCTCGAGAACTCACACCCCCTTAAAGAGCATTTGAGATTTTATAGGTTTGCTGCCAGTAGCCATTAAAGTGTCTGAAATGCAAACACTTTTTTTAAACGGTCACAAATTCTTCTCCACTTCTAGTTTTTAGCTGAATGTTTTTATGCATGCCAACAGAAATACAAGGATCACCTCTACCAAATTTGGTTACAAAACTCTTTCTAAAAATTTTTTAAAAATCTCGAACCGTAAAAAGTTTTAAAATCGTGAAAAATAGAAAACGGGTCGTCTTGCCATGAAACTTCACATAAAGGCTTAGGGGACCATTGTTTGAATTTACAAGCCATAAAAATGGCATTGGCATGGTAGAAATATGAAGATGTGCATGAACCCACCTACCACCCGTTCGATCCCTGGCTTGCCCATCCTGCCTCTCTGGTCGGATGAGCGCCCGCACGCTCGTTTCATGGGTTGGCTTAGGCATATGGAGTTCATTCCATGTCTAAGCCCCAGCTGGACCGAGGGTTGTGGCAGTGGGACCGGCAGCACGCAGAGGGGGATCGGGTCGCTCCCCGGCTTGTGCATTATGCCTCTCAGGCCAGCTCAGCACTCGTACGCTTGTTTCATGAGTTGATCTAGGCATACGAAGTTGATTCGTTGTCTAAGATCGGACCAGACCGAGGGTTGTGGTAGCAAGATCGACAGCACGTAGGGGGATCGGGCCGGTCCCCGGCTTACGCATTCTGCCTCTCCGGTCGGCTGAGCACCCGCGCGCTCGTTTCGTGGGTTGGCTTAGGCATACGGAGTTAATTCCATGTCTAACCATACAGAGTTCATTCCCAGTTTAAGAACGGATTGGACCGAGGGTTACGGCAGTAGGACCAGTAGCAAGACTAGCAGTAGGACCCACAGCACGCAAGGGGGGATCGGGCCGGTCCCTGGCTTGCGCATTTTGCCTTTCCGGCCGGTTGAGCACCCGCACGCTCATTTCGTGGATTGGCTTAGGCATACGGAGTTCATTCCATGTCTAAGCCCCAGCTGGACCGAGGGTTGTGGCTGCAGGATCGACAGCACGCAGAGGGGGATCAGGCTAATCCCTGGTTTACGCATTATGCCTTTCCGGCTAGCTGAGCGCCCGGACGCTCATTTCATGGGTTGACTTAGGCATACGGAGTTCGTCCCCAGTCTAGCCATATGAAGTTCATTCCCATTCTAAGGTTAGACCAGATCGAAGGTTACGGCAGCAGGATCAGAAGCACGCAGGGGGGACCAGGCCGATCCCCGGCTTACGCAATCTGCCTCTCCGGTCGACTGAGCGCCCGCACACCCGTTTCGTGGGTTGGCTTAGGTATAGGGAGTTCATTCCATGTCTAAGCCCCAGTCAGACTAAGGATTGTGGTAGCGGGACCGACAGCACGCAGAGGAGGACCGGGCGGATCCCTGGCTTGGGCATTATGCCTCCTCCGCCGGCTCAGTGCCCGCACGCTCGTTTCGTGGGTTGACTTATGTATACGGAGTTCATTCCCAGTCTAAGATCGGATAGGACCGAGGGTTGTGGTAGCAGGATCAATAACACGTAGGGGGGACTGGGTTGATCCCCACCTTGCGCATTCTGCCTCTCCGATCGGCTGAGCGCCCGTACACTCGTTTTGTGTGTTGGCTTAGGCATACGGAGTTCATTCCATGTCTAAGCGTACGGAGTTAATTCACAGTCTAAGATTTTGAGCCATGATGCACATGCTGGGCTTTGGCATGTGCTGGTGCCACATTTTTTTCGCCCGGGGCACCATCGTCGGAGCATTGCCGAAGAGCCTAACCGACGGTAATGGGGGTTCCGACGATTGGGGGGGCTGGGGGGTGTGCGTACATGATGTGTGATGGGTGATAGTACATGGCCCTTATATTGGCCCCCTATCCCTCATCAAACCTCGAGAACTCACACCCCCTTAAAGAGCATTTGAGATTTTATAGGTTTGCTGCCAGTAGCCATTAAAGTGTCTGAAATGGGGACATTTTTTTCAAATGGTCACAAAATCTTCTCCACTTCAAGTTTTTAGCTGAATTTTTTTGTACATGCCAAAAAAATACAAGGATCACATCTACCAAATTTAGGGACAAAATTCTTTCTAAAAAAATTTTAAAAAATCCTGAGCCACAAAAAGTTTCAAAAATCGTGAAAAATAGAAAACAGGCCGTCTTGCCAAGAAACTTCACATCAAGGCTTAGGGGGCCATTGTACGAATTTACAAGCCATAAAAATGGTGTTGGCATGGCAGAAATATGAAGATGTGCTTAAACCCACCTACCACCCATTGGATCCTCGGCTTACGCATCCTGCCTCTCTGGTCGGCTGAGCGCCCGACGCTCGTTTCGTGGGTTGACTTAGGCATACAGAGTTCATCCCCGGTCTAAGCATACAGAGCTCATTCCCCTGTCTAAGATCAAACCGGACTGACGGTTGCGGTAGTAGGATCGACAGCACACAAGGGTGATCGGGCCGATCCCCGGCTTGTGCATTCTGCCTCTCCAGCTGGCTGAGCGCCCGCACACCCATTTCGTGGGTTGGCTTAGGCATAGGGAGTTCATTCCATGTCTAAGCCCAGCCGAATTGAGGGTTGTGGTAGCGGGACCGCAGCACACAAAGGGGGATCGGGCCGATCCCCGGCTTACGCATTATGCCTCTACGGCCGTGCTCAGCGCCTGC
Organism: Durio zibethinus; assembly: GCF_002303985.1. Next base: position 28,253,321 of record NW_019167826.1, on the reverse strand, counting down.
ACGCTCATTTTATGGGTTGACTTAGGCATACGAAGTTCATTCTCAGTCTAAGATTAGATCGGACCGAGGGTTGCGACACTAGGATCGATAGCACACATGTGGGACCGGGTCGATCCCTGGATTTCTCATTCTGCCTTTTCGACTGACTGAGCACCTACACGCTCGTTTTATGGGTTGGCTTAGGCATACGGAGTTCATTCCATGTCTAAGCATACGGAGTTCATTCCTAGTCTAAGATCGAACCGAACCGAGGGTTACGGTAGCTGGACCAGTAGCAGGATCGGTAGCACGCAGGGGGGATTGGGCCAGTCCTCGGCTTACGCATTCTGCCTCTCCCACCAGCTGAGCGCCCGCACGCTCGTTTTGTGGGTTGGCTTAGGCATACGGAGTTCATTCCATGCCTAAGCCCCAGTCAGATCGAGGGTTGTAGCAGCAGGACCAGCAGCGGGATTGGCAGCACGTAGAGGGGGACCGGGCTGATCCCTGACTTATGCATTATGCCTCTACAGCCGGCCTCTCCTGCCGGCTGTGCGCCCGTACGCTCATTTCGTGGGTTGACTTAGGCATATGGAGTTCATCCCCAGTCTAAGCATACAGGGTTCATTCCTAGTCTAAGATCAAACCGAACCAAGGGTTGCGACAGCAGGATCGGCAGCACGCAGGGGGGACTAGGCCGATCCCCGACTTGTGTATTCTGCCTCTCCGGTCGGCTAAGCGCCTGCACGCCTGTTTCGTGGGTTTGCTTAGGCATAGGGAGTTCATTCCATGTCTAAGCCCCAGCCAGACCGAAGGTTGTGGCAGTGGGCCGACAGCACGCAGAGAGGGATCGGGCCGATCCCCGGCTTGCGCATTCTGCCTCTCCGGTCAGCTGAGCGCCCGCACGCTCGTTTCGTGGTTTGGCTTAGGCATACGGAGTTCATTCCATGCCTAAGCATACAAAGTTCATTCCCAGTCTAAGATTTTGAGCCACGGTGCACATGCTGGTCTTGGCATGTGCTGGTGCCGCATTTTTTTAACCCGGGGCACCATTGCCAGAGCATCGTCGGAGAGCCTAACCGACGACATTGGGGGTTCCGACGATTGGAGGGGCCGGGGGGTGTGCACACATGATGTGCGATGGGTGCTGGTACTTGGCCCTTATATTGGCCCCCTATCCCTCATCAAACCTCGAGAACTCATACCCCCTTAAAGAGCATTTTAGATTTTATAGGTTTGCTGCCAGTAGCCATTAAAGTGTCTGAAATAGGGACACTTTTTTCAAATGGTCACAAAATCTTCTCCAGTTCGAATTTTTAGCTGAATTTTTTTATGCAAGCCAAAAAAAATACAAGGATCACCTTTACCAAATTTGCCGACAAAATGCTTTCTAAAAAAATTTTAAAAAATGCGAAACTGCAAAAAGTTTCAAGAATCATGAAAAATAGAAAAAGGGTCGTCTTGCCACGAAACTTCACATGAAGGCTTAGGGGACCATTGTATGAATTTACAAGCCATAAAAATTTCATTGGCATGGTAGAAATATGAAGATGTGCTTGAACCCACATGCCACCCGTTCGATTCCCGGCTTGCGCATCCTACCTCTTTGGTTGGCTTAAGCGCCCGCACGTTCGTTTCGTGGGTTGACTTTGGCATATGGAGTTCATCTCCAGTCTAAGCATACGGAGTTCATTCCCAGTCTAAGATCGGATCGGACCGAGGGTTGCGATAGCAAGATCGATAGCACGCAGGTGGGACTGGGCCGATCCTCGGCTTGCGCATTCTGCCTCTCCGATCGGCTGAGCGCCCGCATGTCCGTTTTGTGGGTTGGCTTAGGCATAGGGAGTTCATTCCATGTCGAAGCCCCAGCCAAACCGATGGTTGTGGCAGTGGGACCGGTAGCACGTAGAGAGGGACCGGGCCAATCCTCGGCTTGCGAATTATGCCTCTCCGGCCGGCTCAGCGCCCGTACGCTTGTTTCATGGGTTGGCTTAGGCATACGGAGTTCATTCCCAGTCTAAGATTAGACCGAATTGAGGGTTGCAGTAGCAGAATGAAGAAAGGGATTCGTTCATACCATCGGTACAGTTTGTAAGACCACGACTGATCCTGAAAGGAGTGGATGGAAAAAAGAGCATGTCGTATCAATGGAGAATTCTAAGAATCTATCGATTGCTTGTTGAACCCTGTGAATTGCGTGAAAGTAGGATACTAAAAATTCGGGGGTCCAAGAGTTTTATAAAACGTTCTTGGTGAAAAAAAATGTTAATGAAAGATCCCACTGAATTCAATTGGGTCCATGAATCTACTAAATAGTGAGAATTCTTGATCTCTCTCAATATCTCTTTCAATTCGAAAACCCAGAATTTGACTCCATGGTCGGTCACTCCTATATTCTTATTGTATTTATTGTATTTCATTTTTTTTTTTACCTCCTATATTGTATTTATTGTATTTCATTTTTTTTTTTTTACCTCCTATATTGTATTTATTGTATTTCATTTTTTTTTAAGGGGGATCAGGCCGATCCCCGGCTTGTGCAATCTGCCTCTTCGGCCTGCTGAGCGCCTGCACGCTCGTTTAATGGGTTGGCTTAGGCATACGGAGTGCTTTCCTTGTCTAAGCATACCAAGTTCATTCTAGTCTAAGATCAGACCAAATCGAGGGTTGCGATAGCAGGACCAGTAGCAAGATCGACAGCACCCAATGGGGGATCGGGTCGATCCGCAGCTTGCGCATTCTGCCTCTCCGGTCAGTTGAGCGCCCACACGGTCGTTTCATGGGTTGGCTTAGGCATACGAAGTTCATTCCATGTCTAAACCCCAGCCAAACTGAGGGTTGTGGCAGCAAGACCGACAGTAAGATCGGTAGCACGCAGAGGGGGATCGAGCTGATACTCGGCTTGCGTATTATGCCTCTCTGATCGGTCTTTCCGACCGGCTAAGTGCCTGCGCACTCATTTTGTGGGTTGACTTAGGCATACAGAGTTCATCCCCAGTCTAAGCATACGGAGTTCATTCCCAGTCTAAGATTGGACCAAACCAAGGGTTGCGACAGCAGGATCAATAGCACACTGGGGGGACCGAGCCGATCCCCGACTTGCGCATTCTACCTCTCCGGTCAGCTGAGCGCCTACACGCCCATTTCGTGGGTTGGCTTAGGCATAGGGAGTTCATTCTGTGTCTAAGCATACAGAGTTCATTCCCAGTCTAAGATTTTGAGCCATGGTGCACATGCTAGGCTCGGGCATGTGTTGGTGTCGTATTTTTTTTGCCCGGGGCACCATCGTCGGAGCATCACAGGAGAGTCTAACCGACGGCATTGGCAGTTGGGGGGTCGGGGGGTCTACGCACATGATGTGCGATGGGTGCTAGTACTTGGCCCTTATATTGGCCCCCTATCCCTCATCAAACCTTGAAAACTCACACCCCCTTAAAGAGCATTTGAGATTTTATAGGTTTGCTGCCAGTAGCCATTAAAGTGTCTAAAATGGGGACACGTTTTTCAAACAATCACAAAATCTTCTCCACTTCGAGTTTTTAGCTGAATGTTTTTGTGCATGCCAACAAAAATACAAGGATCACCTCTACCAAATTTGGGGACAAAACACTTTCTAAAAAAATCTTAAAAAATCTCGAACCGTAAAAAGTTTCAAAAGTCGTGAAAAATAGAAAACGGGTCGTCTTGCCAAGAAACTTCACATGAAGGCTTAGGGGACCATTGTATGAATTTACCAGCCATCAAAATGGCATTGGCATGGCAGAAATATCAAGATGTGCTTGAACCCACCTACCACCCATTCCATCCTCGACTTGCGCATCCTACCTCTCAGGTCATTTCCTGGGTTGGCTTAGGCATAGGGAGTTCATTCCATGTCTAAGCCCCAGTCGGACTGAGGGTTGTGGTAGCAAGACCGATAGCGAGACCGACAGCACCTAGAGGGGGACTAGGCCAATCCTCGACTTACACATTATGCCTCTTCGACCGGCTCAACGCTCGCACGTTCGTTTCATGGGTTGACTTCTGCATACAGAGTTCATTCCCAGTCTAAGATCAGACCAGACCGAGGCTTGGAACAACAGGATCGACAGCACGTAGGGGGGATCGGGCCGATCCCTAGCTTGCACATTCTACCTCTCCGACCGGCTGAGCGTCCGCACGCTCGTTTCATGGGTTGGCTAGGGCATACGAGTTCATTCCCATGTCTAAGCATACAGAGTTCATTCCCAGTCTAAGATTTTTGAGCCACGGTGCACATTGCTGGCCTCGGGTATGTGCTGTACCACATTTTTTTTGCCTTGAGCACCAATCTCGAAGCATCGTCGGAGAGCCTAACCGGTGGTATTGGGGTTCCGGTGATTGGGGGGCCGGGGGTGTTTGCACATGATGTGTGATGGGTGCTGGTACTTGTCACGGACTCTGACCTTTTAGACTTAGAAACCGTGTGGCCTTAGGCTTGGAAATCTCCTCCTTTATGCCTAAGTTAGTGCCTAAAACACAAGCGAACGGGCACTAGAACAAAGAAAAGGTTTGATTACGCAAGGTAAAGAGAAAATAGGATAAGAAGGAGAATTCTGGAAATGCTCTTGTTATTCCCTAAAACGGAGAGTTGTTTGAGGTGTACAAATGAGGGAGGAGCAACCTTTATATTTATTAGTTGAGGCTCCAGCTTCCACTTAATGGCAATATCCCTAGAATAAAGGCTAAAATCATGGGATTATATAGATTACAATCAATCAAGATTTTAACTCATGATTTTCAGGGTCAACCAAACTGTCAGGATGCTACTGCTGATCCTGCCTGCTTCCAGAAGCTTCCCTTGCGAGTCCAGCACCTTGGGCCCTTCTGGATGTGGTGTGGGTAGCTTGTATGCCAGACGTTGGTCTCACGGGTTGGCCTGCAAGTTGGGAGGGTGTTCTGAACTCATTTGCTAGGCTTTGCATGTAGATACTTGCCAGCACGCCTAGTCTGCGGGCCTCAACCTCTGGCTCACCTGCTGGTGCGCCTGATGCGCCTGGCGTGCCCATCCAGGGTGTGACATTCTCCCTCACCTGATTGTGCAATGCCCTGTTACATCTTTTACATGGTACTGCATGATCTGGTCTCTGAACTACCATAAGTTATCTACTGGTTCCCAGCTCACCTCACTATCTGGAAGTCCCTTCTAGCGCACCAAGTACTCTTGTCTCACCTCTCGATCAGCTATGATGCTACGGGTCTCCTTCTCATATGAGGCCCTTGCTCCCAATGGCACACACTTTGACTTTGCCCATCCTGGATCTCCCTCATCCTCATGGAATGGCTTGAGCATGCTCACATGGAACACCGGGTGTACCTTCAGCTTGGGTGGCATATCCAGCTTGCAGGCAACCTTACCTACCCTCTTGACTACTCGAAAAGGTCCCTCATACCTTCAGACTAGGCCTTTGTGCAACCCCCTATGGTGCACAATGGGATGCAGCTTCACTAACACCAAGTCTCCAACCTGAAACTACACATCCCACCTATTCTGGTCTGCCCACTTCTTCGACCTCTTGGCCGCCTTGTGTAGACAAACTCTGGCCAAGTCAGTTTGCTCCTGCCATGCCTTGGCAAACTTGTATGCTACTGGATTCGACCGTGTATAACCTGCAGCAATTGAACTAGGTGTTAGTGGTTGTTGCCTTGTCACAACCTCAAATGGGCTCTGGTTTCGTTACCCTAAACTCCTGTGCAAAGTTGTAGGACCAAACTATGGCACATATCTAGCACAGCTTGGCCAGTCCCTCTATGTGGTACTCACATAGTGCCTAAGGTAGACCTTCCACTAGTCCAATCACTCGTTCCTGTCTGCCCATCGGTCGCGGGATGCAATGCTGGTGGAAAAGTCAAGTCTGACCCCAACACTTGAACAACTCAGTCCAGAACCTACCCGTGAAACGCCCGTCCCGTCACTGACAATAGTCCTCGGGCACTCTCCAGTACTTAACCATGTTCTTTAGGAAACAATTAAAGCTGGCCTCCTCGACTGGGCCACTCCTTGGTTGCCAGAATGAAATTCCAATACTTGGAAAACCTGTCCACCACTATCATGATGCTTCCAAACCCTTTCTCTTGGGGTAGACCGAACTATAAAGTCCAGAGAAACACTCGTCCCGTGGTCACTCTAGCACCTGGCATCGGCTCCAATAGATCACCTGGTTTCCTTGAGCTCCACCTTGTCCTGTTGGCACACAGGACAAGTCTTCACATAGGCCTCCACATCATCCCTCATGTGCGGCCTAGTAGTACCGATCCTCGATCAGTGCCAAGGTACGGCTCACTCCGGGGTGTCCAGCCCACCTTGAATCATGGCATTCTTGTAAAACTTCCTTGCGGAGCTTCCCATGCTGTGGCACAAATAGTCTACTACCCCTGGTGTATAGCAAGCCATCTTACAACCAGAACTGCCTAGTCTTACCTTACCGGGCGTACTCCATCAAAGCCTTGGCTGTAGGATCATGCATAAGTCCTTCCTTGATGCGTGGCACCAGTGACCCATCTGGTTGGCTAATGGCAGCAAGGTTAGCCTTCCTGCTCAGGGTGTCTGCCACTAGGTTTGCCCACCCTGGCTTGTACTCCATCTGGAAATCAAATTCTGTAAGAAAATCTTACCATCTCACCTTCTTGGGGGACAGCTTTTTCTACGTCTGGAAGTAGCTAGTCACCACATTGTCCATCCTAACCATGAACCTCGACCCCAACAGGTAATGGTGCCAAGTGTGCAAGCAGTGCACCATTGTAGTCATCTTCTTCTCTTGGACCGTGTACTTGCGCTCAGTCTTGTTCAGCTTCCTGCTCTCGAATGCGACTGGATGTCCCTCCTACATCAACACGCCCCTTATGGCAAAGTCTGATGCATCCGTATGCACCTCATACAGCTTGGCATGGTCTAGCAAGGCCAAGACTGGCTCTTCGATCACAGCCCGCTTCAACCTGTCAAAGGCTTCCTGGCACCCTACGCTCCACTCCCATGCTTTCCCTTTCTTAAGCAAGTCAGTCAATGGCGCGGCTATTGCTGAGTGAGCTTTGATGAAATGCCTGTAGTAGTTGACCAGCCCAAGGAATGATCTCAACTCAGTGACCTTGGCTGGCAGTTGCCACTCCAAGATGGCATGTAACTTGCCTTCATCCATGCGTATCCTGCCACCTCCCACTATGTGGCCAAGGAACGGGATCTCTTACTAGGTGAATGAGCACTTTTCCCTCTTGACAAATAGCTTGTGCGCCCACAACACCTCAAACACCTGTCTCAAGTGGTCTACATGCTCTCCCAAAGTCTGGCTATAGATCAAAATGTCATCCAAATAAACCATAACAAACCGATCAAGGAATGACTGAAGTACCTTGTTCATAAGGGTGCAGAATGTTGCTGGGGCATTTCTGAGTTCGAAAGGCATCACCAAGAACTCATACGAACCACACCGAGTGACACATGCTGTCTTTGGCTCATCTCCCTCCGTGATCCTGACTTGATAGTAGCTTGACCTCAAATCCAGCTTGGTGAACCACCTTGCGCTCCCAAGTTGATCGAACAAGTCCGTAATGAGTGGGATGGGGTACTTGTTCTTGATGGTCAGCTTGTTCAAGGGCCGGTAGTCTATGCACAGCCGCAACGACCCATCATGCTTGTGCTGAAATAGAACTGGTGCACCATAGGGTGCCTTCGATGGCCTGCTAAAGCCAGGATCAACTAACTCTTTGAGCTACTTCCTCAACTCCTCTAACTCTGGTGGAGACATTCGGTAAGGGGCTCTAGCTGGTGGCTTGGCCTCGGACACTTGCTCGATCTTGTGGTCCACCTTCCTCTTAGGTGGTAGCTTGCTAGGTAGCTTTACGGGCATCACATCACTAAAGGTCTTCAGCACCTTTAGCACCTCCAAGGGTGACTCGATCTCCTTCTCCCTTGGCTCATCATATTTCAGGGCTGCCAAGAAGGTGTCTTCTTGTCTGCTTACCGCCTTGGCAAATTGGATGGCTGACACCCCCGACCCAACTCCAGACCCTCTCCTCAATGGCACTAGGCATTGGCACCGTGCATCCAAGATGCAAACACAATCGGCAAAAGGCACAAGGAGGGCGTTAATCCGAACAAGGAAATCCAACCCAATCACAAACTCATAGTCGTCAAGGGGTATTACCTCAATGGTCTCCTTGCCTTTCCAGTCTCCAAGCTACAACTCCACTC
>NW_019167826.1:28107007-28244139 GCF_002303985.1 Durio zibethinus | reverse complement strand
AATGAGCAGAGCTCACTAAACGTTCTTCGGTGTTGTCCAACTCCTTGATGGCCCTAACCTTTTATGTTCCATTCGAATGTGGCCACATTTGACAATGTGATCGAGAAAATAGATTTGGGTCTGAGCAAATGCACACTTCTCCTTTTTTATGTATAACTAGTGGTCCTATAATCTTTCAAGTACCTGGCACAGGTGTTCTTGATGTTCTTCCAAGGTGGAGCTATATATCACTATATTGTCTAAATAGATGACTACAAATTTGTCTAGGTAGTCATGGAATACCTGATTCATCAATGTACAAAATATAGCAGGAGCATTGGTCAGTCCAAAGGGCATAACAAGAAATTCAAATGCACCATACCGTGTCACACAAGTGGTCTTTGGCTCATCTCCCTCAATGATTCTGACCTGATGGTAGCCAGATCTCAGGTCCAATTTGGAGAAGTACTTGGCCCGGCTCAATTGATAAAACAAGTCTGCTATAAGGGGGATGGGATATTTGTTTCTTACGGTGACTTTGTTCAGGGCCCTATAGTCAACACATAATCGTAAACTTCCATTATGCTTCTTTTAAAATAGCACTGGTGCTCCAAAAGGAGCCTTTGATAGTCTGATGAACCTAACTTGTAGTAGCTCATCTAACTGTTTTCTTAGTTCGGCCAACTCTGGCGGGGCCAAGTGGTAAGGAGCTCTAGCAGGGGGTTTCGCTCCTGGGAGGAGCTCAATTTCCTGGTCCACTGCTCGTCGAGCGGGTAAAACTTTAGGCAATATTTCTGGCATCACCTCTTCAAATTCTTCCAACATTTTTCCCACACCATTAGGTATTGGTTCTACTTTCGACCCTTTTTTGTAGATCGACATAGCCACAAAGGAGGGTTCCCCTCTTTTTACCCTTTTCTTGAACTGCAAAGCTGAAATCATTTTCTTCCCATTCTTTGGTAAGATGTTGGCTGGCACCACACATGGGTTTTCCCTTAAGAACAACAAGCAGCTAGTGACGGGGATAAGGATGACCTGAGCCAACATCATGAAGTTCAATCCGAGAACAACATCAAAGTCATCCATGGGGGAAACTATAAAGTCTACCTTCCCTTCCCATGGCCCCAATCGGGTTGTCACACTCTTGGAGCTTCCACAGATCATAAAGGCTGGCAAGTTGACCGCCTTCATTCGTCCATAGTCTTTACTAATTTGAAGACCACACCTTTTTACTTCTTCTGGTGTGATGAAAGTGTCGATTGCACCCGTATCCACGATAGCCTTAGTGGCTTTCTCATTGATCATCAAGTTCACATACATCAAGCCTCTACTCTGCTCTTTCTTTATAGTGTTCAATTGGGTGCGGAGGGCATTAAGGAACTTTATTGAACCCATCCTGGCTGGCTCCTCTTCAGCTTCTTCAATGCTCTCTGGCACTTTTGCGGACTCTTGAGACGAGGTCCTTAAGGCATTAAGGGTTCCCTTGTGTGGGCATTCAGCCACCTGATGCGGTCCCTTGAAAAGAAAGCAAGCTAGGGGTTGCCTAAGCTTGAAAATCCCTGCGTTTCTTATCTTGGGTTGGGTGCTATCTCGACCAAAGGACCTCCTATCTGATCCCCCACTGAAGGGCCGGTCCAACCTGGTCATTTTTCCCCCCCTCCCAAAGTTGAAGCTACTACCAGTTGATGGAGGATTTTTCCATTTTGAAGAGCCATCATTGTAATCGTGGAGACGTTCAGCTGCAGCCATGGCCATGGCCACATCTTGCACTTTCTGCCTTTGTAGTTCTATCCTCGCCCAAGGCTTGAGGCCCTCAAGAAAATAGAACATCTTGTCCTTTTTGGACATGTCTCGAATATCCAACATCAGGGTAGAAAAGCTCCTTACAAACTCTCGCACCGTTCCTGTTTGCACCAATTCTCAAAGTCTCCTTCGAGCCATATACTCCACATTCTCAGGGAAAAACTGGTTTTTCAATTCTCACTTCAGATCCGTCCAAGTCTTAATCGGGCACTCGTCATCGACAAACTTGGAATGCCACCACAGCTTGGCATCCCCTGCGAGGTACATCGACGCCATTGCTGCCTTGTCTTCCATCTGAATCCGTGTGTACAGCTCGAAAGTACTGCTCTATGTCAAACAAGAAATTTTCAAGTTCCTTAGCATCCCTTGCCCCCTCATAGCATCGAGGCTCCGGCACCTTGGGCCTTTTTCCCCTTTCCATTGTGCTTGAACCTGATCTAGCCACAGCCATTTGTAGGATGCTCACCTATGCTCTGAGCTCCTCAAACTCCTTTAGGAGAATGTTCAAGGCATCTCTAGCCTCTTCGCTCACGTTGTGGAGAGTATCGGACAACTCCCGCTGGGTTGTCTTGATATCCCTCACTCGATCTTTAGTTGCCATATGAGTTTTCATTGTGGCCACCGCGACCTCAAGTTCCTCAATTCTCTGTTGATGATTGGGTCCACCACTCGTGGCCATCTCATCCATTTTTCTAGCACTTCTCAACCGTGCTCTAATACCACGTGTCACGGACTAAGCTTTCTTTCAGCAAGCAATAGACTGTGTGGCACTTGAATGGGTGCTCCCAACCAAGTCAGCCTTTAATAGATCGATATCTGAACAAATAACCATAAGCCATGGTTAGTCCCAAGCATTCACAATAAGACACAATATATCGAGATCGATCTCAAGCACACACACAAAAAGGCATATTCGCATCGAGAAAAAGAAAAACACATCGAGGCAACAATCGGGACATTCAATCGGGGTAAGTTTTATTATAGTCAGGAATCATACATCAGGACCTCCCACCATCACTAGGGCCAGGGGGCAGCCCTTGGTGGGTGGCCTAGGCTCGCATAGCAACCGGGGAGACAGCCCAACACTACGCTGCCGGCTCACCCCCTAAAGAGCCTTAGATATTTTAGAGCTATGCTACCAGTAACCATTACAATGTTTGAAATGGGGACACTTTTCCTAGCACAAGGGATATACCCAGCCATGGCCCTATACATGGGTGGCTTATGGCAACCTAAGTCCCGATCATGGTCCTATACAAAGTTGGCTCATGACACCCGGCTTGCGCATTATGCCTTTCCGGCCAGCTCAGCGCCTGTACGGTCATTTCGTGGGTTGACTTAGGCATACGGAGTTCATTCCTAGCCTAAGATCAGACTGGATCGAGGGTTGTAGCAGCAGGATCGATAGCACGCAGGAGGGACAGGGCTGATCCCTGGCTTACGCATTCTGCCTCTCCAACCGACTGAGCACCTGCACGCTCGTTTCATGGGTTAGCTTAGGCATACGGAGTTCATTCCATGTCTAAGCATACGGAGTTCATTCCCAGTCTAAGATTGAACCAGATTGAGGGTTATGGTAGCAGGACTAGCAGCAGGATCGGTAGCACATAGGAGGGATCGGGTCGATCCCCGTCTTGCGCATTCTACCTCTTCGGCCGGCTAAGCGCCCGCACGCTCGTTTTGTGGGTTGGCTTAGGCATACGGAGTTCATTCGATGTCTAAGCCCCAGTCAGACCGAGGGTTGTGGCAGCAGGACCGGTAGCGGGATCGACAGCACACAGAGGGGGACCCGGCTGATTCCCAGCTTGCGCATTATGCCTCTTCGGCCAGCCTCTTCGGCTAACTGAGCGCGCACATGCTCGTTTCGTGGGTTGACTTAGGCATACAGAGTTCATCTCCAGTCTAAGCATACGGAGTTCATTCCAAGTCTAAGATCAGACTAGACTGAGGGTTGCGACAGCAAGATCGACAACACGCAGGGGGGATCGGGCCTATCCTCGGCTTACGCATTCTGCCTCTCCGACCGACTGAACGCCCGCACGCCCGTTTCGTGGGTTAGCTTAGGCGTAAGGAGTTCATTCCATGTCTAAGCCCCAGCCAGACTGAGGGTTGTGGCAACGGGACCGATAGACCACAGAGGGGGATTGGGTCGATCCTGTACTTACGCATTATGCCTCTTCGACCGGCTTAGTGCCTGTGCGCTCATTTTATGGGTTGACTTATGCATACAGAGTTCATTCCTAGTCTAAGATCAGATCGGACCGAGGGTTATGGTAGCAGGATCGACAGCACGTAGGGGGGGATCGGGTCAATCCCCAGCTTGCTCATTCTGCCTCTCTGACTGGCTGAGCGCCGGCACGCTCATTTCGTTGGTTGGCTTAGGCATATGGAGTTTATTCCATGTCTAAGCATACGGAGTTCATTCACAGTCTAAGATTTTGAGCCACGGTGCACATGCTGGGCTCAGACATGTGCTGGTGCCATATTTTTTTCACCCGTGGCACCATCGTCGAAGCATCGTTGGAGAGCCTAACCGACGGCATTAGGGGTTCCGATGATTAGGGGGGCTGGGGGGGTGTGTGCACATGATGTGCAATGGGTGTTGGTACTTGGCCCTTATATTGGCCCCCTATCCCTCATCAAACCTCGAGAACTCACACCCCCTTAAAGAGCATTTGAGATTTTATAGGTTTGCTGCCAATAGCCATTAAAGTGTCTGAAATGGGGACACTTTTTTCAAACGGTCACAAAATCTTCTCCACTTCGAGTTTTTAGCTGAATTTTTTTGTGCATGCCAGAAAAAATACAAGGATCGCATCTACCAAATTTGGGGACAAAAATCTTTCTAAAAAAAATTTAAAAAATCCCAAACCGAAAAAGTTTGAAAAATTGTGAAAAATAGAAAACGGATTGTCTTGCCACGAAACTTCACATGAAGGCTTAGGGGACCATTGTATGAATTTAAAAACCATAAAAATGGCATTGGCATGGCAGAAATATGAAGATGTGCTTGTACCCACCTACCACCCGTTTGATCCCCGGCTTGCGCATCTTGTCTCTCTGGTCGGCTGAGCGGCCGCACGCTCATTTCATTGGTTGACTTAGGCATACGGAGTTCATCCCCAGTCTAAGCATACAAAGTTCATTCCCAGTCTAAGATCAGACCGAACTGAGGGTTGCGGCAGCAGGATCGACAGCATGTAGAGGGGGATCGGACCGATCCCCGGCTTGCACATTATGCCTCTCCGGCCGGCTCAGTGCCCGCACGCTCGTTTCGTGGGTTGACTTAGGCATACGAAGTTCATTCCTAGTTTAAGATCAGACCAAACCGAGGGTTGCGGCAACAGGATTGACAACATGCAGAAGGGACCGGGTCGATCCCTGGCTTACGCATTCTGCCTCTCTGATCGATTGAGCGCCCGCATGCTCATTTCATGGGTTGGCTTAGGCATACGGAGTTCATTCCATGTCTAAGCATACGGAGTTCATTCCCAGTCTAAGATCGGATCGGATCGAGGGTTGCGATAGTAGGACCAGCAGTAGGATCGGCAGCATGCAGGGGGGACAAGGTCGATCCCCGGCTTGCGCATTCTACCTCTTTGGCTGGCTAAGCACCTGCACGCCCATTTCGTGGGTTGGCTTAGGCATAGGGAGTTCACTCAATGTCTAAGCCCCAGCCGGATCGAGGGTTGTGGCAGCGGGACCGATAGCACACAGAGGGGGACTAGGTCGATCCCTAGCTGGTGCATTATGCCTCTCTGGCAGGCTCAGCACCCGAATGCTTGTTTCATGGGTTGACTTAGGCATACGAAGTTCATTTCCAGTCTAAGATCAAACCACATCGAGGGTTACGATAGCAAGATCGATAGCACGCAAGGGGGACTGGGTCGATCCACAGCTTGCGCATTTTGCCTCTCCAGCCGGCTGAGTGCCTGCACGCTCGTTTCATGGGTTGGCTTAGGCATACAAAGTTCATTCCATGTCTAAGCCCCAGCCGGACCGAGGGTTGTGGCAGTAGGACCGGTAGCGGGATCGATAGCACGTAGAAGGGGACTAGGTTGATCCCTAGCTTGCACATTATGCCTCTCCGACCGGCCTCTCCGACTGACTGAGCACCCGCACGCTTATTTCGTGGGTTGATTTAGGCATACGATTTCATCCCCAGTCTAAGCATACGGAGTTTATTCCTAGTCTAAGATCGGACTGGACCGAGGGTTACGACAGCAGTATCGGTAGCACGCAGGGGGGATCGGGCCGATCCCCAACTTGCACATTCTGCCTCTCCGACTGGCTGAGCACCCGCACGCCCGTTTCATGGGTTAGCTTAGGCATAGGGAGTTCATTCCATGTCTAAGCCCCAGCCGAACTGAAGGTTGTGGTAGCGGAATCGGCAGCACGCAGAGGGGGACTGGGCCGATCCCTGGCTTGCACATTATGCCTCTCCGGCAGGCTCAGCGCCCGAATGCTTCTTTCATGGGTTGACTTTGGCATACGAAGTTCATTCCCAGTCTAAGATTGGATCAGACTGAGGGTTGCAGTAGCAAGATCAACAGCACGTAGGGGGCATCGGGTCAGTCCCTAGCTTGCGCATTCTGCCTCTCTGGTCGACTGAGCGCCCGCACGCTCGTTTTGTGGGTTGGCTTAGGCATACAGTGTTCATTCCATGTCTAAGCATACGGAGTTCATTCCCAGTCTAAGTTCAGACCAGGCCGATCCCCGGCTTATGCATTCTGCCTCTCCGGTCGGTTGAGCGCCCGCACGCCTATTTCATGGGTTGGCTTAGGCATAGGGAGTTCATTCCATGTCTAAGCCCCAACCGAACTGAGGGTTGTGGTAGTGGGATCAGCAGCACGTAGAGGGGAATCGATTCGATCCCTGGCTTGGGCATTTTGCCTCTCCGACCGACTGAGCGCCCGTACGCTTGTTTAGTGGGTTAGCTTAGGCATACGAAGTTTGTTCCATGTCTACAGCATACAGAGTTCATTCCTAGTCTAAGAGTTTGAGCCACGGTGCACATGCTGGGCTCCGAGCATGTGCTATGTGCCACATTTTTTTTGTCGGGGCACCATCGTCGGAGCATCGTCGGAGAGCCTAACCGGCGGCATTGGGGTTCCGACGATTGGGAGGCTGGGGGGTGTGCGCACATGATATGGGAGGGTGCTTGTACTTGGCCCTTATATGGCCCCCTATCCCTCATCAAACCTTGAGAACCCACACCCCCTTAAAGAGCATTTGAGATTTTATAAGTTTGCTTGCCAGTAGCCATTAAAGTGTCTGAAATGGGGACACTTTTTTCAAACGGTCACAAAATCCTCTCCACTTTGATTTTTTTTCTGAATTGTTTTGTGCATGCCAACAAAAATACAAGGTTTACCTCTACCAAATTTGGGGACAAAACTCTTTCTAAAAAAATTTTAAAAAATCTCGAACCGTAAAAAGTTTTGAAAATCATGAAAAATAGAACACAGGTGTCTTGCCATGAAACTTCACATGAAGGCGTAGGGGACCATTGTATGAATTTACAAGCCATAAAAATGGCATTGGCATGGCAGAAATATGAAGATGTGCTTGAACCCACCTACCACCCGTTCGATCCCTGGCTTGCGCATCCTTCCTCTCTGCTCGACTGAGCGTCCACACGCTCGTTTCGTGGGTTAACTTAGGCATATGGAGTTCATCCCCAGTCTAAGCATACAGAGTTCATTCCTAGTCTAAGATCAGATCGGACTGATGGTTACGACAACAGGATCGACAGCACGCAAGGGGGATCGGGCCGATCCCCGGCTTATGCATTCTGCCTCTCCGGTCGACTGAACGCCCACATGCCCATTTCATGGGTTGGCTTAGGCACAGGGAGTTCATTCTATGTCTAAGCCCCAGCCAGACCGAGGGTTGTGGTAGCGGGACCGGTAACACGCAGGGGGGACCGGACTGATCCTCAGCTTGTGCATTCTGCCTCTCCAGTCGGCTAAGCACCCGCACGCCCATTTCGTGGGTTGGCTTAGGCATACGAAGTTCATTCCATGTCTAAACCCCAACCGAACTGAGGGTTACGATAGCAGGATCGGCAATGGGATCGACAGCACGCAGAGGGGGATCGGGCTAATCCTCGGCTTACGGATTATGCCTCTCCGGTTGGCCTCTGCGGTTGGCTGAGCGCCCGCATGCTCATTTCGTGGGTTGACTTAGGCATACGAAGTTCATCCCCAGTCTAAGAATATGGAGTTCATTCCAGTCTAAGAATATGGAGTTCATTCCAGTCTAAGATCGGATCGGATCGAGGGTTATGACAGAAGGTTCGGTAGCACGCAGTGGGGATCAGGCCGATCCTTAGCTTACGCATTCTGCCTCTCCGGCCAGCTTAGCACCCGCACGCCCGTTTCGTGGGTTGGCTTAGGCATAGGGAGTTCATTACATGTCTAAGCCCCAGCCAGACCGAGGGTTGCAGCAGCGGGACCGACAGCACACAGAGGGGGACCGAGTCGATCCTCGGCTTGCGCATTATACCTCTCCGACTGGCTCAATGCCCGAACGCTCATTTCGTGGGTTGACTTAGGCATACAGACTTCATTCCCAGTCTAAAATCGAACTAGACTGAGGGTTGCAGCAGCAGGATCGATAGCACGCAGGAGGGACCGAGTTGATCCCTGGCTTGCGCATTCTGCCTCTCCGACAGGCTGTGCGCCCGCACGCTCGTTTCGTGGGTTGGCTTAGGCATACAGAGTTCATTCCATGTCTAAGCATATGGAGTTCATTCCCAGTCTAAGATCGGATCGGACCGAGGGTTGCGACAGTAGGATCGGCAGAATGCAGGGGGGCCCAGGCCTATCCCTAGCTTGTGCATTCTGCCTCTCTGCCCGGCCGAGTGCCCGCACACCCTTTTCATGGGTTGGCTTAGGCATAGGGAGTTCATTCCATGTCTAAGCCCCAGCTGGATCGAGGGTTGTGGTAGCGGGATCGACAACACGTAGAGAGGGATCGGGTCGATCCCCGGCTTATGCATTATGCCTTTCCAGCCAGCTCAGCGCCCGCACACTCGTTTCGTGGGTTAACTTAGGCATACGGAGTTCATTCCCTGTCTAAGATCAGACCAGACCGAGGGTTGCGGCAGTAAGATCAACAGCACACAGGGGGGACCGGGCCGATCCCCGACTTATGCATTCTGCCTCTCCGGCTGGCTGAGCACCCGCACGCTTGTTTCATGGGTTGCCTCAAGCATACGGAGTTCATTCCATGTCTAAGCATACAGAGTTCATTCCCAGTCTAAGATCGGACTGGACCGAAGGTTACGGTAGCAGGACCAGCAGCAGGATCGACAGCATGCAGGGGGGATTAGGCCGATCCTCGACTTGTACATTCTGCCTCTCCGATCGGTTAAGCGCCCGCACGCTCATTTCGTGGGTTGGCTTAGGCATACAAAGTTCATTCCATGTCTAAGCCCCAGTCGAGCCGAAGGTTGTGGCAGCAGGATCGACAGTGGGATCTATAGCACGCAGAGGGGGACCGGGCTGATCCCCGGCTTGTGCATTATGCCTCTCTGGCCGACTGAGCACCTACACGCTCGTTTCATGGGTTGACTTAAGCATACGAAGTTCATCCCCAGTCTAAGCATACGGAGTTCATTCCTAGTCTAAGATCAGACCGGATCGAGGGTTCCAGTAGCAGGATTGACAGCATGCAGGGGGGATCGAACTGATCCCTGGCTTGCGCATTCTGCCTCTCCGGTCGGCTTAGCACTCGCACGCCCGTTTCATGGGTTGGCTTAGGCATAGGGAGTTCATTCCATGTCTAAGCCCCAGCCGGACCGAGGGTTGTGGCAACGAGATCGGCAGCACACAGAGGGGGACCGGGTCGATCCCCGGCTTGCATTTTTGCCTCTCCGGCTGGCTCAACGCCCAAACGCTCATTTCATGGGTTGACTTAGGCATACGGAGTTCATTCCCAGTCTAAGATCAAACCGGACCGAGGGTTACGGTGCAGGATCGACAGCATACAGGGGGATAGGGTCGGTCCCTGAGTTGCGCATTTTACTTCTACAGCCCGCTGAGCGCCCGTATGCTCGTTTCGTGAGTTGGCTTAGGCATACGGAGTTCATTCCATGTCTAAGCGTACGGAGTTCATTCCCAGTCTAAGATCAGACCGGACTGAGGCTTGCCGTAGTAGAACCAGCAGTAGGATCGACAGCACGCCAGTGGGGACTGGTCGATCCCCGGCTTGCGCATTCTACCTCTCTGATCGATTGAGCGCCCGCACGCTCGTTTCATGGGTTAACTTAGGCATATGGAGTTCATCCCCAGTCTAAGATTGGATCGGACTGAGAGGGACTGGGCTGATCCCCGACACGCGAAGGGGATCGGGTTGATCCCCAGCTTGTGCATTATGTCTCTCCCACCGGCCTCTCCGGTCGGTTGAGCACCTACACGCTCATTTCATGGGTTGACTTAGGCATTCGGAGTTCATCCCCAGTCTAAACATACGGAGTTCATTCCCAGTCTAAGATCAGATCAGACCGAAGTTTGTGGCAGTAGGATGGGCAGCATGCAAGGCAGACCAGATCGATCCCCAGCTTGCGGATTCTGCCTCTCCAACCGGCTGAACGCCCGTATGCCCGTTTCATGAGTTGGCTTAGGCATAGGGATTCATTTCATGTCTAAGCACTAGCGAAACTGAGGGTTGTGGCAGTGGGACTGGTAGCACGCAAAGGGGGATCGGGCTGATCCCCAGCTTGCGCATTATGCCTCTCCGGTCGGCTCAGCACCCGAACTCTCGTTTCGTGGGTTGGCTTAGGCATACGGAGTTCATTCCCAATCTAAGATCACACCGGACCGAGGGTTACGGTAGCAGTATTGAATAGCATGCAGGGGGGATTGGGCCAGTCCCCGGCTTACGCATTCTGTCTCTCCGACCGGTTGAGTGCCCGTACGCTCGTTTCGTGGGTTACCTTAGGCATACGGAGTTCATTCCATGTCTAAGTGTACGGAGTTCATTCCCAGTCTAAGATCGGATCGGATCGAGGGTTGCGGTAGCAGGATCGACAGCACGTAGGGGGGACCAGGCTGATCCCCGGCTTGCGCATTCTGCCTCTCCGGTCGATTAAGCGCTTGCACGCTCATTTCGTGGGTTGGGTTAGGCATACGGAGTTCATTCCATGTCTAAGCCCTAGCCGGACCGAGGGTTGTGGTAGCAGGACCGGCAACGAGATCAACAGCCCGCAGAGGGGGATCGGGCTTATCCCCGGCTTGCGCAATATGCCCCTCCGGCCTGCTGAGTGCCCGCACACTCTTTTCATGGGTTGACTTAGGCATACGGAGTTCATCCCCAGTCTATGCATACGAAGTTTATTCCCAGTCTAAGATCGGACCTAACTGAGGTTACGATAGCAGGATCGACAGCATGCAAGGGGGACCGGGCCGATCCTCGGCTTACACATTCTGCCTCTTCGGCTGGCTGAGCACCCGCACACCCGTTTCATGGGTTGGCTTAGGCATAGGGAGTTCATTGCATGTCTAATCCCCAGCTGGACCGAGGGTTGTGGCAGCAGGACCGACAACACGCAGAGGGGGACCAGACCAATCCCCGACTTATGCATTATGCCTCTCCGATCGGCTTAGCACCCGAACGCTTATTCCGTGGGTTGACTTAGGCATACGGAGTTCATTCCCAGTCTAAGATAGGACTGGACCAAGGGATGCAGTCGTAGGATCGATAGCACGCAGGGGGGACCGGGCCGGTCCCCAGCTAGCGCATTCTACCTCTCCGACTGGCTGAGCGCCCGCACACTCATTTCCTAGGTTTGCTTAGGCATACGGAGTTCATTCCATGTCTAAGCATACGGAGTTCATTTCCAATCTAAGATCGGACCGAACCGAGGGTTGTGGCAGTCAGACCAGTAGTAGGATCGACAGCACGCAAGAGGGACCGGATCGATCCCCGACTTGTGCATTCTTCCTCTCCAGTCGGCTGAGCGCCCGTACGTTCCTTTCGTGGGTTGGCTTAGGCATACGGAGTTTATTCCATGTCTAAGCATATGGAGTTCATTCCCAGTCTAAGATCAGATTGGATCGAAGGTTATGGTAGCAGGACCAACAATACAATCGGTAGCACGTAGGGGGGATCGGGCCGATCCTCGGCTTACGTATTTTGCCTCTCCGATCGGCCTCTCCGATCGACTGAGTGCCCACACGTTCATTTCGTGGGTTGACTTAGGCATACAGAGTTCATCCCCAGTGTAAGCATATAGAGTTCATTCCCAGTCTAAGATCGAACTGGACCGAAGGTTGCGGCTGCAGGATCAATAGCATGCTAGGGGGATCGGGCCGATCCCCGGCTTGTGCATTTTGCCTCTCCGGCCAGCTGAGCGCCCGCATGCCCGTTTTTGTGGGTTGGCTTAGGCATAGGGAGTTCATTCCATGTCTAAGCCCCAGCCGGACCGAGGGTTGTGGCAGCGGGACCGGCAGCACGCAGAGGGGGACCAGGTCAATCCCCGACTTGCGCATTCTGCCTCTCCGGTCGACTGAATGCCCGTACACTCGTTTCATGGGTTGGCTTAGGCATACGGAGTTCATTCCATGTCTAAGCATACGGAGTATATTCCCAGTCTAAGAGTTTGAGCCACGGTGCACATGCTGGGCTTGGGCATGTGTTGGTGTCGAATTTTTTTCGCCCGGGGCACCATCCTCGGAGAGCCTAACCGATGGCATTGGGGGTTTCGACGCTTGGGGGGTCGGGGGTGTGCTCACATGAGGTGCGATCGGTGCTGGTACTTGGCCCTTATGTGGGCCCCCTATCCCTCATCAAACCTCGAGAACTCACAGCCCCTTAAAGAGCATTTGAGATTTTATAGGTTTGCTGCCAGTAGCCATTAAATCTTTTCCACTTCTAGTTTTTAGCTAATTTTTTTCATGCATTCCAACAAAAATACAAGCATCATCTCTACCAAATTTGGGGATGAAACTCTTTCTAAAAAATTTTTAAAAAATCCCGAACCGTAAAAAGTTTCAAAAATCGTAAAAAATAGAAAACAGGTCGTCTTGCCACGAAACTTCACATGAAGGCATAGGGGAGCATTGTATGAATTTACAAGCCATAAAAATGGCATTGGCATGGCAGAAATATGAAGATGTGCTTGGACCCACCTACCACCCGTTCGATCCCCGGCTTATGCATCCTGCCTCTCTGGTCGGCTGAGCATCCGCACGCTCGTTTCATGGGTTGACTTAGGCATACGGAGTTCATCCCCAGTCTAAGCATGCAGAGTTCATTCCCAGTCTAAGATCGGATCAGACTGAGGGTTGCGACAGCAGGATCAGTAGCATGAAAGGGGGATCGGGCCGACCCCCGGCTTACGCATTCTACCTCTCCGACCGGTTGAGTGCCCGCACACCTGTTTCATGGGTTAGCTTAGGCATAGAGAGTTCATTCATGTCTAAGCCCCAGCCGAACCGAGGGTTGTGGCAGCGGGACTGATAGTACGTAGAGGGGGATCGGGCCGGTCCCCGACTTGTGCATTATGCCTCTCCGACTGGCTCAGCGCCCGCATGCACTTTTTGTGGGTTGACTTAGGCATACGAAGTTCATTCCCAGTCTAAGATCGGATCAGACTGAGGGTTGCGGCAGCAGGATCGATAGCCCGTAGGGGGGACTGGACCAATCGTCGCACGCTCATTTCATCGGTTGGCTTAGGCATATAAAGTTCATTCCATGTCTAAGCATATGGAGTTCATTCCCAATCTAAGATCAGACCGGACTGAGGGTTACGGTAGTAGGGCCAGCAGTAAGATCGACAGCAAGCAGGGGGGATCGAGTCAATCCCTGGCTTGCGCATTCTGCCTCTCTGGCCGGCTGAGTGCCTGCACGCTCGTTTTATGGGTTGGCTTAGGCATACGGACTTCATTCCTTGTCTAAGCCCCAACCGGACCGAGGGTTGTGGTAGCAAGACCGACAGCGGGATCGACAACACGTATAGGAGGATCGAGCTGATCCTCGGCTTGCATATTATGCCTCTCCGACTGGCTGAGTCCCGTACGCTCATTTCGTGGGTTGACTTAGGCATACAGAGTTCATCCCTAGTCTAAGCATATGGAGTTTATTACTAGTCTAAGATCGGACCGAACCGAGGGTTGTGACAGTAGGATCGATAGCATGCAGGGGGGACCGAGTCGATGCCCAGCTTGTGCATTGTGCCTCTCCAGCTGGTTGAGCGCCCACATGCCCGTTTCGTGGGCTGGCTTAGGCATAGGGAGTTCATTCCACATCTAAGGCCCAATCGACTGAGGGTTGTGGCAACGGGACCGGTAGCACGTAGAGGGGGATGGGGTCGATCCTCGACTTGCACATTATGCCTCTCCAGTCGGCTCAGCACTCGAATGTTCATTTCGTGGGTTGACTTAGGCATATGGAGTTCATTCCCAGTATAAGATCAGACTGGACTGAAGGTTACGGTAGCAAGATCGACAGCACGCATGGGGGATCGAGGCCGATCCATGGTTTGCGCATTCTACCTCTCCGATCGGCTGAGCACCCGGACGCTTGTTTCGGGGGTTGGTTTAGGCATACGGTGTTCATTCCATGTCTAAGCATATGGAGTTCCTTCCCAGTCTAAGATCGGACTGGACTGAGGGTAGCGGCAGTAGGACCAGCATGCTCGTTTCATGGGTTGACTTAGGCATACAGAGTTCAATCCTAGTCTAAGATCAGACCGAACTGAGGGTTACGGCAGTAGGATCGACAGCACGTAGGGGGGATCAAGCCAGGCCACGGCTTATGCATTCTACCTCTCCGACTGACTGAGTGCTTGCACGCTCAGTTTGTGGGTTGGCTTAGGCATACGGAGTTCATTCCATGTGTAAGCATATGGAGTTCATTCGCAATCTAAGATCAAACCAGATCGAGGGTTGCAACAGCAGGACCAGCAGCAGGATCGACAGCACACAGGGAGGGGCCGAGTCGATCCCCGGCTTACGCATTCTACTTCTCTGACTGGCTGAGAACTCGCACGCTCGTTTCATGGGTTGGCTTAGCCATACGGAGTTCATTCCATGTCTAAGCCCCAGCCGGACCAAGGGTCATGGCAGCAGGACCGGCAGTGAGATCGACAGCAAGTAGAGGGGGATCGAGCTGATCCTCGGCTTACATATTATGCCTCTCCGGCTGACCTCTCGATCGACTGAGTGCCCGCATGCTCGTTTTAATGGGTTGACTTAGGCATACGGAGTTCATCCCCAGTCTAAGCATACGGAGTTCATTCCCAATCTAAGATTGGACCAGATCAAGGGGTGTGGTAGCAGGATCGGTAACATGCAGGGGGGACCAGGCTGATCCCCGACTTACGCATTCTGCCTCTCCAGCTGGCTGAGCGCCCCCACGCCCGTTTCGTGGGTTGGCTTAGGCATACGGAGTTCATTCCATGTCTAAGCCCCAGCCAGATCGAGGGTTGGGGTAGCAGGACCGGCAGCACGCAGAGGGGGGACCGGGCCGATCCTCAGCTTGTGCATTATGCCTCTTCGATCGGCTCAACACCCGAACGCTCGTTTCATGGGTTGACTTAGGCATACAGAGTTCATTCCCAGTCTAAGATCGGATCGGACCGAGGGTTGCAGCAACAGGATCGACAGCACGTATGGGGGATCAGGCCGGTCCTCAGCTTGCGCATTCTGCCTCTCTAGCCGGCTGAGCGCCCGCACGCTCGTTTCGTGGGTTGACTTAGGCTTACGGAGTTCATCCCCAGTCTAAGCATACGGAGTTCATTCCCAGTCTAAGATCAGACCGAACTGAGGGTCGCGGCAGTAGGACCAGCAGCATGCAGGACGGATTGGGCTGATCCTCGCTTGTGCATTTCGCCTCTCCGATCGACTGAGCGCCCGCACGCTCATTTCGTGGGTTGACTTAGGCATACGGAGTTCATCCCCAGTCAAAACATACGGAGTTTATTCCCAGTCTAATATCAGATCGGGCCGAGGGTTGTGGCAGTAGCATCAGCAGCACGCAGGGGGGACCGGGCCGTTCCCCGGCTTACGCATTCTGCCTCTCCGGTCGACTGAGCGCCCGCATGCCCATTTTGTGGGTTGGCTTAGGCATAGGGAGTTCATTCCATGTCTAAGCCCCAGCTGGACCGAGGGATGTGGCAGCGGGACCGGCGGCACGCAAGGGGGGACCTGGCCGATCCTCGGCTTGCGCATTATGCGTCTCCGGCTGACTCAGCGCCCGTACGCTCATTTTATGGGTTGACTTAGGCATTCGAAGTTAATTCACAGTCTAAGATCAGACCGAAGTGAGGGTTGCGACAGCAGGATCGATAGCAGGCAGGAGGGACCGGGCCAATCCCCGGCTTGTGCATTCTGCCTCTCCGACCGGCTGAGCGCTCGCACACTCGTTTCGTGGGTTGGCTTAGGCATACGGAGTTCATTCCATGTCTAAGCATACGTAGTTCATTCCCAGTCTAAGATCGGACTGCATCGGGGGTTGTGGCAGCAGGACCAGTAGCAGGATCGACAGCATGCAGGGGGACCGGGCTGATCCCTGACTTTCGTATTCTGCCTCTTCGGTTGGCTAAGCGCCCGCATGCTCATTTCATCGGTTGGCTTAGGCATATGGAGTTCATTCCATGTCTAAGCCGCAGCTGGACTGAGGGTTGTGGTAGCTGGAATGACAGCGGGATCAGCAGCACGCGGAGGGGGACCGGGCCGAACCCTGGCTTGCACATTATGCCTCTCCGACCGGACCGAAGGTTGTGGTAGCGGGACCGACAGCACGCAGAGGGGGACCTGGCCATCCCTGGCTTGTGCATTTTGCCTCTCCGGCTGGCTCAGCGCCCGAACGCTCGTTTCGTGGGTTCACTTAGGCATACGGAGTTCATTCCCAGTTTAAGATCAGACCGGACCGAGGGTTGCAGCAGCAGGATTGACAGCACATAGGGGGGATTGGGTCGGTCCCTAGCTTGTGCATTCTACCTCTCCAGTCGGTTGAGCGCCTGCACGCTCATTTCGTGGGTTGGCTTAGGCATACGGAGTTCATTCCTTATCTAAGCATGCAGAGTTCATTCCTAGTCTAAGATTGGTTTAGACCGAGGGTTGCAGCAGCAGCACCAGTAGCAGGATCGACAGCACGTAGGGGGGACCGGACCGATCACCGGCTTGCACATTCTACCTCTCCGGTCGACTGAGCGCCCGGACTTCCCTTTCGTGGGTTCACTTAGGCATACGAAGTTCATCCTCAGTCTAAGCATACGAAGTTCTTTCCCAGTCTAAGATCAGACCGGATCGAGGGTTGCGACAATAGGACCAACAGCACGTTGGGGGGACTGGGTCGATCCCCTACTTGCGTATTCTGCCTCTCCGGTCGGCCCTTCCGACTGGCTGAGCACCTGCACGCTCGTTTCATGGGTTGACTTAGGCATACGAAGTTCATCCCCAGTCTAAGCATACAGAATTCATTCCCAGTCTAATATCGGATCGAATCGAAGGTTATAGCAACAGGATCAGCAGCACGCAGGGGGGACCGGGTCATTCCTCGGCTTGCGCATTCTACCTCTCAGAACTGCTGAGCGCCCGCACGCCCATTTCTTGGGTTAGCTTTGGCATAGGGAGTTCATTCCATCTCTAAGCCTAGTCGGACCGAGGGTTGTGGCAGCGGGACTGGCAGCACGCGAAGAGGGATCGGGCTGATCCGGTCAGCTCAACGCTCGCACGCTCGTTTCATGGGTTGACTTAGGCATACAGAGTTCATCCCCAGTCTAAGCATATGGAGTTTATTACTAGTCTAAGATCGGACCGAACCGAGGGTTGTGACAGCAGGATCGACAGCATGCAGGGGGGATCGAGTCGATGCCCAGCTTGTGCATTGTGCCTCTCCAGCTGGTTGAGTGCCCGCATGCCCGTTTCGTGGGCTGGCTTAGGCATAGGGAGTTCATTCCACATCTAAGGCCCAATCTGACTGAGGGTTGTGGCAACGGGACCGGTAGCACGTAGAGGGGGATGGGGTCGATCCTCGGCTTGCACATTATGCCTCACCAGCCGGCTCAGCACCCGAATGTTCATTTCGTGGGTTGACTTAGGCATATGGAGTTCATTCCTAGTATAAGATCAGACTGGACCGAGGGTTATAGTAGCAAGATCGACAGCACGCATAGGGGATCGGGCCGATCCATGGCTTACGCATTCTACCTCTCCGATCGACTGAGCAACCGGACGCTCGTTTTGGGGGTTGGTTTAGGCATACGGTGTTCATTCCATGTCTAAGCATATGGAGTTCCTTCCCAGTCTAAGATCGGACTGGACCGAGGGTAGCGGCAGCAGGACCAGCATGCTCGTTTCATGGGTTGACTTAGGCATACAGAGTTCAATCCTAGTCTAAGATTAGACTGAACCGAGGGTTACAACAATAGGATCGATAGCACGTAGGGGGGGATCAAGCCAGGCCACAGCTTGTGCATTCTACCTCTCCGACTGACTGAGTGCCTGCACGCTCATTTTGTGGGTTGACTTAGGCATACGAAGTTCATCCCCAGTCTAAGCATACAGAATTCATTCCCAGTCTAATATCGGATCGAATCGAAGGTTATAGCAACAGGATCAGCAGCACGCAGGGGGGACCGGGTCATTCCTCGGCTTGCGCATTCTACCTCTCAGAACTGCTGAGCGCCCGCACGCCCATTTCTTGGGTTAGCTTTGGCATAGGGAGTTCATTCCATGTCTAAGCCTAGTCGGACCGAGGGTTGTGGCAGCGGGACCGGTAGCACGCGAAGGGGGATCGGGCTGATCCGATCGGCTCAACGCTCGCACGCTCGTTTCATGGGTTGACTTAGGCGTACAGAGTTAATTCCCAATCTAAAATCGGATCGGATCGAGGGTTGCGACAGCAAGATGGATAGCACGTAAGGGGGACCGGGCCAGTCCCCAGCTTGTGCATTCTGCCTCTCCAGTCGGTTGAGCGCCTGCACGCTCGTTTCATGGGTTGGCTTAGGCATACAGAGTTCATTCCATGCCTAAGCATTCAGAGTTCATTCCCAGTCTAAGATCGGACAAGACCGAGGGTTCCGATAGTAGGATCAATAGTAGGATCGACAGCACACAGGGGTGGATCGGTCTGATCCCCGGCTTTTGTATTCTGCCTCTCCGACCGGCTGAGTGCCCGAACGCTCGTTTTATGGGTTGACTTAGGCATACGGAGTTCATCCCCAGCCTAAGCATACAGAGTTCATTCCCAGTCTAAGATCAGGACCAGACCGAGGGTTACGGCAACACATAGGGGGGATCGGGTCGATCCTCGGCTTACGTATTCTGCCTCTCTGGCCGACTGAGCACCCGCACGCCCATTTTGTGGGTTGGCTTAGGCATAGGGAGTTCATTCCATGTCTAAGCCCTAGCCGGACTGAGGGTTGTGGCAGCGGGACCTGCCGTACGTAGAGGGGAATCAGGCCGATCCTCGACTTACGCATTCTGCCTCTCCGGCTGGCTGAACGCCCGCACGCTCGTTTCGTGGGTTGGATTAGGCATACGGAGTTCAGTCAATGTCTAAGCATATGGAGTTCATTCCCAATCTAAGATTTTGAGCCAAGGTGCACATGTTGGGCTCGGGCATGTGCTCGTGCCACACTTTTTTCGCCCGGGGCACCATCACCGAAGCATCACCGGAGAGCCTAACCGACGGCATTGGGGGTTCCAGCGATTGGGGTCCCAGGGGGTGTGCGCTCATGATGTGTGATGGGTGCTGGTACTTGGCCATTATATTGGCCCCCTATCCCTCAACAAACCTTAAGAACTCACACCCCCTTAAAGAGCATTTGAGACTTTATAGGTTTGCTGCCAGTAGCCATTAAAGTGTCTGAAATGGGGACACTTTTTTCAAACGGTCACAAAATCTTCTCCACTTCGAGTTTTTAGCTGAATATTTTTGTGCATGCCAACAAAAATACAAGGATCACCTCTACCAAATTTGGGGACAAAATGCTTTCTAAAAAAATTTTGAAAAATCTCGAACCGTAAAAAGTTGTAAAATTTGTGAAGAATAGAAAACGGGTCGTCTTGCCATGAAATTTCACATGAAGGCTTAGGGGACCATTGTATAAATTTACAACCCATAAAAATGGCATTGGCACTACAGAAATATGAAGATGTGCTCGAACCCACCTACCACTCGTTCGATTCCTGGCTTACGCATCCTGCCTCTCTCGTCGGTTGAGCGCCCGCACGCTCGTTTCATGGGTTCACTTAGGCATACGGAGTTCATCCCCAGTCTAAGCATATGGAGTACATTCCCAATCTAAGATCAGACCGGACCAAGGGTTGCAGTAGTAGGATCGATAGCACACAGGGAGGACCAGGCCTATCCCCGGCTTACGCATTCTGCATCTTCGGCCGGCTGAGTGCTCGCACGCCCATTTTGTGGGTTGGCTTAGGCATAGGGAGTTCATTCCATGTCTAAGCCCTAGCCGGACCGAGGGTTGTGGCAGTGGGACTGACAGCACGTAGAGGGGGATCGAGTCGATCCCTGGCTTGTGCATTATGCCTCTCCAGCCGGCTCAGCGCCCGCACACTCATTTCGTGGGTCGACTTAGGCATACGGAGTTCATTCCCAATCTAAGATCGGACCGGACTGAGGGTTGCGGTAGCAAGATCGATAGCACACAGGGGGGATCGGGCCGGTCCCCGACTTACGCATTCTACCTCTCTGGTCGATTGAGCACCCGCACGTTCGTTTCGTGTGTTGGCTTAGGCATACGGAGTTCATTCCATGTCTAAGCATACAGAGTTAATTCCCTGTCTAAGATCAGACTGGACCGAGGGTTGTGGCAGTAATACCAACAGTAGGATCAACAGCACGTAGGGGGGATCGGGTCGATCCCCAGCTTGCGCAATCTGCCTCTCCAGTCAGCTAAGCGCCTGCACGCTCGTTTCGTGGGTTGGCTCAGGCATACGGAGTTCATTCCATGTCTAAGCCCTAGCCGGATTGAGGGTTGTGGTAGCACGCAGAGGGGGACTGGGCTGATCCCCGGCTTGCGCATTATGCCTGTCCGACCAGCCTCTCCGGCCGGTTGAGCGCGCGCATGCTCATTTCGTGGGTTGACTTAGGCATACGGAGTTCATCCCCAGTCTAAGCATACGGAGTTCATTCCTAGTCTAAGATCAGACCGGACTGAGGGTTACAACAGTAGGATCGGTAGCACGCAGTAGGGATCAGGCCGGTGCCCAGCTTGCGCATTCTGCCTCTCCGGTCAGTTGAGTGCTCGCACGCCCATTTCATGGGTTGGCTTAGGCATAGGGAGTTAATTCCATGTCTAAGCCCCTACCGGATCGAGGGTTGTGGCAGCAGAACCGATAGCGAGATTGACAGCACCCAGAGGGGGATCGAGCTCATCCCCGACTTTCGTATTATGCCTCTTCGACTGGCCTCTCCGACCGACTGAGCACCCGCACTCTCGTTTTGTGGGTTGACTTAGGCATACGGAGTTCATCCGCAGTCTAAGCATACAGAGTTCATTCCCAGTCTAAGATCAGACCAGACCAAGGGTTGCGGTAGCAGGATCGGTAGCACGCAGGGGGGATCGGACCAATCCTCAGCTTGAGCATTCTGCCTCTCCAATCGACTGAGCGCCTGCAAGCTCGTTTCGTAGGTTGGCTTAGGCATACGGAGTTCATTCCATGTCTAAGCATATGGAGTTCATTCCACGTCTAAGCATACGGAGTTCATTCCCAGTCTAAAATTTTGAGCCACGGTGCACATGCTGGGCTCGGGCATGTGCTGGTGTCCCATTTTTTTTACCCGAGGCAACATCACCGGAGCATCGCTAGAGCATCACCGGAGAGCCTAACCGGCGGCATTAGGGGTTCCGACGATTGGGGGGTTGGGGGGGTGTGCGCACATGATGTGCGATAGGTGCTGGTACTTGGCCCTTATATTGGCCCCCTATCCCTCATCAAACCTCGAGAACTCACACCCCTTTAAAGAGCATTTGAGATTTTATAGGTTTGCTGCCAGTAACCATTATAGTGTATGAAATTGGGACACTTTTTTCAAACGGTCGTAAAATCTTCTCCGCTTCGAGTCCTTAGTTGAATTTTTTTTTGCATGCCAACAAAAATACAAGGATCACCTCTACCAAATTTGGGGACAAAACCCTTTCTAAAAAAATTTTTAAA
Organism: Durio zibethinus; assembly: GCF_002303985.1. The sequence goes on along the minus strand of NW_019167826.1, from coordinate 28,222,222 downwards.
AATCCTGAACAGCAAAAAGTTTTAAAAATCATGAAAAATAGAAAATGGGTTGTCTTGCCATGAAACTTCACATTAAGGCTTAGGGGACCATTGTATGAATTTACAAGCCATAAAAATGGCATTGGCAGGACAGAAATATGAAGATGTGCTTGAACCCACTTACCACCCGTTCGATCCCTAGCTTACACATTATGCCTCTCCAGTCGGCTCAGCGCCCGAACGCTCGTTTCGTGGGTTCACTTAGGCATACGGAGTTCATTCCCAATCTAAGATCAGATCAGACAGAGGGTTACGGTAGAATGATCGGTAGCACGTAGGAGGGATCGGGTCGATCCCCGGCTTGCGTATTCTGTCTCTCCGGTCGGCTGAGCACCCGCACGCCCGTTTCGTGGGTTGGCTTACGCATAGGGAGTTCATTCCATGTCTAAGCCCCAGCCGAATCGAGGGTTGTGGCAGTGGGATCGACAGCACACAGAAATGGACCGGGCCGATCCCCAACTTGCGATTATGCCTCTCCGATCGGCTCAGCGCCCGCACGCTCATGTCGTGGGTTGACTTAGGCATACGGAGTTCATTCCCAGTCTAAGATCAGACTGGACCGAGGGTTGCGGCAGCAGGATCGACAGCACGTAGGGGGATTGGGTCGGTCCCCAACTTGCGCATTCTGCCTCTTCGGTCGGCTGAGCTTACGCACGCTCGTTTCATGGGTTGGCTTAGGCATACGAAGTTCATTCCATGTTTAAGCCTCAGTCGAACCAAGGGTTATGGTAGCAGGACTGGCAGTGGGATCGATAGCACGCAGAGGGGGATCGAGCTGATCTTCAGCTTCTCATATGCCTCTCCGATCGACCTCTCTGACCGACTGAGTGCCGATACGTTCATTTCATGGGTTGACTTAGGCATACAGAGTTCATCCCCAGTCTAAGCATACGAAGTTCATCCTCAGTGTAAGCATTAGGGGTTTCGACGATTGGGGGGGCTGGGGGGTGTACGCACATGATGTGTGATGGGTGCTAGTACTTGTGTCACGGGCTCTGACCTTAGACTTAGAAACCGTGTGACCTTAGGCTTGGAATCTCCTCTTTTATGCCTAAGTTAGCCTAAAACACAAGCGTACGGGTACTAGAACAACGGGAAGGGCTGATTATGCAAGTTAAGAGAAACAGGATAAGAAGGTAGAATTCTGGAAATACTCTTGTATTCACTGAAACGGAAGTGTTTGATGGTGTACAAATGAGGGAGGAGCAACCCTGTATTATAGTTGAGGCTCCAGTTTACACTTAATGGCAATATCCCTAGAATAAAGGCTAAAATCATGGGATTATATAGATTACAATCAATCAGGATGCTAACTCCTGATTTTTAGGGTCAACCAAATCTACCAAGATGCTACTGCTGACACTGCCTGCTTCCAGAAGCTTCCCCTGTGTGTCCAGCACCTTGGGCCCTTTTGGATGTGGTGCGGGCAGCTTGTATGCCAGGCCTTGGTCTTAGGGGCCAGCTTGCAAGTTGGGCAGGCGTTCTGAACTCATTTGCTAGGCTTTGCACGTAGATACCTGCCAGCATGCCTAGTCTGCAGGCCTCAACCTCCGGCCCGCCTGTTGGTGTGCCTGATGTGCCTAGCGCACCCGTCCAGGGCATGACATTCTCCCCCACCTGATTGTGCAATGCCCTCGTTGCATCTTTTGTATGGTACTGCCTGATTTGGTCCCTAAACTGCCATAAGTCATCTGCTGGTTCCTACCTCACCTCATTGTTTGGAAGTCCCTTCTAGCTCACCAAGTACTCTTGTCTTGGTTGATAGTTCTTCCGTCTCACCTCCCAATCAGCTATGATGCTGTGGACCTCCTTCTTATATGAGGCCCTTGCTCCCAATGGTGCACGCTTTGACTCTGCCCATCCTGGATCTCTTTCATCCTCATGGAACGGCTTGAGCATGCTCACATGGAACACTGGGTGTACCCTCAGCTTGGGTGGCATATCCAGCTTGTAGGCAACCTTGCCTACCCTCTTGACTACTCAGAAAGGTCCCTCATAGCTTCGGACTAGGCCTTTGTGTAGCCCCCTATGGTGCACAATGGGATGTAGCTTCACTAACACCAAGTCTCCAACCTGGACTGCACGTCCCACCTATTCTGGTCTGCCCACTTCTTCGACCTCTTGGCCACCTTGTGTAGACAAACTCTGGCCAAGTTAGTTTGCTCCTGCCATGCCTTGGCAAACTTGTATGCTGTTGGATTCGACCCTGTATAACCTACAGCAATCGAACCAGGTGTTAGTGGTTGTTGCCCTGTCACAACCTCAAATGGGATCGTTTCATGGGTTGACTTAGGTATACGGAGTTCTCCCCTGGTCTAAGTATACGGAGTTTATTCCTAGTCTAAGATCAGACCAGACTGAGGGTTACAGCAGCAGGATCGATAGCATGCAGGGGGGCCCAAGTCGATCCCTAGCTTGGGCATTCTACCTCTCTGGCTGGCTGAACGCCTGTACGCCCGTTTCGTGGGTTGGCTTAGGCATAGGGAGTTCATTCCATGTCTAAGCCCCAGTCGGACCGAGGGTTGTGGCAGTGGGACTGACAGCACGCAGAGGGGGACTGAGTCGATCCCCGGCTTGCGCGTTATGCCTCTCTGGCTGGCTTAGCACCCGAACACTCGTTTCGTGGGTTGATTTAGGCATACGGAGTTCATTCCCAGTCTAAGATTTGATCGCACCGAGGGTTATGATAGCAGGATCGACTGCACGTAGGAGGGACCGGGTCGATCCTCGGCTTGCACTTTCTGTCTCTCCTGCTGGCTGAGCGCCCGCACACTCGTTTCATGGGTTGGCTTAGGCATACGGAGTTCATTCCCAGTCTAAGATCAGACCAGACCGAGGGTTGCGACACTAGGATCGATAGCACGTAGGGGGACCGGGTTGAACCCCGATATAAGAAGTTCATTCCATGTCTAAGCCCCAGCCGAAGCGAGGGTTATGGCAGTGGGACTGCAGCACGCAGAGGGGGACTGGGTCGATCCCTAGCTTGCACATTATGCCTCTCCGGCCAGCTCAGCACCCGAACGCTAATTTCGTGGGTTGACTTAGGCATACGAAGTTCATTCCCAATCTTAGATCAGATCGGACGAAGGGTTACGGTAGTAGGATCGATAGCACGTAGGGTGGGATCGGGTCGATCCTTGATTTGTGCATTCTACCTCTCTGACCGACTGAGCACCGTACGCTCGTTTTATGGGTTGGCTTAGGGATATAGAGTTCATTACAAGTCTAAGCATACAGAGTTCATTCCTAGTCTAAGATCAAACCGGATCGAGGCTTACGGTAGCAGGACCAATAGTAGATCGACAGCATACAGGGGTGAACCAGGCCGATCCTCGGCTTGCGCATTCTGTCTCTCCGATCGGCTGAACGCCCACACGCTCGTTTCATGGGTTAACTTAGGAATATGGAGTTTATTCCCAGTCTAAGATCAGACCAAACTGAGGGTTTCGGTAGCTAGATTGAAGCACGCAGAGGGGATCGGGTCGATCCCCAGCTTGTGCATTCTGCCTCTCCGGTCAGTTGAGCGCCCGCATGCTCCTTTCGTGGGTTGGCTTAGGCATACGGAGTTCATTCCATGTCTAAGCATATGGAGTTCATTCCCAGTCTAAGATCAGACTGGATCGAAGGTTGTGGTAGTAGGATCGATAGCACAAAGGGGGGATCAGGCCGATCCCCAGCTTGCGCATTCTACCTCTCCTACCGACTGAGCACCCGTACGCTCGTTTCGTGGGTTGGCTTAGGCATACGGAGTTCATTCCATGTCTAAGCCCCAGCCAGACCGAGGGTTGTGGTAGGAAGACCGACAGCGGGATCGACAGCACGCAGAGAAGGATTGGGCTGATCCCTGACTTATGTATTATGCCTCTCCGGCCGATTGAGCGCCCGCACACTCGTTTCGTGGGTTGACTTAGGCATATAAGTTCATCCCCAGTCTAAGCATACAGAGTTCATTCCTAGTCTAAGATCGAACCGGATCGAGGGTTACGACAGCAGGATCGGGAGCATGCAGGGGGGATAGGGGGATCGGGCCAATCCTCAGCTTGTGCATTCTGCCTCTTCGGCCGACTGAGCGCCTGCACGCCTGTTTCATGGATTGGCTTAGGCATAGGGAGTTCATTCCATGTCTAAGCCCCAGTCGGACTGAAGGTTATGGCAATGGGACCGGTAGCACATAGAGGGGGACAGGGCCGATCCCTGGCTTGCGCATTATGCCTCTCTAGCTGGCTCAGCACCCGAACGCTCATTTCGTGGGTTGACTTAGGCATACGGAGTTCATTCCTAGTCTAAGATCGGATCGGAACCGAGGGTTGCGGCAGCAAGACCAGCAGTAGGATCGATAGCAGCAGGGGGGACTGGGTCGATCCCCGACTTGTGCATTCTGCCTCTTCGGTCGGCCTCTCTTGCCAGATGAGCGCCTGCACGTTCGTTTCGTGGGTTGACTTAGGCATACGGAGTTCATCCCCAGTCTAAGCATATGGAGTTCATTCCCAGTCTAAGATCAAACCAAACCAAGGGTTGCGGTAGCAGGATCGGCAGCACGCAAGGGGGACCAGGTTGATCCTCGACTTGCGCATTCTACCTCTCCGACCGGCTTGCGCATTCTGTCTCTCCGACCGGTTGAGCGCCCACACGCTCGTTTCATGGGTTGGCTTGGGCATACAAAGTTCATTCCCAGTCTAAGATCAGACCAAACTGAAGGTTGCGGTAGCAGGATCGATAGCACACAGGGAGGGATCGGTAGGTCCCCTGCTTGTGCATTCTACCTTTCCGATCGACTGAGCGCCCGCACGCTCATTTCGTGGGTTGGCTTAGGCATACGGAGTTTATTCCATGTCTAAGCCCTAGCCGGACCGAGGGTTGTGGTAGCAGGACCGGTAGCGGGATCGGTAGCACTTAGATGGGGATCGGGCTGACCCTCGACTTGCGCATTATGCCTCTCTGACCGACTGAGCGCCTACATGCTCGTTTCATGGGTTGGCTTAGGCATACGGAGTTCATTCCATGTCTAAGCATATGGAGTTCATTCCCAGTCTAAGAGTTTAAGCCACGGTGCACATGCTGGGCTCGGGCATGTGCTGGTGCCACATTTTTTTCGCTCGAGGCACCATCATCGGAGAATTGCCGGAGCATCGCCGGAGAGCCTAACTGGCGGCATTGGGGGTTCCAACGATTGGGGGGGCCGGCGGGTTGTGCGCACATGATGTGTGATGGGTGCTGGTACTTGGCCCTTATGTTGGCCCCCTATCCCTCATCGAACCTCAAGAACTCACACGCCCTTAAAGAGCATTTGAGATTTTATAGGTTTGCTGCAAGCAACCATTAAAGTTTCTGAAATGGGGACACTTTTTTCAAATGTTCACAAAATCTTCTCCACTTCGAGTTTTTAGCTGAATTTTTTTGTGCATGCCAAAAAAAAATACAAGGATCACCTCTACCAAATTTGGGGACAAAAATCTTTCTAAAAAAATTTTAAAAAATCTTGAATCGCAAAAAGTTTCAAAAATCGTGATAAATAGAAAATGGGTCGTCTTGCCACGAAACTTCACATGAAATCATAGGGGACCATTGTATGAATTTACAAGCCATAAAAATGGCATTGGCATGGTAGAAATATGAAGATGTGCTTAAACCCACCTACCACCCGTTCGATCCCTGGCTTGCGCATCCTGCCTCTCTAGTCAGCTGAGCGTTCGCATGCTCGTTTCGTGGTTTGACTTAGGCATACGGAGTTCATCCCCAGTCTAAGCATACGGAGTTCATCCCCAATCTAAGGTTGGACCGAACTGAGGGTTGTGACAGAAGGATCGACAGAACATAGGGGGGACCAAGTCGATCCCCGGCTTACGTATTCTGCCTCTCCGGTCGGCTGAGCACCCTCACGCTCATTTCATGGGTTGGCTTAGGCATACGGAGTTCATTCCATGTCTAAGCATATGGAGTTCATTCTCAGTCTAAGAGTTTGAGCCACGGTGCACATGCTGGGCTCAGGCATGTGCTGGTGCCACATTTTTTTTGCCCGGGGCACCATCACCGGAGCATCGCCAGAGCATCAACGGAGAGCCTAACCGACGGCTTTAGGGGTTTCGACGATTGGGGGGGCCAGGGGGTGTGCGCACATGATGTGCTATGGGTGCTGGTACTTGGCCCTTATATTGGCCCCCTATCCCTCATCGAACCTCGAGAACTCACACCCCCTTAAAGAGCATCTGAGATTTTATAGGTTTGCTGCCAGTAGCCATTAAAGTGTCTGAAATGGGCACACTTTTTTGAAACGGTCACAAAATCTTCTCCACTTTGAGTTTTTAGCTGGATTTTTTTGTACATGCCAAAAAAAATACAAGGATCACCTCTACTAAATTTGGGGACAAAACTCTTTCTAAAAAAATTTTAAAAAATCTTGAACCGTAAAAAGTTTCAAAAATCGTGAAAAATAGAAAACGGGTCGTCTTGCCACGAAACTTCACATGAAGGTGTAGGGGACCATTGTATGAATTTACAAGCCATAAAAATGGCATTGGCATGGCAGAAATATGAAGATGTGCTTGAACCCACCTACCACCCGTTCGATCCCCAGCTTGCGCATCCTGCCTCTCTGGTCCGCTGAGCGTTCACACGCTCATTTCGTTGGTTGACTTAGGCATACGGAGTTCATCCCCAGTCTAAGCATATGGAGTTCATTCCTAGTCTAAGGTTGGATCAGACCGAGGGTTACGGCAGCAGGATCGACAGCACGCAGGGGGGACCGGATCGATCCCCGGCTTGTGCATTCTACCTCTCCGATCGATTGAGCACCCGCACGTTCGTTTCATGGGTTGGCTTAGGCATACGGAGTTCATTCCATGTCTAAGCCCCAGCTAGACTGAGGGTTGTGGTAGCGGGATCGACAGCACGCAGAAGGGGATGGGGTGATCCCCAGCTTGTGCATTCTACCTTTTCGGCCGGTTCAGAGCTCGCATGCTCGTTTCGTGGGTTGGCTTAGGAATGCGGAGTTCATTCCATGTCTAAGCCCCAACCAGACCGAGGGTTGTGGCAATAGGACTGGCAGCAGGATCTACAGCAGGACCAGTAGCAGGATCGACAGCACGCAGAGAGGGACCGAGATGATCCCCGGCTTACGCATTATGCCTCTCCGACCGGTTGAGCGCCCGTACGCTCGTTTTGTGGGTTGACTTAGGCATACGGTGTTCATCCCCAGTCTAAGCATACGGAGTTCATTCCTAGTCTAAGATCGAACTGGATCGAGGGTTACGATAGTAGGATCGATAGCACGCAGGGGAGATCGGGCCGATCCCCGGCTTATGCATTCTGCCTCTCCGGCCGGTTGAGCGCCCGTATGCCCGTTTCATGGGTTGGCTAAGGCATAGGGAGTTGATTCCATGTCTAAGCCCCAGCCGGATCGAGGGTTGTGGCAGCGGGACCGACAGCACGCAGAGGGGGACCGGGCCGATCCTCGGGTTGCGCATTCTCCCTCTCCGGTCGGCTCAGAGCTCGCACGCTCGTTTCATCGGTTGGCTTAGGAATACGAAGTTCATTCCATGTCTAAGCCCCAACTGGATCGAGGGTTATGGCAGCAAGATCGGCAGCAGGATCGGTAGTACGCAGAGGGGGGCCGATCCCCGGCTTGCGCATTATCCGTCTCCGATCGGCTCAGTGCCCGAAGGCTCCTTTCGTGGGTTGACTTAGGCATACGGAGTTCATTCCCACTCTAAGATCAGATCGGATCGAGGGTTGCGGTAGCAGGATCGATAGCACGTAGGAGGGGACTGGGCCGATCCCTGGCTTGCGCCTGTATGCTAGTTTCATGGGTTGGCTTAAGCATACGGAGTTCATTCCATGTCTAAGCATACGGAGTTCATTCCTAGTCTAAGATTAGACCGGACCGAGGATTGTGACAGCAAGACCAACAGCAGGATCGGTAGCACGCAGGGGGGGACCAGGTCGATCCTTGGTTTGCACATTCAGCCTCTCCGATCGGCCTCTCCGGTCGGCTGAGCGCCCGTACGCTCGTTTCGTGGGTTGACTTAGGCATACGGAGTTCATCCCCAGTCTAAGCATACGGAGTTCATTCCCAGTCTAAGATCAAATCGAATCGAGGGTTACGGTAATGGGATCGGTAGCACGAAGGGGGGACCGAGTCTATCCCCGGCTTACGCATTCTGCCTCTCCGACCGGCTGAGCGCCCGCACACCCATTTCGTGGGTTGGCTTAGGCTTAGGGAGTTTATTCTATGTCTAAGCCCCAGCCGGACCGAGGGTTGTGGCAGCAGGACCGGTAGCACGCAAAGGGGGACCGAGCTGATCCTCGGCTTGCGTGTTATTCCTCTCCGGTCGGCTCGGTGCCCGAACACTCATTTCGTGGGTTGACTTAGGCATACAGAGTTCATTCCTAGTATAAGATTGGATCGCACCGAGTGTTGCGGTAGCAAGATCGATAGCATGCACGAGGGATCTGGTCGATCCCCGACTTGGGCATTCTGCCACTCCGGCTGGCTGAGTGCCCGCACGCTCGTTTCATGGGTTGGCTTAGGCATACAGAGTTCATTCCATGTCTAAGCCCCAGTCGGACCAAGGGTTGTGGTAGCAGGACTGGCAGCGAGATTGACAGCATGTAGAGGGGGATCGGGCTGATCCCCGGCTTGTGCATTATGCCTCTCCGACCGGCTGAGCACCCACATGCTCGTTTCATGGGTTGACTTAGGCATACGAAGTTTATCCCCAGTCTAAGCATACAGAGTTCATTCCCAGTCTAAGATCAGACTGGATCGAGGGTTACGACAGCAGGATCGGTAGCACGTAGGGGGGATCCCCAGTCTAAGCATACAGAGTTCGTGGCTTGTACATGCTAGGCTCGGGCATGTGCTGGTGCAACATTTTTTTCGCTCGGGGCACCATCGCCGGAGCATCACCGGAGAGCCTAACCGACGGCATTAGGGGTTTCGACGATTGAGGGGGTCGGGGGGTGTGCGCACATGATTTGCAATGGGTGCTGGTACTTGGCCCTTATATTGGCCCCCTATCCCTCATCAAACCTCAAGAACTCACACCCCCTTAAAGAGCATTTGAGATTTTATAAGTTTGCTACCAGTAGCCATTAAAGTGTCTGAAATGGAGACACTTTTCTTAAACGATCACAAAATCTTCTCCACTTCGAGTTTTTAGCTGAATTGTTTTGTGCATGCCAACAAAAATACAAGGATCACCTCTACCAAATTTGGGGACAAAACGTTATCTAAAAAAATTTTAAAAAATCCCAAACCGTAAAAAGTTTCAAAGATCGTGAAAAATAGAAAACGGGTCGTCTTGCCATGAAACTTCACATGAAGGTGTAGGGGACCATTGTATGAATTTACGAGCCATAAAAATGGCATTGGCACGATAGAAATATGAAGATGTGCTTGAACCCAACTACCTCCCGTTCAATCCCTAGCTTGCACATCCTGCCTCTCTAGTCGGCTGAGCGTCTGCACGCTCGTTTCATGGGTTGACATAGGCATACGGAATTCATCCCCAGTCTAAGCATACGGAGTTCATTCCCAGTCTAAGATCGAACCAGATCGAGGGTTGCAGCAGTAGGATCGACAACACACAGGGGGAACCGGGCCTATCCCCGGCTTACACATTCTGCCTCTCCGGTTGGCTGAGCACCCGCACGCCCGTTTCGTGGGTTGGCTTAGGCATAGGGAGTTCATTCCATGTTTAAGCCCTAGCCGAACTGAGGGTTGTGGCAGCGGGACTGGCAGCACATAGAGGGGGACCGGGTCAGTCCCCGGCTTGTGCATTCTGCCTCTCCAGCCGGTTGAGCGCCCGCACGCTCATTTCGTGGGTTGACTTAGGCATACGGAGTTCATCCCTAGTCTAAGCATACAGAGTTCATTCCTAGTCTAAGATCAGACCAGACCGAGGGTTGCGGTAGTAGGATCGACAGCATGCAGGGGGGACCGGGCCGATCCTTGGCTTGCGCATTTTACCTTTTCGATTGGCTGAGCACCCGCACACCTATTTCGTGTGTTGGCTTAGGCATAGGGAGTTCATTAAATGTCTAAGCTCCAGCCAGACCGAGGGTTGTGGTAGCGGGACCGGTAGCACGTAGAGGGGGGCCGGGTCGATCCCCGGCTTATGCATTTATACCTCTCCGATGGCTCAGTGCCCGAATGCTTGTTTTGTGGGTTGACGTAGGCATACAGAGTTCATTCCCAGTCTAAGATTAGACCAGACCGAGGGTTGTGGCAGCAGGATCGACAGCATGCAGGTGGGGACCGGGTCGATCCCTGGCTTGCGCATTCTGCCTCTCCGGCCCACTGAGCGCCCGTAGGCTCATTCCGTGGGTTGGCTTAAGCATACGGAGTTCATTCCATGTCTAAGCATACGGAGTTCATTCCCAGTCTAAGATCGAACCGGACCGAGGGTTGCGGCAGCAGGACCAGCAGCAGATTAGCAGCACGCAGGGGAGACCGGGCCTATCCCCGGCTTACGCATTCTGCCTCTACGGCCAGCTGAGCTCCTGCACGCCTGTTTCATGGGTTGGCTTAGGCATTCAGAGTTCATTCCATGTCTAAGCCCCAACCGGACCAAGGGTTGTGGCAACGGGACCTGCAGCACGCAGAGAGGGACCGGGTCGATCCCCGGCTTGCACATTCTGCCTCTCCGACCGGCTGAGCACCCGCACGCTAGTTTCGTGGGTTGGCTTAGGCATACGGAGTTCATTCCATGTCTAAGCATACGAAATTCATTCCCAATCTAAGATCACCGCCTTAAAGAGCATTTGAGATTTTATAGGTTTGCTCCCAGTAGCCATTAAAGTGTCTGAAATGGGGACACATTTTTCAAACGGTCACAAAAATCTCTTCCACTTCGAGTTTTTAGCTGAATTATTTGTGCATGCCAACAAAAATAAAAGGATCACCTCTACCAAATTTGGGGACAAAACTCTTTCTAAAAACATTTTAAAAAATCTCGAACCGCAAAAAGTTTCAAAAATCGTGAAAAATAGAAAACCAGTCGTCTTGCCACGAAACTTCACATGAAGGCTTAGGGGACCATTATATGAATTTACAAGCCATAAAAATGGCAATGGCATGGCAGAAATATGAAGATGTGCTTGAACCCACCTACCACCCGTTCGATCCCCGGCTTGCGCATCCTGCCTATCTAGTCGGCTGAGCGTCCGCACGCTCGTTTCATGGGTTGACTTAGGCATACAGAGTTTATTCCCAGTCTAAGATCAGATCAGACCGAGGGTTGTGGCAGTAGGATTGACAGCATGCAGGGGGATCGGGTCGATACCCTGCTTGCGCATTCTGCCTCTCCGACCGGTTGAGCGCCCGCATGGAGTTTCGTGGGTTGGCTTAGGCATAAGGAGTTAATTCCATGTCTAAGCATACGGAGTTAATTCCTAGTCTAAGATCGGACCGGACCAAAGGTTACGACAGCAGGACCAATAGCTGGATCGGTAGCATGCAGGGGGGACCGGGTCGATCCACGGCTTACACATTCTGCCTCTTTGACTGACCTCTCTAGTCGGTTGAACGCCCGCATGCTCATTTCATTGGTTGACTTAGGCATACGAAGTTCATCCCCAGTCTAAGCATACGGAGTTCATTCCCAGTCTAAGATTAAACCGGATCAAGGGTTACGGTAGCAGGATCGGTAGCACGCAGGGGGGACCAAGTCGATCCTCGGCTTGCGTAATCTGCCTCCCCGATCGACTGAGCGCCCGCACACCCGTTTCGTGGGTTGGCTTAGGCATAGGGAGTTCATTCCATGTCTAAGCCCTAGTCAGATCGAAGGTTGTGGCAGCGGGATCGGTAGCACGCAGAAGGGGATAGGGTCGATCCCTGGCTTGCGCATTCTGCCTGTCCGGCTGGCTGAGCACCCGCACGCTCATTTCATGGGTTGGCTTAGGCATACGGAGTTCATTCAATGTCTAAGCATTCGGAGTTCGTTCCCAGTCTAAGAGTTTGAGCCACGGCGCACATCCTGGGCACAGGCATGTGCTGGTGCCACATTGTTTTTGCCCGGGGCACCATCGTCGGAGCATCGCCAGAGAGCCTAACCGGTGGCATTAGGGGTTCCGGCGATTAGGGCGGCCGGGGGGTGTGCACACATGATGTGTGATGGGTGCTGGTACTTGGCCCTTATATTGGCCCCCTATCCCTCATCAAACCTCGAGAACTCACACCCCCTTAAAGAGCATTTGAGATTTTATAGGATTGCTGCCAGTAGCCATTAAAGTGTCTGAAATGGGGACACTTTTTTCAAACGATCACAAAATCTTCTCCACTTTGAGTTTTTAGCTGAATGTTTTTTTGCAAGCCAAAACAAAAAATACAAGGATCACCTCTACCAAATTTGGGGACAAAACGCTTCCTAAAAAAATTTTTAAAAATCCCGAACCGCAAAAAGTTTCAAAAATCATGAAAAATAGAAAACAGGTCATCTTGCCACGAAACGTCACATGAAGGCTTAGGGGACCATTGTATGAATTTACAAGCCATAAAAATGGCATTGGCATGGCCGAAATATGAAAATGTGCTTGAACCCACCTACCACCCGTTCGATCCCCGGCTTGCGCATCCTACCTCTCTAGTCGGCTGAGCGTCCGCATGCTTGTTTCATGGGTTGGCTTAGGCATACAGAGTTCATTCCCAGTCTAAGCATACAAAGTTCATTCCCAGTCTAAGATCGGACCGAACCGAGGGTTACGACAGCAGGATTGACAGCACGCAGGGGGACTGGGTCAATACCCGACTTGCACATTCTGCCTCTCCGACCGGCTGAGTGCCAGCACGTCGTTTCGTGGGTTGTCTTAGGCATAGGGAGTTCATTCCATGTCTAAGCCCCAGTGGAACCGAGGGTTGTGGCAGCAGGACCGGGTCGATCCCTGGCTTGTACATTATGCCTCTTCGGCCTGCTCAACGCCCGTACGCTCGTTTCATGTGTTGACTTAGGCATACAGAGTTCATTCCCAAAGTAAGATCAGACAGGACCAAGGGTTGCGGCAACAGGATCGACAACACGCAAAGGGGAACCAGGTTGATCTCCAGCTTGTGCATTCTGCCTCTCCGATCGACTGAGCGCCCGCACACTCGTTCTGTGGGTTGGCTTAGGCATACGGAGTTCATTCCCAGTTTAAGATTTTGAGGCACGATACACATGCTGGGCTCGGGCATGTGCTGGTGCCGCATTTTTTCACCCAGGGCACAATCGTCGGAGTATCACCAGAGCATCGTTGGAGAGCCTAACCGATAGCATTGGGGGTTTGGGCGATTGGGGGGGCCGGGGGGTGTGCACACATGATGTGTGATGGGTGCTGGTACTTGGCCCTTATATTGGCCCCCTATCCATCATCAAACCTCAAAAACTCACACCCCCTTAAAGAGCATTTGAGATTTTATAGGTTTGCTGCCAGTAGCCATTAAAGTGTTTGAAATGGGGACACTTTTTTCAAATGGTCACAAAATCTTCTCCACTTCGAGTTTTTAGCTGATTTTTTTTGTAAATGCCAACAAAAATACAAGGATCACCCCTACCAATTTTGGGGACAAAACTCTTTCTAAAAAAATTTTAAAAAATCCTGAACCGTAAAAAGTTTCGAAAATCATGAAAAATAGAAAACAGGTCCACGAAACTTCACATGAAGGCTTCGGGGACCATTGTATGAATTTACAAGCCATAAAAATGCCATTGGCATGGCAGAAATATGAAGATGTGCTTGAACCCACCTACTACCCATTCGATCCCTGGCTTGCGCATCCTGCCTCTCTGGTCGGCTGAGCGCCCGCATGCTTGTTTCATGGGTTGACGTAGGCATATGGAGTTCATCCCCATTCTAAGCATATGAAGTTCATTCCCAATCTAAGGTCAGACCGGATCGAGGGTTGCAGCAGCAGGATCGACAGCACGTAGGGGGGATCTGGGTGATCCCTGACTTATGCATTCTGCCTCTCCGGTTGGCTGAGTTCCTGCACGCCCGTTTCGTGGGTTAGCTTAGGCATAGGGAGTTCATTCCATGTCTAAGCCCCAGCCAGACCGAGGGTTGTGGCAGTGGGACTGACAGCACGTAGAGGGGGACCAGGCCGATCTTCAGCTCGCGCATTATGCCTCTCCGGTCGGCTCAGCGTCCGTACACTCGTTTCATGGGTTGACTTAGGCATATGGAGTTCATTCCTAGTCTAAGATCAGACTGGATCGAGGGTTGCGACAGCAAGATCAACAGGATGCAAGAGGGGATCGGGTTGATCCTCGGCTTACGCATTTTGCCTCTCCGGCTTGTTGAGCGCCCGCATGCTCATTTTGTGGGTTGGCTTAGGCATACGGAGTTCATTCTATGTCTAAGCATATAGAGTTCATTCCCAGTCTAAGATCAGACTAGATCAAGGGTTGTGGCAGCAGGACCAGCAGCAGGATCGACAGCACGTAGAGGGGGACCGGGTCGATCTCAAGCTTGTGCATTCTGCCTCTCCGATCGACTGAGCACCGGCATGCCAGTTTCATAGGTTGGCTTAGGCATAGGGAGTTCATTCCATGTCTAATTCCTAGCTGGTCTGAGGGTTGTGGCAGCAGGACCAGTAGCACGCAGAGGGGGACCGGGTCGATCCCCGGTTTGCGCATTATGCCTCTCCAACTGGCTCAGCGCCCGTACGCTCATTTCGTGGGTTGACTTAGGCATACGGAGTTCATTCCCCATCTAAGATCGGACCGGAATGAGGGTTACGGTAGCAGGATCGACAGCACGTAGGAGGGATCGGGTCGATCCCCGGCTTACGCATTCTGCCTCTCCGACCGGCTGAACGCCCGCACGCTCATTTCGTGGGTTGGCTTAGGCATACAGAATTCATTCCATGTCTAAGCATATGGAGTTCATTCCCAATCTAAGATCGGACCGAACCAAGGGTTGTGGCAACAGGACCAGTAGCAGGATCGACAGTACGTAGGGGGGACCGGGATGATCACCGGGTTACGCATTCTGCCTCTCCGGCCGGTTGAGCACCCACACGCTCGTTTTATGGGTTGGCTTAGGGATACGGAGTTCATTCCACGTCTAAGACCCAGCCCGATCGAGGGTTATGGTAGCAAGACCGGTAACGGGATCGACAGCACGTAGAAGGGGATCGGGCTGATCCCCGACTTGCACATTATGCCTGTCTAGTCGGCCTCTCTGGTAGACTGAACGTACGCACGTTCGTTTCGTGGGTTGACTTAGGTATACAAAGTTCATCCCCAGCTAAGCATACGTAGTTCATTCCCAGTATAAGATCAGCTCGAATCGAGGGTTGTGACACTAGGATCGGTAGCACGTAGGGGGGATCGGGCCGATCCATGGCTTGCGCATTCTACCTCTCTGGCCGGCTGAGCACCCGTACACTCGTTTCGTGGGTTAGCTTAGGCATAGGGACTTCATTCCATGTCTCAGCCCTAGCCGGACCGACGGTTGTGGCAGTGGGCCCGATAGCACGCAGGGGGGGATCGACCCGATCCCCGGCTTGCGCATTATGCCTCTTCGGCCAGCTCAGTGCCCGCACGCTCGTTTTGTGGGTTGACTTACACAAACGGAGTTCATTCCCAGTCTAAGATCGGATCGGACCGAGGGTTATGACAGCGGGATCGACAGCACGCAAGGGGGGATCGGGTTGATCCCCGACTTGCGCATTCTACCTCTTCGATCGGTTGAGTGCCCGTACGCTCGTTTCGTGGGTTGGCTTAGGCATACTAAGTTCATTCCTAGTCTAAGATTTTAAGCCACAGTGCACTTGCTGGGGTCCAACATGTGCTGGTGCGGCATTTTTTTCACCCAGGGCACCATCACCGAAGCATCGCCAGAGCATCGTCGGAGAGCTTAACCAGCGGCATTGGGGGTTCCGGTGATTGGGGGGTTGGGGGGGATGTGTACATCCTGCCTCTTTGGTTGGCTGAGCGCCCGCACGCTCGTTTGGTGGGTTGACGTAGGCATACGGAGTTCATCCCCAGTCTAAGCATATGTAGTTCATTCCCAATCTAAGGTCGGATCGGACCGAGGGTTGTAGCAGCAGGATTGGCAGCACGCAGGGGGGATCGGGGTGATCTCCGACTTACGCATTCTGCCTCTCCGGTCGGCTGAGTGCCCGCACACCCGTTTTGTGGGTTGGCTTAGGCATAAGGAGTTCATTCCATGTCTAAGCCCCAGCCGGACCGAGGGTTGTGGCAGCGGGATCGGTAGCACACAGAGGGGGACCGGGCCAATCCTCGGCTTACGTATTATGCCTCTCCGGCCGGCTGAGCGCCCGCACGCTCATTTCATGGGTTGGCTTAGGCAAACAGAGTTCATTCCATGTCTAAGCATACAGAGTTCATTCCCAGTCTAAGATCGGATCGGACCGAGGGTTGTGGCAGCAAGACTAGCAGTAGGATTGACAACACGTAGGGGGGACCGGGCCGATCCCTGTCTTGTGCATTCTGCCTCTCCGACTGGCTGAGCACCCGCATGCCCGTTTCGTGGGTTGGCTTAGGCATAGGGAGTTCATTCCAGGTCTAATTCCTAGCCGATCTGAAAGTTGTGGCAGTGGGACCGGTAGCACGCAGAGGGGGATCGGGCTGATCCTCGGCTTGCGAATTATCCCTCTCTGGCTGGCTCAGCGCTCGGACGCTCATTTCGTGGGTTGACTTAGGTATACGGAGTTCATTCCCCATTTAAGATAAGACCGGACTGAGGGTTGTGGCAGCAGGATCGACAGCACGCAGGGGGGATCGGGTCGATCCCCGGCTTGCACATTCTACCTTTCCGGCCGACTGAGCACCCGCACGCTCGTTTCATAGGTTGGCTTAGGCATACGGAGTTCATTCCATGTCTAAGCATACAGAGTTCATTCCCAATCTAAGATTGGACTGGACCAAGGGTTGTGGCAACAAGATCAGCAGCAGGATCGACAGCACGCAGGGGGGATCGAGCCGATCCCTGGGTTGTGCATTCTGCCTCTCCGACCGGTTGAGCACCCACATGCTCGTTTCATGGCTTGGCTTAGGCATACAGAGTTCATTCCATGTCTAAGCTTCAGCCCGATCGAGGGTTGTGGTAGTAAGACCGACAGGGGGATCGACAGCACACAGAGGGGGACCAGACTGATCCTCGACTTGCACATTATGCCTCTTCGATCAGCCTCTCCGACCGGTTGAACGCCCTTACGCTCGTTTCATGGGTTGACTTAGGTATACGGAGTTCATCTCTAGTCTAAGCATACGGAGTTCATTCCCAGTCTAAGATCAGACCAGACTGAGGGTTGCGACAGTAGGATCAGCAGCACGCAGGGGGGATCGGACCGATCCCCGACTTACGCATTCTGCCTCTCCGATCGGCTGAGCGCCCGCACGCCTATTTCATGGGTTGGCTTAGGCATAGGGAGTTCATTCCATGTCTCAGCCCCAGCCAGACTGAGGGTTGTGGCAGCGAGACCGGTAGCATGCAGAGGGGGATCGGGCTGATCCCTAGTTTGTGCATTATGCCTCTTCAGTCAGCTCAGTGCCCGCACGCTCGTTTCGTGGGTTGACTTATGCAAACGGAGTTCATTCCCAATCTAAGATCGGATCAGACTGAGGGTTGCGGCAGCAGGATCGACAGCACGTAAGGGGGGATCGAGTCAATCCCTGACTTGTGCATTCTACCTCTCTAGTCGGCTGAGCACCCGTACGCTTGTTTCGTGGGTTGGTTTAGGCATACGGAGTTCATTCCGTGTCTAAGCATACGGAGTTCATTCCTAGCCTAAGATTTTAAGCCACGGTGCACTTGCTAGGCTCCGGCATGTGCTGGTGTGGCATTTTTTTCGCTCAGGGCACCATCGCCGAAGCATCACCAGAGCATCGCCGGAGAGCCTAACTGGCGGCATTGTGGGTTTTGGTGATTAGGGGGCCGGGGGAGGTGTGTGCACATGATATGCGATGGGTGCTGGTACTTGTGTCACGAGCTCTGACCTTAGACTCAAAAATCGTGTGACCTTAGGCTTGGAATCTCCTCTAAAACACAAGCGTGTGGGCACTAGAACAACGGGAAGGGCTGATTATGCATGTTAAAGAGAAACAGGATAAGAAGGCAGAATTTTAGAAATGCTCTTGTATTCACTGAAACGGAAGTGTTTGATGGTGTACAAATGAGGGAGGAGCAGCCCTCTATTTATAGTTGAGGCTCCAGCTTACACTTAATGGCAATATCCCTAGAATAAAGGCTAAAATAATGGGATTATACAGATTACAATCAATTAGGATGCTAACTCCTGATTTTCAGGGTCAACCAAATCTGCCAGGATGCTGTTGCTGATCCTGCCTACTTTCAGAAGCTTTCCTTACGTGTCCAGCACCTTGGGCCCTTCTGGTTGTGGTGTGGGCAGCTTGTGTGCCAGGCCTTGGTCTCACGGGCTGGCCTGCAAGTTGGGAGGGCGTTCTAAACTCGTTTGCTAGGCTTTGCATGCAGATACCTACCAGCACGCCTGGTCTGTGGGCCTCAACCTCTGGCTCACCTGCTGGTGCGCCTGATGTGCCTGGCGTGCCCGCCCAGGGCATGGCATTCTCCCCCACCTGATTGTACAATGCCCTCATAGCATCTTCTGCATGGTACTGCCTGATCTGGTCCCCGAACTGCCATAAGTCATTTGTTGGTTCCCAACTCACCTCACTATCTGGAAGTCCCTTCCAGTGCACTAAGTACTCTTGTCTTGCCTGATAGTTCTTCCATCTCACCTTCCGGTCGACTATGATGCTGTGGACCTCCTTCTCATATGAGGCCCTTGCTCCCAATGGCGCACACTTTGACTTTGCCCATCCTGAATCTCCCTCATCCTCATAGAACGGCTTGAGCATGCTCACATGGAACACCAGGTGTACCCTCGGCTTGGGTGGCATATCCAGCTTGTAGGCAACCTTGCCTACCCTCTTGACTACTCGAAAAGGTCCCTCATACCTCTGGACTAGGCCTTTGTGCAGCCCCCTATGGCTCACAATGGGATGCAGCTTCACCAATACTAGTCTCCAACCTGGAACTGCACGTCCCGCCTATTTTGGTCTGCCCACTTCTTCGACCTCTTGGCCGCCTTATGTAGACAAACTCTGGCCAAGTCAGTTTACTCTACCATGCCTTGGCAAACTTGTATGTTGCTGGATTCGACCTTGTATAACCTGCAGCAATCGAACTAGGTGTTAGTGGTTGTTGCCCTGTCACAACCTCAAATGGGCTCTGGTTTGTTGCCTCACTCCTTTGCAGGTTGTAGGAAAATTGCTTAATATCTAGTAGCTTTGGCCAGTCCTTTTGTGTGGCACTCACATAGTGCCTGAGGTAGACCTTCAATAGTCCATTCACTTGTTCTGTCTGCCCATCGGTTCGCGGATGCATGCTGGTGGAAAAGTTCAAGTCTGACCCCAATAGCTTGAACAACTCAGTCCAGAACCTGCCCGTGAAACGCTTGTCCCGATCACTAACAATGGTCCTCGGCACTCCCCAGTACTTAACCATGTTTTTTAGGAACAATCGAGCTGCCTCCTCGAACTGGGCACTCCTTGGTTGCTGGAATGAAGATTCCATATTTGGAAAACTTGTCCACCACTACCATGATGCTTCCAAACCCTTCTGCTTTGGGTAGACCGACTATAAAGTCCAGAGAAACACTCTCCCATGGTCACTTTGGCACTGGCAATGGCTCCAAGAGACCGCCTAGTTTCTTGAGCTCCACCTTGTCCTGTTGGCACACAAGACAAGTCTTCACATAGGCTTCCACATCGTCCCCCATGTGCGGCCAGTAGTACCGATCCTCGATCAATGCCAAGGTATGGCTCACTCCGGGGTGTCCAGCCCACCTTGAATCATGGCATTCTTGCAAAACTTCCTTGCGGAGCTTCTCGTGCTACGGTACAAGCAGTTTACTTCCCCTGGTGTACAGCAAATCATCCTGCAACCAAAATTGCCAAGTCTTACCTTGCTGGGTGTACTCCATCAAAGCCTTGGCTGTAGGATCATGCACAAGTCCCTCCTTGATGTACGGCACCAGTGACCCCTCTAGTTGGCTAATGGCAGCAAGGTTAGCCTTCCTGCTCAAGGCGTCTGCCACTAGGTTCACCCACCCCGGCTTGTACTCCATCTGGAAATCAAATTCCGTAAGAAAATCTTGCCATCTCGCCTGCTTGGGGGACAGCTTCTTCTATATCTGGAAGTAGTTGGTCACCACATTGTCCATCCTAACCATGAACCTTGACCCTAACAGGTAATGGCACCAAGTGCGTAAGCAGTGCACCACTGCAGTCATCTCCTTCTCTTGGACCATGTACTTGCGCTCAGTCTCGTTTAGCTTCTTGCTCTCGAATGCGACTGGACGTCCCTCCTGCATCAACACGTCCCCTATGGCAAAGTCTGATGCATCCATTTGCACCTCATACGGCTTGGCATGGTCTGGCAAGGCCAAGATTGGCTCCTCGGTCATAGCCCGCTTCAACCTGTCAAAGGCTTCCTGGCACCCTACTCTCCACTCCCATGCTTTCCCTTTCTTGAGCAAGTCAGTCAATGGCGTGGCTATTGCTGAGTGACCTTTGATGAAGTGCCTGTAGTGGTTGACCAGCCCAAGGAATGATCTCAACTCAGTGACCTTGGCTGGCGATTGCCACTCCAGGATGGCGTGTATCTTGCCTTTATCCATGCGTATCCTGCCACCTCTCACTATGTGGCCAAGGAACAGGATCTCCTGCTGGGTGAATGAGCACTTCTCCCTCTTGACAAACAGCTTGTGCACCCGCAACACCTCGAACACCTGTCTCAAGTGGTCTACATGCTCTCTCAAATTCTGGCTGTAGATCACAATGTCATCCAAATAAACCATAACAAACAGATCAAGGAATGACTGAAGTACCTTGTTCATAAGGGTGCAAAATGTTGCTGAGGCGTTCGTGAGTCTGAAAGGCATCACCAAGAACTCATACGAACCATACCGAGTGACACATGCTATCTTTGGCACATCTCCCTCTGTGATCCTGACTTGATAGTAGCCTGACCTCAAATCCAGCTTGGTGAACCACCTTGCACTCCCAAGTTGATCGAACAAGTCCGTAATGAGTGGGATGGGGTACTTGTTCTTGATGGTCAGCTTGTTCAAAGCCCGGTAGTCTATGCACAGCCATAACAACCCATCATGCTTGCGCTGAAATAGAACTGGTGCACCATAGGGTGCCTTCGATGGCCTGATGAAGCCAGCATCAACTAACTCTTTGAGCTGCTTCCTCAACTCCTCCAACTCTGGTAGAGACATTCGGTAAGGGGCTCTAGCTGGTGGCTTGGCCTCGGACACCAGCTCGATCTTGTGGTCACCTCCCTTTTAGGTGGTAGCTTGCTAGGTAGCTTTGCGGGCATCACATCACTAAAGGTCTTCAGCACCTTTAGCACTTCAAAGGGTGACTCGGTCTCCTTCTCCCTTGGCTCATCATATTTCAGGGCTGCCAAGAAGGTGTCTTCTTGTCTGCTTACCGCCTTGGCAAATTGGATGGCTGACACCACCCGCGACCCAACTCCAGACCCTCTCCTCAATGGCACTAGGCATTGGCACCGTGCATCCAAGATGCAAACACAATCGGTAAAAGGCACAAGGAGGGCATTAATCCGAACAAGGAAATCCAACCCAATCACAAACTCATAGTCATCAAGGGGTATTACCTCAATGGTCTCCTTGCCTTTCCGTTCTCCAAGCTACAACTCCACTCCCCGCGCTACTCTAATGGCTGGAACTTCCTTTGAGTTTACCGTTTTGATGGTACCAGTCCCTTTTTGCACCTTTAGTCCAAGCTTCCGGGCTTTATCACCTGAAATAAAAAGAAGTGAGGCACCTGTGTCCACCAGTACGCTCACCTTCTGACCCGTAACCATCAGATCTGCAAACATCAAGCCCTTTGGCTTGCGGCTCCCCTTACTCTTGACAGCATTGAGCACCAACGACCAAAGCTTTGCTGCCCCTGACTCTAGCTCCTCATCAGACTCCTTGTCTACAATAGCCAGCTTGCCCTTCTGCGGGTAATTACGTGCTATGTGGCTCCCTCCACATAGGTAGCATGCTAGTGGCTTTCGGTCCCCCTTTGTTTTCCACTTGCCTGCTGGTGGCTTCCTCTCACCATCCTTGGTTGAACGGTCTCGATCTCCATCCTTGGACTCTCGATCACGGTCCTTCCCCTTGGACTGCTTCATCCAGTCCCTATCGTCCCTACCCTTACCCTTGGGATTGGTAGACTCGAACTTGTTCAGAGGCTTGAACTCTATCAAGGCCTCGGCAGTAGTCATGGCTTTAGCCAAGTCATGAACTCCTCTCCTTTGTAGCTCATGCTTCACCCACAGCTTCAGCCTATCCATGAAAGCAAATAAGGCATCCTTCTCACCTAGATTTGAGATCTGTAGCATCAGTTCAGAGAATTTTTGGACATACTCCCTTATGTCCCCTTGCTGGCTCAACCTGTACAACTTTGCCCGCGCCTCATCATCGGCATACTCGAGGTAAAATTGTTCTCTGAACTCCTTTTGGAACTCTGCCTAGGTTCCAATCTTGGCGCTCCCACACCTGACATCATCACACATGCACCTCTACCACAATAAGGCTACATCAGTGAGATACATAGCAGTGGTGGTTACCTTTATCGCCTGGTCTTGCATGCCCATGACCTAGAAGTACTACTCCATACCCCAAAGATAGTTATCTACTTCCTTGGCTGCCCTAGTCCCCTTGAACTCCTTAGGCTAGAGGACATCCAATCTGGACTTGGACACTCTAGCAAACATGCCATTCCCAATGGCAGTCTTGCAAGCAACGAGCTCACTGGTAAGCTCCTCCATCCACTGGCGCATGGCCTCCATGCCATCGTGCAAGGTCAGCACTTCCACCTCCAAGGTCTGATTCTTTTGGGTGAACACGTCCAAGCCTTTGTTGAGAGCAGCTTGCAGCTCACTTTGGATCTCCTCCCCTATGGAGTCTAGCGATGCTATGTGAGTCTCTACCCCCTCAAGCTTCTCCCCCATGTCGCCCATGGTCACCTTCCACCTTGGCCAGCCTACCGTTCATGGCAGACCAGATATCTCTAGAACTGGCTTTCCTCCCTCTTCCATGCCTATGCTCCTGGGCCTCTGGTTGTTGGTTAGCAGTGTCACTTTGGGATGCCATCTTCTCTAACCTACACAACACAAACACGCAGAATCGAACTTGCTCTGATAGCAACTGTCACGGGCTCCGACCTTAGACTCAGAAACCGTGTGGCCTTAGGCTTGGAATCTCCTCCTTTATGCCTAAGTCAGCCTAAAACACAAGCGTACGGGCACTAGAACAATGGGAAGGGCTGATTACGCAAGTTAAAAAGAAACAGGATAAGAAGGCAGAATTCTGGAAATGCTCTTATATTCACTGAAATAGAAGTGTTTGATGGTGTACAAATGAGCGAGGAGAAGCCCTCTATTTATAGTTGAGGCTCCAGCTTACACTTAATGGCAATATCCCTAGAATAAAGGCTAAAATCATGGGATTATACAGATTACAATCAATCAGGATGCTAACTCCTGATTTTTAGGGTCAACCAAATCTGCCAGTATGCTGCTGCTGGCGTGCCTGATGTACCTGGCGCACCCGCCCAGGGCATGACACTTGGCCCTTATATTGGCCCCGTATTCCTCATCAAACCTCGAGAACTCACACCCCTTTAAAGAGCATTTGAGATTTTATAGGTTTGCTGCCAGTAGCCATTAAAGTGTCTGAAATGGGGACACTTTTTTCAAACGGTCACAAAATCTTCTCCACTTCGAGTTTTTAGCTGAATTTTTTTTTGAATGCCAAAAAAAATACAAGGATCACCTCTACCAATTTTGGGGACAAAAATCTTCTAAAAAAATTTTAAAAAATCCCGAACCGTAAAAAGTTTTGAAAATCGTGAAAAATAAAAAATGGGTCGTCATGCCACGAAACTTCAAATGAAGGCTTAGGGGAAAATTGTATGAATTTACAAGCCATAAAAATGGCAATGGCATGGCAGAAATATGAAGATGTGCTTGAACCCACCTACCACACGTTCGATCCCCGGCTTGCGTATCCTGCCTCTCTGGTCGATTGAGCGCCCGCACGCTCATTTCGTGGGTTGACTTAGGCATACGAAGTTCATCCCCAGTCTAAGCATACAAAGTTCATTCCCAGTCTAAGATCTGACCGGATCGAGGGTTGCGGCAACAGGATCGACAGTACGTAGGGGGGACCGGGCCAATCCCTTGCTTGCACATTCTGCCTCTTCGATCAGCTGAGCACCCGCACACCCATTTCGTGGGTTGGCTTAGGCATAGGGAGTTCATTCCATGCCTAAGCCCCAGCCGTACCGAGGGCTATAGCAGCGGCACCGACAACACGCATGGAGGGACAAGGTTGATCCTCGGCTCACGCATTATGCCTCTTCGGTCGGCTCAGCACCTGCACGCTCGTTTCGTGGGTTGACTTAGGCATACAGAGTTCATTCCCAGTCTAAGATCGGATAGGACTGAGGGTTGTGGTAGCAGGATCGACAGCACGCAGGGGGATCAGGCTGATCCCCGACTTGCGCATTCTGCCTCTTCGATCGGCTAAACGCCGGCACGCTCGTTTCATGGGTTGGCTTAGGCACATGTAGTTCATTCCATGTCTAAGCATATGAAGTTCATTCCCAGTCAAAGATTAGACTGAACCAAGGGTTGTGGCAGTAGGACAAGCAGCAGGATCGATAGCACGTCAGGGGGACCGGGCCGATCCCTGGCTTACGCATTCTGCCTCTTCGACTGGCTGAGCGCCCGCACGCTTGTTTCATGGGTTGGCTTAGGCATATGGAGTTCATTCCATGTCTAAACCCCAACCGAACCGAGGGTTGTGGCAGCAGGACCGACAACGGGATCGGCAGCACGTAAAAGGGGACCGGGTTGATCCCTAGTTTGCACAATATGCCTCTTCGACTGGCCTCTCCGACCGACTGAGCACCCACACACTCGTTTCATGGGTTGGCTTAGGCATACGAATTTCATCCCCAATCTAAGCATACGGAGTTCATTCCCAGACTAAGATCAGATCGGATCGAGGGTTGCAACAGTAGGATCGATAGCACGTAGGGAGGATCGGGCCAATCCCTGGCTTGCGCATTCTGCCTCTCTGGCCAATTGAGCGCCCTGTACGCCCATTTCGTGGGTTGGCTTAGGCATAGGGAGTTCATTCCATGTCTAAGCCCCAGTCGAACCGAGGGTTGTGGTAGCGGGATCGACAGAACGTAGGGGGATCGAGCTGATTGCCGGCTTGCGCATTCTGCCTCTCCGGCCAGCTGAGCGCCCGTGCACCCGTTTCATGGGTTGGCTTAGGCATAGGGAGTTCATTCCATGTCTAAGCCCTAGTCAGACCGAGGGTTGTGGCAGCGGGACTGGCAGCACGTAGAGGGGGATTGAGCTGATCCCCGGCTTGTGCATTATGCCTCTTCGACTGGCTCAGCGCCCCGCACACTCGTTTGGTGGGTTGACTTAGGCATACGAAGTTCATCCCCAGTCTAAGCATACGGAGTTCATTCCCAGTCTAAGATTGGACCGGGCTGAGGGTTGCGACAGTAGGATCAACAGCACGTAGGGGGGACCGGGCCGATCGTCGGCTTGCGCATTCTGTCTCTCTGGCCGGATGAGCGCCCGCACGCTCGTTTCGTGGGTTGGCTTAGGCATACGGAGTTCATTCCATGTCTAAGCTTACGGAGTTCATACCTAGTCTAAGATTTTGAGCCACGGTGCACATGCTGGGCTCGAGCATGTGCTGGTGCCAGCATTCTTTTCACCAGAGGTACCATCGTCGGAGCACTGCCAGAGAGCCTAACCGGCGGCATTGGGGGTTCCGACGATTGGGGGGGCCGGGGGGTGTACGCATATGATGTGCAATGGGTGCTGGTACTTGGCCATTATATTGGCCCCTTATCCCTCATCAAACCTCAAGAACTCACACCCCCTTAAAGAACATTTGAGATTTTATAGGTTTGCTGCCAATAGCCATTAAAGTGTCTGAAATGGGGACACTTTTTTCAAACGGTCACAAAATCTTCTCCACTTCGGGTTTTTAGCTGAATTTTTTTGTGCATGCCAAGAAAATTACAAGGATCACCTCTACCAAATTTGGGGACAAAACTCTTTCTAGAAAAATTTAAAAAAATCCCAAACCCCAAAAAGTTTCAAAAATCATGAAAAATAGAAAACGGGTTGTCTTGCCATGAAACTTCACATGAAGGCTTAGGGGACCATTGTATGAATTTGCAAGCCATAAAAATGGCATTGGCATGGCAGAAATATGAAGATGTGCTTGAACCCACCTACCACCCGTTCGATCCCCGCTTTATGCATCTTGCCTCTCTGGTCAGCTGAGCACCCGCACGCTCATTTCGTCGGTTGACTTAGGCATATGGAGTTCATCCCCATTCTAAGCATACAAAGATCATTCCCAGTCTAAGATTAGACCAGACAGAGGGTTACGGCAACAGCATCGGTAGCACACAGAGGGGATCAGGTCGATCCCTGACTTTTGCATTCTGCCTCTCCGGTCGGCTGAGCGGCCGTACGCCCTTTTCATGGGTTGGCTTAGGCATAGGGAGTTCATTCCATGTCTAAGCCCCAGTCAGACCGAGGGTTGTGGCAGTGGGACCGACAGTACGCAGAGGGGTACCGGGTCGATCCTTGACTTGTACATTCTGCCTCTCCGACCGGTTCAGCACCCGTACACTCATTTTGTGAGTTGACATAGGCATACAGAGTTCATTCCCAGTCCAAGATCAGGCTGGACTGAGGGTTGTGGCAGCAAGATCGACAGCACGCAGGAGGGGATCGAGCTGGTCCCCGACTTGCATATTCTGCCTCTCCGGTCGGCTGACCACCCGGACGCATGCTCATTTCGTGGGTTGGCTTAGGCATACGGAGTTCATTCCATGTCAAAGCATACGGAGTTCATTCCCAGTCTAAGATCGGATCGGACCGAGGGTTGCGACAGCATGACCAGCAAGCAGGATCGACAGCACGTAAGGGGGATCGAGCTGATCCCTGACTTGCGTATTCTGCCTCTCCGACTGGTTGAGCGCCAGTACGCTCGTTTCGTGGGTTGGCTTAGGCATACGAAGTTCATTCCATGTCTAAGCCCCAGTCGGATCGAGGGTTGTAGCAGCAAGACCGGTAACGGGATCGACAGGATGTAGAAGGGGACCAGGTTGATCCCTGGCTTATGCATTATGCCTTTCCGACTAGCTGAGCGCCCGTACGCTCGTTTCATGGGTTGACTTAGGCATATGGAGTTCATCCCCAGTTTAAGCATACAAAGTTCATTCCTAGTCTAAGATCAGATTGGACCGAGGGTTACGACAGCTGAATCGACAGCACGCAGGGGGGATCAGGCTAATTCCTGGCTTGCGCATTCTGCCTCTCCGATCGAACACTCTCCCATGGTCGCTCTGGCACTAGCAGTGGCTCCAAGAGATCGCCTGGTTTCTTGAGCTCCACCTTGTCCTGATGGCACACAAGACAAGTCTTCACATTGGCCTCCACATCGTCCCTCATGTGCGGCCAATAGTACCGGTCCTCAATCAGCACCAAGGTACGGCTCACTTCAGGGTGTCCAACCCACCTTGAATCATGGCATTTTTGCAAAACTTCCTTGTGGAGCTACCCGTGCTACGGCACAAATAGTCTACTACCCCTGGTGTGCAACAAGCCATCCTACAATCAAAACCGCCTAGTCTTACATTGGTGGGCGTACTCTATCAAAGCCTTGGTTGTAGGATCATGTGCAAGTCCCTCCTTGATGCGCGACACTAGTGACCCCTCTGGTTGGCTAATGGCAGCAAGGTTAGCCTTCCTGCTCAGGGCGTCTGCCACTATGTTCGCCCGCCCCAACTTGTACTCCATCTGGAAATCAAATTCCGCAAGAAAATCTTGCCATCTCACCTGTTTGGGGGATAGCTTCTTCTGCGTCTGGAAGTAGCTGGTCACCACATTGTCCATCCTAACCATGGACCTCAACCCCAACAGGTAATGGTGCCAAGTACGCAAGCAGTGCACCACTGCAGTCATCTCCTCCTCTTGGATCGTGTACTTGCGCTCAGTCACGTTCGAGCGTCTTGTTCAGCTTCTTGCTCTCGAACGTGACTGGACGTCCCTCCTGCATCAACACGTCCCCTATGGCAAAGTCTGATGCATCCATATGCACCTCATACGGCTTGGCATGGTCTGGCAAGGCCAAGACTGGCTCTTCGGTCATAGCCTGCTTCAACCTGTCAAAGGTTTCCTGGCACCTTGCGCTCCACTCCCATGCTTTCCTTTTCTTGAGCAAGTCAAGTCAATGGCATGGCTATTGCTGAGTGACCTTTGATGAAGAACCTGTAGTAGTTGACCAGCCCAAGGAACGATCTCAACTCAGTGACCTTGGCTAGTGGTTGCCACTTCAGGATGGCATGTATCTTACCTTCATCCATGCGTATCCTGCCACCTTCCACTATGTGGCCAAGGAACGGGATCTCCTACTGGGCGAATGAGCACTTTTCCCTCTTGACAAACAGCTTGTGCACCCGTAACACCTCGAACACCTATCTCAAGTGGTCTACATGCTCTCCTAAAGTCTGGCTGTAGATCACAATGTCATCCACATAAACCACAACAAACCGACCAAAGAATGACTAAAGTACCTTGTTCATAACGGTGCAGAATGTTGCTGGGGCATTCGTGAGTCCAAAAGGCATCACCAAGAACTCATACGAACCATATCGAGTGACACATGCTGTCTTTAGCTCATCTCCCTTCGTGATCCTGACTTGATAGTAGCCTGACCTCAAATCTAGCTTGGTGAACCACCTTGCGCTCCCAAGTTGATCAAAAAAGTTTGTAATGAGTGGGATGGGGTACTTGTTCTTGATGGTCAGCTTGTGCAAAGCCCGGTAGTCTATGCACAGCTGTAACGACCCATCATGCTTGTGCTGAAATAGAACCGGTGCACCATAGGGTGCCTTCGATGGCTTGATGAAGCAAGCATCAACTAACTCTTTGCTTCCTCAACTTCTTCAACTCTGGTGGAGACATTCGGTAAGGGGCTCTAGCTGGTGGCTTGGCCTCGGACACCAGCTCGATCTTATGGTCCACCTCCCTCTTAGGTGGTAGCTTGCTAGGTAGCTTTACGGGCATCATATCACTAAAGGTCTTCAGCACCTTTAGCACCTCCAGGGGTGACTCGGTCTCCTTCTCCCTCGGCTCATCATATTTCAGGGCTTCCAAGAAGGTGTCTTCTTGTCTGCTTACCGCCTTGGCAAATTGGATGGCTGACACCACCCGCGACCCAACTCCAGACCCTCTCCTCAATGGCAGTAGGCATTGGCACTGTGCATCCAAGATGCAAACACAATTGGTAAAAGGCACAAGGAGGGCATTAATCCGAACAAGGAAATCTAACTCAATCACAAACTCATAGTTGTCAAGGGGTATTACCTCAATGGTCTCCTTGCCTTTCCAATCTCCAAGCTGCAACTCCACTCCCCGCACTACTCCAATGGCTGGAACTTCATTGGAGTTCACCATTTTGATGGTACCAGTCCCTTTCTACACCTTTAGTCTGAGCTTCCAGGCTCTATCACCTGAAATAAAAAGATGTGAGGCACCTGTGTCCACCAATGTGCTCACCTTCTGACCCGTAACCTTCAGATCCGTAAACATCAAGCCCTTTGGCTTACGGCTCCCCTTACTCTGGACAGCATTGAGCACCAATGACCCAAGCTTTGTTGCCCCTGACTCTGGCTCCTCGTCAGACTCCTTGTCTACAGCAGCCAGCTTGCCCTTCTGCAGGCAATTACACGCTATGTGGCTCCCTCCACATAGGTAGCATGCCGGTGGCTCTCGATCCCCCTTTGCTTTCCACTTGCCTACTGGTGGCTTCCTCTCGCCATCCTTGGTTGAACGGTCTCGGTCTCCATCCTTGGACTCTCGATCATGGCCCTTCCCCTTGGACTGCTTCTTTCAGTCCCTATTATCCCTACCCTTACCCTTAGGCTTGGTAGACTCGAACTTGTTCAGAGCCTTGAACCCTATCAAGGCCTTGGTAGTAGTCATGGCTTTAGCCAAGTCATGAACTCCTCTCCTTTGTAGCTCATGCTTCACCCACGGCTTCAGCCCATCCATGAAAGCAAATAAGGTGTCCTTCTTACCTAGATCTGAGATCTGTAGCATCAGTTTACAGAATTTCTGGACATACTCCCTTATGTCCCCTTGCTGGCTCAGCCTGCGCAACTTTGCCCATGCCTCATCATCGGCATACTCTGGGTAAAATTGTTCTTTGAACTCCTTTTGGAACTCTGCCTAGGTTCCAATCTTGGCGCTCCCATGCCTGACACCATCACATCAGTGAGATACATAGTAGCGTTGCTTACCTTTATCACCTCGTCTTGCATGCCCATGGCCTGGAAGTACTGCTCCATACCCCAAAGGTATTATCTACTTCCTTCCCCGCCCTAGTCCCCTTGAACTCCTTAGGCTTGGGGACATCCAATCTGGACTTGGACACTCCAGCAAACATGCCATTCCCAATGGCAGTCTTGCAAGCAACGAGCTCACTGGTAAGCTCCTCCATCCGCTGGCGCATGGCCTCCATGCCATCGCGCAAGGTCAACATTTCAGCCTCTAAGGTCTGATTTTTTTGGGTGAACACATCCAAGCCTTTGTTGAGAGCAGCTTGCAGCTCACTTTGGATCTCCTCCCCCATGGAGTCTAGTGATGCAATGTGAGTCTCTGCCCCTTCAAGCTTCTCCTCCATGTCGCCCATGGTCACCTCCACCTTGGCCAGCCTACCATCCATTGTAGACCAGATATCTCTAGAACTGGCTTTCCTCCCTCATCCACGCCCATGCTCCTGGGCCTCTAGTTGTTGGTTAGCAGTATCACTTTGGGATGCCATCTCCTCTAACCTGCACAACACAAACAGGCAGAATCAAACTTGCTCTGATACCAACTGTCACGGGCTCCGACCTTAGACTCAGAAACCGTGCGGCCTTAGGCTTGGAATCTCCTCCTTTATGGCTAAGTCAGCCTAAAACACAAGCGTACGAGCACTAGAATAACAGGAAGGGCTGATTACGCAAGTTAAAGAGAAACAGGATAAGAAGGTAGAATTCGAGAAATGCTCTTGTATTCACTGAAACAAAAGTGTTTGATGGTGTACAAATAAGGGAGGAGCAGCCCTCTATTTGTAGTTGAGGCTCCAGCTTACACTTAATGGTAATATCCCTTGAATAAAGGCTAAAATCATGGGATTATAGAGATTACAATCAATCAGGATGCTAACTCCTGATTTTCAGGGTCAACCAAATCTGCCAGGAAGCTACTGCTGATCCTGCCTGCTTCCAGAAGCTTCCCTTGCATGTCCAGCACCTTGGGCCCTTCTGGATGTGGTGTGGGCAGCTTGTACGCAAGGCCTTGGTCTCACGGGTTGACCTACAAGTTCGGTGGGCGTTCTGAACTCGTTTGCTAGGCTTTGCGCACATATACCCGCCAGCACGCCTGATCTGCGGGCCTCAACCTCTGGCTCACCTGCTGGTGCACCTGATGTGCCTGGTGCGCCCACCCAGGGCGTGACACTTGGCCCTTATATTGGTCCCCTATCCCTGATCAAACCTTGAGAACTCACACCCCCTTAAAGAGCATTTGAGATTTTATAGGTTTGCTGTCAGTAGCCATTAAAGTGTTTGAAATGGGGACACTTTTTTCAAACGGTCACAAAATCTTCTCCACTTCGCATTTTTAGCTGAAATTTTTTTGTACATGGCAAAAAAAATACAAGGATCACCTCTACCAAATTTGGGGACAAAACTCTTTCTAAAAAATTTTTAAAAAAATCTCAAACCTTAAAATGTTTCAAAAATCATGAAAAATAGAAAACGGGTCGTCTTGCCACGAAACTTCACATGAACGCTTACGGGACCATTGTATGAATTTACAAGCCATAAAAATGGCATTGGCATGGCAGAAATATGAAGATGTGCTTGAACCCACCTACCACCCGTTCGATCCCCGGCTTGCGCATCCTGCCTTTCTGGTCGACTGAGCGCCCGTACACTCGTTTCGTGGGTTGACTTAGGCATACGGAGTTCATCCCCAGTCTAAGCATACGGAGTTCATTCCCAGTCTAAGGTTGGACCGGACCAAGGGTTGTGGCAGTAGGATTGACAGCACACAAGGGGGACCGGGCCAATCCTCTGCTTGCACATTCTGCCTCTCCGACCGGTTGAGCGCCCGCACGCCCGTTTTGTGGGTTGGCTTAGGCATAGGGAGTTCATTCCATGTCTAAACCCCAACCGGACCGAGGGTCGTGGCAACGGGACCGGCAGCAAGCAGAGGGGGATCGAGTCGATCCCCGACTTGCGCATTATGCCCCTTCGGCCGGCGATGCGCCCGTACGCTCGTTTTGTGGGTTAACTTAGGCATACGGAGTTCATTCCTAGTCTAGGATCAGACCGGACCGAGGGTTGCGGCAGCAAGATCGACAGCACGTAGGGGGGATTGGGTCGATCCCCAGCTTGCGCATTTTGCCTCTCCGGCCGATTGAGCGCCCGCACGCTCATTTCATGGGTTGGCTTAGGCATACAGAGTTCATTCCACGTCTAAGCATACAGAGTTCATTCCCAGTCTAAGATCAGACCGGACTGAGGGTTGCAGCAGCAGGACTAGCGGAGGATCGACAGCACGCAAGGGGGACCAGGCCGATCCTTGGCTTGCGCATTCTGCCTCTCTGATCGGCTGAGCGCCCATATGCTCATTTTATGGGCTGGCTTAGGCGTACGAAGTTCATTCCATGTCTAAGCCCTAGCCAAACCAAGGGTTGTGGCAACAGGATCAACAGCGAGATCGGCAGCACGCAGAGGGGGACTGAGCTGATCCCCAGCTTGTGCATTATGCCTCTCCGACTGGCCTCTCCGGCCAGTAGAGCGCCCGCATGCTCGTTTCATGGGTTGACTTAGGCATATGAAGTTCATCCCCAATCTAAGCATACAAAGTTCATTCCCAATCTAAGATCGGTTCAGGACCGAGGGTTGCGGTAGCAGGATCGGCAGCACGCTAGGCTTTGTGCGCAGATACCTACCAGCACGCCTGGTCTGCGAGCCTCAACCTCTAGCTCGCCTGCCGGGCGCCTGATGTGCCTGGCACGTCCGCCCAGGACGTGATGCTTGGCCCTTATATTGGCCCCCTATCCCTCATCAAACCTCGAAAACTCACACCCCCTTAAAGAGCATTTGAGATTTTATAGGTTTGCTGCAAGTAGCCATTAAAGTGTCTGAAATGGGGACACTTTTTTCAAACGATCACAAAATCTTCTCCACTTCAAGTTTTTAGCTGAATTTTTTTGTGCATGCCAAAAAAATAAAAGGATCACCTATACCAAATTTGGGGACAAAACTCTTTCCAAAAAAATTTTAAAAAATCTCGAACCGCAAAAAGTTTCAAAAATCATGAAAAATAGAAAACGGGTCGTCTTGCCACGAAACTTCACATGAACGCTTAGGGGACCATTGTATGAATTTACAAGCCATAAAAATGGCATTGGCATGGCAGAAATATGAAGATGTGCTTGAACCAACCTACCACTCGTTCGATCCCTGACTTACACATCCTACCACTCTGGTCGGCTGAGCGCCCGTACGCTCGTTTCGTTGGTTGACTTAGGCATAGGGAGTTCATCCCCAGTCTAAGCATACGGAGTTCATTCCCAGTCTAAGATCAGATCGGACCAAGCGTTGCGGCAGCAGGATCGGTAGCACGCAGGGGGGACAAGGCCGATGCCTGGCTTACGCATTCTGCCTCTCCGATCGGCTGAGCGCCCGCATGCCCGATTCGTGGGTTGGCTTAGGCATAGTGAATTCATTCCATGTCTAAGCCCAAGATGGACCGAGGGTTGTGGCAGTGGGACTGGTAGCACACAGAGGGGGATCAGGCCGATCCCCATCTTACGCATTATGCCTCTTCGGTCGACTCAGCTCCCACATGCTCGTTTCGTGAGTTAACTTATGCATACGGAGTTCATTCCCAGTCTAAGATCGAACCGGACTGAGGGTTGCGACTGCAAGATCGATAGTACGTAGAGGGACCGGGCCAGTCCCCGGCTTGTGCATTCTACCTCGCCAGCCGGTTGAGCGCCCGCACGCTCGTTTCATGGGTTGGCTTAGGCATACGGAGTTCATTCCATGTCTAAGCATACAGAGTTCATTCCCAGTTTAAGATCAGACTGGACCGAGGGTTGCGGCAGCAGGACCAACAGCAGAATCGACAGCACGCAGGGGAGGATCGGGCTGATCCCCGGCTTGCGCATTCTGCTTCTCTGGCCTGCTGAGCGCCCGCATGCTCATTTCGTGGGTTGACTTAGGCATACAGAGTTCATTCCCAGTCTAAGATCGGACCGGACTGAGGGTTGTGGCAACAGGATCGATAGCACGCAGGGGGGACTGGGCCAGTCCCCGACTTACGCATTCTACCTCTCCAACCGACTGAGCGCCCGCAGGCTCGTTTCATTGGTTGGCTTAGGCATACGGAGTTTATTCCATGTCTAAGCATATAGAGTTCATTCCCAGTCTAAGATTGGACCGGATCGAGGGTTGTAGCAGTAGGACCAACAACAGGACTAGCAGGAGGATCGACAGCACGCAGGGGGACCGGGTCGATCCCCGGCTTGCGTATTCTGCCTCTTCGACCGGCCGAGCACCAGCACGCTCATTTTGTGGGTTGGCTTAGGCATACGGAGTTCATTCCATGTCTAAGCCTCAATCAGACCGAGGGTTGTGGCAGCACGATCGGTAGCAGGATCAGCAGCACGCAGAGAGGGACCGAGCTGATCCTCGGCTTGTGCATTATGCCTCTCCGGCCGGTTGAGCGCCCGTATGCTCGTTTCGTGGGTTGACTTAGGCATACGGAGTTCATCCCCAGTTTAAGCATATGGAGTTCATTCCCAGTCTAAGATCAGATCGGACCGAGGGTTGCGACAGCAATATCGACAGCCCGCAGGGGGATAGGGCCAATCCCCGGCTTACGCATTTTGCCTCTCTGGCCGGCTGAGTTCCCACATGCCCGTTTCGTGGTTTGGCTTAGGTATAGGGAGTTCATTCCATGTCTAAGCCCCAGCTAGACCGAGGGTTGTGGGAGCGGGACCAACAGCACGCAGAGGGGGACCGGGCCAATCCTCGGCTTGCGCATTATGCCTCTTCGGTTGGTTCAACGCCCGCACGCTTGTTTCATGGGTTGACTTATGCATAGGGAGTTCATTCCTAATCTGAGATCGGACCAGACCAAGGGTTGTGGCAGCAGGATCAACAACATGCAGGGGGGACTGGGTCGATCCCCGGCTTGCGCATTCTGCCTCTCTGACCGGTTGAGCACCCGCACGCTCGTTCTGTGGGTTGGGTTAGGCATACGGAGTTCATTCCATGTCTAAGCATACGAAGTTCATTCCCAGTCTAAGACTTTGAGCCACGGTGCACATGCTGAGCTAGAGCATATGCTGGTGCAGCATTTTTTTCGCCCGGGCCACCATCGTCAGATAGCCTAACCGATGGCATTGGGGGTTCCAGCGATTGGGGGGCCGGGGGGTGTGCACACATGATGTGTGATGGGTGCTGGTACTTGGCCCTTCTATTGGCCCCCTATCCCTCATCAAACCTCGAGAACTCACACCCCCTTAAAGTGTCTGAAATGGGGACACTTTTTTCAAACGGTCACAAAATCTTCTCCACTTTGAGTTTTTAGCTGAATTTTTTGTGCATGCCAACAAAAATACAAGGATGACCTCTACCAAATTTGGGGACAAAGCTCTTTCTAAAAAAAATTTAAAAAATCTCGAACCGTAAAAAGTTTTAAAAATCATGAAAAATAGAAAATGGGTCGTCTTGCCACGAAACTTCACATGAAGGCTTAGGGGACCATTGTATGAATTTACAAGCCATAAAAATGGCATTGGCATGGCAGAAATATGAAGATGTGCTTGAACCCACCTACCACCCGTTCGATCCCCCGGCTTGTGCATCCTGCCTCTCTGGTCGGCTGAGCGCCCGCAAGCTCATTTCGTGGGTTGACTTAGGCATATGAAGTTCATCCCCAGTCTAAGCATACGGAGTTCATTCCCAGTCTAAGATCGGATCAGACCAAGGGTTGAGGCAGCAGGATCGACAGCATACAAGGGGGATCGTGCTGATTCCCGGCTTGCGCATTCTGCCTCTCCGACTGGCTGAGTGCCTGCACGCCTGTTTCGTGGGTTGGCTTAGCCATAGGGAGTTCATTCCATGTCTAAGCCCCAGTCGAACTGAGGGTTATGGCAGCAAGATGGCAGTACGCAGAGGGGGACCAGCTCAGTGCTCGCACACTCATTTAGGCATACGGAGTTCATTCCCAGTCTAAGATCGAATCAGACTGAGGGTTACGGCAGCATGATCGATAACACGCAAAGGGGATCAAGACGGTCCCTGACTTGTGCATTCTACATCTCCGGTCGGCTAAGCACCCGCACGCTCGTTTCATGGGTTGGCTTAGGCATACGGAGTTCATTCCATGTCTAAGCATACGGAGTTCATTCCCAATCTATGTTCAGACCGGACCGAGGGTTGTAGTAGTAGGACCAACAGTAGGATCGGCAGCACGTAGGGGAGGACCGGGTCGATCCCCAGCTTACGCATTCTACCTCTCCGACATGCTGAGCACCCGCACGCTCATTTCATGGGTTGGCTTAGGCATATGGAGTTCATTCCATGTCTAAGCACCAGTCGGACCGAGGGTTGTGGTGGCAGGACCGGCAGTGGGATCGACAGCACGCAGAGAAGGACCAGACTGATCCCCGGCATGCGCATTATCCCTCTCCGGCTAGCCTTTCTGGCCTGCTGAGTACCCGTACGCTTGTTTCATGGGTTGACTTAGGCATACGAAGTTCATTCCCAGTCTAAGATCGGATTAGACTGAGGGTTGCGGTAGTAGGATCGATAGCACACAGGAGGGACCGGACCGATCCCCAGCTTGTGCATTCTGCCTCTCCGACCGGCTGAGCACCCACACGTCCGTTTCATGGGTTGGCTTCGGCATAGGGAGTTCATTCATGTCTAAGCTCCAGTCAAATCGAGGGTTGTGGTAGCAGGACCGGCAACGGGATCCACAGCACATAGAGGGGGACCAATTGATCCCTGGCATGCGCATTATGCCTCTCCGACCGAACTCTCTGGTCGGCTGAATGCCCACACGCTCGTTTCGTGGGTTGACTTAGGCATATGGAGTTCATCCCCAATCTAAGCATACAGAGTTCCTTCCTAGTCTAACATTGGACTGGACTGAGGATTGCGATAATAGGATCGACAGCACGCAAGAGGGACCAGGCTGATCCCCGGCTTGAGCATTCTGCCTCTTCGACTGGCTGAGTACCCGTACGCCCTTTTAAGCAGGTTGGCTTAGGCATAGGGAGTTCATTCCATGTCTAAACCCCAGCCAGATCAAAGGTTGTGGCAGCGAGACCAGCAGCACGTAGAGGGGGACCAGGTCAATCCCCAGCTTGCACATTATGCCTCTCCGACTAGCTCAGCACCCGAACGCTCGTTTCGTGGGTTGACTTAGGCATAAGAAGTTCATTCACAGTCTAAGATCGGACCAAACTGAGGGTTGCGGTAGTAGGATCGACAGCACGTAGGGGACCGGGTCGATCCCCGGCTTGCACATTCTGCCTCTTCGGTCGGCTGAGCGCCCGCACGCTCGTTTCATGGGTTGGCTTAGGCATACAGAGTTCATTCCATGTCTAAGCATACGAAGTTCATTCCCAGTCTAAGATCAGACCGAATCAAGGGTTGTGATAGTAGGACCAGTAGCAGGATTGATAGCACATAGGAGGGATCGGGTCGATCCTCGACTTGCACATTCTGCCTCTCCGACCGGTTGAGCAACCGCACGCTCATTTCATGGGTTGAATTAGGCTTAAAAAGTTAATCCCCAGTCTAAGCATATGGAGTTCATTCCCAGTCTAAGATCGGATCGGACTGAGGGTTGTGACAGTAGGATCGATAGCACGTAAGGGGACCGAGCCGATCCCCGACTTGCGCATTCTGCCTCTCCGACCGGTTGAGCACCCGTACGCCTGTTTCGTGGGTTGGCTTAGGCATAGGAAGTTCATTCCATGTCTAAACCCCAGCCAAACCGAGGGTTGTGGCAGCGAGACCGGCAGCACACAGAGGGGGACCGAGCTGATCCCCGACTTGCACATTCTGCCTCTTCGGCCAGCTAAGCGCCCGCACGCTCGTTTTGTGGGTTGGCCTAGGCATACAGACTTCATTCCATGTCTAAGCATACGGAGTTGATTCCAAGTCTAAGATTTTGAGCCAAGGTGCACATCTGGGCTTGGGCCTGTGCTGGTGATGCATTTTTTTCACCTGGGGAACCATCGTCGGAGCATCGTCGGAGAGCCTAACCGACGGCATTGGGGGGTCGAGGGGTGTGCGCACATGATGTGCGATGGGTGCTGGTACTTGGCCCTTATATTGGTCCCCTATCCCTCATCAAACCTTAAGAACTCACACCCCCTTAAAGAGCATTTGCGATTTTATAGGTTTGCTGCCAGTAGCCGTTAAAGTGTCTGAAATGGGCACACTTTTTTCAAACGGTCACAAAATCTTCTCCACTTCGATTTTTTAGCTGAATATTTTTTTGCATGCCAACAAAAATACAAAGATCACCTCTACCAAATTTGGGGCCAAAATTCTTTCTAAAAAAATTTTAAAAAATCCTGAACAGTAAAAAGTTTTGAAAATCGTGAAAAATAGAAAACGGGTCCTCTTGCCACGAAACTTCACATGAAGGCTTAGGGGACCATTATATGAATTTACAAGCCATAAAAATGGCATTGGAATGGCAGAAATATGAAGATGAGCTTGAACCCACCTACCACCCGTTCAATCCCCGGCTTGCGCATTCTGCCTCTCTAGTTGGCTGAGCGTACGCACGCTCGTTTCATGTGTTGACTTAAGCATACAGAGTTTATCCACAGTCTAAGCATACGAAGTTCATTCCTAGTCTAAGATCGAACCAAACGAGGGTTACAACAGCACATAAGAGGGACCGGGCCGATCCTCGACTTGCGCATTCTGCCTCTCTGATCGGCTGAGCGCCCGCATGTCCGTTTCATGGGTTGGCATAGGCATAGGGAGTTCATTCCATGTCTAAGCCCCAGCCAGACGAGGGTTGTGGCAGTAGGACCGGTAGCGGGATCGGTAGCACATAGAAGGGGACCGGGCTAATCCCCGGCTTACGCATTATGCCTCTCCGGCCGACTGAGCACCCACACGCTCGTTTCGTGGGTTGACTTAGGCATACAGAGTTCATCCCTAGTCTTAGCATACGAAGTTCATTCCTAGTCTAAGATCGGACTGGACCGAGGGTTGTGGTAGCAGGATCGATAGCACGCAGGGGGGATCGAACCGATCCCCAGCTTGCGCATTCTACCTCTCCGACCGGCTAAGCGCCCGCACGCCCGTTTCGTGGGTTGGCTTAGCATAGGGAGTTCATTCCATGTCTAAGCCCTAACCGGACCGAGGGTTGTGGCAGCGGGACCGACAGCACGCAGAGGGGGACCGAGCCGATCCCCGGCTTGCACATTATGCCTCTCCAACTGGCTCAGTGCCCGCACGCTCGTTTCGTGGGTTGACTTAGGCATACGGAGTTCATTCCCAGTCTAAGACTAGACCAGACCGAGGGTTGCGATAGTAGGATCGATAACATGCAGGGGGTGATCAGGTCGGTCCCCGACTTACGCATTCTGCCTCTCCAACTGGCTGAGCGTCTGCACGCTCGTTTCATGGGTTGGCTTAGGCATACAGGGTTCATTCCATGTGTAAGAATACGGAGTTCATTCCTAGTTTAAGATCAGATCGAACCAAGGGGTTATAGTAGTAGGACCAGCAGCAGGATCGATAGCACGCAGGGGGACCAGGTTGATCCCCAGCTTGCACATTCTACCTTCTCGATCGGCTAAGTGCCTGTACACCCATTTCGTGGGTTGGCTTAGGCATAGGGAGTTCATTCCATGTCTAAGCCCCAGCCGGACTGAGGGTTGTTGCAGTGGGACTGACAACACGCAAAAAGGGATCGGGTTGATTCTCGGCTTGCACATTCTGCCTTTTCGACGGGCTGAGCGCCCGCACGCTCGTTTCATGGGTTGGCTTAGGCATACGGAGTTCATTGCATGTCTAAGCATACGGATTTCATTCCCAGTCTAAGAGTTTGAGCCACAGTGCACATACTGGGCTTGGGCATGTGCTGGTGCCACATTTTTTTTGCCTAGGGCACCACCATCGGAGCATCGTCGAAGAGCCTAACCAGCGACATTGGGGGTTCCGATGATTGGGGGGCTGGGGGGTGTGTGCACATGATGTGCGAAGGGTGCTGGTACTTGGCCCTTATATTAGCCCCCTATCCCTCATCAAACCTCGAGAACTCACACCCCCTTAAAGAGCATTTGAGATTTTATAGGTTTGCTACCAGTAGCCATTAAAGTGTCTAAAATGGGGACACTTTTTTCAAACGATCACAAAATCTTCTCCACTTTAAGTTTTTAGCTGAATTGTTTTGTGCATGCCAACAAAAATACAAGGATCACCTCTACCAAATTTGGGGACAAAACTTTTCTAAAAAAATTTAAAAAAATCTCGAACCGTAAAAAGTTTCAAAAATCATGAAAAATAGAAAACGGGTCGTCTTGCCACGAAACTTCACATGATGGCTTAGGGGACCATTGTATGAATTTACAAGCCATAAAAATGGCATTGGCATGGCAGAAATATGAAGATGTGCTTGAACCCACCTACCACCCGTTCAATCCCCGGCTTGTGCATCCTGCCTCTCTCGGCTGAGCGTCTACACGCTCGTTTCATGGGATGACTTAGGCATATGGAGTTCATCCCCAGTCTAAGCATATGAAGTTCATTCCCAGTCTAAGATCAAACTGGACCGAAGGTTGCGACAGTAGGATCGACAGCACGTAGGGGGGATCGGGCCAATCCCTGGCTTGCGCATTCTGCCTCTCCGGCCGGCTAAGCGCCCGCACACCCATTTCATGGGTTGGCTTAGGCATAGGGAGTTCATTCCATGTCTAAGCCCCAGCCAGATCGAGGGTTGTGGCAGTGAGATCGATAGCACGCAGAGGGGGACTGGGTCGATCCCCGACTTGCACATTATGCCTCTTCAGCCGGCTTAGCGCCCGCACGCTCATTTCGCGGGTTGACTTAGGCATACGGAGTTCATTCCCAGTCTAAGATCAGATCGGATCGAGGGTTGCGGCAGCAGGATCGATAGGACGTAGGGGGACCGGGTCGATCCCCGACTTGCTCATTTTGCCTCTTCGACCGGCTAAGAGCTGCCACGTTCATTTCGTGGGTTTGGCTTAGGCATAAGCATGAGGAGTTCATTCCCAGTCTAAGATTAGACCGGATCGAGGGTTACGGTAGCAGACTAGCAGCAGGATCGACAGCATGTAGGGGGGACCGGGTCGATCCCCAGCTTGTGCATTTTGCCTCTCCAGTCGATTGAGTGCTCGTATGCTCGTTTCGTTGGTTGGCTTAGTCATACAGAGTTCATTCCATGTCTAAGCCCCAGCCGGACCGAGGGTTGTGGCAGCAGGACCGATAGCAGGATCGGTAACACGCAGAAGGGGACCGGGCTGATCCTCGATTTACGCATTATGCCTCTCCAGCCGGTTGAGCGCCCACATGCTCATTTCATGGGTTGACTTAGGCATACAGAGTTCATCCCCAATCTAAGATCGGACCAGATCGAGGGTTGCGATAGCAGGATCGGCAGCAAGCACATTCTGCCTCTCCGACTGGCTGAGTGCCCACACGTCCATTTCATGGGTTGGCTTAGGCAAAGGGGGTTCATTCCATGTCTAAGCCCCAGTCGGACCAAGGGTTGTGGCAGCGGGACCGGTAGCACGTAGTGGGGGACCGGGCCGATCCTGGCTTGCGCATTACGACTATTCGATCGGCTCAGCGCCCGCATGCTCATTTCGTGGGTTGACTTAGGCATACAGAGTTCATTCCCAATCTAAGATCGGATCAGATCGAGGGTTACGGCAGCAGGATCGATAGCATGCAGGAGGTGATCAGGCTGATCCCCGGCTTGCGCATTCTGGCTCTCCGATCGGCTTTGCGCCCGTACGTTCGTTTCATGGGTTGGCTTAGGCATACGGAGTTCATTCCAAGTGTAAGCATACGAAGCTCATTCAAAGTCTAAGATCGGACTGGACCAAGGGTTGCAGCAATAGGACCAGCAACAGGATCGACAGCACGCAGGGGGGACCGGGCTAATCCCTGGCTTGCGCATTCTGCCTCTTCGACTGGCTGAGTGCCCGCACGCTCGTTTCGTGGGTTGGCTTAGGCATACTGAGTTCATTCCATGTCTAAGCACCAGTTGAACCGAGGGTTGTGGCAACAGGACTGGCAGCGGGATCGGTGGCACGCAGAGGGGGACAGGGCTGATCCCCGGCTAGTGCATTAAGCCTCTCCAGTCGGCTGAGCACCCGCACGCTCGTTTTAGGGGTTGACTTAGGCATACGGAGTTCATCCCCAGTCTAAGCATACGGTGTTCACCCTCAGTCTAAGATCAGATCGGACCGAGGGTTACGACAGCAGGATCGGTAGCGCGTAGGGGGACCAGGCCAATCCCTGGCTTGTGCATTCTACCTCTTTGGCCGGTTGAGCACCCGCACGCCCATTTCGTGGGTTGGCTTAGGCATAGGGAGTTCATTCCATGTTTAAGCCCCAGTCGGATAGAAGGTTGTGGCAGTGGGACCGGGCTGATCCTCGGCTTGCGCATTATGCCTCTCCGGTTGGCTCAACACCCGAACGCTCGTTTCATGGATTGACTTAGGCATATGTAGTTCATTCCCAGTCTAAGATCGAACCGGACCGAAGGTTGCGGCAATAGGATCGACAGCACGCAGGGGGAACGGACCGATCCCCGACTTGTGCATTTTGCCTCTTCGGCTGGCTGAGCGCCCGCACGCTTGTTTCGTGGGTTGGCTTAGGCATATGGAGTTCATTCCATGTCTAAGCATACGAAGTTCATTCCCAATCTAAGATCGGACCGGACCAAGGGTTGTGACAGTAGGACCAGCAGCAGGATTGGCAGCACGCAGGGGGTTCGGGCCGATCCACAGCTTGCGCATTCTGCCTCTTCGGTCGGCCCCTCGGGTCAGCTGAACGCCCGCATGCTCATTTCGTGGGTTGACATAGGCATACGGAGATTATCCCCAGTCTAAGCATACGGAGTTCATTCCCAGCCTAAGATCAGATCGGATCGAGGGTTGCGAGAGTAGGATCGGCAGAACGTAGGGGGGACCGGGTCGATCCCCAGCTTGCGCATTCTGCCTCTCTGGCGGGCTGAGCGCCCGCATACTCGTTTCATGGGTTGGCTTAGCCATACGGAGTTCATTCCATGTCTAAGCATACGGAGTTCATTCCCAGTCTAAGATCGGACCGAATCGAGGGTTACGATAGCAGGACCAGCTGCAGGATCGACAGCATGCAGGGTAGGACCGGGCTGATCCTTAGCTTGCGCATTGTGCCTCACCGATCGGCTCAGCGCCCGTACGCTCATTTTATGGGTTGACTTAGGCATAGGAGTTCATTCCCAGTCTAA
This sequence comes from Durio zibethinus, assembly GCF_002303985.1. The sequence continues at coordinate 28,178,518 of NW_019167826.1, read as the reverse complement.
GATCGGACCAGACCGAGGGTTACGGTAGCATGATTGATAGCACACAGGGGGGATTGGGCCGGTCCCCGACTTGCGCATTCTGCCTCTTCGATCGGCTGAGCGTCCGCACGCTAATTTCGTGGGTTGGCTTAGACATACGAAGTTCATTCCATGTCTAAGCATACGGAGTTCATTCCTAGTCTAAGATCGGACTGGACCGAGGGTTGCGGTAGCAGGACCAGTAGTAGGATCGACAACACGCAAGGGGCACTGGGCCGATCCCTGGCTTGCGCATTCTGCCTTTTCGGCCTACTGAATGCCTGCACGCTTGTTTCGTGGGTTGACTTAGGCATACGAAGTTCATCCCCAGTCTCATATCTAATCGGATTGAGGGTTACGATAGCAAGATCGGAAGCACGTAGGGGGGATCGAGCTGATCCCTGGCTTGTGCATTCTGCCTCTCTGGCTAGCTAAGAGCCCGCACGCCCATTCATGGGTTGGCTTAGGCATATGGAGTTCATTCCATGTCTAAGCCCCAGTCAGACCGAGGGTTGTGGCAGCGAGACCGGTAGCACGCAGAGGGGGACCGGACTGATCCCCGACTTGCGCATTCTACCTCTCCGGTCTGCTGGGCGCCCGCACGCTGGTTTCATGGGTTAGCTTAGGCATACGGAGTTCATTCCATGTCTAAGCCCCAACCGAACCGAGGGTTGTGGCAGCAGGATCGGTAGTGGGATCGACAGCACGCAGAAGGGGATCGGGCTGATCCCCGGCTTGCGCATTACGCCTCTCCGATCGGCTTAGCGCCCGCACGCTCATTTTATGGGTTGACTTAGGCATAAGGAGTTCATTCCTAGTCTAAGATCAGACCAAACCAAGGGTTGTGGCAGCAGGACTGATAGCACGTAGGGGGGATCGGGCCGGTCCCCGGCTTGCACATACTACCTCTTCGATCAGCTTAGTGCCCACACACTCATTTCGTGGGTTGGCTTAGGCATACGGAGTTCTTTCCATGTCTAAGCATATGGAGTTCATTCCCAGTCTAAGATCAGACTGGACCGAGGGTTGTGGCAATAGGACCAGCAGTAGGATCGACAGCACGTAGGGGGATCGGGCCGATCCCCAGCTTGCGGATTCTGCCTATCTGGTCGGCTAAGCACCCGCACGCTCGTTTCGTGGGTTGACTTAGGCATACGGAGTTCATCCCCAGTTTAAGAATATGGAGTTCTTTCCTAGTCTAAGATTGAACTAGATTGAGGGTTGCGGCAGCAAGATCGACAGCAAGATCGACAACAAGATCGACAGCACGCAGGGGGACCGGGTTGATCCCTGGTTTACGCATTCTGTGCCTCTGGCCGGCTGAGCGCCCGCACGCCCTTTTCGTAGGTTGGCTTAGGCATAGGGAGTTCATTCAATGTCTAAGCCCCAGCCAGTCTGAGGGTTGTGGCAGCAGGACCAGCAGCACGCAGAGGGGGACCGGGTCGATCCCTGGCTTGCGCATTCTGCCTCTCCGATCGACTGAGCGCCCGCACGCTCGTTTCGTGGGTTGGCTTAGGCATACGGAGTTCATTCCATGTCTAAGCATACGAAGTTCATTCCCAGTCTAAGAGTGTCAGCCACGGTGCACATGCTGGGCTCGGGCATGTGCTGGTGCAGTATTTTTTTCGCCTAGGGCACCATCGTCGGAGCATCATCGGAGAGCCTAACCGGAGGCATTAGGGGTTCCGACGATTGGGGGGGCCGGGGGTGTGTGTGCACATTATGTGCGATGGGTGCTAGTACTTGGCCCTTATATTGGCCCCCTATCCCTCATCAAACCTTGAGAACTCACACCCCCTTAAAGAACATTTGAGATTTTATAGGTTTGCTGCCAGTAGTCATTAAAGTGTCTGAAATGGGGACACTTTTTTCAAACAGTCACAAAATCTTCTCCACTTCGATTTTTTAGCTGAATGTTTTTATGCATGCCAAAAAGAATGCAAGGATCACCTCTACCAAATTTGGGGACAAACATCTTTCTAAAAAAATTTTAAAAAATCCCGAACCATAAAAAGTTTGGATAATCGTGAAAAATAGAAAACGGGTCGTCTTGCCACGAAACTTCACATGAAGGCTTAGGGGACCATTGTATGAATTTACAAGCCATAAAAATTGCATTGGCATGGTAGAAATATGAAGATGTGCTTGAACCCACCTACCACCCGTTCGATCCCCGGCTTGCGCATCCTGCCTCTCTGGTCGGCTGAGCGCCTGCACGCTCATTTCGTGGGTTGACTTAGGCATACGGAGTTCGTCCCCAGTCTAAGCATATGAAGTTCATTCCCAGTCTAAGATCAGACCGGCCTGAGGGTTGCAGCAGTAGGATCGACAGCACGCAGGGGGGACCGGGTCGATCCCCAGCTTGCGCATTCTGCCTTTTCGGTCGGCTGAGTGCTCACATGCCTGTTTCGTGGGTTGGCTTAGGCATAAGGAGTTCATTCCATGTCTAAGCCCTAGCTGGACCAAGGGTTACGGCAATGAGACCGGCAGCACGTAGAAGGGGACTGGGCCGATCCCCGGCTTGTGCATTATGCCTCTCTGGCCGGCTCAGCACCCACACGCTCATTTCGTGGGTTGAATTAGGCATACAGAGTTCATTTCTAGGCTAAGATCAAACCAGACCGAGGGTTGCGGCAGAGGATCGACAGCACGTAGGGGGGATCGAGCCGATCCCCCACTTGCGCATTCTGCCTCTCTGATCGATTGAACGCTCGCACGCTCGTTTAATGGGTTGGCTTAGGCATATGAAGTTCATTCCACGTCTAAGCATACGGAGTTCATTCCTAGTCTAAGATCGAACCGGATCGAGGGTTATGGCAGCAGGACTAGTAGCAGGATTAGTAGCACGCAGGAGGGACCGGGTCGATCCCCGGCTTGCGCATTCTGCCTTTCCAGCCGACTGAGCACCCGCACGCTCGTTTCATGGGTTGGCTTAGGCATACGAAGTTCATTCCATGTCTAAGCCCTAGTTGAACCAAGGGTTGTGGCAGCAGGACCGGTAGCGGGATCGACAGCACGTAGAGGGGGATCGGGCTGATCCCTGGCTTGCACATTATGCCTCTTAGGCCTGCCTCTCTAGCCAGTTGAGCGCTCGCACGCTCGTTTCATGGGTTGACTTAAGCATACGGAGTTCATCCCTAGTCTAAGCATACGGAGTTCATTCCCATTCTAAGATCGCATTGGACCGAGGGTTAGGGCAGCAGGATCGACAGCACGCAGGGGGGATAGGGCCGATCATCAGCTTGCGCATTTTGCCTATCCGGCCGGTTGAGCGCCCACATGCCCGTTTCATTGGTTGGCTTCATAGGGAGTTCATTCCATGTCTAAGCCCCAGCCAGACTGAGGGTTGTGGCAGCGGGACCAGTAACACGCAGAGGGGGATCGAACTGATCCCCTACTTGCACATTATGCCTCTTTGGTCGGCTCAACGCCCGTACGCTCGTTTCGTGGGTTGACTTATGCATACGGAGTTCATTCCCAGTCTATGATCGGACCAGACCAAGGGTTACGACAGCAGGATCAACAGCACGCAGAGGGTGACCTGGCCGATCCCCAGCTTGCGCATTCTTCCTCTCTGATCGGTTAAGCACCCGTATGCTCATTTCGTGGGTTGGCTTAGGCATACGGAGTTCATTCCATGTCTACGCATACGGAGTTCATTCTCAATCTAAGATTTTGAGCCACGATGCACATGCTGGTCTCAGGCATGTGCTGGTGCCACATTTTTTTCGCCCGAGGCACCATCGTCAGAGCATCGTTGGAGCATCATCGGAGAGCCTAACCGGCGGCATTGGGGGTTCCAACGATTGGGGGGTCGGGGGGTGTCACATGATGTGCGATGGGTACTGGTACTTGTGTCACGGGCTCCAACCTTAGACTTAGAAATCATGCGACCTTAGGCTTGGAATCTCCTCCTTTATGCCTAAGTCAGCCTAAAACACAAGCGTACGGGCACTAGAACAACGGGAAGGGCTGATTATGCAAGTTAAAGAAAAACAGGATAAGAAGGCAAAATTCTGGAATTGCTCTTGTATTCATTGAAATGAAAGTGTTTGATGGTGTACAAATGAGGGAGGAGCAGCCCTCTATTTATAATTGAGGCTCCAGCTTACACTTAATGGCAATATCCCTAGAATAAAGGCTAAAATCATGGGATTATATAGATTACAATCGATCAGGATGCTAACTCCTGATTTTCAGGGTTAACCAAATCTACTAGGATGCTGCTGCTGATCCTACCTGCTTCCAGAAGCTTCCCTTGCGTGTCCAGCACCTTAGGCCCTTCTAGATATGGTGCGGGTAGCTTGTATGCCAGGCCTTTGTCTAACGGGTTAGCCTGCAAGTTGGGCAGGCATTCTGAACTCGTTTGCTAGGCTTTATGCGTAGATACCCGCCAGTACGCCTGGTCTGCGGGCCTCAACCTCTGGCTCACTTGCTGGTGCATCTGATGTGCCTGGTGCACCTGCCCAGGGTGTGACATTCTCCCCCACCTGATTGCGCAATGCTCTCATTGCATCTTCTGCATGGTACTACCTGATTTGGTCCCTGAACTACCATAAGTCATCTGTTGGTTCCCAGTTCACCTCACTGTCTGGAAGTCCCTTCCAGCATACCAAGTACTCTTGTCTTGGCTGATAGTTCTTCTGTCTCACCTCTTAATCAACTATGATGCTGTGGACCTCCTTCTCATATGAGGCCCTTGCTCCAATGGCGCACGCTTTGACTCTGCCCATCCTAGATCTCCTTCATCCTCATGGAACGGCTTGAGCATGCTCACATGGAACATCGGGTGTACCCTCGGCTTGGGTGGCATATCCAGCTTGTAGGCAACCTTGCCTACCCTCTTGACTACTCGGAAAGGTCCCTCATACCTTCGGGCTAGGCCTTTGTGTAGCCCCCTATGGTGCACAATAGGATGCAGCTTCACCAACACCAAGTCTCCAACCTGGAACTGCACATCCCGCCTATTTTGGTCTGCCCACTTCTTCGACCTCTTGGTCACCTTGTGTAGACAAACTCTGGCCAAGACAGTTTGCTCATGCCATGCCTTGGCAAAATTGTATGCTACTGGATTCGGCCCTGTATAACCTGCAGCAATCAAACTGGATGTTAGTGGTTGTTGCCTTGTCATAACCTCAAATGGGCTCTGGTTCATTGCCTCGCTTCTTTGCAAGTTGTAGGAAAACTATTCAATATCTAGTAGCTTTGGCCAGTCCCTTTGTGTGGTACTGACATAGTGCCTGAGGTAGACCTCCAATAGTCCATTCATTCGTTCTATCTGCCCATCGGTTTGCAGATGCATACCGGTGGAAAAGTTCAAGTCCATTCACTAGGATTGCCTGCCCGACTTGTACTCCATCTAGAAATCAAATTTCGCAAGAAAATCTTGCCATCTCGCCTGCTTGGGGGATAGCTTCTTCTACGTTTGGAAGTAGCTGGTCGCCACATTATCCATCCAAACCATGAACCTCGACCCCAATAGGTAATGGTGCCAAGTGCACAAGTAGTGCACCACTGCAGTCATCTCATTCTCTTGGACCGTGTACTTGTGCTCAGTCTCGTTCAGCTTCCTGCTCTCGAACACAACTGAACGTCCCTCCTGCATCAACATGCCCCCTATGGCAAAGTCTGATGCATCTGTATGCACCTCATACGGTTTGGCATGGTCTGGCAAGGCCAAGACTGGCTCCTCGGTCACAGCCCACTTCAACCTGTCAAAGGCTCCCTAGCACCCTGCGTTCCACTCCCATGCTTCCCTTTCTTGAGCAAATCAGTCAATTGCATGGCTATTGCTGAGTGACCTTTGATGAAGCACCTGTAGTAGTTGACTAGCCCAAGGAACGATCTCAACTTAGTGACTTTGGCTGGCGGTTGCCACTCCAGGATGGCGTGTATCTTGCCTTCATCCATGCGTATCTTGCCACCTCCCACTATATGGCCAAGGAACGGGATCTCCTATTGGGTGAATGAGCACTTCTCCCTCTTGAAAAATAGCTTGTGCACCCGTAACACCTTGAACACCTATCTCAAGTGGTCTACATGCTTTCCCAAAGTCTGGCTGTAGATCACAATGTCATCCAAATAAACCACAACAAACCGATCAAGGAATGACTGAAGTACCTTGTTCATAAGGGTGCAAAATGTTGCTGGGGTGTTCGTGAGTCTGAAAGGCATCACCAAGAACCCATACGAACCATACCAAGTGACACATGCTGTCTTTGCCTCATCTCCCTCTACGATCCTGACTTGATAGTAGCCTGACCTCAAATCCAGCTTGGTGAACCACCTTGCGCTCCCAAGTTGATTGAACAAGTCCGCAATGAGTGGGATGGGGTACTTGCTCTTGATGGTCAGCTTGTTCAAAGCCCGGTAGTCTATGCACAGTAGCAATGACCCATCATGCTTGCACTGAAATAGAACCAGTGCACCATAGGGTGCCTTCGATGGCCTGATGAAGCCAGCATCAACTAACTCTTTAAGCTACTTCTTCAACTCCTCCAACACTGGTGGAGACATTCGATAAGGGGCTCTAGCTGGTGGCTTGGCCTCGAACACCAGCTCGATCTTGTGGTCCACCTCCCTCTTAGTTGGTAGCTTGTTAGGTAGCTTTGCGAGCATCACATCACTAAAGGTCTTCAGCACCTTTAGCACCTCCAAGGGTGACTCGATCTCCTTCTCCCTTGGCTCATCATATTTCAGGGCTGCCAAGAAGGTGTCTTCTTGTCTACTTACCGCCTTGGCAAATTGGATGGCTGACACCACCCGTGACCCAACTCCAGACCCTTTCCTCAATGGCACTAGGCATTGGCACCGTGCATCCAAGATGGAAACACAATCGACAAAAGGCACAAGGAGGGTGTTAATCTGAACAAGGAAATCCAACCCAATCACAAACTCATAGTCGTCAAGGGGTATTACCTTAATGGTCTCCTTGCCTTTCCAGTCTCCAAGCTGCAACTCCACACCCCGCGCTACTCCAATGGCTAGAACTTCCTTGGAGTTCACTGTTTTGATGGTACCAGTCCTTTTTTGCACCTTTAGTCCGAGCTTCCAGGCTCTATCACCTAAAATAAAAATATGTGAGGCACCTGTGTCCACCAGTGCACTCACCTTCTGACCCGTAACCATCAGATCTGCAAACATCAAGCCTTTTGGCTTGCGACTCCCTTTACTCTAGACAGCATTGAGCACCAACGACCCAAGCTTTGCTGCCCCTGACTCTGGCTCCTCGTCAGACTCCTTGTCTACAGCAGCCAGCTTGCCCTTCTACGGGTAATTACATGCTATGTGGCTCCCTCCACATAGGTAGCATGCTAGTGGCTCTCAGTCCCCCTTTGCTTTCCACAGCACGCAGGGGGGACCGAATCGGTCCCCGACTTGCGCAGTCTACCTCTCCGATCAGCTGAGCGCCCGTACCCTCATTTTGTGGGTTGGCTTTGGCATAAGGAGTTCATTCCATGTCTAAGCCCCAGTCGGACTGAGGGTTGTGGCAGCAGGATTGGCAGCGAGATCGAGAGCACGCAAAAGGGGACCGAGCTGATCCCCGGCTTGCGCATTACACCTTTCCGGCTGACTAAGCGACCGCACACTCATTTTGTGGGTTGACATAGGCATACAGAGTTCATCCCCGATCCAAGCATACGTACATTCCTAGTCTAAGATCAGACCGGACCGAGGGTTGTGACAGCAGGATCGGTAGCACGCAGGGGGGATCGGGCCGATTCTCAACTGGCGCATTCTGCCTCTTTCGCCGGCTGAGTGCCCGCACGCCCGTTTCATGGGTTGGCTTAGGCATAGGGAGTTCATTCCATGTCTAAGCCCCAGTAGAATCGATGGTTATGGCAACGGGACTGGTAGCACGTAGAGAGGGACGGGGCTGATCCTCGGCTTGCGCATTATACCTCTTCGGTCGGCTCAGTGCCCGTATGCTCGTTTCATGGGTTGACTTATGCATACAGAGTTCATTCCCAGTCTAAGATCAGACCAGACCGAGGGTTGTAGCAGCAAGATCAACAGCACATAGGGGGATCGGGCCGATCCCCAGCTTGTGCATTCTGCCTCTCCGGCCGGCTGAGCGCCCGCACGCTCATTTCGTGGGCTGGCTTAGGCGTACGGAGTTCATTCCATCTCTAAGCATACAGAGTTCATTCCCAGTCTAAGATTTTGAGCCACGGTGCACTTGTTGGGCTCGGCCATGTGTGGCTGCCGCATTTTTTTCGCCCAGGGAACCATCGTCGGAGCATCGTCGGAAAGCATAATTGGCGGCATTGGGGGTTCTGGCGATTGGGGGGGCAGGGGGCTGTTCGAACATGATGTGCGATGGGTGCTGGTACTTGGCCCTTATATTGGCCCCCTATCCCTCATCAAACCTCTAGAACTCACACCCCCATAAAGAGCATTTGAGATTTTATAGGTTTGCTGCCAGTAGCCATTAAAGTGTCTGAAATGGGGACACTTTTTTCAAACGGTCACAAAATCTTCTCCACTTCGAGTTTTTAGCTGAATTTTGTTGTGCATGCCAACAAAAATACAAGGATCACCTCTACCAAATTTGGGACAAAACTCTTTCTAAAAAAATTTAAAAAAATCTCGAACAGCAAAAAGTTTGGAAAATCGTGAAAAATAGAAAACGGGTCGTCCTGCCATGAAACTTCACTTGAAGGCTTAGGGGACCAATGTATGAATTTACAAGATATAAAAATGGCATTGGCATGGCAGAAATATGAAGATGTGCTTGAACCCACCTACCATCCGTTCGATCTTCGGCTTGCGCATCCTGCCTCTCTGGTCGGCTGAGCGCCCGCATGCTCGTTTCATTGGTTGACTTAGGCATACAGAGCTCATCCCCAGTCTAAGCATACGGAGTTGATTCCCAGTCTAAGATCGGATCGAATCGAGGGTTCCGACAGTAGGATCGACAGCAGGCAGGGGGGACTGAGCCGATCCCCGACTTTCACATTCTGCCTCTCCGGTCGACTGAGCACCCGCACACCCGTTTCGTGGGTTGGCTTAGGCATAGGGAGTTCATTCCATGTCTAAGCCACGGTCGAACTGAGGGTTGTGGCAGCGGGACCGACAGCACACAGAGGGGGACCAGGCCAATCCCCGGGTTGCGCATTATGCCTCTTCGGTCGGCTCAGTGCCCGCACGCTCGTTTCATGGGTTGACTTAGGCATACGAAGTTCATTCCCAGTCTAAGATCAGACTGGACTGAGGGTTGCGACAGCAGGATCGACAGTATGTAGGGGGAACCGTGTCGATCCCCGTCTTGCGCATTCTACCTTTTCGTCCGGTTGAGCACCCGCACGTACGCTCGTTTCGTGGGTTGGCTTAGGCATACGGATTTCATTCCATGTCTAAGCATACAGAGTTCATTCCCAGTCTAAGATCGGACCAGACCGAGGGTTACGATAGTAGGACCAGTAGCAGGATCAGCACCATACAGGGGGGGATCGGGCCGATCCTCGACTTGTGCATTCTACCTCTCCGATCGACTGAGTGCCCACATGCTCGTTTCATGGGTTGGCTTAGGCATACAGAGTTCATTCCATATCTAAGCCCCAGCCAGAGTAACGGTTGTGGCAGCAAGACCGGCAATGGGATAGGCAACACGTAGAGGGGGATCGGGCTGATCCTCGGCTTACGCATTATACCTCTCCGGCCGGCTGAGCTCCCGCACGCTCGTTTCATGGTTTGACTTAGGCATACGGAGTTCATCCCCCGTCTAAGCATACGGAGTTCATTCCCAGTCCAAGATCAGACCGGACCGAGGGTTGTGGCAGCAGGATCGGTAGCACGCAGGGGGACCGGGTCGATCCCCGGGTTGCGCATTCTGCCTCTCCGATCGACTGAGCGCCCGCACGCCCGTTTCATGGGTTGGCTTAGGCATAGGGAGTTCATTACTTGTCTAACCCTCAACCGGACCGAGGGTTGTGGCAGCGGGACCGACAGCAGGTAGAGGGGGACCGGGCCGATCCCCGACTTGCACATTATGCCTCTCTGGCAGGCTCAACGCCCGCACACTCGTTTCGTGGGTTGACTTAGGCATACGGAGTTCATTCCCAGTCTAAGATCGGATCGAACCGAAGGTTGCGATAGCAGGATCGACAGCATGCAGGCAAGGATCGGGTCAATCCCTGGCTTACGCATTCTGCCTCTCTGGACGCCCGTTTCATGGGTTAGCTTAGGCATAGGGAGTTCATTCCATGTCTAAGCCCTAGCCGAATCGAGGGTTGTGGTAGCGGGACCGGTAGCACACGGAGGGGGACCGAGCCGATCCCTAGCTTGTGCATTATACCTTTTCGGCTGGCTCAACGCCCGCATGCTCGTTTCGTGGGTTGACTTACGCATATGGAGTTCATTCCTAGTCTAAGATCGAACAGGACCGAGGGTTGTGGCAGTAGGATCGACAGCACCCAATGGGGGATCGGGTCGATCCCCAGCTTGCACATTCTACCTCTCCAGCCGGTTGAGCACCCGCACGCTTGTTTCATGGGTTGGCTTAGGCATACAGAGTTCATTCCATGCCTAAGCATACGAAGTTCATTCCCAGTCTAAGATCGATCTGGATCGAGGGTTACGGTAGGACAAGCAGCAGGATCTACAGCAAGCAGGGGGGACCGGGTCGATCCTCGGCTTGTGCATTCTGCCTCTTCGGCGGGCTGAGCACTCGTACGCTCATTTCGTGGGTTGGCTTAGGCATAGGGAGTTCATTACATTTCTAAGCCCCTAGCCGGACCGAGGGTTGTGGCAGCGGGGCCGACAGCACACAGCAGGGGATCGAGCTGATCCCTGACTTGCGCATTATGCCTCTAGGCCGATTGAGCGCCCGTACGCTCGTTTTATGGGTTAACTTAGGCATACGAAGTTCATCCCTAGTCTAAGCATACGGAGTTCATTCCCAATCTAGGATCGAATCAGACTGAGGGTTGCGACAGCAGGATCGTCAGCACGCAGGGGGAACCGGGTCAATCCCCAGCTTGTGCATTCTGCCTCTCTGGTCGACTGAGTGCCCGTACGCCCGTTTCGTGAGTTGGCTTAGGCATAGGGAGTTCATTCCATGTCTAAGCCCCAGCCGGACCGAGGGTTGTGGCAATGGGACCGACAGCATGCAGAGGGGAACCGGGCCGATCGTCGGCTTGCGCATTATGCCCCTTCGGTCGGCTCAGCGCCCGCACGCTCGTTTCATGGGTTGACTTACGCATACGGAGTTCATTCCCAGTCTAAGATCGGATCGGACTGGTTCGAGGGTTGCGGCAATAGGATTGACACCACGCAGGGGGGACCGGGTCAATCCTCGACTTGTGCATTCTACCTTTTCGGTCTGCTAGGCGCCCGCAAGCTCATTTCGTGGGTTGGCTTAGGCATAGGGAGTTCATTCCATGTCTAAGCCCCAGCCAGACTGAGGGTTGTGGCAGCAGGACCGACAGTAGGTAGAGGGAGACCGGGCTCATCCCCGGCTTGCGCATTATGCCTCTCTGGCCGGCTCAATGTCCGCACACTCATTTCATGGGTTGACTTAGGCATACAGAGTTCATTCCCAGTCTAAGATCGGACCAGACCGAGGGTTGCGACAGTAGGATCGATAGCACGCAGGAGGCACTGGGTCGATCTTCGGCTTACGTATTCTGCCTCTCCATCCGGCTGAGTGCTCGCACGCTCGTTTCATGGGTTGGCTTAGGCATACAAAGTTCATTCGATGTCTAAGCATACGGAGTTCATTCCCAATTTAAGATTAGACCGAACCGAGTGTTGCGACAGTAGGACCAGCAGCAAGATCGATAGCATGCATGGGTGGACCGGGCCAATCCTCGGGTTATGCATTCTACCTCTCCGGCTGACTGAGCACCCGCACGCTCGTTTCTTGGGTTGGCTTAGGCATACAGAGTTCATTCCATGTCTAAGCCCCAGCAGGACGACAGCGGGATCGACAGCACGCAGAGGGGGATCAGGCCGATCCCCAGGTGGCACATTATGTTTCGTGGGTTGGCTTTGGCATACAGAGTTCATTCCATGTCTAACCATATGGAGTTCATTCCCAGTCTAAGATCGGATCAGACTGAGGGTTGTGGCAGGAAGATCGATAGCACGTAGGGGGACCGGGCCGATCCCCGGCTTGCGCATTCTGCCTCTCCGATCGACTGAGCGCCCGCACGCCCGTTTCGTGGGTTGGCTTAGGCATAGGGAGTTCATTCCATATCTAAGCCCCAGCCAGACCGAGGGTTGTGGCTCCGGGACCGGTAACGGGATCGACAGCACGTGGAGGGGGACCGGGCTGATCTTCGACTTACGCATTATGCCTCTCTGGCTGGCCTCTCTGGACGACTGAGCGCCCGCACGCTCGTTTTGTGGGTTGACTTAGGCATACGAAGTTCATTCCCATTCTAAGATCGAAAGGAACCGAGGGTTGCGGCAGTAGGATCGGCAGCACACAAGGGGGATCGGGTCGATCCCAGGCTTGTGCATTCTGCCTCTCTGACCGACTGAGCACCCGTACTCCCGTTTTGTGGGTTGGCTTAGGCATAGGGAGTTCATTCCATGTCTAAGCCCCAGCCGGACCGAGGGTTGTGGTAATGGGACCGGTAGCACGCAGAGGGGGACCGGGCTGATCCCCGGCTTGCGCATTATGCCTCTTCGATCGGCTCAGCGCCCGCACGCTCGTTTCGTGGGTTGACTTATGCATACGGAGTTCATTCCCATTCTAAGATCAGATCGAACCTAGGGTTACAGCAGCAGGATCAACAGAATGCAAGGGGGACTGGGCTGATCCTCGGCTTGTGCATTCTACCTCTCCGACCGGCTGAGCGCCCGTACGCTCGTTTCGTGGGTTGGCTTAGGCATATGGAGTTCATTCCATGTCTAAGCATACAGAGTTCATTCCTAGTCTAAGATTTTGAGCCACGATGCACATGCTGGGCTCGGGCATGTGCTGGTGCTACATTTTTTTTGTCGGGGGCACCGTCGTTGGAGCATCGCCGGAGAGCCTAACCGGTAGCATTAGGGGTTTCGACGATTGGGGGGGCCGGGGGGTGTGTGCACATGATGTGCGATGGGTGCTGGTACTTGGCCCTTATATTGGCCCCCTATCGCTCATCAAACCTCAAGAAATCACACCCCCTTAAAGAGCATTTGATATTTTATAGGTTTGCTGCCAATAGCCCTTAAAGTGTCTGAAATGGGGACACTTTTTTCTAGCGATCACAAAATCTTCTCCACTTCGAGTTTTTCGCTGAATGTTTTTGTGCATGCCAACAAAAGTACAAGGATCACCTCTACCAAATTTGGGGACAAAACTATTGCTAAAAAAATTTTAAAAAATCTAGAACCTAAAAAAGTTTTGAAAATCAGGAAAAATAGAAAACGGGTCGTCTTGCCGCGAAACTTCACTTGAAGGCTTAGGGGACCCTTGTATGAATTTACAAGCCATAAAAATGGCATTGGCATGGCAGAAATATGAAGATGTGCTTAAACCCACCTACCACCCGTTCGATCCTCGGCTTACGCATCCTGACTCTCTGGTCGACTGAGCGCCCGCACGCTCGTTTCATGGGTTGATTTAGGCATACGGAGTTCATCCCCAGTCTAAGCATATGGAGTTCATTCCCAGTCTAAGATCAGACTGGACTGATGGTTGCGGTAGCAGGATCGACAGCATGCAGGGGGGACCGGATCGACCCCCGGATTCCACATTCTGCCTCTCCGGCCTGGCTGACCGCCCGCACGCTCGTTTCATGGGTTGGCTTAGGCATAGGGAGTTCATTCCATGTCTATGCCCCAGTCGGACCGAGGGTTCTGGCAGCGGGATCGACAGCATGCATAAGGGGACCAGGTCGATCCTCGGCTTGCGCATTATGCCTCTCTAGCCGGCTCAGCGCCTGCATGCTCGTTTCGTGGGTTGACTTAGGCATACATTGTTCATTTCCAGTCTAAGATTGGATCAGACCGAGGGTTGCGATAGTAGGATCGAGGCGCGCAGGGGGGATCGGGTCGATCCCCGGCTTGCACACTTTGCCTCTCCAGTCGGCTAAGCACCCGCACGCTCGTTTCATGGGTTGGCTTAGGCATATGGAGTTCATTCCATGTCTAAGCATATGTTCATTCCCAGTCTAAGATAGGATCAGACCGAGGGTTGCGACAGCAAGACCAACAGTAAGATTGGCATCACGTAGGAGGGATCGGTCTGATCCCCGGCTGGTACATTCTACCTCTTCGGCTAGCTGAGTGCCCGTACGCTCATTCCGTGGTTTGGCTTAGGCATACGAAATTCATTCCATGTCTAAGCCCCAACCAGACTGAGGGTTGTGGCAGCAGGACCAACAATAGGATCGACAGCACGTAGAGGAGGATCGAGCTGATCCTCAGCTTGCACATTATTCCTCTTCGATCGGCCTTTCCGGCTTGCTGAATGCTCGTACGCTTGTTTCGTGGGTAGACTTGGGCATATAGAGTTCATCCCCAGTCTAAGCATACAGAGTTCATTCCCAGTCTAAGATCGGACTGAACCAAAGGTTGTGGCTGCAGGATCGACAGCACGCAGGGGACCGGACCGATCCCTAGCTTGTGCATTCTGCCTCTCCAGTCGGCTGAGCACCCGCACGTCCGTTTCATGGGTTGGCTTAGGCATAGGGAGTTCATTCCATGTCTAAGCCCCTGCCGGACCGAGGGTTGTGGCAGCGGGACTGACGGCACGCAGAGGGGGACCAGGCCGATCCCTGGCTTGTGCATTATGCCTCTTCGACCGTCTTGGTGCCCATACGCTCGTTTCGTGGGTTGACTTATGCATACGGAGTTTATTCCCAGTCAAAGATCAGACCAGATTAAGGGTTGTGGCTGCAGGATAGACAGCACGTAGGGGGGACCGAGTCGATCCTCGGCTTGCGTATTCTACCTCTCTGGCCTGCTGAGCGCCCGCACACTCGTTTCGTGGGTTGCTTTAGGCATACGAAGTTCATTTCATGTCTAAGCATATGAAGTTCATTCCCAGTCTAAGATTTTGAGCCACGGCGCACATGCTGGGCTCGGGCATATGCTGATGCTACATTTTTTTCCCCCAAGGCACCATTGTTGGAGAATCACTGAAGAGCCTAACCGATGGCATTGGGGGTTCCGGCGATTGGAGGGGCCGGGGGGTATGCGCACATGATGTGCGATGGATGCTGGTACTTGGTCCTTATATTGGCCCCTATCCCTCATCAAGCCTTTTTGGCCGACTGAGCGCCCGTACACTCGTTTCATGGGTTGGCTTAGGCATACAAAGTTCATTCCATGTCTAAGCCCCAATCGGACGGAGGGTTGTGGTAGTAGGACCGACAGTGGGATCGATAGCATGTAGAGGGGGATCAGGCTGATCCCCAGCTTACGCATTATGCCTCTCCAGCCGGCTCAGTGTCTGCACACTCGTTTCATGGGTTGACTTAGGCATACGAAGTTCATTCCCAGTCTAAGATCGAATCGGACCAAGGGTTGCGGCAGTAGGATCGATAGCACACAGGGGGGACCGAGCCGTTCCCCAGCTTACGCATTCTACCTCTCCGACCGACTGAGCGCCCGCACGCTCGTTTCATGGGTTGGCTTAGGCATACGGAGTTCATTCCATGTCTAAGCATAAGGAGTTCATTCCCAGTCTAAGATCAGAGTGGACCAGGGGTTGCGGTAGCAGGACCAGGGGTTGTGACAGCAGGACCAGAAATAGGATCAACAACACGCAGGGGGGGACCGAGCCGATCCCCGGCTTGCGCATTCTGCCTCTTCGACCGGTTGAGCGCCCGCACGCTCATTTCATGGGTTGACTGAGGCATACGGAGTTCATCCCCAGTCTAAGCATATGGAGTTCATTCCCAATCTAAGATCAGACCAGACCGAGGGTTACGGCAGTAGGATCGGCAGCACGTAGGGGGGACCAGGTCAATCCCCGGCTTGCGCATTCTGCCTCTCCGGCCAGCTGAGTGCCCGCACATCCATTTCTTTGGTTGGCTTAGGCATAGGGAGTTCATTCTATGTCTAAACCCCAGTCGAACCGAGAGTTGTGGCAGCGGGACCGACAGCACGCAGAGGGGGATCGGGCCAATCCCTGGCTTGCGCATTATGCCTTTCCGGCAGGTTCAGTGCCGCACACTCGTTTCATGGTTTGACTTATGCATACGAAGTTCATTCCGAGTCTAAGATCGGACCGGACCGAGGGTTGCGGCAGCAAGATCGATAGCATGTAGGGGGGATCGGGCTGATCCTCAACTTGCACATTCTGCCTCTCCGACCGGCTGAGCGCCCTCACGTTCATTTCATGGGTTGGCTTAGGCATACGGAGTTCATTCCATGTCTAAGCATACGGAGTTCATTCCCAGTGTAAGATTTTGAGCTACGGTGCACATGCTGGGCTCGGGCATGTGCTGGTGCCGCATTTTTTTCACCCGGGGCACCATTGTCGGAGCATCGTCGGAGAGTCTAATCGGTGGCATTGGGGGTTCCGACGATTAGGGGGGCCGGGGGGTGTGCGCACATGATTTGCAATGGGTGCTGGTACTTGGCCTTTATATTGGCCCCCTATCCCTCATCAAACCTAGAGAACTCACACCCCCTTAAAGAGCGTTTGAGATTTTATAGGTTTGCTGCCAGTACCCATTAAAGTGTATGAAATAGGGACACTTTTTTCAAATGGTCACAAAATCTTTTCCACTTCAAGTTTTTAGCTGAAATTTTTTGTGCATGCCAATAAAAATACAAGGATCAGCTCTACGAAATTTGGGGACAAAACACTTTCTAAAAAAATTTTAAAAAATCTTGAACCGTAAAAAGTTTTGAAAATCATGAAAAATAGAAAATGGGTCGTCTTGCCACGAAACTTCATATGAGGGCTTAGGGGACCATTGTATGAATTTACAAGCCATAAAAATGGCATTGGCATGGCAAAAATATGAAGATGTGCTTGAACCCACCTACCACCCGTTCGATCCCCGGCTTGCGCATCCTGCCTCTCGGGTCGGCTGAGCGTTCGCACGCTCGTTTCATGGGTTGACTTAGGCATACGGAGTTCATTCCCAGTCTAAGATCAGACTAGACTGAGGGTTGTGGCAGCAGGATCGACAGCACGTAGGGGGGACCGGGCTGATCCCAGGCTTGCTTATTCTGCCTCTCTGGCCGACTGAGCGCCTGCACGCCCGTTTCATGGGTTGGCTTAGGCATAGGGAGTTCATTCCATGTCTAAGCCCCAGTCGAATCGAGGGTTGTGGCAGCGGGATCGGCAGCACGTAGAAGAGGATCGAACCGATCCCCAGCTTGCGCATTATGCCTCTCCGACCGGCTCAGCGCCTGCACGCTCATTTCGTGGGTTAACTTAGGCATACGGAGTTCATTCCCAGTCTAAGATCAAACTGGACTGAGGGTTGTAGCAGCAGGATTGACAGCACGCAGGGGGGATCGGTCCAGTCCTTGGCTTGCGCATTCTGCCTCTCCAGCCGATTGAGCGCCCGCACGCTCGTTTCGTGGGTTGGCTTAGGCATACGGAGTTCATTCCATATCTAAGCATACGAAGTTCATTCCCAGTCTAAGATCAGATCGGACTGAGGGTTGCAGCAGTAGGATCGACAGCACGTAGGGGGGACTGAGTCGATCCCCGGCTTACGCATTCTGCCTCTCTGGTCGATTGAGCACCCGCATGCTCATTTCGTGGGATTGACTTAGGCATACGGAGTTCATCCCCAGTCTAAGCATACGGAGTTCATTCCCAATCTAACATCGGACCAGATCGAGGGTTGCGGTAGCAGGATCGATAGCATGTAGTGGGGATCGGGCTGATCCCTGGCTTGCGCATTTTGCCTCTCGGGTCGACTGAGCGCCCACACGCCCGTTTCGTGGGTTGGCTTAGGTGTAGGGAGTCCATTCCATGTCTAAGCCCCAGCCGGACCGAGGGTTGTGGCAGCGGGATCAACAGCACACAGAGAGGGACCGGGTCGATCCCCAGCTTGCGCATTATGCCTCTCCAGTCGGCTCAGTGCTCGAACGCTCATTTCGTGGGTTGACTTAGGCATACGGAGTTCATTCCCAGTCTAAGATCGAACCAGACCGAGGGTTGCGACAGCAGGATTGATAGCATGCAGGGGGGACCTGGCTGGTTCGTGGCTTGCGCATTCTACCTCTCCAACCAGCTGAGCGCCCGCATGCTCATTTCATGGGTTGGCTTAGGCATATGGAGTTCATTCCATGTCTAAGCATATGGAGTTCATTCCTAGTCTAAGATCAAATCAGACTGAGGGTTGCGGCAGCAGGACCAACAGCAGGATCGACAGCATGCAGGGGGGACTGGGCTGAACCCCGACTTGCGCATTATGCCTCTCCGACCGGCCTGTCCAGTCGGTTGAGTGCCCGCACGCTCGTTTCATGAGTTGACCTAGGCATACAGAGTTCATCCCTAGTCTAAGCATACGGAGTTCATTCCCAGTCTAAGCAGCACGCAGAGAGGGACTGGGCCGATCCCCGGCTTGCGCATTATGCCTCTCCTGTCAGCTCAGCGCCCGAACGCTCGTTTCGTGGGTTGACTTAGGCATACAGAGTTCATTCCCAATCTAAGATTGGACCGGACCGAGGGTTGTGGCAGCAGGATTGGGCCGATCCTCAGCTTGCGCATTTTGCCTCTTCGGTCGGCTGAGCGCCCGCACGCTCGTTTCGTGGTTTGGCTTAGGCATAGGGAGTTCATTCCATGTCTAAGCATACGGAGTTCATTCCCAGTCTAAGATTTTTTGCATGCCAACAAAAAATACAAGGATCACCTCTACCAAATTTAGGGACAAAACTCTTTCTAAAAAAATTTTGAAAAATCCCGAATCGTAAAAAGTTTCAAAAATCGTGAGAAATAGAAAACGGGTTGCCTTGCCACGAAACTTCAAATGAAGGCCTAGGGGACAATTGTATGAATTTACAAGCCATAAAAATGGCATTGCCATGGCATAAATATGAAGATGTGCTTGAACCCACCTACCACCCGTTCGATCCACGGCTTGCGCATCCTGCCTCTCTGGTCGGATGAGCGTCCGCACGCTCGTTTCATGGGTTGACCTAGGCATACGAAGTTCATCCCCAGTCTAAGCATATGAAGTTCATTCCCAGTCTAAGATCAGACTGGATCAAGGGTTGCGGTAGCAGGATCGACACATGTAGGGGGGACCGGGCCGATCTCCTGTTTGCGCATTCTGCCTCTCCAGCTGGCTGAGCGCCCGCACGCTCGTGGGTTGGCTTAGGCATAGAGAGTTCATTCCATGTCCAAGCCCCAGCCGGACCGAGGGTTGTGGTAGCGGGATCGACAGCACGTAGAGGGGGATCAGGCCGATCCTCGACTGGCGCATTATGCCTCTTCGATCGACTCAATGCCCGCACGCTCGTTTCGTGGGTTGACTCAGGCATACGGAGTTCATTCCCAATCTAAGATCAGACCAGACCGAGGGTTCCAATAGCAGGATCGACAGCACACAGGGGGGGACTGGGTCAGTCCCTGGCTTGCGCATTCTACCTCTCCGGCCGGCTGAGTGCCAGCACGCTCATTTCGTGGGTTGGCTTAGGTATACGGAGTTCATTCCATGTCTAAGCATGCGGAGTTCATTCCCAATCTAAGATAAGATCAGACCGAGGGTTACGGCAGTAGGCCAGCAGTAGGATCAACAGCATGGCAGGGGGGATCGGTCGATCCCCGGCTTACGCATTCTGCCTCTCCGATCGGTTGAGCACCCGCACGCTCGTTTCGTGGGTTGGTTTAGGCATACGAAGTTCATTTCATGTTTAAGCCCCAGCCAGACCGAGGGTTATGGCAGCAGGACCGACAGCGGGATCGACAGCACGCAGAAGGGGACCGAGCTGATCCCTGACTTGCACATTATGCCTCTCCGATCGGCCTCTCCAGCCGGTTGAGCGCATGCACGCTCGTTTCGTGCGTTGACTTAGGCATACGGAGTTCATCCCCAGTCTAAGCATACGGAGTTCATTCCCAGTCTAAGCAGCACGCAGAAGGGGACCGGGCTTGGCATTATGCCACTCCAGCTGGTTCAGCGCCCGAACGCTCGTTTCATGGGTTGACTTAGGCATACGGAGTTCATTCCCAATCTCAGATCGGACCAGACCGAGGGTTGCAGTAGTAGGATCAACAGCACACAGGGGGGACCGGGCTGGTCCTCGGCCTGCTCATTCTACCTCTCTGGTCGACTGAGCACCCGCACGCTCATTTCGTGGGTTGGCTTAGGCATATAGAGTTCATTCCATGTCTAAGCATAAGGAGTTCATTCCTAGTCTAAGATCAGATTGGACCGAGGGTTGCAGCAGCAAGACCAACAGCAGGATTGATAGCACGTAGGGGTGGACCGGACCGATCCCCAGCTTGCGTATTCTGCCCCTTCGGTCGGGCTGAGCGCCCGCACGCTCGTTTCGTGGGTTGACTTAGGCATACGAAGTTCATCCCCAGTCTAAGCATACGAAGTTCATTCCCAGTCTAAGATCGGGCTAGATCGAGGGTTACGGCATTCTGCCTCTCTGGTCGGCTGAGCGCCCACACGCTCGTTTCCTGGGTTGGCTTATGGATACGGACTTCATTCCATGTCTAAGCATACGGAGTTCATTCCCAGTCTAAGAGTTTAAGCCACGGTGCACATGCTGGGCTCAAGCATGTGCTGGTGCCACATTTTTTTCGCCCGAGGCACCATCACCGAAGCATCACCGGAGAGCCTAACCGGCGGCATTGGGGGTTCCGACGATTGGGGGGTCAGGGGGTGTGCACACATGATGTGCGATGGATGCTAGTACTTGGCCCTTATATTGGCCCCCTATCCCTCATCAAACCTCGAGAACTCACACCCCCTTAAAGAGCATTTAAGATTTTATAGGTTTGCTGCCAGTAGCCATTAAAGTGTCTGAAATGGGGACACTTTTTTCAAATGGTCACAAAATCTTCTCCACTTCGAGTTTTTAGCTGAATTTTTTTTGTGCATGCCAAAAAAAATACAAGGATCACCTCTATGAAATTTGGCGACAAAACTCTTTCTAAAATAATTTTAAAAAATCCCGAACCGTAAAAAGTTTTGAAAATCGTGAAAAATAGAAAACGAGTCGTCTTGCCATGAAACTTCACATGAAGGGTTAGGGGACCATTGCATGAATTTACAACCCATAAAAATGGCATTGGCAAGGCAGAAATATGAAGATGTGCTTGAACCAACATACCACCCGTTCGATCCCCAGCTTGCGCATCCTGCCTCTCTTGTCAGCTGAGTCGGACCGAGGGTTGTGGTAGCGGGATCAGCAGCATGCAAAGGGGGACCAAGCCTATCCTTGGCTTGCGCATTATGCCTCTTCGACCGGTTCAGCGCCCGCACGCTCATTTCGTGGGTTGACTTAGGCATACGGAGTTCATTCCCAGTCTAAGATCGGACCAGACTGAGGGTTGCGACAGCAGGATTGACAGCATGTAGAGGGGACCGGGTCGATCCTCGGCTTGTGCATTCTACCTCTCCGATCGGCCGAGTGCCTGCATGCCCATTTCGTGGGTTGACTTAGGCATAGGGAGTTCATTCCATGTCTAAGCCCCAGCCGAATCGAGGGTTGTGGCAGCAGGATCGGCAGCACGCAGAGGGGGACCAGATCGATCCTCGACTTACGTATTATGCCTCTTCGACTGGCTTAGTGCCCGTACACTCATTTCGTGGGTTGACTTAGGCATACGGAGTTCATTCTCAGTGTAAGATCGGATCGGACCGAGGGTTGCGACAGCAGGATCGACAGCATGCAGGGGGTGATCAGGTCGGTCTCGACTTGCGCATTCAGCCTCTTCGATAGGCTAAGCACTCGCAAGCTCATTTCATGGGTTGGCTTAGGCATACGGAGTTCATTCCCAGCCTAAGATCGGACCGGACCGAGGGTTGCAGCAGTAGGACCAGCAGCAGGATTGGCAGCACACAGGGTGGGATCGGGCTAATCCCTGACTTGCGCATTCTACCTGTCCGACCAGCTAAGCACCCATACGCTCGTTTCGTGGGTTGACTTGGCATACAGAGTTCATCCCCAATCTAAGCGTACAGAGTTCATTCCCAGTCTAAGATCAGATCGGACCGAGGGTTACGACAGTAGGATCAGTAGCACGTAGGTCAGTCCCCGGCTTGCGCATTCTGCCTCTCCGGCCGACTGAGCGCCCGCATGCCCGTTTCGTGGGTTGGCTTAGGCATAGGGAGTTCATTCCATGTATAAGCCCCAGTCAGACCAAGGGTTGTGCCAGTGGGATTGGCAACATGCAGAGGGGGACCGAGCCAATCCCCGACTTGGGCATTCTGCCTCTTCGATCGGCTGAGCGCCCGTACGCTCGTTTCGTGGGTTGGCTTAGGCATACGGAGTTCATTCAATGTCTAAGCATACAGAGTTCATTCCCAGTGTAAGAGTTTGAGCCACGGTGCACATGCTATGCTTGGGCAAGTGCTGGTGTCGCATTTTTTTTGCCCTGGGCACCATCATTGGAGCATCGTCGAAGAGCCTAACCGGCGGCATTGGGGGTTCCAACGATTGGGGGGGCCGGGGGGTGTGCGCACAAGATGTGCGATGGGTGCTGGTACTTGGCCTTTATATTGGCCCCCTATCCCTCATCAAACCTCAAGAACTCACACCCCCTTAAAGAGCATTTGAGATTTTATAGGTTTGCTGCCAGTAGCCATTAAAGTGTCTAAAATGGGGACACTTTTTTCAAACGGTCATAAAATCTTCTCCACTTCGAGTTTTTAGCTGAATTTTTTTGTGCATGCCAAAAAAAAATACAAGGATCACATCTACCAAATTTGGACACAAAACTCTTTCTAAAAAAATTTTAAAAAATCCTGAACCGTAAAAAGTTTCAAAAATGGTGAAAAATAGAAAACGGGTCGTCTTGCCACGAAACTTCACATGAAGGCTTAGGGGACCATTGTATGAATTTACAAGCCATAAAAATAGCATTGGCATGGTAGAAATATGAAGATGTGCTTGAACCCACCTACCATCCGTCCGCACGCTCGTTTTATGGGTTGACTTAGGCATACGGAGTTCATCCCCAGTCTAAGCATACGGAGTTCATTCCCAATCTAAGATCAGATCAGACCGAGGGTTGCAGCAGCAGGATCGACAGCATGTAAGGGGATTGGGCCGATCCCTGGCTTGCACATTCTACCTCTCCGGCTGGTCGAGCACCCGTACGCCCGTTTCATGGGTTGCCTTAGGCATACGGAGTTCATTCCATGTCTAAGCCCCAGCCAGATCAAGGGTCGTGGTAGTGAGACCTGTAGCACGTAGAAGGGGATCAGGCTGATCCCCGACTTGTACATTATGCCTCTCCGACTGGCTCAGTGCTTGTACGCTCATTTTATGGGTTGACTTAGGCATACGGAGTTCATTCCCAGTCTATGATCGGACCAGACGGAGGGTTGTGGTAGCAGGTTTGATAGCACGCAGGGGGGACCGGGTTAGTCCTCAGCTTACGTATTCCACCTCTCCAGCTGGTTGAGCACCTGTACGCTCGATTCATGGGTTAGCTTAAGCATACGGAGTTCATTCCATGTCTAAGCATAAGGAGTTCATTCCCAGTCTAAGACCAGTAGCAGGATCGACAGCACACAGGAGGGGACCGGGTCGATCCCCGACTTACGCATTCTACCTCTCCAGTCGACTGAGTGCCCACACGCTCGTTTCATGGGTTAGCTGAGGCATACGGAGTTCATTCCATGTCTGAGCATATGGAGTTCATTCCCAGTTTGAGATCGGATCAGACCGAGAGTTGCGGTAACAGGACCAGCAGCAGGATTGGCAGCACACAGGGGGGAACTGGGCCGATCCCCAGCTTGTACATTCTGCCTCTCTGGTCGGTTGAGCACCCGCACGCTCGTTTCGTGGGTTGGCTTAGGCATACGGAGTTCATTCCATGTCTAAGCCCCAGTCGGACCGAAGGTTGTGGTAGTAGGACTGGTAGCGGGATCGGTAGCATGCAGAGGGGGACCGGGCTGATTCTCGGCTTCGCATTATGTCTCTCTGATCGGCCTCTCCAGCCGACTGAGCAGCTGCACTTTCGTTTCATGGGTTGACTTAGGTTGATCGACAGCAAGCAGGGGGATCGAGCTGATCCTCGACTTGTGCATTCTGCGTCTCCGACTGGCTGAGCGCCCGCATGGTTGTTTCGTGGGTTGGCTTAGGCATAGGGAGTTCATTCCATGTCTAAGCCCCAGCCGGATCGAGGGTTGTGGTAGCGGGACCGGCAGCATGCAGAAGGGGATCGGGTCGATCCCTGACTTGCGCATTTTGCCTCTCCGGTCGGCTCAACGCCCGAACACTCGTTTCATGGGTTCACTTAGGCATACGGAGTTCATTCCCAGTCTAAGATCAGACTGAACCGAGGGTTGTGGCAGTAGGATCGACAGCACGCAGTGGGGGATCGGGACGGTCCCCAACTTGTGCATTCTGCCTCTCCGGCCAGCTGAGCGCCCGCACACTCGTTTCGTTGGTTGGCTTAAGCGTACGGAGTTCATTCCATGTCTAAGCATTCGGAGTTCATTCCTAGTTTAAGATTGGACGGGACTGATGGTTGTGGTAGAGAACCAGTAGTAGGATTGATAGCACGTAGGGGGGATCGGGCTGATCCTCAACTTGCGCATTATGCCTCTCCAGCCAATTTAGCACCCGTGTGCTCGTTTCATTGGTTGACTTAGGCATACGGAGTTCATTCCCTGTCTAAGATTGGATCAAACCGAGGGTTGTGGCAGTAGGATCGACAGCACACAGGGGGGACCAGGTTGATCCTCGGCTTGCGCATTCTGCCTCTCTGGCCGACTGAGCACCCGCATCCTTAATTCGTGGGTTGGCTTAGGCATACGGAGTTCATTCCATGTCTAAGCATACGAAGTTCATTCCCAGTCTAAGATCAGATCAGACCGAGGGTTGTGGCAGCAGGACTAGCAGCAAGATCGACAGTACACAGAGGGGACCAAGCCGATCCCCGGCTTACGCATTCTGCCTCTCCGACCGGCTAAGCACCTGCACGCATGTTTTGTGGGTTGGCTTAGGCATACGGAGTTCATTCCATGTCTAAGCCCCAGTCGAACTGAGGGTTATGGCAGCAGGACGGGCAACGGGATCGACAACAAGCAGAGAGTTACTGGGCTAATCCTCGGCTTGTGCATTATGCCTTTTCGACTGACCTCTCCGGTCGGCTGAGTGCCCATATGCTCATTTCATGGGTTGACTTAGGCATATGGAGTTCATCCCCAGTATAAGTATACGGAGTTCATTCCCAGTCTAAGATCGGATCAGACCAAGGGTTGCGACAGCAGGATCAGTAGCACGTAGGGGGGATTGAGCTGATCCTCGGCTTACGCATTCTACCTCTCTGGCCGGCTGAACGCCTGCACGCCCGTTTCGTGGGTTGGCTTAGGCATAGGGAGTTCATTCCATGTCTAAGCCCCAGTCGGATTGAAGGTTGTGGCAGCGGGACCAGTAGCACGCAGTGGGGGAGTTCATTCCATGTCTAAGCGTACGGAGTTCATTCCATGTCTAAGATTTTGAGCCACGGTGCACATGCTGGTTTCACATTTTTTTCACCCGGGGCACCATCGTCGGAGCATCACCGGAGAGCCTAACCGGTGGGATTGGGGGTTCCGACGACTGGGGGGGCCAAAGGGGTGTGCGCACATCATGTGCGATGGGTGTTGGTACTTGTGTCACGGGCTCCAACCTTAGACTCAGAAACCGTGCGGCCTGAGGCTTGGAATCTCCTCTTTTATGCCTAAGTCAGCCTAAAACACAAGTCTACGGGCATTAGAACAACGGGAAGGGCTGATTACGCAAGTTAAAGAGAAACATGATAAGAAGGTAGAATTCTAGAAATGCTCTTGTATTCACTGAAACGGAAGTGTTTGATGGTGTATAAATGAGGGAGGGGCAGCCCTCTATTTATGGTTGAGGCTCCAGCTTACACTTAATGGCAATATCCCTAGAATAAAGGTTAAAATCATGGGATTATACAGATTACAATCAATCAAGATGTTAACTCCTGATTTTTAGGGTCAACCAAATCTGCTAGGACGCTGCTGCTGATCCTGCCTGCTTCCAGAAGCTTCCCTTACGTGTCCAACACCTTGGGCCCTTCTGGATGTGGTACGGGCAGCTTGTATGCCAGGCCTTGGTCTCACGGGCTGGCTTGCAAGTTGGGCGGGCATTCTAAACTTGTTTCCTAGCCTTTGCGCGTAGATACCCGCCAGCACACCTGGTCTGCGGGCCTCAACCTCTGGCTCACCTGCTGGTGCGCCTGATGTGCCTGGCGTGCCCACCCAGGGCATGACATTCTCCCCCACTTGATTGCACAATGCCCTCATTGCATCTTCTACATGGTACTGCCTGATCTGGTCCTCGAACTGCCATAAGTCATTTACTGGTTCCCAGCTCGCCTCACTGTCTGGAAGTCCCTTCCAGTGCACCAAGTACTCTTGTCTTGGCTGATAGTTCTTCCGTCTCACCTCCTGGTCAGCTATGATGATGTGGACCTCCTTCTCATATGAGGCCCTTACTCCCAATGGCGCACGCTTTGACTCTGCCCGTCCTGGATCTCCCTCATCCTCATGGAACGGCTTGAGCATGCTCACATGGAACACCAGGTGTACCCTCGGCTTGGGTGGCATATCCAGCTTGTAGGCAACCTTGCCTACCCTCTTGACTACTAGAAAAGGTCCCTCATACCTCTGGAATAGGCCTTTGTGCAGCCCCTTATGGTGCACAATGGGATGCAGCTTCACCAATGCCAAGTCTCCAACCTGGAACTGCACGTCCTGCCTATTTTGCTCTGCCCACTTCTTCGACCTCCTGGCCGCCTTGTGTAGACAAACTCTGGCCAAGTCAATTTGCTCCTGCCATGCCTTGGAAAACTTGTATGCTGCTAGATTTGGCCCTGTATAACCTGCAGCAATCGAACCGGGTGTTAGTGGTTGTTGCCCTGCCACAACCTCAAATGGGCTCTGGTTCATTGCCTCGCTCCTTTGCAAGTTGTAGAAAAACTATGCAATATCTAGCAGCTTTGGCCAGTCCCTTTGTGTGGCACTCACATAGTACCTGAGGTAGACCTCCAATAGTCCATTCACTTGTTTTGTCTGCCCATCAGTCTGTGGATGCATGATGGTGGAAAAGTTCAAGTTTGACCCCAACAGCTTGAACAACTCAGTCTAGAACCTGCT
Organism: Durio zibethinus; assembly: GCF_002303985.1. The sequence goes on along the minus strand of NW_019167826.1, from coordinate 28,151,297 downwards.
CGTGAAATGCCCGTCCCGATCACTAACAATGGTCCTCGACACTCCGCAGTACACTCCCAGTCCCAATCTCTTGCTGGGTGAATGAGCACTTTTCCCTCTTGACAAACAGCTTGTACGCCCGCAACACCTCAAACACCTGTCTCAAGTGGTCTACATGCTCTCCCAAAGTCTGGCTATGGATCACAATGTCATCCAAATAAACCACAACAAACCGATCAAGGAATGACTGAAGTACCCTGTTCATAAGGGTGCAGAATGTTGTTGGGGCATTCATGAGTCCGAAAGGCATCACCAAGAACTCATACGAACCATACCAAGTGACACATGCTGTCTTTGGCTCATCTCCCTCGGCGATCCTGACTTGATAGTAGCCTGACCTCAAATCCAGCTTGGTGAACCACCTTGTGCTCCCAAGTTGATCGAACAAGTCCGCAATGAGTGGGATGGGGTACTTATTCTTGATGGTCAGCTTGTTCAAAGCCCGGTAGTCTATGCACAGTCGCAACGACCCATCATGCTTGCGTTAAAATAGAACCGGTGCACCATAAGGTGCCTTTGAGCTGCTTCCTCAACTCCTCCAACTCTGGTGGAGACATTCGGTAAGGGGCTCTAGCTGGTGGCTTGGCCTCAGACACCAGCTCGATCTTATGGTCCACCTCTCTCTTAGGTGGTAGCTTGCTAGGTAGCTTTGCAGGCATCACATCACTAAAGGTCTTCAGCACCTTTAGCACCTCCAAAGGTGACTCGATCTCCTTCTCCCTCGGCTCATCATATTTTAGGGCTGCCAAGAAGGTGTCTTCTTGTCTGCTTATCGCCTTGGCAAATTGGATGGCTGACACCACCCGTGACCCAACTCCAAACCCTCTCTTCAATGGCACTAGGCATTGGCACCGTGCATCCAAGATGCAAACACAATTGGCAAAAGGCACAAAGAGGGCATTAATTCAAACAAGGAAATCCAACCCAATAACAAACTCATAGTCGTCAAGGGGTATTACCGCAATGGTCTCCTTGCCTTTCTAGTCTCCAAGCTGCAACTCCACTCCCCGCGCTACTCCAATGGCTAAAACTTTATTGGAGTTCACCATTTTGATGGTACCAATCCCTTTCTGCGCCTTTAGTCTAAGCTTCCGGGCTCTATCACCTAAAATAAAAAGATGTGAGGCACCTGTGTCCACCAGTGCACTCACCTTCTGACCTGCAACCATCAGATCTGCAAACATCAAGCCCTTTGGCTTGCGGCTCCCCTTACTCTAGACAGCGTTAAGCACCAACGACCCAAGCTTTGCTGCCCTTGACTCTGGCTCCTCGTCAGACTCCTTGTCTATAGCAGCCAGCTTGCCCTTCTATGGGCAATTACGTGTTATATGGCTCCCTCCACATAGGTAGTATGCTAGTGGCTCTCGGTCCCCCTTTGCTTTCCACTTGCCTACTAGTGGCTTTCTCTCGCCATCCTTCGTTGAATGGTCTTGGTCTCCATCCTTGGACTCCCAATCATGGTCCTTCCCCTTGGACTGCTTCTTCTAGTCCCTATCATCCCTGCCCTTACCTTTGGGCTTGGTAGACTCGAACTTGTTCAGAGGCTTGAACTCTATCAAGGCCTCGGCAATAGTCATGGCTTTAGCCAAGTCATGAACTCCTCTCCTTTGTAGCTCATGCTTCACCTACGGTTTCAGCCCATCCATGAAAGTAAATAAGGCATCCTTCTCACCTAGATCTAAGATCTGTAGCATCAGTTCAGAGAATTTTTGGACATACTCCCTTATGTCCCCTTGCTAGCTCAGCCTACACAACTTTGCCCGTGCCTCATCATCAGCATACTCCGAGTAAAATTGTTCTCTGAACTCCTTTTGAAACTCTGCCCAGGTTCCAATCTTGGCACTCCCACGCCTGACATCATCACACCTGCGCGTCTACCATAATAAGGCTACATCAGTGAGATACATAGTAGCGGTGCTTACCTTTATCACCTCGTCTTGCATGCCCATGGCTTGGAAGTACTGCTCCATACCCCAAAGGTAGTTATCTACTTCGTTGGCTATCCTAGTCCCCTTGAACTCCTTAGGCTTGGGGACATCCAATCTGGACTTGGACACTTCAGCAAACAAGCCATTCCCAATGGCAGTCTTGCAAGCAACGAGCTCACTGGTAAGCTCCTCCATCCGCTGGCGCATGGCCTCCATACCATTGAGCAAGGTCAGCACTTCAGCCTCCAAGGTCTGATTCTTTTGGGTGAACACGTCCAAGCCTTTGTTGAGAGCAGCTTGCAGGTCACTTTTGATCTCCTCCCTCATAGAGTCTAGCGATGTAATGTGAGTCTCTACCCCCTCAAGCTTCTCTCCCATGTCGCCCATGGTCACCTCCACCTTGGCCAGCCTACCATCCATGGTAGACCAGATATCTCTAGAACTGGCTCTCCTCCCTCTTCCACGCCCATGCTCCTGGGCCTCTGGTTGTTGGTTAAAAGCGTCATTTTGGGATGCCATCTCAACAGCATGTAGGGGGGATCAGGCCGATCCCTGGCTTCTGCATTTTGCCTCTCCGATCGGCTGAGCGCCCGCACGCCCATTTCGTGGGTTGGCTTAGGCATAGGGAGTTCATTCCATGTCTAAGCCCTAGTCAGACTGAGGGTTGTGGTAGCGGGACTGGCAGCACGCAGAGGGGGACTGAACCGATCCCCTGCTTGCGCATTATGCCTCTCCGATCGGCTCAACGCCCGCACGCTCATTTCATGGGTTGGCTTAGGCATACGGAGTTCATTCCCAGTTTAAGATCGGATCGGACCGAGGGTTGCGGCAGCAGGATCGATAGCACACAGGGGGGGATTGGGCTGGTCCTCGGCTTGCACATTCTACCTCTCCAACCGATTGAGCACCCGTACGCTCGTTTCGTGGGTTGGCTTAACCATACAGAGTTCATTCCTTGTCTAAGGATACGAAGTTCATTCCCAATCTAAGATCGAACTGGACCGAGGGTTACGGCAGTAAGACAAGCAGCAGGATCGACAGCACGCAGGGGGAGACCGGGCTGATCCCCGGCTTGCGCATTCTGCCTCTTTGGTCGACTGAGCACCCGCACGCTCATTTCATTGGTTGGCTTAGGCATATGGAGTTCATTCCATATCTAAGCCCCAACCGGATCGAGGGTTGTGGTAGCAGGACCGACAGCGGGATTGACAGCACGTAGAAGGGGACCAGGCTGATCCCCGACTTACGCATTATGCCTCTCCGGCCGGCTGAGCGTCCGTAGGCTCTTTTCGTGGGTTGACTTAGCCATACATAGTTCATCCCTAGCCTAAGCATACAGAGTTCATTCCCAATCTAAGATCGAATGGGACCGAGGGTTGCGGTAGCAGGATTGACATCACGCAGGGGGGACCAAGCCGATCCCCGGCTTGCGCATTCTGCCTCTCCGGTCGGTTAAGCTCCTGCACACCCGTTTCGTGAGTTGGCTTAGGCATAGGGAGTTCATTCCATGTCTAAGCCCCAGCCAGACCGAGGGTTGTGGCAGTGGGACTGGCAGCACGCAGAGGGGGACCGGGTCGATCCTCGACTTGCGCATTATGCCTCTCCGGCCAGCTCAATGCCCGAACGCTCATTTCGTGGGTCGACTTAGGCATACGGAGTTCATTCCCAATCGAAGATCGGACCGGACTGAGGGTTACGGTAGCAGGATCGATGCACCTAAGGGGATCGGGTCGATCCCCGGCATGCTTATTCTGCCTCTCCGGCCGGCTGAGCACCATCACGCTCATTTTGTGGGTTGGCTTATGCATACAGAGTTCATTCCATGTCTAAGCATACAGAGTTCATTCCCAATCTAAGATCAAACTGGACCGAGGGTTACGACAGTAGGACCAGCAGTAGGATCGGCAGCACGCAGGGGGGGACTGGGCCGATCCCCGACTTGCGCATTCTGTCTCTCCGACCGGCTGAACGCCCGCACGCTCGTTTCATGGGTTGGCTTAGGCATACGGAGTTCATTCCATGTCTAAGCATACGGAGTTCATTCCTAGTCTAAGAGTTTGAGCCACTGTGCATATGTTAGGCTCGGGCATGTGCTGGTGCCGCATTTTTTTTGCCTGGGGCACCATCGCCAGAGCATTGCCAGAAAGCCTAACCGGTGGCATTGGAAATTCATCCCCAATCTAAGCATACGGAGTTCATTCCCAGTCTAAGATCAGATTGGACCGAGGGTTGCGATAGCAGGATCAGCAGCACACAAGGGGGACCGGGCCGATCCCCGACTTGTGCATTCTTCCTCTTCGATCGACTGAGCGCCCACACGCCCATTTCGTGGGTTGGCTTAGGCATAGGGAGTTCATTCCATGTCTAATCGCTAGCTGGACCGAGGGTTGTGGCAGGGGAGTGATAGCATGCAGAGGGGGACTGGGTTGATCACCGGCTTGCGCATTCTGCCTCTCTGGTCGGCTGAGCGCCCGTACGCTCGTTTCGTGGGTTGGCTTAGGCACACGGAGTTCATTCCCAGTCTAAGAGTTTGAGCCATGATGCACATGCTGGGCTCGAGCATGTGCTGGTGCCGCATTTTTTTTGCCCGGGGCACCATCGCCGGAGCATCGCCAGAGAGCCTAACCGGCGATATTGGGGGTTCCGACGATTGGGGGGTCGGGGGGTGTTCGCACATGTTGTGTGATGGGTGCTGGTACTTGGTCCTTATATTGGCCCCCTATCCCTCATCAAACCTCGAGAACTCACCCCCTTAAAGAGCATTTGAGATTTTATAGGTTTGCTGCTAGTAGCCATTAAAGTGTCTGAAATGGGGACACTTTTTTCAAATGGTCACAAAATCTTCTCCACTTCGAGTTTTTAGCTGAATTTTTTGGTGCAAGCCAAAAAAAATACAAGGATCACCTCTACAAAATATGGGGACAAAACTCTTTCTAAAAAAATTTTAAAAAATCCCAAACCGCAAAAAGTTTCAAAAAGCGTGAAAAATAGAAAACGGGTGGTCTTGCCACGAAACTTGACATGAAGGCTTAGGGGACCATTGTATGAATTTACAAGCCATAAAAATGGCATTGGCATGGCAGAAATATGAAGATGTGCTTGAACCCACCTACCACCTGTTCGATCCCTGGCTTGCGCACCCTGCCTCTCTGGTCGGCTGTGCGTCCGCACGCTCGTTTCATGGGTTGACATAGGCATACGGAGTTCATCCCTAATATAAGCATGCAGAGTTCATTCCCAGTGTAAGATCAGACCAGACCGAGGGTTGTGGCAGCAGGATCGACAACACGTAGGGGGGACCGGGCTGATCCCTGGTTTACGCATTCTACCTCTTCAGCTGGCTGAGCGCCCGCACGCCCGTTTCATGGGTTGGCTAACACATAGGGAGTTCATTACATGTCTAAGCCCCAGCCAGACCGAGGGTTGTGGCAGCGGGATCGACAGGACACAAAGGGGGACCGGGCCGATCCCCAGCTTACGCATTATGCCTCTCCGGTCGGTTCAGCACCCGCACGCTCATTTCATGGGTTGACTTAGGCATATGGAGTTCATTCCCAGTCTAAGATCAGACCGGACCGAGGGTTGTGGTAGTAGGATCGAAAGCACGCAGGGGACGGACCGGGTCGATCCCCGGCTTGCGCATTCTACCTTTCCGGCCAGCTGAGCGCCCGCACGCTCGTTTCGTGGGTTGGCTTCGCCATACGGAGTTCATTCCAGAGTTCATTCCCAGTCTAAGATCTAACCAGACCGAGGGATGTGGTAGTAGGACCAGCAGCAGGATCGGCAGCACGCAGGGGGGAGACCGAGCCATCCCTGGCTTGCACATTCTGCCACTTCGGCCGGTTAAGCGCCCGCACGCTCGTTTTGTTAGTTGGCTTAGGCAGACGGAGTTCATTCCTTATCTATGCCCCAGCCGGATCGAAGGTTGCGACAGTAGGACCGACAGCGAGATCGACAGCACGTAGAAGGGGACAAGGCTGATCCCCGGCTTACGCATTATGCCTCTCCGACCGGCTGAGCACTCGTACGCTCTTTTCGTGGGTTGACTTAGGCATAGGTAGTCCATCCCCAATTTAAGCATACAGGGTTCATTCCCAGTCTAAGATCGCATCGGATCGAGGGTTGCGGCAGCAGGATCAACATCACACAGGGGGGACCAAGCTGATCCCCGGCTTGCACATTCTGCCTCTTCGGCCGACTAAGCTCCCGCATACCCATTTCATGGGTTGGCTTAGGCATAGAGAGTTCATTCCATGTCTAAGCCCCAGCCAGACCGAGGGTTGTGGTAGTGGGACCGGTAGCACGCAGAGGGGGACAGGGTCGATCCCTGGCTTGCGCATTATGCCTCTCCTACCGGCTCAGTGCCTGTACGCTCATTTCGTGGGTCGACTTAGGCATACGGAGTTCATTCCCAGTCTAAGATCAGACCAGAACGAGGGTTGCGATAGCAGGATCGATAGAACGCAATGGGGATCAGGCCGGTTCCTGGCTTATGCATTCCGCCTCTTCAGTCGGCTGAGCACCCTCACGCTCATTTCGTGGGTTGGCTTAGGCATACAGAGTTCATTCCATGTCTAAGCATACGGAGTTCATTCCCAATCTAAGATCGGACCAGATCGGGGGTATTTGCAATAGGACCAGCAGTAGGATAGACAGCACGTAGGGGGGATCGAGTCGATCCCCGACTTTCGTATTCTACCTCTCTGGTCGACTGAGCACCCGCACGCTCGTTTCATGGGTTGGCTTAGGCATACGGAGTTCATTTCATGTCTAAGCATACGAAGTTCATTCCCAGTCTAAGAGTTTGAGCCACGGTGCACATGCTGGGCTCGGGCATGTGCTGGTGCCGTATTTTTTTTGCCTGGGGCACCATCACCGGAGCATCACCAGAGAGCCTAATCGATGGCATTGGAAATTCATCCCCAGTCTAAGCATACGGAGTTCATTCCCAGTCTAAGATCAGATCAGACCGAGGGTTGTGGTAGCAGGATCAGCAGCACGCAAGAAAGATCGGGCCGATCCCCGACTTGCGCATTCTTCCTCTCCGACTGGCTGAGCGCCCGGACGCCCGTTTCGTGGGTTGGCTTAGGCATAGGGAGTTCATTCCATGTCTAATCCCCAGTCGGACCGGGGGTTGTGGTAGCGGGACCGACAGCACGCAGAGGGGGACTAGGTCGATCCTCGACTTGCGTATTCTACCTCTCTGGCCGATTGAGCGCCCGTACACTCATTTCATGGGTTGGCTTAGGCATACGGAGTTCATTCCATGTCTAAGCATACAGAGTTCATTCCATGTCTAAGAGTTTGAGCCATGATGCACATGCTAGGCTCGGGCATGTGCAGGTGCCGCATTTTTTTCGCCTGGGGCACCATCGCTGGAGCATCGTCAGGAGAGCGTAACTAACGGCATTGGGGGTTCCGACGATTGGGGGCCCGGGGGGTGTGCGCACATGATGTGTGATGGGCTGGTACTTGGCCCTTATATTGGCCTTCTATCCCTCATCAAACCTCGAGAACTCACACCCCCTTAAAGAGCATTTGAGATTTTATAGGTTTGCTGCCAGTAGCCATTAAAGTGTCTGAAATGGGGACACTTTTTTCAAATGGTCACAAAATCTTCTCCACTTCGAGTTTTTAGCTGAATTTTTTGGTGCATGCCAAAAAAATACAAGGATCACCTCTACCAAATTTGGGGACAAAACTCTTTCTAAAACAATTTTAAAAAATCCCAAACCGTAAAAAGTTTCAAAAATTGTGAAAAATAGAAAATGGGTCGTCTTGCCACAAAACTTGACATGAAGGCTTAGGGGACCATTGTATGAATTTACAAGCCATAAAAATGGCATTGGCATGGCAGAAATATGAAGATGTGCTTGAACCCACCTACCACCCGTTCGATCCCTGGCTTGCACACCCTGCCTCTCTAGTCGGCTGAGCGTTCGCACGCTCATTTCGTGGGTTGGCTTAGGCATACAGAGTTCATTCCATGTCTAAGCATACGGAGTTCATTCCCAATCTAAGATCGGACCAAACCGAGGGTATTGGCAGCAGGACCGGTAGCAAGACCAGCAGCAGGATAGACAGCACGCAGGGGGGACCGGGCCGATCCCCGGCTTGCGTATTCTGCCTCTCTGGTCGGCTGAGCACCCGCATGCTCGTTTCATGGGTTGGCTTAGGCATATGGAGTTCATTCCATTTCTAAGCATATGGAGTTCATTCCCAGTCTAAGAGTTTGAGCCACGGTGCACATGCTGGGCTCGGGCATATGCTGGAGCCGTATTTTTTTTTCCCGAGGCACCATCACCGGAGCATTACCAGAGAGCCTAACCGGTGGCATTGGAAATTCATCCCCAGTCTAAGCATACGGAGTTCATTCCCAGTCTAAGATCAGATTGGACCGAGGGTTGTGGTAGCAGGATCAGCAGCACGCAAGGGGGACCGGGCCGATCCCCAACTTATGCATTCTTCCTCTCCGACCAACTGAGCGCTCGCACGCCCGTTTCGTGGGTTGGCTTAGGCATAGGGAGTTCATTCCATGTCTAATCCCCAGCCGGACCGAGGGTTGTGGTAGCGGGACCGACAGCATGCAGAGGGGGACTGGGTTGATCCTCGGCTTACGCATTCTACCTCTCTGGCCAGTTGAGCGCCCGTACACTCATTTCGTGGGTTGGCTTAGGCATACGGAGTTCATTCCATGTCTAAGCATACAGAGTTCATTCCCAGTCTAAGAGTTTAAGCCATGATGCATATGCTGGGCTCGGGCATGTGCAGGTGCTGCATTTTTTTTGCCCAGGGCACCAACGCTGGAGCATCGTCGGAGCATCACCGGAGAGCGTAACTGATGGCATTGGGGGTTCTGACGATTGGGGGGCCGGGGGTGTGCGCACATAATGTGCGATGGGCTGCTACTTGGCCCTTATATTGGCCCTCTATCCCTCATCAAACCTCAAGAACTCACACCCCCTTAAAGAGCATTTGAGATTTTATAGGTTTGCTGCCAGTAGCCATTAAAGTGTCTGAAATGGGGACACTTTTTTCAAATGGTCACAAAATCTTCTCCACTTCGAGCTTTTAGCGGAATTTTTTGGTGCACGCCAAAAAAGATACAAGGATCACCTCTACCAAATTTGGGGAGAAAACTCTTTCTAAAACAATTTTAAAAAATCCCAAATCGTAAAAAGTTTCAAAAATCGTGAAAAATAGAAAATGGGTCGTCTTGCCACGAAACTTGACATGAAGGCTTAGGGGACCATTGTATGAATTTACAAGCCATAAAAATGGCATTGGCATGGCAGAAATATGAAGATGTGCTTAAACCCACCTACCACCCGTTCGATCCCTGGCTTGTGCACCCTGCCTCTCTGGTCGGCTGAGCGTCCGCAGCTCATTTTATGGGTGGACTTAGCTATACGAAGTTCATCCCCAGTCTAAGCATGCAGAGTTCATTCCCAGTCTAAGATCAGATTGGACCGAGGGTTACGGTAGTAGGATAAGCAGCACGTAGGGAGGACCGAGCCAATCCCTGGTTTGTGCATTTTGCCTCTCCAGCCAGCTGAGTGCCCGTACACCCGTTTCGTGGGTTGGCTAAGGTATAGGGAGTTCATTCCTTGTCTAAGCCCCAGTCAGACCGAGGGTTGTGGGAGCGGGATCGGCAGGACGCAGAGGGGGGACCGGGCCGATCCCCGGCTTGCTCATTATGCCTCTCCGATCGGTTCAGCACCCGTACGCTCTTTTCATGGGTTGACTTAGGCATACGAAGTTCATTCCCAGTCTAAGATCGGATCGGACCAAGGGTTGCCACAGCAGGATCGACAGCACGCAGGGGGGGATCGGGCTGGTCCCCGGCTTACGCATTCTACCTCTCCGACCGACTGAGCGCCCGCACGCTCATTTCGTGGGTTGGTTTAGCCATACGGAGTTCATTCCATGTCTAAGGATACGGACTTCATTCCCAGTTTAAGATCGAACTGAATTGAGGGTTGCGACAGTAGGACCAGTAGCAAGATCGGCAGCACGCAGGGGGAGACCGGGCCGATCCTCAACTTTTGCATTCTGCCTCTCTGGTCGGCTGAGTGCCCGCATATTCGTTTCATTTGTTGGCTTAGGCATACGGAGTTCATTCCATGTCTAAGCCCCGACCGAACCGAGGGTTGAGGCAGCAGGACCGACAGCGGGATCGACAGCACGTAGAAGAGGCCCAGGTTGATCCCCGACTTACGCATTATGCCTCTCCGGCCGGCTGAGCGCCCGTACGCTCTTTTCGTGAGTTGACTTAGGCATATGTAGTTCATCCCCAGTCTAAGCATACGGAGTTCATTCCCAGTCTAAGATCGGACCGGACCGAGGGTTACGACAGCAGGATCGACATCACGTAGGGGGATCGGGTTGATCCTCGGCTTACGCATTCTGCCTCTCCGACCGGCAAAGCTCCCACATGCCCATTTCGTGGGTTGGCTTAGGCATAGGGAGTTCATTCCATGTCCAAGCCCCAGCCAGACCGAGGGTTGTGGCAGTGGGACCGGTAGCACGCGGAGAGGGACTGGGCCGATCCCTGGCTTGCGCATTATGCCTCTTCGACCGGCTCAGTGCCCGAACGCTCGTTTTGTGGGTCGACTTAGGTATACAGAGTTCATTCCCAGTCTAAGATCGGATCGGACCGAGTGTTGTGGTAGTAGGAACAACAGCACGCAGGGGGGGATCAAGTCGGTCCCCGACTTGTGCATTCCGACTCTCCGACCGGCTGAGCACCCTCACGCTCATTTCGTGGGTTGGCTTAGGCATACAGAGTTCATTCTATGTCTAAGCATACGGAGTTCATTCCCAATCTAAGATTGGACCAGACTGAGGGTTGTGGCAGTAGGACTAGCAGCAAGATTGACAGTACGCAAGGGGGGACTGGGCAGATCCCTGGCTTGTGCATTCTACCTCTCTGGCCGACTGAGCGCCCGCACGCTCGTTTCGTGGGTTGGCTTAGGCATACGGAGTTCATTTCATGTCTAAGCATATGGAGTTCATTCCCAGTCTATGAGTTTGAGCCACGGTGCACATGTTGGGCTCGGCCATGTACTAGTGTTGCATTTTTTTTCCCCGGGGCACCATCGTCGGAGCATCGTCGGAGAGCCTAACCGGTGGCATTGGAAATTCATCCCCATTCTAAGCATACAGAGTTCATTCAAAGTTTAAGATCAGATTGGACCGAGGGTTACGGTAGCAGGATCGGCAGCACGCAAGGGGGACCGGGTCGATCCCTGACTTACGCATTCATCCTCTCCGACCGATTGAGCGTCCGCACGCCCGTTTCGTGGGTTGGCTTAGGCATAAGGAGTTCATTCCATGTCTAATCCCCAACCAGATCGAGGGTTGTGGCAGCGGGACTGACAGCACGTAGAGGGGGACTGGGTCGATCCCCGACTTGTGCATTCTGCCTCTCTGGGCGGCTGAGCGCCCGCACGCTCGTTTTGTGCTTTGGCTTAGGCATACAGAGTTCATTCCATGTCTAAGCATACGGAGTTCATTCCCAGTCAAAGAGTTTGAGCCATGATGCACATGCTGGGCTCAGGCATGTGCTGGTGCCGCATTTTTTTTGCCCGGGGCACCATCGCTGGAGCATCGCCGGAGAGCCTAACCGGTGCCATTGGGGGTTCCAACGATTGGGGGGCCGGGGGGTGTGCGCACATGATGTACGATGGGTGCTGCTACTTAGCCCTTATATTGGCCCCTTATCCCTCATCAAACCTCGAGAACTCACACCCGCTTAAAGAGCATTTGAGATTTTATAGGTTTGCTGCCAGTAGCCATTAAAGTGTCTGAAATGGGGACACTTTTTTCAAACGGTCACAAAATCTTCTCCACTTCAAGTTTTTAGCTGAATTTTGTGGTGCAAGCCAAAAAAAATACAAGGATCACCTCTACCAAATTTGGGGACAAAACACTTTCTAAAAAAATTTTAAAAAATCCCAAACCGTAAAAAGTTTCAAAAATCGTGAAAAATAGAAAATGGGTCGTCTTGCCACGAAACTTCACATAAAGGCTTAGGGGACCATTGTATGAATTTAGAAGCCATAAAAATGGCATTGGCATGGCAGAAATATGAAGATGTGCTTGAACCCACCTTCCACCCGTTCGATCCCTGGCTTGTACACCCTGCCTCTCTGGTCGGCTGAGCATCCGCACGCTCGTTTCATGGGTTGACTTAGGCATACGGAGTTCATCCCCAGTCTAAGCATGTGGAGTTCATTCCCAGTCTAAGATCGAACCGGACCGAGGGTTGCGACAGTAGGATCGACAGCACACAGGGGGGATCGGGCCGATCCCTGGTTTGCGCATTCTACATCTCCGGCCGACTGAGCGCCCGCTCGCCCGGTTTCATGGGTTGGCTAAGGCATAGGGAGTTCATTCCATGTCTAAGCCCCAGCCGGATCGAGGGTTGTGGTAGCGGGATCGATAGGACGCAGAGGGGGACCAGGACGATCCCCAGCTTACGCATTTTGCCTCTCCAGCCGGCTGAGTGCCTAAACGCTAGTTTCATGGGTTGGCTTAGGCATACGAAGTTCATTCCATGTCTAAGCATACAGAGTTCATTCCAGTCTAAGATCGAATCGGGTCGAGGGTTACGGTAGCAGGACCAGTAACAGGATCGACAGCATGCAGGGGGGACCTGGCTGATCCCCGACTTGCGCATTCTGCCTCTCCGATCGGCTGAGCCCCCGCACGCTCATTTTTTGGGTTGGCTTTGGCATACGGAGTTCATTCCATGCCTAAGCCCCAGCTGGACCAAGAGTTGTGGTAGCTGGACTAGCAGCGAGATCGACTGATCCTGGGTTTGCGCATTCTATGTCTCCAGCCTGCTGAGCACCTGCACGCCCGTTTCGTGGGTTGTCTAAGGCATAGGGAGTTCATTCCATGCCTAAGCCCCAGCCGACTGAAGGTTGTGGTAGCAGGATCGGCAGGACGCAGAAGGGGACCGGTGCCGATCCCTCAGCTTGCGCATTTTACTCGCAGCCGTCTGAGCCCGCACGTTTCGTTTCATGGGTTGCTTAGGCCATACGAAGTTCATTCATGCTAAGCATACAGAGGTTCATTTCCCAGTCTAAGATCAAATTCGAATCGAAGGGTTACGGTAGTAGGCCAGTAGCGGATCGACAGCATACAGGAGGAACCTGGCCGATCATCGGCTTGCGGCATTCGCCTTTTCGGTCGGCTGAGCACCCTACGCGCATTCGTGGGTGGCTTTGGCATACGCGTTCATTCCGATGTTTAAAGATCAAACTGTAACCGAGGGTTTAGGTACCGACAGCAGCAAGATCGCAGCACGCGAGGGGATTGGGCTCTGTGCATTATTCGCCTCTGCCGGCTGCTGAGCGCGCCGCACGCTTGTTTCATGGGTTGGCTTAGGCATACAGGTTCATTGCATGTCTTAAGCAACGAATTCATTTCCAGTCTAAGACTTTGAGCCACGGTGCACATGCTGGGCTAGGGCATGTGCTGGTGCTTGCATTTTTCGCTCGGGGCTGATCACCGCGAGCATCACCGAAGAGACCTAACCAGTGGCATTGGGTTCCGACGATTGGGGCCGGGTTGGGGTGCGCACATGATGGGTGCTGGTACTTGGCCCTTATATTGCCCCTATTCCATTCATCAAACCTTAAGAACTCAGACCCCTTAAAAGCATTTGAGATTTTAAGGCTTTGTGCCCGTAGCCATTTAAAGGTGTTTAAAATGGGGACCAATTTTTTCAAACGGTCACAAAATCTTCTCCACTTCGAGTTTTTGACTGAAATTTTTTGTGCATGCCAAAAAAATACAAGGATCACCTCTACCAAATTTGGGGACAAAACTCTTTATAAACAAATTTTTAAAAATCTCGAACCTCAAAAAGTTTTGAAAATCGGGAAAAATAGAAAACGGGTCGTCTTGCCACGAAACTTGACATGAACGCTTAGGGGACCATTGTATGACTTTACAAGCCATAAAAATGGCATTGGCATGGCAGAAATATGAAGATGTGCTTGAACCCACCTACCACCCGTTCAATCCCTGGCTTGCGCACCCTGCCTCTCTGGTCGGCTGAGCGTCCGCACGCTCGTTTCGTGGGTTGACTTAGGCATACGGAGTTCATCCCTAGTCTAAGCATGCAGAGTTCATTCCCAGTCTAAGATAGGACTGGACCGAGGGTTGTGGCAGCAGGATCAACAGCACGCAGGGGGGACTGGGTCGATCCCCGATTTACGCATTCTGCCTCTCCGGTCGGTTGAGCGCCCGCACGCCCGTTTCGTGGGTTGGCTAAGGCATAGGGAGCTCATTCCATGTCTAAGCCCTAGCCGGACCGAGGGTTGTGGCAGCGGGATCGGCAGGATGCAGAGGGTGACCGGGCCGATCCCCAGCTTGCGCATTTTGCCTCTCCGTCCAGCTGAGCGCCCGCATGCTCGTTTCGTGGGTTGGCTTAGGCATACGGAGTTCATTCCATGTCTAAGCATATGGAGTTCATTCCCAGTCTAAGATCGGACCGGACCAAGGGTTGCAGTAGCAGGACCAATACTAGGATTGACAGCATGCAGGGGGGACCTGAAGGATCCCCGGCTTGCGTATTCTGCCTCTCCGGTCGACTCTGCGCCCACACGCTCATTTCGTGGGTTGGCTTAGGCATACGGAGTTTATTCCATGTTTAAGCATACGGATTTCATTTTCAGTCTAAGAGTTTAAGCCATGGTGCACATGCTGGGCTCGGGCATGTGCTGGTGCGATATTTTTTTCGCTCGAGGCACCATCGTTGGAGCATCGTCGAAGAACCTAACCGGTGGTATGGGGGGTTGCGACGATTGGGGGGGCCGGGGGGTGTGCGCACATGATGTGCGATGGGTGCTGGTACTTGGCCCTTATATTGGCCCCCTATCCGTCATCAAACCATGAGAACTCACACCCCCTTAAAGAGCATTTGAGATTTTATAGGTTTGCTGCCAGTAGCCATTAAAGTGTCTGAAAATGGGGACAATTTTTTCAAACGGTCACAAAATCTTCTCCACTTCGAGTTTTTGGCTAAAGTTTTTTGTGCATGCCAACAAAAATACAAGGATCACCTCTACCAAATTTGGGGCCAAAACTCTTTCTAAAAAGATTTTAAAAAATCCCAAACCATAAAAAGTTTCAAAAATGATGAAAAATAGAAAACGAGTCATCTTGCCACGAAACTTGACATGAAGGCTTAGGGGACCATTGTGTGAATTTACAAGCCATAAAAATGGCATTGGCATGGCAGAAATATGAGGATGTGCTTGAACCCACATACCACACGTTCGATCCCCGGCTTGCGCATCCTGCCTCTCTGGTCGGCTGAGCGTCCGTAGGCTCGTTTTGTGGGTTGACTTAGGCATACGGAGTTCATTCCCAGTCTAAGATTAGATCAGACCGAGGGTTGCGACAGTAGGATCGGTATCACGCAGGGGGGACCGAGTCGATCCTTGGCTTGCGCATTCTACCTCTTCGGCCGACCGAGTGCCCGCACACTTGTTTCATGGGTTGGCTTAGGCATAGGGAGTTCATTCCATGTCTAAGCCCCAGTCGGACCGAGGGTTGTGGCAGCGGGACTGGCAGCACATAGAGGGGGACCGGGCCGATCCTTGACTTACACATTATGCCTCTTCGATCGACTTAGCACCCACACGCTCATTTCGTGGGTTGACTTAGGCATACGGAGTTCATTCCCAGTCTAAGATTGGATTGGATCGAGGGTAGCGGCAGCAGGATCGACAGCACGCATGGGGGATCGGGCCGATCCCCGGCTTACGTATTCTGCCTCTCCAGCCGGCTGAGCACCCGCACGCTTGTTTCGTGGGTTGGCTTAGGCATACGGAGTTCATTCCATGTCTAAGATTAGATCAGATCGAGGGTTATGGCAGCAGGACTAGCTGCAGGATCGATAGCACGTAGGGAGGGATCGGGCCGATCCCTGGCTTGCACATTCTACCTTTCCAATAGGCTGAGCGCTCGGACGCTTGTTTTGTGGGTTGGCTTAGGCATACGGAGTTCATTCCATGTCTAAGCCCCAACCGAACCGAGGATTGTGGTGGCAGGACCGGCTGCAAGATCGATAGCATGCAGAGGGGGATCGGGCTGATCCCCAGCTTGTGCATTATGCCTCTTTGGTCGGCTGAGTGCCTGCACGCTCGTTTCATGGGTTGACTTAGCCATACGAAGTTTATCCCCAGTCTAAGCATACGGAGTTCATTCCCAGTCTAAGATCAGACCGGACCGAGGGTTGCAGTAGCAAGATCGACAGCACGCAGAGGGAACCGGGCTGATCCCTGGCTTACGCATTCTACCTCTCCGGCCAGTTGAGTGCCCGCATGCCCGTTTCATGGGTTGGCTTAGGCATAGGGAGTTCATTCCATGTCTAAGCCCCAGTCGGACCGAGGGTTGTCGTAGCGGGACTAGCAGCACGCAGAGGGGGATCGAGTCGATCCCCAACTTGTGCATTATGCCTCTCCAGCCGGCTCAGCACCCGTACACTCGTTTCGTGGGTTGACTTAGGCATACGAAGTTCATTCCAAGTCTAAGATCGAACAAGATCGAGGGTTGCGGCAGCAGGATCGATAGCACATAGGGGGCACCGAGTCGGAGTTCATTCCATGTCTAAGCATCCAGAGTTCATTCCCAGTCTAAGATTTTGAGCCACGGTGCACATGTTGGGCTCGGGCATGTGCTGCTGCCACATTTTTTTCACCCGGGGCACCATCGCCGGAGCATTGCCGGAAAGCCTAACCGACGACATTGGGGGTTCCAGCGATTGGGACGACCGACGGGGTGTGCGCACATGATGTGCGATGGGTGCCGGTACTTGGCCCTTATATTGGCCCCCTATCCGTCATCAAACCTCGAGAACTCACACCCCCATAAAGAGCATTTGAGATTTTATAGGTTTGCTGCCAGTAGCCATTAAAGTGTCTGAAATGGGGACACTTTTTTCAAACGGTCACAAAATCTTCTCCACTTCCACTTTTTAGCTGAAGTTTTTTGTGCATGCCAACAAAAATACAAGGATCACCTCTACCAAATTTGGGGACAAAACTCTTTCTAAAAAATTTTAAAAAATCCCGAACCGTAAAAAGTTTCAAAAATTGTGAAAAATAGAAAACGGGTCGTCTTGCCACGAAACTTCACATGAAGGCTTAGGCGACCATTGTATGGATTTACAAGCCATAAAAATGGCATTGGTATGGCAGAAATATGAAGATGTGCTTGAATCCACCTACCAACTATTCGATTCTCGGCTTGCGCATGCTGCCTCTCTGGTCGGTCGAGCGCCCGCACTCTCGTTTCATGGGTTGACTTAGGCATACGGAGTTCATCCCCAATCTAAGCATGCAGAGTTCATTCCCAGTCTAAGATTGGACCGGACTGAGGGTTGCAACAGTAGGATCGGTAGCACGCAGGGGGGATCGGGTCAATCCTCGGCTTACGAATTCTACCTCTCTGGCCTGCTGAGCGCCCGCACGCCCATTTCATGGGTTGGCTTAGGCATAGGGTGTTCATTCCATGTCTAAACCCTAGCCGGACCGAGGGTTGTGGAGCGGGATAGGTAGCACGCAGAGGGGGACTCGGCCGATCCCTGGCTTGCACATTATGCCTCTCCGGCCGGCTCAGCGCCCGCATGCCTATTTCATGGGTTAACTTAGGCATACGGAGTTCATTCCCAGTCTAAGAATAGACCGGACTGAGGGTTACGGCAGCAGGACCGACAGCATGTAGGGGGCGACCGGGTCGGTCCCCGTCTTGCACATTCTACCTCTCTAGGCGACTGAGCACCCGCACGCTCGTTTCGTGGGTTGTCTTAGGCATACGGAGTTCATTCCATGTCAAGCATACGGAGTTCATTCCCAGTCTAAGATCAAACCAAACCGAGGGTTGTGATAGTAGGACCAACAGCAAGATCGACAGCACGCAGGGGGGATTGGGCTGATCCCCGGCTTGCACATTCTGCCTCTCCGGCCGGCTGAGCGCCGGCATGCTCATTTTCGTGGGTTGACTTAGGAATACGAAGTTCATCCCTAGTCTAAGCATACAGAGTTCATTCCCAATCTAAGATCAGACTGGATCGAGGGTTGCGACAGTAGGATCAGTAGCACGCAGGGGGAACTGGGCCGATGCCCAGTTTGTGCATTCTGCCTCTCCGATCGGTTGAGCGCCCGCATACCCATTTCGTGGGTTGGCTTAGGCATAGGGAGTTCATTCCATATCTAAGCCCCAGCCAGACCGAGGGTTGTGACAGCGGGACCGACAGCACGCAGAGGGGGACCGACCGATCCCCAGCTTGCGCATTATGCCTCTCCGGCCAGCTCAGCGCCTGCACACTCGTTTTCTGGGTTGACTTATGCATATGGAGTTCATTCCCAGTCTAAGATTAGACCGGACAAAGGGTTGCAGTAGCAGGATCAATAGCACGCAGGGGGGATCAGACCGATCCCCGACTTGTGCATTTTGCCTCTCCGGCCGGCTGAGCGCCCGTACGCTCGTTTCGTGGGTTGGCTTAGGCATAAGGAGTTCATTCCATGTCTAAGCATACGGAGTTCATTCCCAATCTAAGATTTAGGGCCACGGTGCACATGCTGGGCTCGGGCATGTGCTGGTGCCACATTTTTTTCGCCCGAGGCACCATCGTCGGAGCATCGTCGGTGAGCCTAACCGACGGCATTAGGGGGGTTCCGGTGATTGGGGGTCCCAGGGGGTGTGCGCACATGATGTGTGATGGATGCTAGTACTTGGCCCTTATATTAGCCCCCTAACCCTGATCAAACCTAGAGAACTCACACCTCCTTAAAGAGCATTTGAGATTTTATAGGTTTGCTGCCAGTAGCCATTAAAGTGTCAGAAATGAAGACACTTTTTTCAAATGGTCACAAAATCTTCTCCACTTTGAGCTTTTAGCTAAATGTTTTTGTACTTGCCAACAAAAATACAAGTATCACCTCTACCAAATTTGGGGACAAAACTCTTTCTAAAAAACTTTTAAAAATCTTGAACCGCAAAAGGTTTCAAAAATCATGAAAAAAAGAAAAGGGGTTGTCTTGCCACCAAACTTGACATGAAGGCTTAGAGGACCATTGTATGAATTTACAAGCCATAAAAATGGCTTTGGCATGGCAGAAATATGAAGATATGCTTGAACCCACCTTCCACCCATTCGATCCCCGGCTTGTGCATTCTGCCTCTCCGGTCGGCTGAGCGCTCGCATGCCCGTTTCATGGGTTGGCTTAGGCATAGGGAGTTCATTCCATGTCTAAGCCCTAGCTGGACCGAGGGTTGTCATAGCGGGACCGACAGCACGTAGAGGGGGACTGAGCTGATCCTCGGCTTACGCATTATGCCTCTTCAGTCGGCTCAGCGCCCGCTCGCTCGTTCCGTGGGTTCACTTATGCATACAGAGTTCATTCCCAGTCTAAGATTGGATCGGACCAAGGATTACGGTAGCAGGATCGACAGCACGCAAGGGGGACCGGGCTGATCCCCAGCTTGCGCATTTTGCCTCTCCGACCAACTAAGCGCCCGCACGCTCGTTTCGTGCGTTGGCTTAGGCATACGGAGTTCATTCCATGTCTAAGCATACGGAGTTCATTCCCAGTCTAAGATTTTGAGCCACGGTGCACATGCTGGGCTCGGGCATATGCTGATGCCACTTTTTTTTCGCCCAGGGCACCATCGTCGGAGTATTGCCGGAGAGCCTAACCGGCGGCATTGGGGGTTCCGACGATTGGAGGGGCCGGGGGGTGTGCGCACATGACTTGTGATGGGTGCTGGTACTTGGCCCTTATATTGGCCCCCTATCCCTCATCAAACCTTGAAAACTCACGCCCCCTTAAAGAGCATTTGAGATTTTATAGGTTTGCTGGCAATAGCCATTAAAGTGCCTGAAATGGGGACACTTTTTTCAAACGGTAAAAAAATCTTCTCCACTTCGAGTTTTTAGTTGAATTTTTTTGTGCATGCCAAAAAAAATACAAGGATCACCTCTACCAAATTTGGGGACAAAACTCTTTCTAAAAAATTTTTAAAAATCTTGAACCGCAAAAGGTTTCAAAAATCATGAAAAAAAGAAAAGGGGTTGTCTTGCCACCAAACTTGACATGAAGGCTTAGGGGACCATTGTATGAATTTAAAAGCCATAAAAATGGCATTGGCACGGCAGAAATATGAAGATGTGCTTGAACCCACCTACCACTCGTTCGATCCCCGGCTTGCACATCCTGCCTCTCTGGTCGGCTGAGCGCTCGTACGCTTGTTTCGTGGGTTGACTTAGGCATACGGAGTTCATTCCCATTCTAAGATCGGATTGGACCGATGGTTACGGTAGCAGGATCGGCAGGCACGCAGAGGGGATTGGGCCGATCCCCGGCTTGCGCATTCTGCCTCTCTAGCCAGCTGAGCACCCACACGCCCATTTCATGGGTTGGCTTAGGCATAGGGAGTTCATTCCATGTCTAAGCCCCAGTCGAATCTAGTGTTGTGGCAGCGAGATCGGTAGCACGTAGAGGGGGACCGGGTCGATCCTCGGCTTACGCATTATGCCTCTCCGACTGGCTCAGTGCCTGTACGCTTGTTTCGTGGGTTGACTTAGGCATACGGAGTTCATTCCCAGTCTAAGATCGGACCGAACTGAGGGTTGTGATAGCAGGATCGATAGCACAAAGGGGGGACTGGGCCGATCCCCGACTTGCACATTCTACCTCTTCGACCGACTAAGCGCCCGCACGCTCGTTTCATGGGTTGGCTTAGGCATACGGAGTTCATTCCATGTCTAAGCATATGAAGTTCATTCCCAATCTAAGATCAGACCAAACTAAGGGTTGCGACAGTAGGACCAGTAGCAGGATCGACAGCACGTCAAGGGGGGACCGAGCCGATCCCCGACTTGCGCATTCTGCCACTCCGACCGATCGAGCTCCCGCACGCTTATTTCATGGGTTGGCTTAGGCATACGGAGTTCATTCCATGTCTAAGCCCTAGCTGGACTGAGGGTTGTGGCAGTAGGACTGGCAACGGGATCAACAGCATGCAGAGGGGGGCCGAGCTGATCCTCGGCTTGGCATTATGCCTCTTCGGCTGACTGAGCACCCGCACGCTCATTTCGTGCGTTGACTTAGGCATACGGAGTTCATCCCCAGTCTAAGCATATGGAGTTCATTCCCAGTCTAAGATCGGACCGGACCGAGGGTTGATCAGGCCGAGCCAATCCCCAGCTTGCGCATTCTACCTCTCCGACCGGTCGAGCACCCGCACGCTCATTTCGTGGGTTGGCTTAGGCATACGGAGTTCATTCCATGTCTAAGCCCTAGCTGGACCGAGGGTTGTGGCAGCAGGACTGGCAGTGGGATCGGCAGCATGCAGAGGGGGACCGAGCCGATCCCTGACTTGCACATTATGCCTCTCCGGATGATTGAGCGCCCGCACGCTTGTTTCGTGGGTTGGCATAGGCATATGGAGTTCATTCCATGTCTAAGCATACGGAGTTCATTCCCAGTCTAAGATTTTGAGCCACGGTGCACATGTGGGGCTCGAGCATGTGCTGGTGCCACATTTTTTTTGCCTAGGGCATAATTGTTGGAGCTTCATCGGAGAGCCTAACCGATGGCATTGGGGGTTCCGACGATTGGGGGGCCGGGGGGTGTGCGCACATGATGTGTGATGCGTGCTGGTACTTTGCCCTTATATTGGCCCCCTATCCCTCATCAAACCTTGATAACTCACACCCTTTAAAGAGCATTTGAGATTTTATAGGTTTGCTGCCAGTAGCCATTAAAGTGTCTGAAATGGGGACACTTTTTTCAAACGGTCACAAAATCTTCTCCACTTCGAGTGTTTAGCTGAATTTTTTTGTGCATGCCAACAAAAATAAACGGATCATGTCTACCAAATTTTAGGACAAAACACTTTCTAAAAAAATTTTAAAAAATCTCAAACCGTCAAAAGTTTGAAAATCGTGAAAAATAGAAAACGGGCCATCTTGCCACGAAACTTCACGTGAAGGCTTAGGGGACCATTCTATGATTTTACACGCCATAAAAATGGCATTGGCACGGCAGAAATATGAAGATGTGCTTGAACCCACCTACCACCCGTTCGATCCCCGGCTTGTGCATCCTGCCTCTCTGGTCAGCTGAGCGCCCGCACGCTCGTTTCGTGGGTTGACTTTGGCATACGGAGTTCATCACCAGTCTAAGCATACAGAGTTCATTCCCAGTCTAAGATCGAACTGGATCGAGGGTTACGGCAGCAGGATCGGCAGCACACAGGGGGGATCGGGCCGATCCCTCGGCTTGCGCATTCTGCCTCTCCGGCCGACTGAGCGCCCGCACGCCTGTTTCGTTGGTTGGCTTAGGCATAGGGAGTTCATTCCATGTCTAAGCCCCAGCCGGACCGAGGGTTGTGGCAGCGGGACCGGCAGCTCACAGAGGGGGATCGGGCCGATCCTCGACTTGCTCATTATGCCTCTCCGGCCGCTCAACGCCCGCACGCTCATTTCGTGGGTTGACTTAGGCATACGAGGTTCATTCCCCGTCTTAGATCGGACCAGATCGAGGGTTGCGATAGCAGGATCGACAGCATGCAGGGGGGACCGGGTCGATCCCCGGCTTGCGCATTTTGCCTCTTTGGCTGGCTGAGCACCCACACACCCATTTCGTGGGTTAGCTTAGGCATAGGGAGTTCATTCCATGTCTAAGCCCCAACCGACCACGGATTGTGGCAGCGAGACCGGCGGCACGCAGAGGGGACCGGGCGAATCCCCAACTTGCGCATTATGCCTCTCCGATCAGCTCAGTGCCTGTACGCTTGTTTCGTTTGTTGAGTTAGCATACGGAGTTCATTCCCAGTCTAAGATCGGATCAGACAAAGGGTTACGGTAGTAGGACCAGTAGTAGGATCGGTAGCACGCAGGGGGGACCGTATGATCCTCAGCTTATGTATTCTACCTCTCCAACCGGCTGAGCTCCCACACGCTCGTTTTGTGGGTTGGCTTAGGCATACGGAGTTCATTCCATGTCTAAGCCTTAGCCGGACCGGGGGTTGTGGTAGTAGGACTGGCAGCAGGATCGACAGCATGCAAAGAGGGATCGACTGATCCTCGGCTTATGATTAAGCCTTTTTGGTCTACTTTTCCAGTCGGCTGAGTGCCCACACGCTCGTTTCGTGGGTTGACTTAGGCATATGGAGTTCATCCCCAGCCTAAGCATACGGAGTTCATACCCAATCTAAAATCGGATCGAATCGAGGGTTGCGACAGTAGGATCAGCAGCATGTAAGAGGACCGGGCCGATCCTCGGCTTACGCATTCTGCCTCTCTGGTCGACTAAACACCCGCACACCCGTTTCATGGGTTGGCTTAGGCATAGGGAGTTCATTCCATGTCTAAGCCCCAGCCAGACCGAGGGATGTGGCAGTGGCACTGGTAGCACGCAGAGGGGGACCGGGTCGATCCTCGGTTTGTGCATTATGCCTCTTCGACCGGCACAGCACCAGCACGCTAGTTTCTTGGGTTGACTTATGCATACGGAGTTCATTCCTAGTCTCAGATTGGACCAAACCGAGGGTTATGGTAGCAGGATCGACAGAACGTAGAGGGGGATCGGGACGATCCCCAGCTTGCACATTTTGCCTCTCCGGTCAGCAAAGCGCCCGCACGCTCGTTTCGTGGGTTGGCTTAGGCATACGGAGTTCATTCCATGTCTAAGCATATGGAGTTCATTCCCAGTCTAAGATTTTGAGCCACGGTGCACATGCTAGGCTTGGGCATGTGCTGGTGCCGCATTTTTTTTGCCTGGGGCACCATCGTCGGAGCATCGCCGGAGAGCCTAACCGACGGCATTGAGGGTTCCGACGATTGGGGGGTCGGGGGGTGTGCCCGCATGATGTGCGATGGGTGCTGGTACTTGGCCCTTATATTGGCCCCCTATTCCTCATCAAACCTCGAGAACTCACACCCCTTTAAAGAGCATTTGAGATTTTATAGGTTTGTGGCCAGTAGCCATTAAAGTGTCTGAAATGGGGACACTTTTTTCAAATGATCACAAAATCTTCTCCCCTACGAGTTTTTAGCTGAATTTTTTTGTGCATGCCAACAAAAATACCAAATTTAGGGACAAAACTCTTTCTAAAAAAATTTTAAAAAATATGGAACCGCAAAAAGTTTCGAAAATCATGAAAAATAGAAAACGGGTCATCTTGCAACGAAACTTCACAAAAAGGCTTAGGGGACCATTGTATGAATTTACAAGCCATAAAAATGGCATTGGTACGGCAAAAATATGAAGATGTGCTTGAACTCACCTACCACCCGTTTGATCCTCGGTTTACGCATCCTGCCTCTCTGGTCGGCTGAGCGCCTACATGCTCTTTTCGTGAGTTGACTTAGGCATACGGAGTTCATCCCTAGTCTAAGCATACAAAGTTCATTCCCAGTCTAAGATCGGATCGGATCGAGGGTTGCGGCAGTAGGATCGATAGCACGGAGAGGGGACCGGGCCGATCCCCTGCTTGCGCATTCTGCCTCTCCGATCGGCTGAGCGCCCGTACGCCCGTTTCGTGGGTTGGCTTAGGCATAGGGAGTTCATTCCATGTATAAGCCCCAGTTGGACCGAGAGTTGTGGTAGCCGGACCGACAGCATGCAGAGGGGGACCGGGCCGATCCTCGACTTGTGCATTATGCCTCTCCAATGGGCTCAGCGCCCGCACGCTCGTTTCATGGGTTAACTTAGGCATATGTAGTTCATTCATATTCTAAGATCGAACCATACCGAGGGTTACAGCAGCAGGATCGACAGCACGTAGGGGGGACCAGGTTGATCCCCAGCTTGGCAATTCTGCCTTTCCGACCGGTTAAGCGCCTGCGCGCTCGTTTCATGGGTTGGCTTAGGCATACGGAGTTCAATCCATGTCTAAGCATATGGAGTTCATTCCCAGTCTAAGATCGGGCCAGATCAACGGTTGCAGCAACAGGATCGACATCACGTAGGGGGGACCGGGTCGGTCCCCGACTTGCGCATTCTACCTCTCCGACCGGCTGAGTGCCTGCATGATTGTTTCTTGGGTTGGCTTAGGCATACAGAGTTCATTCCATGTCTAAGCATACGGAGTTCATTCAAGTCTAAGATCGGACCGGATCGAAGGTTGCGGCAACTGGACCAGTAGCAGGATTGATAGCACACAGGGGGAACCAGGCCGATCCTCAGCTTGCGCATTCTGCCTCTCCGATCGGCTTAGCACCCACACCCTTGTTTCATGGGTTGGCTTAGGCATACGGAGTTCATTCCATGTCTAAGCCCCAGTCGGATTGAGGGTTGTGGCAACAAGACCGACAGCGGGATCGACTGCATACAGAGGGGGACCGGGCTGATCCTCAGCTTGCACATTATGCCTCTTCGGTCGACCTCTCCGATCGACTGAGTGCCCGTATGCTCATTGGATGGGTTGACTTAGGCATACGGAGTTCATCCCAATCTAAGCATACGTAGTGCATTCCCAGTCTAAGATCAGATCGAATCGAGGGTTACGACAGCAGGATCGGCAGCACGCAGGGGGGACCGGACCGATCCCCCGCTTGCGCATTCTACCTCTCTGGCCGGCTGAGCGCCCGTACGCCCGTTTCGTGGGTTGGCTTAGGCATAGGGAGTTCATTCCATGTCTAAGCCCCAGTCGGACCGAGGGTTGTGGTAGCAGAACTGACAGCATGCAGAGGGGGATCGGGCTGATCTCTGACTTACGCATTATGCCTCTCCGATCAGCTTAGCACCCGCACGCTCGTTTCGTGGGTTGACTTATGCATACGGAGTTCATTCCCAGTCTAAGCATACAGAGTTCATTCCCAGTCTATGATCGGACTGGACTAAAAGTTACTGCAGCAGGATCGACAGTACACAGGGGGGATTGGACCGAGAGTTTCGGCCGGTTGAGCGCCCGCACGCTCGTTTCGTGGGTTGGCTTAGGCATACGGAGTTCATTCCATGTTTAAGCCCCAACTGGATCGAGGGTTGTGGTAGCAGGATCGGTAGCGGGATCGACAGCTCACAGAGGGGGATCGAGCTGATCCCCGACTTTCACATTATGCCTCTTTGGTCGGGTGAGTGCCCGCACGCTCGTTTCGTGGGTTGACTTAGGCATACGGAGTTCATCCCCAGTCTAAGCATACGGAGTTCATTCCCAGTCTAAGATCGGACCGAATCGTGGGTTGCGACAGCAGGATCGACAGCACGTAGGGGGGGCCGGGCCAGTCCTCGACTTGCGCATTCTGTCTCTCCGATCAGCTGACTGCCCGCATGCTCATTTCGTGGGTTGGCTTAGGCATACGGAGTTCATTTCATGTCTAAGCATACAGAGTTCATTCCCAGTCTAAGATCGGATCGGACCGAGGGTTACGATAGCAGGACTAGCATCAGGATCAACAACACGCAGGGGGGACCGGGCTGATCCCCAGCTTAC
Source organism: Durio zibethinus (assembly GCF_002303985.1). The sequence continues at coordinate 28,124,868 of NW_019167826.1, read as the reverse complement.
GCATTCTGCCTCTTCGACCGGCCTCTTGCCTGCACGCCCGTTTCATGGGTTAGCTTAGGCATACGGAGTTTATTCCATGTCTGAGCCCCAGTCGGACCGAGGGTTGTGGCAGTGGGATCGGTAACACATATAGGGGGACCGAGCCGGTCCCCGGCTTGCGCATTATGCCTCTTTGATCGGATCAGTGCCCGTACGCCCGTTTCGTGGGTTGGCTTAGGCATAGGGAGTTCATTCCATGTCTAAGCCCCAACCGGACTGAGGGTTGTGGTAGCGAGACCGACAGCACGCAGAGGGGGACCGGGCCGATACTCGGCTTGCGCATTATGCCTCTTCGGACAGCTCAGTGCCCGCACGCTCAATTCATAGGTTGACTTATGCATACGGAGTTCATTCCCAGTCTAAGATCAGATCAGACCAAGGGTTATGGTAGTCGGATCGACAGCACACAAGGGGGACCGAGTCAATCCCCGACTTGCGCATTCTGCCTCTTAGATTGGCTTAGCGCTCGAACACTAGTTTCATGGGTTAACTTAGGCATACGAAGTTCATTCCCAGTCTAAGATCAGACCGGACTGAGGGTTGTGGCAACAGGATCGACAGCACGCAGGGGGGACCGAGCTAGTCCTCGGCTTGTGCTTTCTACCTCTCCGACCGGCTGAGCACCCGCACGCTCGTTTCATGGGTTAGCTGAGGCATACAGAGTTCATTCACAGTCTATGCATACGGAGTTCATTCCAGTCTAAGATCAGACTAGATCGAGGGTTACGGTAGCAGGACCAGCAGCAGGATTGACAGTACGCAGGGAGGGACCGGGCCGATCCCGGACTTTCACATTCTGCCTCTCCGGCTGGCCTCTCACCCACACGCTCGTTTCGTGGGTTGGCTTAGGCATACGGAGTTCATTCCATGTCTATGCCCTAGCTGGATCGAGGGTTGTCTTGCGACGAAACTTCATATGAAGGATTAGGGGACCATTGTATGAATTTACACGCCATAAAAATGGCATTGGCATTGCAGAAATATGAAGATGTGCTTGAACCCACCTACCACCCGTTTGATCCTCGGCTTGCGCATCCTGCCTCTCTGGTTGGCTGAACGCCCACACGCTCATTTCATGGGTTGACTTAGGCATACGAAGTTCATCCCCAATCTAACCATATGGAGTTCATTCCCAGTCTAAGATCGGACCGGACCAAGGGTTGTGGTAGCAGGATCGATAGCACGTAGGGGGGACCAGGCCAATCCCCGGCTTGCGCATTCTGCCTCTCCGACCGGCTGAGCGCCTGCACGCTCATTTCCTGGGTTGGCTTAGGCATACGGAGGTCATTCCATGTCTAAGCCCTAGCCAGACCGAGGGTTGTGGCAGCACGTAGAGGGGGACCAGGTTGATCCCCAGCTTACGTATTATGCCTCTCCGGTCGGCCTCTCCGGTCTAAGCGCCCGCACGCACATTTCATGGGTTGACTTAGGCATATGGAGTTCATCCCCAGTCTAAGCATATGGAGTTCATTCCCAGTCTAAGATCAGACCGGACCGAGGATTACGGCAGCAGGATTGACAGCACACAGGAGGGATCGAACCGGCCCCAGGTTATGTATTTTGCCTCTTCGACCAACTGAGCGCCAGCATGCACGCTCGTTTCGTGGGTTCATGTCAAAGCATACGGAGTTCACTCCCAGTCTAAGATCAGATCAGACCGAGGGTTGCGGCAGTAGGACCAACAGCAGGATAGGTAGCACGCAGGGGGGATCGAACCGATCCCCGGCTTGCGCATTCTGCCTCTCCTGCCGGCTGAATGCCCGCACGCTCATTTCGTGGGTTGGCTTAGGCATACGGAGTTCATTCCATGTCTAAGCCCCAGCTGGACCAAGGATTGTGGCAGCATGCAGAGGGGGACCGGGCTGATCCCCGACTTGCTCATTATGCCTCTCCGACTGGCTGAGCGCCTGCATGCTCATTTCATGGGTTGACTTAGGCATACAGAGTTCATCCCCTGTCTAAGCATACAGATTTCATTCCCAGTCTAAGATCGGACTAGACCGAGGGTTGTGGCAGCAGAATCGACAGCACACAGGGGGGATCGGGTCGATCCCTGGCTTGCGCATTTGACCTCTCCGATCGGCTGAGCGCCCGCATGCCCATTTCATGGGTTGGCTTTGGCATAAGGAGTTCATTCCATGTCTAAGCCCCAGCTGGACCGAGGGCTATAACAACGGGACCGACAGCACGCAGAGGGGGACCGAGCTGATCCTCTGCTTGCGCATTATACCTCGCCTATCGGCTCAGCGCCCGCAGGCTCGTTTCATGGGTTGACTTAGGCATACGAAGTTCATTCCCAGTCTAAGATCAGACCGAACCAAGGGTTACAGTAGTAGGATCGACAGCACGCAGGGGGCACCGAGCTGATCCCTGACTTGCGTATTCTGCCTCTCTAACCGACTGAGCGCCCGCACGCTCATTTCGTGTGTTGGCTTAGGCATACGGAGTTCATTCCATGTCTAAGCATACGCAGTTCATTCCCAGTCTAAGATTTTGAGCCACGGTGCACATGCTGGGCTCGGGCATGTGCTGTTGCTGCATTTTTTTCACCCGAGGCACCATCGTCGGATCATCGTCGGAGAGCTTAAACAGCTGCATTAGGGGTTCCGGTGATTGGGGGGCCCGGGGGGTGTGCGCACATGATGTGCAATGGGTGCTGGTAGTTGGCCCTCATATTGGCCCCCTATCCATCATCAAACCTCGAGAAGTCACACCCCCTTAAAAAGCATTTAAGATTTTATAGGTTTGCTGCTAGTAGCCATTAAAGTGTCTAAAATGTGGACACTTTTTTCAAACGGTCACAAAATCTTCTCCACTTTGAGTTCTTAGCTGAATTTTTTTGTGCTTGCCAACAAAAATAAAAGGATCACCTCTGCCAAATTTGGGGACAAAACTCTTTCTAAAAATATTTTGAAAAATCCAGAACCCCAAAAAAGTTTCAAAAATCGTGAAAAATAGAAAACGGGTCATCTTGCCACGAAACATCACATGAAGGCTTAGGGGACCATTATATGAATTTACAAGCCATAAAAATGGCATTGGCATGGTAGAAATATGAAGATGTGCTTGAACCCACCTACCACCTGTTCATCCCCAGCTTGCGCATCCTGCCTCTCTGGTCGGCTCAACGCACGCATGCTCGTTTCGTGGGTTGACTTAGGCATACGAAGTTCATCCCCAGTCTAAGCATATGGAGTTCACTCCCAGTCTATGATCAGATCAGACCAAAGGTTGCGACAGCAGGATCGACAGCACGCAGGGGGGATCGGGCCAATCACCGGCTTACGCATTCTGCCTCTCCGGCCGGCTGAACACCCGCACGCCTGTTTCATGGGTTAGCTTAGGCATAGGGAGTTCATTCCATGTCTAAGCCCCAGTCAGACCGAGGGTTCTGGCAGCGGGACCGACAGCACCTAGAGGGGGACTGGGCTAATGCCTGGTTTGCGCATTATGCCTCTCGGTTGGCTCAGCGACCGCACGCTCATTTCATGGGTTGACTTAGGCATACAGAGTTCATTCCCAGTCTAAGATCGAAACGGACCAAGGGTTACGGTAGCAGGATCGATAGCACACAAGGGGGGACCGGGTCAATCCCCAGCTTACGCATTTTGCCTCTCCGACCGGCTGAGCACCCGCACGCTCGTTTCGTGGGTTGGCTTAGGCATACGGAGTTCATTCCATGTCTAAGCATACGGAGTTCATTCCCAGTTTAAGATCTGATCAGACCAAGGGTTGTGGCAGTAGGACAAGCAGCAGGATCGACAGCATGCAGGGGGGACCGGGCTGATCCCCAGCTTATGCATTCTACCTCTCCGACCGACCGAGCGCCCGCACGCTCGTTTCTTGGGTTGGCTTAGGCATACGGTGTTCATTCCATGTCTAAGCCCAAGTCAGACCAAGGGTTGTGGTAGTAGGACCGGTAGCGGGATCAACAGCACGTAAAGGGGGATCGGGCTGATCCTCGGCTTACGCATTATGCCTCTCAGGCCAGCCTCTCCAGTCGGCTGAGCACCCGGCATACGAAGTTCATCCCCAATCTAAGCATACGGAGTTCATTCCCAGTCTAAGATCAGATCAAACCGAGTTTTGCGATAGTAGGATTGGCAGCAAGCAGGGGGGGACTGGGCTGATCCCCTAGCTTGAGCATTCTACCTCTCCGGTCGACTGAGCACCCGCAAGTTTGTTTTGTGGGTTGGCTTAGGCATAGGGAGTTCAGTCCATGTCTAAGCCCCAGCCGAACCGAGGGTTGTGGCAGCGGGACCAATAGCACGCAGAAAGGGATCGGGCCGATCCTTGGTTTACGTATTATGCCTCTCCGATCGGCTCAGTGCCCGCACGCTCGTTTCATGGGTTGACTTAGGCATACGGAGTTCATTCCCAGTCTAAGATCAGACTGGACTGAGGGTTGCGGTAGCAGGATTTACAGCACACAAGGGGGGATCGGGTCGATCCTCGGCTTGCGCATTCTGCCTCTCCGATCGGTTGAGCACCCGCACGCTCGTTTCATAGGTTGGCTTAGGCATACGGAGTTAATTCCATGTCTAAGCCCCAGCCAGACCAAGGGTTGTGGTAGTAGGACCGACAGCGGGATCAACAACATGTAGAGGGGGACCGGGCTGATCCTCGGCTTATGCATTAGGCCTCTCAGGAGCACCCGCACGCTCATTTCGTGGGTTGACTTAGGCATACGAAGTTCATCCCCAATCTAAGCATACAGAGTTCATTCCCAGTCTAAGATCAAATCGGATCGAGTGTTGCGGTAGCAGCATCGATAGCACACATGGGGGATCGGGCCGATCCCCAGCTTGCTCATTCTACCTCTCCGGTCGGCTGAGCGCCCGCACGCCTGTTTCGTGGGTTGGCTTAGGCATAGGGAGTTCATTCCATGTCGAAGCCCCAGCTGGAACGAGGGTTGTGGCAGCAGGACCGGCAGCATGTAGAGGAGGATCGGGCCGATCCCCGTTTTGCACATTATGCCTCTCCGACCGACTGAACGCCCGCACGCTTGTTTCGTAGGTTAGCTTAGGCATACGAAGTTCATTCCATGTCTAAGCATACGGAGTTCATTCCCAGTCTAAGATTTTGAGCCACGATGCACATGCTGGGCTTGGCATGTGCTGGTACCGCATTTTTTTCGCTTGGGGCACCATCGTCGAAGCATCACCGGAGAGCCTAACAGGCGGCATTGGGGGTTCCGGCGATTGGGGGGCCGGGGGGTGTGCGTACATGAAGTGCGATCGGTGCTGGTACTTGGCCATTATATTGGCCCCCTATCCCTCATCAAACCTCGAGAACTCACACCCCCTTAAAGAGCATTTGAGATTTTATAGGTTTGCTGCCAGTAGCCATTAAAGTGTCTGAAATGGGGACACTTTTTTCAAACGGTCACAAAATCTTCTCCACTTCAAGTTTTTAGCTGCATTGTTTTTTGCATGCCAATAAAAATACAAGGATCACCTCTACTAAATTTGGGGACAAAACTCTTTCTAAAAAAATTTAAAAAAATCCCGAACCGTAAAAAGTTTTGAAAATCTTGAAAAATAAAAAATGGGTCATCTTGCCACGAAACTTCACATGAAGGCTTAGGGGACCATTGTATGAATTTACAAGCCATAAAAATGGCATTGGCATGGCAAAAAAATGAAGATGTGCTTGAACCCACCTACCATCCATTCGATCCCCAGTTTGCACAACCTACCTCTCTGGTCGACTGAGCGCCCGCACGCTCGTTCTGTGGGTTGACTTAGGCATACAGAGTTCATCCCCAGTTTAAGATCGAACTGGATCGAGGGTTGCAGCAGCAGGATCGATAGCACGCAGGGGAGATCGGGTCGATCCCCGGCTTACGCATTATACCTTTCTGGCAGCTGAGTCCCCGCACGCCCGTTTTGTGGGTTGGCTTAGGCATAGGGAGTTCATTAAATGTCTAAGCCCCAGTCGGACCGAGGGTTGTGGTAGCGGGATCGACAGCACGCAGAGAGGGACCGGGCTGATCCCCGGCTTGCGCATTATGCCTCTTTGGTTGGCTCATCGCCCGCACTCTCGCTTCGTGGGTTGATTTAGGCATACGGAGTTCATTCCTAGTCTAAGATCAGATGGGACTGAGGGTTACGGTAGTAGGATCGACAGCACGCAGGGGGGATCGAGTTGATCCCCGGCTTGCACATTCTGCCTCTCCGGTCAGCTGAGCGCTCGCATGCTCATTTCGTGGGTTGGTTTAGGCATACGGAGTTCATTCCATGTCTAAGAATACAGAGTTCATTCCCAGTCTAAGATCGGACCGGACCGAGGGTTGTTGCAGCAGGACTAGCAGAAGGATTGGTAGCACGTAGGAGGGATCGAACCGGTCCCCAGCTTGCACATTCTGCCACTCTGGCTGGCTGGGCCTCCGCACGCTCATTTCATGGGTTGGCTTAGGCATACGGAGTTCATTCCATGTCGAAGCCCCAGTCGGACCGAGGATTGTGGCAGCAGGACCGATAGCAGGATCGGCAGCATATAGAGGGGGACCGGGCTGATCCTCGGCTTACGTATAATGCCTCTCTGGCTGACCTCTCCTACCGACTGAGCACCCGCACGCTTGTTTTATAGGTTGACTTAGGCATACGGAGTTCATCCCCAGTCTAAGCATACAGAGTTCATTCCCAGTCTAAGATTGGATCGGATCGAGGGTTACGACGGTAGGATCGATAGCACGCAGGGGGGACTGGGTCGGTCCCCAGCTTCTATATTCTTCCTCTCCGGCAAGCTGAACGCCCGCACATCCATTTCGTGGGTTGGCTTAGGCATAGGTAGTTCATTCTATGTCTAAGCCCTAGCCGGACCGAGGGTTGTGGCAGCGGGACCGGTAGCATGCAGAGGGGGATCGGGTCAATCCCCGGCTTGGGCATTATGCCTCTTCGATCGGCTCAGCTCTGGCACGCTTGTTTCATGGGTTGGCTTAGGCATACGGAGTTCATCCCCAGTCCAAGCATACAGAGTTCATTCCCAGTCTATGATCGGATTGGATCGAGAGTTACGGCAGCAGGATCGATAGCACACAGGGAGGGACTGGGCCGATCCTCGGCATGCGCATTTTGCCACTTTGGTCGGTTGAGCACTCGTACGCTCATTTTGTGGGTTGGCTTCGGCATACAAAGTTCATTCCACGTCCAAGCATACGGAGTTCATTCCCAGTCTAAGATTTTGAGCCACAGTGCACATGCTGGGCTCGGACATGTGCTGGTGTCGCATTTTTTTCGCCCGGGGGGTGTGCGCACATGATGTGCGATGGGTGCTGGTACTTGGCCCTTATATTGGCCCCCTATCCCTCATCAAACCTCGAGAACTCACAACCCCTTAAAGAGCATTTGAAATTTTATAGGTTTGCTGCCAGTAGCAATTAAAGTGTCTGAAATGGGGACACTTTTTTCAAATGATCACAAAATCTTCTCCACTTCGTGTTTTTAGCTGAATTTTATTATGCATGCCAACAAAAATACAGGGATCACCTCTACCAAATTTGGGGACAATACTCTTTCTAAAAAAATTTTAAAAAATCCCGAACTATAAAAAGTTTTAAAAATCGTGAAAAATAGAAAACGGGTCGTCTTGCCATGAAACTTCGCATGAAGGCTTAGGGGACCATTGTATGAATTTACAAGCCATAAAAATGGCATTGGCATGGTAGAAATATGAAGATGTGCTTGAACCCACCTACCACCCGTTCGATCCTTGGCTTGCGCATCCTGCCTCTCTGGTCGGCTGAGCGCCCGTACACTCGTTTCGTGGGTTGACTTAGGCATAGGGAGTTCATCCCCAGTCTAAGCATACGGAGTTCATTCCCAGTCTAGGATCAAAACGGATCGAGGGTTGCGGCAGCAGGATCGGTAGCATGCAGGGGGGACCGGGCCGATCCACGACTTGAGCATTCTGCCTCTCCGGTAGGTTGAGCGCCCGCACGCCCGTTTTGTGGGTTGGCTTAGGCATAGGGAGTTCATTCCATGTCTAAGCCTCAGTTTGACCCATGGTTGTGGTAGCGGGACTGGTAGCACGTAGAGGGGGACCGGGTTGATCCCCAGCTTGCGCATTATGCCTCTCTGACCGGCTCAACACTCGCACGCTCATTTCGTGGGTTGACTTAGGCGTACAGAGTTCATTCCCAGTCTAAGATCGGACCAGTCTGAGGGTTGCGATAGCAGGATCGACAGCACACAGGAGGGAATCAGGCTGATCCCCGGCTTGCGCATTGTATCTCTCTGATCGGCTAAGCGCTCGCATGCTCATTTCATGGGTTGGCTTAGGCATATGGAGTTCATTCCATGTCTAAGCATACGGAGTTCATTCCCAGTCTAAGATTTTGAGCCATGGTGCACATACTGGGCTCAGGCATGTGCTGGTGCCGCATTTTTTTCACCCAGGGCACCATCGTCGGAGCATTGTCGGAGCATCGTCGAAGAATCACTAGAGAGCCTAACCGGTAGCATTGGGGGTTTCAACGATTGGGGGGGCCGGGGGGTGTGCACACATGATGTGCGATGGGTGCTGGTACTTGGCCCTTATATTGGCCCCCTATCCCTCATCAAACCTCGAGAACTCACACCCCCTTAAACAGCATTTGAGATTTTATAGGTTTGCTGCCAGTAGCCATTAAAGTGTCTGAAATGGGGACACTTTTTTCAAACGATCACAAAATCTTCTCCACTTCGAGTTTTTAGCTGAATGTTTTTGTGCATGCCAAAAAAAATACAGGAATCAACTCTACCAAATTTGGGGACAAAACACTTTCTAAAAAAATTCTCAAAAATTCTGAATCGCAAAAAGTTTCCAAAATCGTGAAAAATAGAAAATGGGTCGTCTCTAGTCGGCTGAGCGCCTGCACGCTCGTTTTGTGGGTTAACTTAGGCATACGGAGTTCATCCCCAGTCTAAGCATGCGAAGTTCATTCCCAGTCTAAGATTGGACCAGACCGAGGGTTACGACAGCAGGATCGGCAGCGCACAAGGGGGATCGAGCCGATCCCCGGCTTACGCATTTTGCCTCTTCGACCGACTGAGCGCTCGCACGGCCATTTCATGGGTTGGCTTAGGAATAGGGAGTTCATTCCATGCCTAAGCCCCAGCCGGACCGAGGGTTGTGGCAGCGGGACCGACAACACGCAGGGGGGATCGGGCCGATCCCCGACTTGCGCATTATGCCTCCTCGGCCGCCTCTCCGGTCGGTTGAGCGCCCGCACTCTCATTCCGTGGGTTGACTTAGGCATACAGAGTTCATCCACAGTCTAAGGATACAAAGTTCTTTCCCAGTCTAAGATCAGACCAGATCGAGGGTTACGGCAGCAGGATCGACAGCATGCAAAGGGGGCCAGACCGGTCCCCAGCTTGTACATTCTGCCTCTTCGACTGGCTCAGCACCCGCATGCTTGTTTCGTGGGTTGACTTATGCATACAGAGTTCATTCCCAGTCTAAGATCAGATCAGACTGAGGGTTGCGACAGTAGGATCGACAGCACGCGGGGGGACCGGGCCAATCCTCGATTTACGCATTCTGGCTCTCCGACCGACTGAGCGCCAGTATGCTCGTTTCGTGGGTTGGCTTAGGCATACGGAGTTCATTCCATGTCTAAGCATACAGAGTTCATTCCCATCTAAGATTTTGAGCCACGGTGCACATGCTCGCCTCGGGCATTTGTTGGTGTCACATTTTTTTCACCCGGGGCACCATCGTCGGAGCATCACCAGAGAGCTTAACCGACGACATTGGGGGTTCCGATGATTGGGGGGCCAGCTGAGCGCCCGTACGCTCATTTTATGGGTTGACTTAGGCATACGGAGTTCATCCTCAGTCTAAGCATATGGAGTTCATTCCCAGTCTAAGATCAGACCGAACCGAGGGTTACGACAGCATGCAAGGGGGACCGGGCTGATCCTCGACTTACGCATTCTGCCTCTCTGACCGGTTGAGCACCCGCACGCCCGTTTCGTGGGTTGGCTTAGGCATAGGGAGTTCATTCCATGTCTAAGACCCAGCCGAACCGAGGGTTGTGGTTGCAGGACCGGTAGCACGCAGAGGGGGATCGGGTCGATCCCCGACTTGCGCAATATGCCACTCCGGTCGATTCAGCACTTGCACGCTCTTTTCATGGGTTGACTTAGGCTTACAGAGTTCATTCCCAGCCTAAGATCAGATCGGAGTGAGGGTTGCAGTAGCAAGATCGATAGCATGTAGGGGGATCGGGTTGATCCCCGGCTTGTGCATTCTGTCTCTCCAGTCGGCTGAGTGCCTGCACGCTCGTTTAATGGGTTGGCTTAGGCATACGGAGTTCATTCCATGTCTAAGCATACGTAGTTCATTCCCAGTCTAAGATCGGACTGGAACAAGGGTTGCGACAGTAGGACCAACAGTAGGATCGGCCACACGTAGGGGGGATCAGGCTGATCCTCGACTTGTGCATTCTACCTTTCTAGTCGACTGAGCACCCGTATGCCCGTTTCGTGGGTTGGCTTAGGCATAGGGAGTTCATTCCATGTCTAAGCCCCAGTCAGACCAAGGGTTGTGGCAGCGGGATCGGTAGCACGTAGAGGGGGATCGGGTCGATACCCAGCTTGCGCATTATGCCTCTTCTGCCGGCTTAGTGCCCGCACGCTCGTTCCGTGGGTTGACTTAGGCACACGAAGTTCATTCCCAATCTAAGATTGGATCGGACTGAGGCTTATGGCAGCAGGATTGACAGCATGTAGGGGGATCGAGCCGATCCCCGACTTGCGCATTCTACCTCTTCGGCCGACTGAGCGCCCGCACGCTCGTTTCCTAGTTGGCTAAGGCGGACGGAGTTAATTCTATGTCTGTGCATACAGAGTTCATTCCCAGTCTAAGATTGGACCGGACCAAGGGTTGCGGTAGTAGGACCAGTAGTAGGATCGACAGCACGAAGGGGGGGATCGAGTCGATCCTCGGTTTGCCACATTCTGCCCTCTCGCTGGTTGAGGGGCCCGCACGCTCATTTTGTGGGTTGCTAGGCATACGGAGTTCATTCCATGTCTAAGCATACGGAGTTCATTCCCAGTCTAAGATTTTAACCATGGTGCACATGCTGGGCTCGGGCATGTGCTGGTGTCGCATTTTTTTGCCCAGGCACCATCGTTGGAGCATCGTCGGAGAGCCTAACCAGCGGCATTGGGGGTTCCGATGGTTGGGGGGCCGGGGGGTGTGCGCACATGATGTGTGATGGTGCTGCGTACTTGGCCCTTATATTGGCCCCTATCCCTCATCAAACCTCGAGAACTCACACCCCCTTAAAGAGCAATTGAGATTTTTATAGGTTTGTTGCCAGTAGCAATTAAAGTGTCTGAAATAGGGACACTTTTTTCAAACGGTCACAAAATCTTCTCCACCTCGAGTTTTTAGCTGAATTGTTTTGTGCATGCCAACAAAAATACAAGGATCACCTCTACCAAATTTGGGGCCAAAACTCTTTCTAAAAAAATTTTAAAAAATCCCGAGCCGTTGAAAGTTTCAAAAATCGTGAAAAATAGAAAACGGGTCGTCTTGCCATGAAACTTCACATGAAGGCTTAGGGGACCATTGTATAAATTTACAAGCCATAAAAATGGCATTGGCATGGCAGAAATATAAAGATGTGCTTGAACCCACCTACCACCCATTTGATCCCCAGCTTGCGCATCCTGCCTCTCTGGTCGGTTGAGCGACCGAACGCTCATTTCATGGGTTGACTTAGGCATACAGAGTTCATCCTCAGTCTAAGCATATGGAGTTCATTCCCAGTCTAAGATTAGACCGGATTGAGAGTTATCGCTACACGTAGGGAGGACCGAACCGATCCCCAAGTTGCGCATTCTGCCTCTCCGACCAGTTGAGCGCCCATACGCCCGTTTTGTGGGTTGGCTTAGGCATAGGGAGTTCATTCCATGTCTAAGCCCCAGTTGAACTGAGGGTTTATGGTAGCAGGACCGACAGCAGGATCGGCAGCACGCAGAAGGGATCGGGTTGATCCCCAGCTTGCGCATTATGCCTCTCTAGCCGGCTGAGCTCTTGCACGCTCATTTCGTGGGTTGACTTAGGCATACGGAGTTCATTCCTAGTCTAAGATCAGACCGGATCGAGGGTTGTAGTAGCAGGATCGACAGCACGCAGAGGGGAACCGGGTCGATCCTCGGCTTGCGCATTCTGGCTCTCCGACCGATTGAATGCCAGCACACCCGTTTCATGGGTTGGCTTAGGCATAGGGAGTTCATTCCATGTCTAAGCCCCAGTCGAATCTAGGGTTGTTGTAGTAGGACCGGTAGCATGCTGAGGGGGACCGGGCCGATACCCGGCTTGCGCATTATACCTTTTCGGTCTGCTCAGCGCTCGCACGCTCGTTTCATGGGTTGACTTAGGCATACAGAGTTCATTCCCAGTCTAAGATCAGACCGGACTGATGGTTGCAGCAGCAGGATCGATATTACACAGGGGGGATCGGGCCGATCCTCGACTTGTGCATTCTACCTCTCCGACTGGGTGCACACCCGTACACTCGTTTCATGGGTTGGCTTAGGCATACGGAGTTCATTCCATGTCTAAGCATGCGAAGTTCATTCCTAGTCTAAGATCGGACCAGACCGAGGGTTGCGACAACAAGACCAGCAGCAAGATCAACAGCACGTAAGGGGAACCGGGCCGATCCCCAGCTTGCATATTCTTCCTTTCAGGCCGACTGAGCACCCGCACGCTTGTTTCATGGGTTGGCTTAGGCATGCGGAGTTCATTCCATGTCTGAGCCCCAGTTAGATCGAGGGTTGTGACAGCAGGACCGGCAGTAGGATCGACAACACGGAGAGGGGGACCAGGCTGATCCCTGACTTGCACATTAGGCATACGTAGTTCATCCCCAGTCTAAGCATAAGGAGTTAATTCCCAGTCTAAGATCCGATCAGACCGAGGGTTTTGGCAGCAGGATCGGTAACACGCAGGGGGACCAGGTCGATCCCTGGTTTTTACATTCTGCCTCTCCAGCCGACTGAGTGCCCGCATGCTCGTTTCATGGGTCGACTTAGGCATAGGGAGTTCATTCCATGTCTAAGCCCCAGTCGGACGGAGGGTTGTGGCAGCGGGACCGACAGCACACAGAAGGGGACCAAGCTGATCCATGGCTTGCGCATTATGCCTCTTCGACCGGCTTAGCGCCTGCATGCACTTTTTGGGGGTTGACTTATGCATACAGAGTTCATTCCCATTCTAAGATTGGATCGGGCCAATCCCCGGCTTGTGCATTCTACCTCTCCGGCCGGCTGAGCACCCGTACGATCGTTTCATGGGTTGGCTTAGGCGTACGGAGTTTATTCCATATCTAAGCATATGGAGTTCATTCCCAGTCTAAGATTTTGAGCCACAGTGCACATGTTGGGCTCAGGCATGTGCTGGTGCCATATTTTTTTCGCCCTGGGCACCATCGCCGGAGCACCCCCGGAGAGCCTAACCGGCAGCTTTGGGGGTTTCGACCATTGGGGGGGCCAGGGTGTGCGCACATGATGTGCGATGGGGGCTGGTACTTGGCCCTTATATTGGCTCCCTATCCCTCATCAAACCTCAAGAACTCACACCCCCTTAAAGAGCATTTGAGATATTTTAGGTTTGCTACCAGTAGCATTAAAGTGTCTGAAATAGGTACACTTTTTTCAAACGGTCACAAAATCTTCTCCGCTTCGAATTTTTAGCTGAATTTTTTTGTGCATGCCAACAAAAATACAAGGATCATTCTACCAAATTTGGGGACAAAACTCTATCTAAAAATTTTTAAAAAATCCCGAACCGTAAAAAGTTTCAAAAATCATGAAAAATAGAAAACGGGTCGTCTTGCCATGAAACTTCACAAGAAGGCTTATGGGACCATTGCATGAATTTACAAGCCATAAAAATGGCATTGGTAGGGCAGAAATATGAAGATATGCTTGAACCCACCTACCACCCGTTCGATCCCCGGCTTGAGCATCCTGCCTCTCTGGTCGGCTGAGCGACCGCACGCTCGTTTCGTGGATTGACTTAGGCATACGGAGTTCATCCCCAGTCTAAGCATACGGAGTTCATTCCCAGCCTAAGCTCAGACCGGGTTGAGGGTTGCGATAGCAGTAGCACACAAGAGGGACCGGGCCGATCCCCGGCTTGCACATTCTGCCTCTCCGGCCGACTGAGCGCCCGCACGCTTGTTTCGTGGGTTGGCTTAGGCATACGGAGTTCATTCCATGTCTAAGCATATGGAGTTCATTCCCAGTCTAAGATTTTGAGCCATGGTGCACATGCTGGACTCGGGCATGTGCTGGTGCCGCATTTTTTTTGCCTGGGGCACCATCGTCGGAGCACCCCAGAGAGCATAACCGGTGGATTTGGAGGTTCCAACAATTGGGGGGGCCGGGGGGGTGTGCGCACATGATGAGCGATGGGGGCAGGTACTTGGCCCTTATATTGGCCCCCTATCCCTCATAAAACCTCGAGAACTCACACCCTCTTAAAGAGCATTTGAGATTTTATAGGTTTGCTGCCAGTAGCCATTAAAGTGTCTGAAATGGGGACACTTTTTTTCAAACGATCACAAAATCTTCTCCACTTCGAGTTTTTAGCTGAATTTTTCTTGTACATGCCAACAAAATTACAAGGATCATCTCTACTAAATTTGGGGAGAAAAAGTTTTCTAAAAAATTTTGAAAAAATCTCAAACCGTAAAAGTTTCAAAAATTATGAAAAATAGAAAACGGGTCGTCTTGCCACGAAACTTCACAAAAAGGCTTAGGGGAGCATTGTATGAATTTACAAGCCATAAAATGGCATTGGCATGGCAGAAATATGAAGATGTGCTTGAACCACCAACCACCCGTTTGATCCTCGGCTTACGCAACCTCCCTCTCTGGTCGGCTGAGCACCCGCACGCTCGTTTCGTGGGTTGACTTAGGCATACGGAGTTCATCCCCAGTCTAAGCATACGGAGTTCATTCCCAATCTAAGATCAGACCGGACCGAGGGTTGCGATAGCAGGAGCACGCAGGAGGGATCGGGTCGATCCCCGGCTTGTGCATTCTGGCTCTTCGATCGGCTGAGCGCCCGCACGCCCATTTCGTGGGGTGGCTTAGGCATAGGGAGTTCACTCCATGTCTAAGCCCTAGCCAGATCGACAGTTATGGCAGTAGGACTGACAGCACGTAGAGGGAGACCGGGTCGATCCCCGACTTGTGCATTATGCTTTACCGACTGGCTCAGCACCCGTACGCTCATTTCATGGGTTGACTTTGGCATACAAAATTCAATCCCAGTCTAAGATCAGACCAGATCGAGGGTTGCAGTAGCAAGATCGACAACACATAGGAGGGGACTGGGCCGATCCCCAGCTTTCGCATTCTACCTCTCTGATCGGTTGAACGCTCGTACGCTCGTTTTGTGGGTTGGCTTAGGCATACGGAGTTCATTCCATGTCTAAGCATATAGAGTTCATTCCTGATCTAAGATTGGACGGGACTGAGGGTTGTGGTAGCAGGACCAGCAGCAGGATTGACAGCACGCAGGGGGGACCGGGTCGATCCTTGGCTTGCGCATTCTGCCTCTCCGGTCGGTTGAGCACCCCCACGCTCATTTCATGGGTTGGCTTAGGCATACAGAGTTCATTCCATGTGTAAGCCCCAGTCGGACCGAGGTTGTGGCAGCAGGACCGATAGTGGGATCGATAGCATGTAGAGGGGGACTGGGTTGATCCTCGGCTTGCGCATTATGCCTCTTCGACCGGCCTCTCCGACTGGCTGAGCACACGTGCACTCGTTTCGTGGGTTGACTTAGGCATATAGAGATCATCCCCAGTCTAAGCATACGGAGTTCATTCCCAGTCTAAGATTTTGAGCCACAGTGCACATGCTGAGCTCGAGCAAGTGCTGGTGAGGCATTTTTATTGCTCGGGGCACCATCACCAGAGCATTGTCGGAGCATCGCCGGAGAGCCTAACCGACGGCATTGGGGGTTCCGACGATTGGGGAGGCCGGGGGGGTGTGCGCACATGATGTGCGATGGGTGCTGGTACTTGGCCCTTATATTGGCTCCCTATCCCTCATCAAACCTCGAGAACTCACACCCCCTTAAAGAGCATTTGAGATTTTGTAGGTTTGCTGCCAGTAGCCATTAAAGTGTTTGAAATGGGACACTTTTTTCAAACGATCACAAAATCTTCTCCACTTCGAGTTTTTAGCTGAATTTTTTGTGCATGCCAAGAAAAATACAAGGACACCTCTACCAAATTTGGGGACAAAACACTTTCTAAAAAAATTTTAAAAAATCCTGAACTACAAAAAGTTTTGAAAATCGTGAAAAATAGAAAATGGGTCATCTTGCCATGAAACTTCACATGAAGTCTGAGTGCCAGCACGCTCGTTCCGTGGGTTGGCTTGGCATAGGGAGTCCATTCCATGTCAAAGCCCCAGCCGGACCGAGGGTTGTGGCAGCGGGACCGGTAGCACGTTGAGGGGGATTGGGCCAATCCTCGGCTTGCGCATTATGCCTCTTCGAACGGCTCAACGTCTGCACGCTCGTTTTGTGGGTTGACTTATGCATACAGAGTTCATTCCCAATCTAAGATCAGACCGGATTAAGGGTTGCGGTAGCAAGATCGATAGCACGTTGGGGGGGACCCAGCCGATCCTTGACTTGCACATTCTACCTCTTCAGCTGGCTGAATGCCCGCACGCTCGTTTCATGGCTTGGCTTAGGCATACGGAGTTCATTCCATGTCTAAGCATATAGAGTTCATTCCCGATTTAAGATTGGACCGGACTGAGGGTTGTGGTAGCAGGACCAGCAGCAGGATTGACAGCACGCAGGGGAGGGACCGGGCTTGATCCTTGGCTTGCGCATTCTTCCTCTCCGATCGTTGAGCACCCGTACGCTCATTTCATGGGTTGGCTTAGGCATACAGAGTTCATTCCATGTGTAAGCCCCAGTCGGACCGAGGTTGTGGCAGCAGGACCGATAGTGGGATCAATAGCATATAGAGGGGACTGGGTTGATCCCCGGCTTGCGCATTATGCCTCTTCGACCGGCCTCTCCGACTGGCTGAGCGCACGTGCGCTCGTTTCGTGGGTTGACTTAGGCATATAGAGATCATCCCCAGTCTAAGCATACAGAGTTCATTCCCAGTCTAAGATTTTGAGCCACAGTGCACATGCTGAGCTCGAGCAAGTGCTGGTGAGGCATTTTTATTGCTCGGGCACCATCACCAGAGCATTGCCGGAGCATCGTCGAAGAATCGCCGGAGAGCCTAACCGACGGCATTGGGGGTTCCGACGATTGGGGAGGCCGGGGGGGTGTGCGCACATGATGTGCGATGGGTGCTGGTACTTGGCCCTTATATTGGCTCCCTATCCCTCATCAAACCTCGAGAACTCACACCCCCTTAAAGAGCATTTGAGATTTTGTAGGTTTGCTGCCAGTAGCCATTAAAGTGTTTGAAATGGGGACACTTTTTTCAAACGATCACAAAATCTTCTCCACTTCGAGTTTTTAGCTGAATTTTTTTGTGCATGCCAAGAAAAATACAAGGACACCTCTACCAAATTTGGGGACAAAACACTTTCTAAAAAAATTTTAAAAAATCCTGAACTACAAAAAGTTTTGAAAATCGTGAAAAATAGAAAATGGGTCATCTTGCCATGAAACTTCACATGAAGTCTGAGTGCCAGCACGCTCGTTCCGTGGGTTGGCTTGGCATAGGGAGTCCATTCCATGTCAAAGCCCCAGCCGGACCGAGGGTTGTGGCAGCGGGACCGGTAGCACGTTGAGGGGGATCGGGCCAATCCTCGGCTTGCGCATTATGC
>NW_019167826.1:28079535-28106007 GCF_002303985.1 Durio zibethinus | reverse complement strand
GTCAAATACTGGGGCTTCCCTCAAAATATTGTCAACGATCGAGATCCGAGATTCATGGGGTCTTTTTGAAGAGAACTTTTCAAGATATTGGGGTCCTAACTCAACATCTCCTTAAGCTATCACCGTCAAACCGATGGTCAAATGGAATGGTTCAACGGATTATTAGAGGAATACTTGAGGCACTTTGTTCAAGCCAATCAGAAAGACTAGCCTTCATTATTGGACATGGCTCAACTCTGCTTTAATTCCAACAAAAGCTGTTCCACCAATAAGAGCCCATTTGAGGTGGTCACCAGACAATTACCAAGGCTACCCCACACTTCCTTGGAACAATATGGAGGAAAGAATCTGAGAGCCTTGGTTGTAGGGCTTAACAATTTCAAGTTGGTGATTTGGATCTTGTCTGACTAGTTCCTGAACAAACCAGGTTCTTGAGAAAGAGAGATCGTAGACTGGTGCACAAATATGAAGGTCCAGTAAGGGTCTTTTCCAAGGTGGGGAATGCTTCTTACAAAATTGACCCACCAAAGTGGATGAAGATGCACCCAGTATTTCATGTGAGCAACCTAAAATCTTTCCATGTAGATCCTACAGATGCTAGCCAAAGGGAGCCAACCAGAGCCACCATCACCATGAAACCACCCTCAGAGCGTCGAGTCGAAGAGATCTTAGCTGATAAGGAAACCAAGATATCTCGAAGACTAGTTTGGGAGTACTTAGTGAAGTGGGAGGGATTAGGACTAGAAAAAACCAGCTGGGAGAGATAACACGACCTCCAGAGATTTCAAAGGAAGATCAAAGAATTCAAGCCAGCAAGTCGATGAGGACGTCGATAGAATAGGTAGGGGAGGATGTAATGAGCCAACCTTGTATAGGGCCATGACTGGGACTTAGGTTGCCATAAGCCACCCATGTATAGGGCCATGGTCGGGTAGATCCCTTGTGCTAGGAGAAGTGTCCCCATTTCAAACATTGTAATGGTTACTGGTAGCATAGCTCTAAAATCTCAAGGCTCTTTAGGGGGGTGAGCCGGCAGTGTAGTGTTGGGCTGTCTCACCGGTTGCTATGTGAGCCTAGGCCACCCACCAAGGGCTGCCCCCTGGCCCTGGTGATGGTGGGAGGTCCCGATGTATGATTCCCAACTATAATAAAACTCACCCCGATTGAATGTCCCGATTGTTACCTCGATGTGTTTTTCTTTTTCTCGATACGAATATGCCTTTTTGTGTGTGTGCTTGAGATCGATCTCGATATATTGTGTCTTATTGTGAATGCTTGGGACTAACCATGGCTTATAGTTATTTGTTCAGATATCAATCTATTGAAGGCTGACTTGTTTGGGAATGCCCATTCAAATGCCGTACGGTCTATTGCTTGCTGAGAGAAAGCCTAGTCCGTGACACCGGGGACCGGCCTAGTCCGTGACACCGGGGACCGGCCCGATCCCCCTTTGCGTGCTATCGGTCCCACTGCCACAACCCTCAATCCAGCTAGGGCTTAGACATGGAATAAACTCCCTATGCCTAAGCCAACCCGCGAAATGGGCGTGCGGGCGCTCAGCTGGTTGGAGAGACAGAATGCGCAAGCCGGGGATCGGCTCGATCCCCCCTGCGTGTTGTCGATCCTGCTGCCGCAACCCTTGGTTCGGTTCAAACTTAGACTAGGAATGAACTCCGTATGCTTAGACTGGGGATGAACTCTGTATGCCTAAGTCAACCCACGAAACGAGCGTACGGGCACTCAGTCGACCGGAGAGGCAGGATGCGCAAGCCGAGGATCGAATAGGTGGTAGGCGGGTTCAAGCACATCTTCATATTTCTACCATGCCAATGCCATTTTTATGGCTTGTAAATTCATACAATAGTCCCTAAGCCTTCATGTAAAGTTTCGTGGCAAGACGACCCGTTTTCTATTTTTCACGATTTTTGAAACTTTTTACGGTTCGAGATTTTTTTTAATTTTTTTAGAAAGAATTTTGTCCCCAAATTTGGTAGAGGTGATCCTTGTATTTTTATTGGTATCCACAAAAAATTCAGCTAAAAACTCGAAGTGGAGAAAATTTTGTGATCGTTTGAAAAAAGTGTCCCCATTTCAGACACTTTAATGGCTACTGGCAGCAAACCTATAAAATCTCAAATGCTCTTTAAGGGGGTGTGAGTTCTTGAGGTTTGATGAAGGATAGGGGGCCAATATAAGGGCCAAGTACCAGCACCCATCGCACATCATGTGCGTACACCCCCCGGCCCCCCAATTGCCGGAACCCCCAATGCCGCCGGTTAGGCTCTTCGACGATGCTCCGACGATGGTGCCCCGGGTGAAAAAAATGCGACACCAGCACATGCCCGATCCCAGCATGTGCATCGTGGCTCAAAATCTTAGACTGGGAATGAACTCCATATGGTTAGACATGGAATGAACTTCATAAGCCTAAGCCAACCCACGAAACGAGCGTGCGGGCGCTCAGCTGGCCGAAGAGGTAGAATGTGTAAGCCGGGGATTGACCCAGTCCCCCCCTACGTGTTGTCGATCCTGCTGCCACAACCCTCGGTCCAGCCTGATCTTAGACTGGGAATGAACTCCATATGCATAAGTTAACCCATGAAACGAGCATGCGGGCGCTAAGCCAGCCAAAGAGGCATAATGCGCAAGCCGAGGATCGACCCGCTTCCCCTCTACATGCTATCGGTCCCGCTGCCACAACCCTCGATCCGACCGGGGCTTAGACATGGAATGAACTCCCTATGCCTAAGCCAACCCATGAAATGGGCGTGCGGGCACTCAACCGGCCGAAAAGGTAGAATATGCAAGCCGAGGATCGGCCCGATCCCCCCTGTGTGCTATTGATCTTGCTGCTGCAACCCTCGATTCGGTCTGATCTTAGACTGGGAATGAACTCTGTATGCTTAGACTGGGGATGAACTCCGTATGCCTAAGTCAACCCACGAAATGAACTCCGTATGCTTAAAATGGGGCTGAACTCCGTATGCCTAAGTCAACCCACGAAACGAGCGTGTGGGTGCTCAACCGACCGGAGAGGCATAATGCGTAAGTTGGGGATCAGCCCGGTCACCTTTTACATGCTACCGATCCCGCTGTCGGTCCTGCTGCCACAACCCTCGGTTCGACTGGGGTTTAGACATGGAACGAACTCCATATGCCTAAGCCAACCCACGAAACAAGCGTACATGTGCTCAACCAGCCGAAGAGGCAGAATGCGCAAGCCAAGGATCGACCCGGTCCCCCCTCCGTGCTGTCGATCCTGCTGCTGGACCTGCTGTCGCAACCCTCGGTCCGGTCTGATCTTAGACTGGGAATGAATTCCATATGCCTAAGCCAACCCACAAAACGAACGTGCGGGCACTCAACCGGTCGGAGAGGCAGAATGCACAAGTCGGGATTGGCTCGGTCCCCCCTGCGTGCTGTCGATCCTACTATCGCAACCCTCGGTTCGATCTGATCTTAGACTGGGAATGAACTCCGTATGCCTAAGTCAACCCACGAAAAGAGCGTGCGGGTGCTGAGCCAATCGGAGAGGCATAATGCACAAGTCGGGGATCGGCCCGGTCCCCTTAGCGTGCTGTCGGTCCCGCTGCCACAACCCTCGGTCCGACTGGGGCTTAGACCAAGTCGGGGATCGACTCGATCCCCCTCTGCGTGCTGCCGGTCCCGTTACGACAACCCTCGGTCCGACTGGGGCTTAGACATGGAATGAACTCCCTATGCCTAAGCCAACCCACGAAACGGGCATGCAGGCACTCAACTGGCCGGAGAGGTAGAATGCGTAAGCCAGGGATCAGCCCGGTCCCCTCTGCGTGCTACCGATCTCGCTACTGCAACCCTCGGTCCGGTCTGATCTTAGACTGGAAATGAACTCCGTATGCTTAGACTGGGGATAAACTTCATATGGCTGAGTCAACCCATGAAACGAGCGTGCAGGCACTCAGCCGACCAAAGAGGCATAATGCACAAGCTGGGGATCAGCCCGATCCCCCTCTGCATGCTATCGATCCTGCAGTCGGTCCTGCCACCACAACCCTCGGTTCGGTTGGGGCTTAGACATGGAATGAACTCCGTATGCCTAAGCCAACCCACAAAACAAGCGTCCGAGCGCTCAGCCTATTGGAAAGGTAGAATGTGCAAGCCGGGGATCGGCCCGATCCCTCCCTACGTGCTACCGATCCTGCAGCTAGTCCTGCTGCCACAACCCTCGATCTGATCTAATCTTAGACATGGAATGTACTCCGTATGCCTAAGCCAACCCACGAAACAAGCGTGCGGGTGCTCAGCCGGCTGGAGAGGCAGAATGCGTAAGTCAGGGATCAGCCCGATCCCTCCATGCATGCTATCGATCCTGCTGCCGCTACCCTCGATCCAATCCAATCTTAGACTGGGAATGAACTCCGTATGCCTAAGTCAACCCACGAAATGAGCGTGTGGGTGCTAAGTCGATCGGAAAGGCATAATGTGTAAGTCAAGGATCGGCCCGGTCCCCCTCTATGTGCTGCCAATCCCGCTGCCACAACCCTCGGTCCGGCTGGGGCTTAGACATGGAATGAACTCCCTATGCCTAAGCCAACCCATGAAACAAGTGTGCGGGCACTCGGTCGGCCGAAGAGGTAGAATGCGCAAGCCATGGATCGACCCGGTCCCCCCTGCGTGATACCGATCCTACTGTCGCAACCCTCGGTCTGATCTAATCTTAGACTGGGAATGAACTCCGTATGCCTAAGTCAACCCACAAAACGAGCCTACGGACGCTCAGCCGACCAGAGAGGCAAGATGCGCAAGCCGGGGATCGAACATGTGGTATGTGGGTTCAAGCACATCCTCATATTTCTGCCATGCCAATGCCATTTTTATGGCTTGTAAATTCACACAATGGTCCCCTAAGCCTTCATGTCAAGTTTCGTGGCAAGACGACCCGTTTTCTATTTTTCATCATTTTTGAAACTTTTTATGGTTTAGGATTTTTTAAAATCTTTTTAGAAAGAGTTTTGGCCCCAAATTTGGTAGAGGTGATCCTTGTATTTTTTTTGGCATGCACAAAAAAATTTAGCCAAAAACTCGAAGTGGAGAAGATTTTGTGACCGTTTGAAAAAATTGACCCCATTTTCAGACACTTTAATGGCTACTGGCAGCAAACCTATAAAATCTCAAATGCTCTTTAAGGGGGTGTGAGTTCTCAAGGTTTGATGACGGATAGGGGGCCAATATAAGGGCCAAGTACCAGCACCCATCGCACATCATGTGCGCACACCCCCCGGCCCCCCCAATCGTCGCAACCCCCCATACCATCAGTTAGGCTCTTCAACGATGCTCCAACGATGGTGCCCCGAGCGAAAAAAATACCGCACCAGCACATGCCCGAGCCCAGCATGTGCACCATGGCTCAAACTCTTAGACTGAAAATGAACTCCGTATGCTTAGACATGGAATAAACTCCGTATGCCTAAGCCAACCCACGAAATGAGCGTGTGGGCGCAGAGCCGACCGGAGAGGCAGTATACGCAAGCCGGGGAACCTTCAGGTCCCTCCTGCATGCTGTCAATCCTACTATTGGTCGTACTACTGCAACCCTTGGTCCGGTCCGATCTTAGACTGGGAATGAACTCCATATGCTTAGACATGGAATGAACTCCGTATGCCTAAGCCAACCCACGAAACGAGCATGCGGGCGCTCAGTCGGACGGAGAGGCAAAATACGCAAGCTGGGGATCGACCCGGTCCCCCTCTGCGTCCTACCGATCCCGCTGCCATAACCCTCGGTCCGGCTGGGGCTTAGACATGGAATGAGCTCCCTATGCCTTAGCCAACCCACGAAACGGGCGTGCGGGAGCTCAACCGATCGGAGAGGCAAAATGCGTAAAACGAGGATCGACCCAGTCCCCCCTGCGTGCTGTCGATCCTGCTGCCACAACCCTCGATCCAGTCCTATCTTAGACTGGGAATGAACTCTGCATGCTTAGACTGGGGATGAACTCCGTATGCCTAAGTCAACCCACGAAACGAGCGTGCGGACGCTCAGCCGACCAGAGAGGCAGGGTGCGCAAGCTAGGGATCGAACGGGGTGGTAGGTGGGTTCAAGCACATCTTCATATTTCTGCCATGCCAATGCCATTTTTATGGCTTGTAAAGTCATACAATGGTCCCCTAAGCGTTCATGTCAAGTTTTGTGGCAAGACGACTCGTTTTCTATTTTTCACGATTTTCAAAACTTTTTGAGGTTCGGGATTTTTTAAAATTTGTTTGTAAAGAGTTTTGTCCCCAAATTTGGTAGAGGTGATCCTTGTATTTTTTTGGCATGCACAAAAAATTTCAGTCAAAAACTCGAAGTGGAGAAGATTTTGTGACCGTTTGAAAAAATTGTCCCCATTTTAGACACTTTAATGGCTACGGGCAGCAAACCTATAAAATCTCAAATGCTTTTTAAGGGGTCTGAGTTCTTGAGGTTTGATGATGGATAGGGGGCCAATATAAGGGCCAAGTACCAGCACCCATCGCACATCATGTGCGCACACCCCCCGGCCCCCCAATCGTCGGAACCCCCAATGCCACCGGTTAGGCTCTTCGGTGATGCTCCGGTGATCATGCCCTGAGCGAAAAAAATGCAGCACCAGCACATGCCCTAGCCCAGCATGTGCACCGTGGCTCAAAGTCTTAGACTGGGAATGAACTTTGTATGCTTAGACATGCAATGAACTCTGTATGCCTAAGCCAACCCATGAAACAAGCGTGCGGGCGCTCAGCCAGCCGAAGAGGCATAATGCACAAGAGCCCAATCCCCCTCTGCGTGCTGCCGATCTCGCTGCTGGTCCGGCTACCACAACCCTCGGTCCAGTTGGATCTTAGACATGGAATGAACTCCGTATGCCAAAGCCAACCCACGAAATGAGCGTACGGGTGCTTAGCCGACCGAAGAGGCAGAATGCGCAAGCTGAGGATCGGCTAGGTCCCCCCTGCATGCTGTCGATCCTGCTACTGGTCCTACTACCGTAACCCTTGATCCGATTCGATCTTAGACTGGGAATGAACTCTGTATGCTTAGACATGGAATGAACTTCGTATGCCTAAGCCAACCCATGAAACGAGCGTGCAGGCTCAGACGGCCTGAGAGGCAAAATGCGCAAGCTGGGGATCGGCCCGGTCCCCTTCTACGTCCTGCCGATCCCGTTACCACAACCCTCGGTCTGGCTGGGGCTTAGGCATGGAATGAACTCCCTATGCCTTAGACAACCCACGAAACGGGCGTGCAGGCGCTCAGCAGGCTGGAGACGTAGAATGCGCAAACCCAGGATCAGCCCAATCCCCCTCTGCGTGCTGCCGATCTCGCTGCTAGTCCAACTACCACAACTCTTGGTCCAGCTGGGGCTTAGACATGGAATGAACTCCGTATGCCAAAGCCAACCCAAAAAATGAGCGTGCGGGGGCTCAGCCGACCGGAGAGGCAGAATGCGCAAGTCGAGGATCAGCCAGGTCCCCCCTGCATGCTGTCGATCCTGCTACTGGTCCTGCTACCGCAACCCTCGACCCGGTCCGATCTTAGACTGGGAATGAACTCTGTATGCTTAGACATGGAATGAACTCCGTATGCCTAAGCCAACCCATGAAACTAGCGTTTAGGCACTCAGTTGGCTGGAGAGGCAAAATGCGTAAGCTGGGGATCGGCCCGGTCCTCCTCTGCGTCCTGTCGATCCCGCTGCCACAACCCTCGGTCCGGCTGGGACTTAGACATGGAATGAACTCCCTATGCCTTAGCCAACCCATGAAACGGGCGAGCGGGCGCTCAGTCGGCCAGAGACGTAGAATGCGCAAACCAGGGATCGGCCCGATCCCCCCTGTGTGCTATCGATCCTACTGCCGTAACCCTCGATCCGGTTCGATCTTAGACTGGGAATGAACTCCACATGCTTAGACTGGGGATGAACTCCGTATGCCTAAGTCAACCCATGAAACGAGCGTGCGGATGCTCAGCCGACCAGAGAGGCAGGGTGTACAAGCCAGGGATCGAACGGGTGGAAGGTGGGTTCAAGCACATCTTCATATTTATGCCATGCCAATGCCATTTTTATGGCTTTTAAATTCATACAATGGTCCCCTAAGCCTTTATGTGAAGTTTCGTGGCAAGACGACCCATTTTCTATTTTTCACGATTTTTGAAACTTTTTACAGTTTGGGATTTTTTAAAATTTTTTTGGAAAGTGTTTTCTCCCCAAATTTGGTAGAGGTGATCCTTGTATTTTTTTTGGCTTGCACCACAAAATTCAGCTAAAAACTTGAAGTGGAGAAGATTTTGTGACCGTTTGAAAAAAGTGTCCCCATTTCAGACACTTTAATGGCTACTGGCAGCAAACCTATAAAATCTCAAATGCTCTTTAAGCGGGTGTGAGTTCTCGAGGTTTGATGAGGGATAAGGGGCCAATATAAGGGCTAAGTACCAGCACCCATCGTACATCATGTGCGCACACCCCCCGGCCCCCCAATCGTTGGAACCCCCAATGGCACCGGTTAGGCTCTCCGGCGATGCTTCGGTGATGCTCCAGCGTTGGTGCCCCGGGCAAAAAAAATGCGGCACCAGCACATGACTGAGCCCAGCATGTGCATCATGGCTCAAACTCTTTGACTGGGAATGAACTCCGTATGCTTAGACATGGAATGAACTCCCTATGCCTAAGCCAAAGCACAAAACGAGCGTGCGAGCGCTCAGCCACCCAGAGAGGCAGAATGCGCAAGTCGGGGATCGACCCAGTCCCCCTCTGCGTGCTGTCAGTCCCGCTGCCACAACCCTCGATCTGGTTGGGGATTAGACATGGAATGAACTCCTTATGCCTAAGCCAACCCACAAAATGGGCGTGCGGACGCTCAACCAATCGGAGAGGATGAATGCGTAAGTCGGGGATCGACCCGGTCCCCCTTGTGTGCTGCCGATCCTGCTACTGCAACCCTCGATCCAATCTGATCTTAAACTTTGAATGAACTCCGTATGCTTAGAATGGGGATGAATTTCCAATGCCACCGGTTAGGCTCTCCGACGATGCTCCGACGATGGTGCCCCGGGGAAAAAAAATGCAACACTAGTACATGGCCGAGCCCAACATGTGCACCGTGGCTCAAACTCGTAGACTGGGAATGAACTCCGTATGCTTAGACATGAAATGAACTCCGTATGCCTAAGCCAACCCACGAAACGAGCGTGCGGGCGCTCAGTCGGCCAGAGAGGTAGAATGTGCAAGCCAGGGATCTGCCCAGTCCCCCCTTGCGTACTGTCGATCTTACTGCTAGTCCTACTGCCGCAACCCTCAGTCTGGTCCAATCTTAGATTGGGAATAAACTCCGTATGCTTAGACATAGAATGAACTTTGTATGCCTAAGCCAACCCACGAAATGAGCGTGAGGGTGCTCAGCCGGTCGGAGAGTCGAAATGCACAAGCCAAGGACCAGCTTGATCCCCCCCTGCGTGCTGTCATTCCTACTACCACAACACTCGGTCCGATCCGATCTTAGACTGGGAATGAACTTCGTATGCCTAAGTCGACCCACAAAACGAGCGTTCGGGCACTGAGCCGGTCGGAGAGGCATAATACGCAAGCCAGGGATCGGTCCAGTCCCTCTCTGCGTGCTACCGGTCCCACTGCCACAACCCTCTGTCTGGCTGGGGCTTAGACATGGAATGAACTCCCTATGCCTAAGCCAACCCACGAAATGGGCGTGTGGGAGCTTTACCGGTCGGAGAGGCAGAATACGTAAGCCGAGGATCAACTCGATCCCCCCTACGTGATGTCGATCCTGCTGCCGTAACCCTCGGTCCGGTCCGATCTTAGACTGGGAATGAACTCCGTATGCTTAGACTGGGGATGAACTACATATGCCTAAGTCAACCCACGAAAAGAGCGTACGGGCGCTCAGCCGCCGGAGAGGCATAATGCGTAAGTCGGGGATCAACCTGGGCCTCTTCTACGTGCTGTCGATCCCGCTGTCGGTCCTGCTGCCTCAACCCTCGGTTCGGTCGGGGCTTAGACATGGAATGAACTCCGTATGCCTAAGCCAACAAAGTGAAACGAATATGCGGGCACTCAGCGACCAGAGAGGCAGAATGCAAAAGTTGAGGATCGGCTCGGTCTCCCCTGCGTGCTGCCGATCTTGCTACTGGTCCTACTGTCGCAACCCTCAATTCGGTTCGATCTTAAACTGGGAATGAACTCCGTATCCTTAGACATAGAATGAACTCCGTATGGCTAAGCCAACCCACGAAATGAGCGTGCGGGCGCTCAGCCGGTCGGAGAGGTAGAATGCGTAAGTCGGGGACCAACCCAATCCCCCCCTGCGTGCTGTCGATCCTGCTGTGGCAACCCTTGGTCCGGTCCGATCTTAGACTGGGAATGAACTTCGTATGCCTAAGTCAACCCATGAAAAGAGCGTACGGGTGCTGAGCCGACCGGAGAGGCATAATGCGCAACCGGGGATCGGCCCGATCCCCCTCTGCGTCCTGCCGATCCCGCTCCCACAACCCTCGATCCGACTGGGGGTTAGACATGGAATGAACTCCCTATACCTTAGCCAACCCATGAAACGGGTGTACGGGCACTTAGCTGGCTGGAGAGGCAAAATGCACAAACCGGGGATTGGCCCGGTCCTCCCTACGTGCTGCTGATTCTACTACCGTAACCCTCGGTCCAATCTGATCTTAGACTGGGAATGAACTCTGCATGCTTAGACTGGGGATGAACTTTGTATAGCTAAGTCCACCCACAAAATGAGCTGCGGACGCTCAGCCGACCAGAGAGGCAGGGTGCGCAAGCCAGGGATCGAACGGGTGGTAGGTGGGTTCAAGCACATCTTCATATTTCTGCCATGCCAATGCCATTTTTATGGCTTGTAAATTCATACAATGGTCCCCTAAGCCTTCATGTCAAGTTTCGTGGCAAGACCACCCATTTTCTATTTTTCACGATTTTTGAAACTTTTTACGATTTGGGATTTTTTAAAATTGTTTTAGAAAGAGTTTTCTCCCCAAATTTGGTAGAGGTGATCCTTGTATTTTTTTTGGCGTGCACCAAAAAATTCCGCTAAAAGCTTGAAGTGGAGAAGATTTTGTGACCATTTGAAAAAAGTGTCCCCATTTCAGACACTTTAATGGCTACTGGCAGCAAACCTATAAAATCTCAAATGCTCTTTAAGGGGGTGTGAGTTCTTGAGGTTTGATGAGGGATAGAGGGCCAATATAAGGGCCAAGTAGCAGCCCATCGCACATTATGTGTGCACACCCCCGGCCCCCCAATCGTCGGAACCCCCAATGTCGTCAGTTACGCTCTCCGGTGATGCTCCGACGATGCTCCAGCGATGGTGCCCCGGGCGAAAAAAATGCGGCACCTGCACATGCTCGAGCCCAGCATATGCATCATGGCTTAAACTCTTAGACTGGGAATGAACTCTGTATGCTTAGACATGGAATGCACTCTGTATGCCTAAGCCAACCCACGAAATGAGTGTACGGGCGCTCAACTGGCCAGAGAGGTAGAATACGCAAGCCGAGGATCAACCCAGTCCCCCTCTGCGTGCTGTCGGTCCCGCTACCACAACCCTCGGTCCGGCTGGGGATTAGACATGGAATGAACTCCCTATGCCTAAGCCAACCCACGAAACGGGCGTGCGGGCGCTCAGTCGGTCGGAGAGGAAGAATGCATAAGTTGGGGATCGGCCCGGTCCCCCTTGCATGCTGCTGATCCTGCTACCACAACCCTCGGTCCAATCTGATCTTAGACTGGGAATAAACTCCGTATGCTTAGACTGGGGATGAATTTCCAATGCCACCGGTTAGGCTCTCTGGTAATGCTCCGGTGATGGTGCCTCGGGCAAAAAAAATGCGGCTCCAGCACATGCCCGAGCCCAACATGTGCACCGTGGCTCAAACTCTTAGACTGGGAATGAACTCCATATGCTTAGAAATGGAATGAACTCCATATGCCTAAGCCAACCCATGAAACGAGTATGCGGGTGCTCAGCCGATCAGAGAGGCAGAATACGCAAGTCGGGGATCGGTCCGGTCCCCCCCTGCGTGCTGTCTATCCTGCTGCCGGTCCTGCTGCCAATACCCTCGGTCTGGTCCGATCTTAGATTGGGAATGAACTTCGTATGCTTAGACATGGAATGAACTCTGTATGCCTAAGCCAACCCACGAAATGAGCGTGCGAACGCTCAGCCGACTAGAGAGGCAGGGTGTGCAAGCCAGGGATCGAATGGGTGGTAGGTGGGTTCAAGCACATCTTCATATTTCTGCCATGCCAATGCCATTTTTATGGCTTGTAAATTCATACAATGGTCCCCTAAGCCTTCATGTCAAGTTTCGTGGCAAGACGACCCATTTTCTATTTTTCACAATTTTTGAAACTTTTTACGGTTTGGGATTTTTTAAAATTGTTTTAGAAAGAGTTTTGTCCCCAAATTTGGTAGAGGTGATCCTTGTATTTTTTTGGCATGCACCAAAAAATTCAGCTAAAAACTCGAAGTGGAGAAGATTTTGTGACCATTTGAAAAAAGTGTCCCCATTTCAGACACTTTAATGGCTACTGGCAGCAAACCTATAAAATCTCAAATGCTCTTTAAGGGGGTGTGAGTTCTCGAGGTTTGATGAGGGATAGAAGGCCAATATAAGGGCCAAGTACCAGCCCATCACACATCATGTGCGCACACCCCCCGGGCCCCCAATCGTCGGAACCCCCAATGCCGTTAGTTACGCTCTCCGGCGATGCTCCGGCGATGCTCCAGCGATGGTGCCCCAGGCGAAAAAAATACGGCACCTGCACATGCCCGAGCCCAGCATGTGCATCATGGCTCAAACTCTTAGACTGGGAATGAACTCTGTATGCTTAGACATGGAATGAACTCCGTATGCCTAAGCCAACCCACGAAATGAGTGTACGGGCGCTCAATCGGCCAGAGAGGTAGAATACGCAAGTCGAGGATCGACCTAGTCCCCCTCTGCGTGCTGTCGGTCCCCCTACCACAACCCCCGGTCCGGCTGGGGATTAGACATGGAATGAACTCCCTATGCCTAAGCCAACCCACGAAACGGACGTGCGGGCGCTCAGTCGGTCGGAGAGGAAGAATACGCAAGTCGGGGATCGGCCCGATCCTTCTTGCGTGCTGCTGATCCTGCTACCACAACCCTCAGTCTGATCTGATCTTAGACTGGGAATGAACTCCGTATGCTTAGACTGGGGATGAATTTCCAATGCCATCGATTACGCTCTCTGGTGATGCTCCGGTGATGGTGCCCCAGGCAAAAAAAATACGGCACCAACACATGCCCGAGCCCAGCATGTGCACCGTGGCTCAAACTCTTAGACTGGGAATGAACTCCGTA
The DNA here is from genome assembly GCF_002303985.1 of Durio zibethinus. Next base: position 28,092,647 of record NW_019167826.1, on the reverse strand, counting down.
TGCTTAGACATGGAATGAACTCCGTATGCCTAAGCCAACCCATGAAACGAGCGTGCGGGTGCTCAGTCGACCAGAGAGGCAGAATGCGAAAGTCGGGGATCGACTCGATCCCCCCTGCGTGCTGTCTATCCTACTGCTGGTCCTATTGCAAATACCCTCGATCTGGTCTGATCTTAGATTGGGAATGAACTCCGTATGCTTAGACATGGAATGAACTCTGTATGCCTAAGCCAACCCACGAAATGAGCGTGAGGGTGCTCAGCCGATCGAAGAGGCGGAATGCGTAAGCCAGGGACCGGCCTGATCCCCATTGCGTGCTATCGATCCTGCTATCGCAACCCTCGTTCCGGTCTGATCTTAGACTGGGAATGAACTCCGTATGCCTAAGTCGACCCACGAAATGAGCGTTCGGGCGCTGAGCCGGTCGGAGAGGCATAATACGCAAGCCGGGGATCGACCCTGTCCCCCTCTGCGTGCTACCGGTCCCACTACCACAACCCTCGGTCTGGCTAGGGCTTAGACATGGAATGAACTCCCTATGCCTAAGCCAACCCATGAAATGGGTATGCGGGAGCTTAGCCGGCCGAAGAGGCAGAATGTGCAAGTCGGGGATCAGCTTGGTCCCCCCTGCGTGATGTTGATCCTGCTACCGTAACCCTCGATCCGATGCGATCTTAGACTGGGAATGAACCCCGTATGCTTAAATTGGGGAAGGACTACCTATGCCTAAGTCAACCCATGAAAAGAGCGTACGGGTGCTCAGCCGGTCGGAGAGGCATAATGCGCAAGCCGGGGATCAGCCTTGTCCCCTTCTACATGCTGTCGATCTCGCTGTCGGTCCTACTACCGCAACCTTCGATCCGGCTGGGGCATAGACAAGGAATGAACTCCGTCTGCCTAAGCCAACTAACGAAACGAGCATGCGGGTGCTTAACCGGCCGGAGTGGCAGAATGTGCAAGCCAGGGATGGCTCGGTCTCCCCCTACGTGCAGCCGATCCTGCTGCTGGTCCTACTACCACATCCCTCAGTCTGGTTAGATCTTAGACTGGGAATGAACTCCAGAATGAACTCCGTATGGCGAAGCCAACCCACGAAACGAGCGTGCGGGCGCTCAGCTGGCCGGAGAGGTAGAATGCACAAGCCGGGGTCCGGCCCGATCTGCCCCTGCGTGCTTTCGATCCTACTACCACAACACTCGGTCCGGTCTGATCTTAGACTGGGAATGACCTTCATATGCCTAAGTCAACCCATGAAATGAGCGTGCGGGCGCTGAACCGATCGGAGAGGCATAATGCGCAAGCTGGGGATCGGCCCGGTCCCCCTCTGTGTCCTGTCGATCCCGCTGCCACAACCCTCGGTCTGGCTGGGGCTTAGACATGTAATGAACTCCCTATGTGTTAGCCAACCCATGAAACGGACGTGCGGGCGCTCAGCCAGCTGGAAAGGTAGAATGCGTAAACCAGGGATCAGCCCGGTCCCCCCTACGTGTTGTCGATCCTACTGCCACAACCCTCGGTCTGGTCTGATCTTACACTGGGAATGAACTCTGCATGCTTAGATTGGGGATGAACTCCGTATGCCTATGTCAACCAATGAAACGAGCGTGCGGACGCTCAGCCGACCAGAGAGGCAGGGTGCGCAAGCCAGGGATCGAACAGGTGGTAGGTGGGTTCAAGCACATCTTCATATTTCTGCCATGCCAATGCCATTTTTATGGCTTGTAAATTCATACAATGGTCCCCTAAGCCTTCATGTCAAGTTTCGTGGCAAGACCACTCGTTTTCTATTTTTCACGCTTTTTGAAACTTTTTGCGGTTTGGGATTTTTTAAAATTTTTTTAGAAAGAGTTTTGTCCCCATATTTGGTAGAGGTGATCCTTGTATTTTTTTTGGCTTGCACCAAAAAATTTAGCTAAAAACTCGAAGTGGAGAAGATTTTGTGACCATTTGAAAAAAGTGTCCCCATTTCAGACACTTTAATGGCTACTGGCAGCAAACCTATAAAATCTCAAATGCTCTTTAAGGGGGTGTGAGTTCTAGAGGTTTGATGAGGGATAGGGGGCCAATATAAGGACCAAGTCCCAGCACCCATCACACAACATGTGCGAACACCCCCCCGACCCCCCAATCGTCGGAACCCCCAATACCGCCGGTTAGGCTCTCTGGCGATGCTCCGGCGATGGTGCCCCGGGCAAAAAAAATGTGGCACCAGCACATGCTCGAGCCCAGCATGTGCATCATGGCTCAAACTCTTAGACTGGGAATGAACTCCGTATGCTTAGACATGGAATGAACTCCGTGTGCCTAAGCCAACCCACGAAACGAGCGTACGGGCGCTCAGTCGACCAGAGAGGCAGAATGCGCAAGCCGGTGATCGACCCAGTCCCCCTCTGCATGCTATCGGTCCCGCTGCCACAACCCTCGGTCCAGCTAGCGATTAGACATGGAATGAACTCCCTATGCCTAAGCCAACCCACGAAACGGGCGTGTGGGCGCTCAGTCGATCGAAGAGGAAGAATGCACAAGTCGGGGATCGACCGGTCCCCCTTACGTGCTGCCGATCCTGCTATCGCAACCCTCGGTCCAATCTGATCTTAGACTGGGAATGACCTCCGTATGCTTAGATTGGGGATGAATTTCCAATGCCACCGGTTAGGCTCTCTGCGATGCTCTAGCGATGGTGCCCCAGGCAAAAAAAATACGGCACCAGCACATGCCCGAGCCCAACATGTGCACAGTGGCTCAAACTCTTAGACTAGGAATGAACTTCGTATGCTTAGACATGGAATGAACTCTGTATGCCTAAGCCAACCCATGAAACGAGCGTGCGGGCGTTCAGCCGGTCGGAGAGACAGAATGCGCAAGTCGGGGATCGGCCCAGTCCCCCCCTGCGTGCTGCCGATCCTACTGCTGGTCCTACTGTCGTAACCCTCGATCCAGTTTGATCTTAGATTGGGAATGAAATCTGTATGCTTAGACATGGAATGAACTCTGTATGCATAAGCCAACCCACAAAATGAGCGTGATGGTGCTCAGCCGGCCGGAGAGGCAGAATACGCATGCCGAGGATCGACCCGATCCCCTTAGGTGCGTCGATCCTACTGCCGTAACCCTCAGTCCGGTCTGATCTTAGATTGGGAATGAACTCCGTATGCCTAAGTCGACCCACGAAATGAGCGTTCGGGCATTGAGCTAGCCGGAGAGGCATAATGCGCAAGCCGAGGATCGACCCGGTCCCCCTCTGCGTGCTGCCAGTCCCACTGCCACAACCCTCGGTCTGGCTGGGGCTTAGACATGGAATGAACTCCCTATGCCTAAGCCAACTCACGAAACGGGTGTGCGGGAGCTTAACTGGCCGGAGAGGCAGAATGCGTAAGCCGGGGATCGGCCTGGTCCCCCCTGCGTGATGTCAATCCTGCTACCGCAACCCTCGGTCCGGTTCGATCTTAGATTAGGAATGAACTCTGTATGCTTAGGCTAGGGATGAACTACGTATGGCTAAGTCAACCCACGAAAAGAGCCTACGGACGTTCAGTCGACCGGAGAGGCATAATGCGTAAGTCGGGGATCAGCCTGGTCCCCTTCTACGTGCTGTCGATCCCGCTGTCGGTCCTGCTACCACAACCCTCGATCCGGTTGGGGCTTAGACATGGAATGAACTCCATATGCCTAAGCCAACCAATGAAATGAGCGTGCGGGTGCTCAGCCGGCCAAAGAGGCAGAATGCGCAAGCCGGGGATTGGCCTGATCTCCCCCTGCGTGCTGTCGATCCTGCTGCTTGTCTTACTACCGTAACCTTCGGTCCGGTTCGATCTTAGATTGGGAATGAACTTCGTATCCTTAGACAAGGAATGAACTCTGTATGGTTAAGCCAACCCACGAAACGAGCGTACGGGTGCTCAATCGGTTGGAGAGGTAGAATGCGCAAGCCGAGGACCAGCCCAATCCCCCCTGTGTGCTATCGATCCTGCTGCCGCAACCCTCGGTCCGATCCGATCTTAGACTGGGAATGAACTCCGTATGCCTAAGCCAACCCATGAAATGAGCGTGCGGGTGTTGAGCCGATCGGAGAGGCATAATGCGCAAGCAGGGGATCGGTTCAGTCCCCCTCTACGTGCTGCCAGTCCCGCTACCACAACCCTCAGTCTGACTAGGGCTTAGACATGGAATGAACTCCCTATGCCTAAGCCAACCCACGAAATGGGTGTGTGGGTGCTCAGTCTATCGAAGAGGAAGAATGCGCAAGTCAGGGATCAGCCCGGTCCCCCTTGCGTGCTGTCGATCCTGCTACCGTAACCCTCGGTCCGATCTGATCTTAGACTGGGAATGAACTTTGTATGCTTAGATTGGGGATGAATTTCCAATGCCACCGGTTAGGCTCTCTGCGATGCTCTAGCGATGGTGCCCCAGGCAAAAAAAATACGGCACCAGCACATGCCCGAGCCCAACATGTGCACAGTGGCTCAAACTCTTAGACTAGGAATGAACTTCGTATGCTTAGACATGGAATGAACTCTGTATGCCTAAGCCAACCCATGAAACGAGCGTGCGGGCGTTCAGCCGGTCGGAGAGACAGAATGCGCAAGTCGGGGATCGGCCCAGTCCCCCCCTACGTGCTGCCGATCCTACTGCTGGTCCTACTGTCGTAACCCTCGATCCAGTTTGATCTTAGATTGGGAATGAAATCTGTATGCTTAGACATGGAATGAACTCTGTATTCATAAGCCAACCCACAAAATGAGCGTGATGGTGCTCAGCCGGCCGGAGAGGCAGAATACGCATGCCGAGGATCGACCCGATCCCCTTAGGTGCGTCGATCCTACTGCCGTAACCCTCAGTCCGGTCTGATCTTAGATTGGGAATGAACTCTGTATGCCTAAGTCGACCCACGAAATGAGCGTTCGGGCATTGAGCTAGCCGGAGAGGCATAATGCGCAAGCCGAGGATCGACCCGGTCCCCCTCTGCGTGCTGCCAGTCCCACTGCCACAACCCTCGGTCTGGCTGGGGCTTAGACATGGAATGAACTCCCTATGCCTAAGCCAACTCACGAAACGGGTGTGCGGGAGCTTAACTGGCCGGAGAAGCAGAATGCGTAAGCCGGGGATCGGCCTGGTCCCCCCTGCGTGATGTCAATCCTGCTACCGCAACCCTCGGTCCGGTTCGATCTTAGATTAGGAATGAACTCTGTATGCTTAGGCTAGGGATGAACTACGTATGGCTAAGTCAACCCACGAAAAGAGCCTACGGACGTTCAGTCGACCGGAGAGGCGTAATGCGTAAGTCGGGGATCAGCCTGGTCCCCTTCTACGTGCTGTCGATCCCGCTGTCGGTCCTGCTACCACAACCCTCGATCCGGTTGGGGCTTAGACATGGAATGAACTCCATATGCCTAAGCCAACCAATGAAATGAGCGTGCGGGTGCTCAGCCGGCCAAAGAGGCAGAATGCGCAAGCCGGGGATTGGCCTGATCTCCCCCTGCGTGCTGTCGATCCTGCTGCTTGTCTTACTACCGTAACCTTCGGTCCGGTTCGATCTTAGATTGGGAATGAACTTCGTATCCTTAGACAAGGAATGAACTCTGTATGGTTAAGCCAACCCACGAAACGAGCGTACGGGTGCTCAATCGATTGGAGAGGTAGAATGCGTAAGCCGAGGACCAGCGCAATCCCCCCTGTGTGCTATCGATCCTGCTGCCGCAACCCTCGGTCCGATCCGATCTTAGACTGGGAATGAACTCCGTATGCCTAAGCCAACCCATGAAATGAGCGTGCGGGTGTTGAGCCGATCGGAGAGGCATAATGCGCAAGCAGGGGATCGGTTCAGTCCCCCTCTACGTGCTGCCAGTCCCGCTACCACAACCCTCAGTCTGACTAGGGCTTAGACATGGAATGAACTCCCTATGCCTAAGCCAACCCACGAAATGGGCGTGCGGGCGCTCAGCCGATCGGAGAGGCAGAATACAGAAGCCAGGGATCAGCCTGATCCCCCCTATGTGCTGTTGAGATGGCGTCCCAAAATGACGCTTTTAACCAACAACCAGAGGCCCAGGAGCATGGGCATGGAAGAGGGAAGAGAGCCAGTTCTAGAGATATCTGGTCTACCATGGATGGTAGGCTGGCCAAGGTGGAGGTGACCATGGGCGACATGGGAGAGAAGCTTGAGGGGGTAAAGACTCACATTACATCGCTAGACTCCATGAGGGAGGAGATCAAAAGTGACCTGCAAGCTGCTCTCAACAAAGGCTTGGACGTGTTCACCCAAAAAAATCAGACCTTGGAGGCTGAAGTGCTGACCTTGCGCAATGGTATGGAGGCCATGCGCCAGCGGATGGAGGAGCTTACCAGTGAGCTCGTTGCTTGCAAGACTGCCATTGGGAATGGCTTGTTTGCTGAACTGTCCAAGTCCAGATTGGATGTCCCCAAGCCTAAGGAGTTCAAGGGGACTAGGACAGCCAACGAAGTAGATAACTACCTTTGGGGTATGGAGCAGTACTTCCAAGCCATGGGCATGCAAGACGAGGTGATAAAGGTAAGCATCGCTACTATGTATCTCACTGATGTAGCCTTATTGTGGCTAGAGCGCCAGTTGATGATGTCAGGCGTGGAGTGCCCAAGATTGGAACCTGAGGCAGAGTTTTCAAAAGGAGTTCAGATGAATAATTTTTACTTGGAGTATGGCTGATGATGAGCACGGACAAAGTTGCGTAGGTTTGAGCTTAGCAAGGGACATAAGGGTAGTATGTCCAAAAATTCTCTGAACTGATTGCTACAGATTCAGTCTAGGTGAGAAGGATGCCTTATTTGCTTTCATGGATGGGCTGAAGCCGTGGTGAAGCATGAGCTACAAAGGAGAGGAGTTCATGACTTGGCTAAAGCCATGACTATTGCGAGGCCTTGATAGAGTTCAAGCCTTGAACAAGTTCGAGTCTACCAAGCCCAAAGGTAAAGGCAGGGATGATAGGGACTAGAAGAAGCAGTCCAAGGGGAAGGACCATGATTGGGGAGTCCAAGGAAGGAGACCAAGACCATTCAACGAAGGATGGCGAGAGGAAGCCACTAGTAGGCAAGTGGAAGCAAAGGGGACCGAGAGCCACTAGCATACTACCTATGTGGAGGGAGCCATATAACACGTAATTGCCCATAGAAGGGCAAGCTGGCTGCTGTAGACAAGGAGTCTGACGAGGAGCCAGAGTCAAGGGCAGCAAAGCTTGGGTCGTTGGTGCTCAACGCTGTCTAGAGTAAGGGGAGCCACAAGCCAAAGGGCTTGATGTTTGCAGATCTGATGGTTGCAGGTCAGAAGGTGAGCGCACTGGTGGACACAGGTGCCTCACATCTTTTTATTTTAGGTGATAGAGCCCGGAAGCTTAGACTAAAGGCGCAGAAAGGGACTGGTACCATCAAAACGGTGAACTCCAATAAAGTTCTAGCCATTGGAGTAGCGCGGGGAGTGGAGTTGCAGCTTGGAGACTAGAAAGGCAAGGAGACCATTACGGTAATACCCCTTGATGACTATGAGTTTGTTATTGGGTTGGATTTCCTTGTTTGAATTAATGCCCTCCTTGTGCCTTTTGCCAATTGTGTTTGCATCTTGGATGCACGGTGCCAATGCCTAGTGCCATTGAAAAGAGGGTCTGGAGTTGGGTCACGGGTGGTGTCAGCCATCCAATTTGCCAAGGCAATAAGCAGACAAGAAGACACCTTCTTGGCAGCCCTGAAATATGATGAGCCGAGGGAGAAGGAGATCGAGTCACCTTTGGAGGTGCTAAAGGTGCTGAAGACCTTTAGTGATGTGATGCCTGCAAAGCTACCTAGCAAGCTACCACCTAAGAGAGAGGTGGACCACAAGATCGAGCTAGTGTCCGAGGCCAAGCCACCAGCTAGAGCCCCTTACCGAATGTCTCCACCAGAGTTGGAGGAGTTGGGAAGCAGCTCAAAGAGTTAGTCGATGCTAGCTTCATCAGGCCATCGAAGGCACCCTATGGTGCACCGATTCTATTTTAACACAAGCATGATGGGTCGTTGCGACTGTGCATAGACTACCGGGCTTTGAACAAGCTGACCATCAAGAACAAGTACCCCATCCCACTCATTGCGGACTTGTTCAATCAACTTGGGAGCACAAGGTGGTTCACCAAGCTGGATTTGAGGTCAGGCTACTATCAAGTCAGGATCACGGAGGGAGATGAGCCAAAGACAGCATGTGTCACTTGGTATGGTTCGTATGAGTTCTTGGTGATGCCTTTCGGACTCATGAATGCCCCAGCAACATTCTGCACCCTTATGAACAAGGTACTTCAGTCATTCCTTGATCGGTTTGTTGTGGTTTATTTGGATGACATTGTGATCCACAGCCAGACTTTGGGAGAGCATGTAGACCACTTGAGACAAGTGTTCGAGGTGTTGCGGGCGCACAAGCTGTTTGTTAAGAGGGAAAAGTGCTCATTCACCCAGCAAGAGATGGGACTGGGAGTGTACTGGGGAGTGTCGAGGACCATTGTTAGTGATCGGGACGGGCGTTTCACGGGCAGGTTCTAGACTGAGTTGTTCAAGCTGTTGGGGTCAAACTTGAACTTTTCCACCAGCATGCATCCACAGACTGATGGGCTGACAAAACAAGTGAATGGACTATTGGAGGTCTACCTCAGGCACTATGTGAGTGGCACACAAAGGGACTGGCCAAAGCTGCTAGATATTGCATAGTTTTCCTACAACTTGCAAAGGAGTGAGGCAACGAACCAGAGCCCATTTGAGGTTGTGGCAGGGCAACAACCACTAACACCCGGTTTGATTGCTACAGGTTATACAGGGCCAAATCTAGCAGCATACAAGTTTTCCAAGGCATGGTAGGAGCAAATTGACTTGGCCAGAGTTTGTCTACACAAGGTGGCCAGGAGGTCGAAGAAGTGGGCAGAGCAAAATAGGCAGGACGTGCAGTTCCAGGTCGGAGACTTGGCATTGGTGAAGCTGCATCCCATTGTGCGCCATAAGGGGCTGCACAAAGGCCTAGTCCAGAGGTATGAGGGACCTTTTTGAGTAGTCAAGAGGGTAGGCAAGGTTGCCTACAAGCTGGATATGCCACCCAAGTCGAGGGTACACCTGGTGTTCCATGTGAGCATGCTCAAGCCGTTCCATGAGGATGAGGGAGATCCAGGATGGGCAGAGTCAAAGCGTGCGCCATTGGGAGTAAGGGCCTCATATGAGAAGGAGGTCCACAGCATCATAGCTGACCAGGAGGTGAGACGGAAGAACTATCAGCCAAGAAAAGAGTACTTGGTGCACTGGAAGGGACTTCCAGACAGTGAGGCGAGCTGGGAACCAGTAGATGACTTATGGTAGTTCGAGGACCAGATCAGGCAGTACCATGTAGAAGATGCAATGAGGGCATTGCGCAATCAGGTGAGGGAGAATGTCATGCCCTGGGTGGGCACGCCAGGCACATCAGGCGCACCAACAGGTGAGCCAGAGGTTGAGGCCCGCAGACCAGGCGTGCTGGCGGGTATCTACGCGCAAAGGCTAGGAAACAAGTTTAGAATGCCCGCCCAACTTGCAAGCCAGCCCGTGAGACCAAGGCCTAGCATACAAGCTGCCCGTACCACATCCAGAAGGGCCCAAGGTGTTGGACACACAAGGGAAGCTTCTGGAAGCAGGCAGGATCAGCAGCAGCATCCTAGCAGATTTGGTTGACCCTAAAAATCAGGAGTTAACATCTTGATTGATTGTAATCTGTATAATCCCATGATTTTAGCCTTTATTCTAGGGATATTGCCATTAAGTGTAAGCTGGAGCCTCAACCATAAATAGAGGGCTACCCCTCCCTCATTTATACACCATCAAACACTTCCGTTTCAGTGAATACAAGAGCATTTTTAGAATTCTACCTTCTTATCATGTTTCTCTTTAACTTGCGTAATCAGCCCTTCCCGTTGTTCTAATGCCCGTACGCTTGTGTTTTAGGCCGACTTAGGCATAAAAGAGGAGATTCCAAGCCTCAGGCCACACAGTTTCTGAGTCTAAGGTTGGAGCCTGTGACACAAGTACCAACACCCATCGCACATCATGTGCGCACACCCCTTTGGCCCCCTCAGTCGTCGGAACCCCCAATGCCACCGGTTAGGCTCTCCGGTGATGCTCCGACGATGGTGCCCGAGGTGAAAAAAATGTGCACTCAGCATGTGCACCGTGGCTCAAAATCTTAGACATGGAATGAACTCGTACGCTTAGACATGGAATGAACTCCCCCACTGCGTGCTACTGGTCCCGCTGCCACAACCTTCAATCCGACTGGGGCTTAGACATGGAATGAACTCCCTATGCCTAAGCCAACCCATGAAACGGGCGTGCAGGCGTTCAGCCGGCCAGAGAGGTAGAATGCGTAAGCCGAAGATCAGCTCGTCCCCCTACGTGCTCTGATCCTGCTGTCGCAACCCTGGTCTGATCCGATCTTAGACTGGGAATGAACTCCATATACTTATACTGGGGATGAACTCCATATGCCTAAGTCAACCCATGAAATGAGCATATGGGCGTTCAGCCGACCGGAGAGGTATGTCGAAAAGGCATAATGCACAAGCCGAGGATTAGCCCAGTAACTCTCTGCTTGTTGTCGATCCCGTTGCCCATCCTGCTGCCATAACCCTCAGTTCGGTTGGGGCTTAGACATGGAATGAACTCCGTATGCCTAAGCCAACCCACAAAACTTGCGTGCAGGTGCTTAGCCGGTCAGAGAGGCAGAATGCGTAAGTCGGGGATCGGTTTGGTCCCCTCTGTGTACTGTCGATCTTACTGCTAGTCCTGCTGCCCTAACCCTCGGTCTGATCTGATCTTAGACTGGGAATGAACTCCGTATGCTTAGACATGGAATGAACTCCGTATGCCTAAGCCAACCCACGAATTAAGGATGCGGGTGCTCAGTCAGCCAGAGAGGCAGAATGCGTAAACCGAGGATCAACCTGGTCCCCCTGCGTGCTGTCGATCCTACTGCCACAACCCTCGGTTTGATCCAATCTTAGACAGGGAATGAACTCCGTATGCCTAAGTCAACCAATGAAACGAGCACACGGGTGTTGAACCGGCTGGAGAGGCATAATGCGCAAGTTGAGGATCAGCCCGATCCCCCCTACGTGCTATCAATCCTGCTACTGGTTCTCTACTGCAACCATCAGTCCCGTCCAATCTTAAACTAGGAATGAACTCCGAATGCTTAGACATGGAATGAACTCCGTACGCTTAAGCCAACCAATGAAACGAGTGTGCGGGCGCTCAGCTGGCCGGAGAGGTAGAATGCACAAGTTGGGGACCGTCCCGATCCCCCACTGCGTGCTGTCAATCCTACTGCCACAACCCTCAGTTCAGTCTGATCTTAGACTGGGAATGAACTCCGTATGCCTAAGTGAACCCACGAAACGAGTGTTCGGGCGCTGAGCCGATCGGAGAGGCAAAATGCGCAAGTCAGGGATCGACCCGATCCCCTTCTGCATGCTGCCGGTCCTGCTACCACAACCCTCGATCCGGCTGGGGCTTAGACATGGAATGAACTCCCTATGCCTAAGCCAACCCATGAAACAACCATGCGGGCGCTCAGCCAGTCGGAGACGTAGAATGCACAAGTCGAGGATTGGCTCGGTGCCCCTGCATGCTGTCGATCAACCTAAGTCAACCCATGAAATGAAAGTGCAGCTGCTCAGTCGGCTGGAGAGGCCGATCAGAGAGACATAATGCGTAAGCCAAGAATCAGCCCGGTTCCCCTCTGCATGCTACCGATCCCGCTACCAGTCCTACTACCATAACTTTCGGTCCGGCTGGGGCTTAGACATGGAATGAACTCCATATGCCTAAGCCAACCCACGAAACGAGTGTGCGGGTGCTCAACCAACCAGAGAGGCAGAATGTGCAAGCTGGGGATCAGCCCAGTTCCCCCCTGCGTGCTGGCAATCCTGCTGCTGGTCTTGCTACCGCAACTCTCGGTCTGATCCGATCTCAGACTGGGAATGAACTCCATATGCTCAGACATGGAATGAACTCTGTATGCCTCAGCTAACCCATGAAACGAGCGTGTGGGCACTCAGTCGACTGGAGAGGTAGAATGCGTAAGTCGGGGATCGACCCGATCCCCTCTTGTGTGCTGTCGATCCTGCTGCTGGTCTTAGACTGGGAATGAACTCCTTATGCTTAGACATGGAATGAACTCCGTATGCCCTAAGCTAACCCATGAATCGAGCATACAGGTGCTCAACCAGCTGGAAAGGTGGAATACGCAAGCTGAGGACTAACCCGGTCCCCCCTGCATGCTACCGAACCTGCTACCACAACCCTCCGTCTGGTCCGATCATAGACTGGGAATGAACTCCGTATGCCTAAGTCAACCCATAAAATGAGCGTACGAGCGCTGAGCCAGTCGGAGAGGCATAATGTACAAGTTGGGGATCAGCCTGATCCCCTTCTACGTGCTACAGGTCTCACTACCACAACCCTTGATCTGGCTGGGGCTTAGACATGGAATGAACTCCGTATGCCTAAGGCAACCCATGAAACGGGCGTACGGGTGCTCGACCAGTCGGAGAGGTAGAATGCGCAAGCCAGGGATCGGCCCGATCCCTCTACGTGCTGTCGATCCTGCTGCTGCAACCCTCGGTCTGATCCGATCTTAGACTGGGAATGAACTCCGTATGCTTAGACTGGGGATGAACTCCGTATGCCTAAGTCAACCCATAAAATGAGCGTGCGGACGGATGGTAGGTGGGTTCAAGCACATCTTCATATTTCTACCATGCCAATGCTATTTTTATGGCTTGTAAATTCATACAATGGTCCCCTAAGCCTTCATGTGAAGTTTCGTGGCAAGACGACCCGTTTTCTATTTTTCACCATTTTTGAAACTTTTTACGGTTCAGGATTTTTTAAAATTTTTTTAGAAAGAGTTTTGTGTCCAAATTTGGTAGATGTGATCCTTGTATTTTTTTTTTGGCATGCACAAAAAAATTCAACTAAAAACTCGAAGTGGAGAAGATTTTATGACCGTTTGAAAAAAGTGTCCCCATTTTAGACACTTTAATGGCTACTGGCAGCAAACCTATAAAATCTCAAATGCTCTTTAAGGGGGTGTGAGTTCTTGA
>NW_019167826.1:28056447-28078535 GCF_002303985.1 Durio zibethinus | reverse complement strand
TGCAATGGGTGCTGGTAGTTGGCCCTCATATTGGCCCCCTATCCATCATCAAACCTCGAGAAGTCACACCCCCTTAAAAAGCATTTAAGATTTTATAGGTTTGCTGCTAGTAGCCATTAAAGTGTCTAAAATGTGGACACTTTTTTCAAACGGTCACAAAATCTTCTCCACTTTGAGTTCTTAGCTGAATTTTTTTGTGCTTGCCAAAAAAATAAAAGGATCACCTCTGCCAAATTTGGGGACAAAACTCTTTCTAAAAATATTTTGAAACATCCAGAAACCCCAAAAAGTTTCAAAAATCGTGAAAAATAGAAAACGGGTCATCTTGCCACGAAACATCACATGAAGGCTTAGGGGACCATTATATGAATTTACAAGCCATAAAAATGGCATTGGCATGGTAGAAATATGAAGATGTGCTTGAACCCACCTACCACCTGTTCATCCCCAGCTTGCGCATCCTGCCTCTCTGGTCGGCTCAACGCACGCATGCTCGTTTCGTGGGTTTGACTTAGGCATACGAAGTTCATCCCCAGTCTAAGCATATGGAGTTCACTCCCAGTCTATTGATCAGATCAGACCAAAGGTTGCGACAGCAGGATCGACAGCAACGCAGGGGGATCGGGCCAATCACCGGCTTACGCATTCTGCCTCTCCGGCCGGCCTGAACACCCGCACGCCTGTTTCATGGGTTAGCTTAGCATAGGGAGTTCATTCCATGTCTAAGCCCCAGTCAGACGAGGGTTCTGGCAGCGGGACCGACAGCACCTAGAGGGGGACTGGGCTAATGCCTGGTTTGCGCATTATGCCTCTCGGTCGGCTCAGTGCCCGCACGCTCATTTCATGGGTTGACTTAGGCATACAGAGTTCATTCCCATTCTAAGATTGAAATGGACCAAGGGTTGCAGTAGCAGGATCGATAGCACACAGGGGGGACCGGGTCAATCCCCAGCTTACGCATTCTGCCTCTCCGACCGGCTGAGCGCCCGCACGCTCGTTTCGTGGGTTGGCTTAGGCATACGGAGTTCATTCCATGTCTAAGCATACGGAGTTCATTCCCAGTTTAAGATCTGATCAGACCGAGGGTTGTGGCAGTAGGACAAGCAGCAGGATCGACAGCATGCGGAGGGGGACCGGGCTGATCCCCAGCTTACGCATTCTACCTCTCCGATCGACCGAGCGCCCGCACGCTCGTTTCGTGGGTTAGCTTAGGCATACGGTGTTCATTCCATGTCTAAGCCCCAGTCGGACCAAGGGTTGTGGTAGTAGGACCGACAGCGGGATCAACAACACGTAAAGGGGGATCGTGCTGATCCTCGGCTTACGCATTATGCCTCTCAGGCCAGCCTCTCCGGTCGGCTGAGCACCCACATGCTTGTTTTATGGGTTGACTTAGGCATACGAAGTTCATCCCCAATCTAAGCATACGGAGTTCATTCCCAGTCTAAGATCAGATCAGATCGAGTTTTGCGATAGCAGGATTGGCAGCAAGCAGGGGGTACTGGGCTGATCCCCAGCTTGAGCATTCTACCTCTCCGGTCGGCTGAGCACCCGCAAGTTTGTTTTGTGGGTTGGCTTAGGCATAGGGAGTTCAGTCCATGTCTAAACCCCAGCCGAACTGAGGGTTGTGGCAGCAGGACCAATAGCACGCAAAAAGGGATCGGGCCGATCCTTGGTTTACGTATTATGCCTCTCCGATCGGCTCAGTGCCCGCACGCTCGTTTCATGGGTTGACTTAGGCATACGGAGTTCATTCCCAGTCTAGATCAGACTGGACTGAGGGTTGCGGTAGCAGGATTTACAGCACACAGGGGGGATCGGGTCGATCCTCGGCTTGCGCATTCTGCCTCTCCGACCGGTTGAGCGCCCGCACGCTCATTTCATAGGTTGGCTTAGGCATACGGAGTTAATTCCATGTCTTAAGCCCCAGCCAGACCAAGGGTTGTGGCAGTAGGACTGACAGCGGGATCAACAACATGTAGAGGGGGACCGAGCTGATCCTCGGCTTACGCATTATGCCTCTCAGGAGCACCCGCACACTCATTTCGTGGGTTGACTTAGGCATACGAAGTTCATCCCCAATCTAAGCATACAGAGTTCATTCCCAGTCTAAGATCAAACCGGATCGAGTGTTACGGTAGCAGCATCGATAGCACACAAGGGGGATCGGGCCGATCCCCAGCTTACGCATTCTGCCTCTCCGGTCGGCTGAGCGCCCGCACGCCTATTTCGTGGGTTGGCTTAGGCATAGGGAGTTCATTCCATGTCTAAGCCCCAGCTGGAATGAGGGTTGTGGCAGCGGGACCGGTAGCATGTAGAGGAGGATCGGGCCGATCCCCGTTTTGCACATTATGCCTCTCCGACCGACTGAACGCCCGCACGCTCGTTTCGTAGGTTAGCTTAGGCATACGAAGTTCATTCCATGTCTAAGCATACGGAGTTCATTCCCAGTCTAAGATTTTGAGCCACGATGCACATGCTGGGCTTGTGCATGTGCTGGTACCACATTTTTTTCGCTTGGGGCACCATCGTCGAAGCATCACCGGAGAGCCTAACAGGCGGCATTGGGGGTTCCGGCGATTGGGGGGCCGGGGGGTGTGCGTACATGAAGTGCGATCGGTGCTGGTACTTGGCCATTATATTGGCCCCCTATCCCTCATCAAACCTCGAGAACTCACACCCCCTTAAACAGCATTTGAGATTTTATAGGTTTGCTGCCAGTAGCCATTAAAGTGTCTGAAATGGGGACACTTTTTTCAAACGGTCACAAAATCTTCTCCACTTCAAGTTTTTAGCTGCATTGTTTTTTGCATGCCAATAAAAATACAAGGATCACCTCTACTAAATTTGGGGACAAAACTCTTTCTAAAAAAATTTTAAAAAATCCCGAACCGTAAAAAGTTTTGAAAATCTTGAAAAATAGAAAATAGGTCATCTTGCCACGAAACTTCACATGAAGGCTTAGGGGACCATTGTATGAATTTACAAGCCATAAAAATGGCATTGGCATGGCAAAAATATGAAGATGTGCTTGAACACACCTACCATCCATTCGATCCCCAGCTTGCACAACCTACCTCGCTGGTCGACTGAGCGCCCGCACGCTCGTTCCGTGGGTTGACTTAGGCATACAGAGTTCATCCCCAGTTTAAGATCGAACTGGATCGAGGGTTGCAGCAGCAGGATCGATAGCACGCAGGGGAGATCGGGTCGATCCCCGGCTTACGCATTATACCTTTCTGGCAGCTGAGTCCCCGCACGCCCGTTTTGTGGGTTGGCTTAGGCATAGGGAGTTCATTAAATGTCTAAGCCCCAGTCGGACCGAGGGTTGTGGTAGCGGGATCGACAGCACGCAGAAGGGGACCGGGCTGATCCTCGGCTTGCACATTATGCCTCTTTGGTTGGCTCATCGCCCGCACTCTCGCTTCGTGGGTTGATTTAGGCATACGGAGTTCATTCCTAGTCTAAGATCAGATGGGATCGAGGGTTACGGTAGTAGGATCGATAGCACGCAGGGGGGACCGGGCTGATCCCCGGCTTGCACATTCTGCCTCTCTGGTTAGCTGAACGCTCGCATGCTCATTTCGTGGGTTGGTTTAGGCATACGGAGTTCATTCCATGTCTAAGAATACAGAGTTCATTCCCAGTCTAAGATCGGACCGGACCGAGGGTTGTGGCAGCAGGACTAGCAGAAGGATTGGCAGCACGTAGGGGGGATCGAACCGGTCCCCAGCTTGCACATTCTGCCACTCAGCTGGCTGGGCCTCCGCACGCTCATTTCATGGGTTGGCTTAGGCATACGGAGTTCATTCCATGTCGAAGCCCCAGTCGGACCGAGGATTGTGGCAGCAGGACCGATAGCAGGATCGGCAGCATATAGAGGGGGACCGGGCTGATCCTCGGCTTACGCATAATGCCTCTCTGGCTGACCTCTCCTACCGGCTGAGCACCCGCACGCTTGTTTTATAGGTTGACTTAGGCATACGGAGTTCATCCCCAGTCTAAGCATACAGAGTTCATTCCCAGTCTAAGATTGGATCGGATCGAGGGTTACGACGGTAGGATCGATAGCACGCAGGGGGACTGGGTCGGTCCCCAGCTTCTATATTCTTCCTCTCCGGCAAGCTGAACGCCCGCACATCCATTTCGTGGGTTGGCTTAGGCATAGGTAGTTCATTCTATGTCTAAGCCCTAGCCGGACCGAGGGTTGTGGCAGCGGGACCGGTAGCATGCAGAGGGGGATCGGGTCAATCCCCGGCTTGGGCATTATGCCTCTTCGATCGGCTCAGCTCTGGCACGCTTGTTTCATGGGTTGGCTTAGGCATACGGAGTTCATCCCCAGTCCAAGCATACAGAGTTCATTCCCAGTCTATGATCGGATTGGATCGAGAGTTACGGCAGCAGGATCGATAGCACACAGGGAGGGACTGGGCCGATCCTCGGCATGCGCATTTTGCCACTTTGGTCGGTTGAGCACTCGTACGCTCATTTTGTGGGTTGGCTTCGGCATACAAAGTTCATTCCACGTCCAAGCATACGGAGTTCATTCCCAGTCTAAGATTTTGAGCCACAGTGCACATGCTGGGCTCGGACATGTGCTGGTGTCGCATTTTTTTCGCCCGGGGGGTGTGCGCACATGATGTGCGATGGGTGCTGGTACTTGGCCCTTATATTGGCCCCCTATCCCTCATCAAACCTCGAGAACTCACAACCCCTTAAAGAGCATTTGAAATTTTATAGGTTTGCTGCCAGTAGCAATTAAAGTGTCTGAAATGGGGACACTTTTTTCAAATGATCACAAAATCTTCTCCACTTCGTGTTTTTAGCTGAATTTTATTATGCATGCCAACAAAAATACAGGGATCACCTCTACCAAATTTGGGGACAATACTCTTTCTAAAAAAATTTTAAAAAATCCCGAACTATAAAAAGTTTTAAAAATCATGAAAAATAGAAAACGGGTCGTCTTGCCATGAAACTTCGCATGAAGGCTTAGGGGACCATTGTATGAATTTACAAGCCATAAAAATGGCATTGGCATGGTAGAAATATGAAGATGTGCTTGAACCCACCTACCACCCGTTCGATCCTTGGCTTGCGCATCCTGCCTCTCTGGTCGGCTGAGCGCCCGTACACTCATTTCGTGGGTTGACTTAGGCATAGGGAGTTCATCCCCAGTCTAAGCATACGAGTTCATTCCCAGTCTAGGATCAAAACGGATCGAGGGTTGCGGCAGCAGGATCGGTAGCATGCAGGGGGGACCGGGCCGATCCACGACTTGAGCATTCTGCCTCTCCGGTAGGTTGAGCGCCCGCACGCCCGTTTTGTGGGTTGGCTTAGGCATAGGGAGTTCATTCCATGTCTAAGCCTCAGTTTGACCCATGGTTGTGGTAGCGGGACTGGTAGCACGTAGAGGGGGATCGGGTTGATCCCTAGCTTGCGCATTATGCCTCTCTGACCGGCTCAACACCCGCACGCTCATTTCGTGGGTTGACTTAGGCGTACAGAGTTCATTCCCAGTCTAAGATCGGACCAGTCTGAGGGTTGCGGTAGCAGGATCGACAGCACACAGGAGGGAATCAGGCTGATCCCCGGCTTGCGCATTGTATCTCTCTGATCGGCTAAGCGCTCGCATGCTCATTTCATGGGTTGGCTTAGGCATATGGAGTTCATTCCATGTCTAAGCATACGGAGTTCATTCCCAGTCTAAGATTTTGAGCCACGGTGCACATACTGGGCTCAGGCATGTGCTGGTGCCGTATTTTTTTCACCCAGGGCACCATCGTCGGAGCATTGTCGGAGCATCGTCGAAGAATCACCGGAGAGCCTAACCGACAGCATTGGGGGTTTCAGCGATTGGGGGGGCCGGGGGGTGTGCACACATGATGTGCGATGGGTGCTGGTACTTGGCCCTTAAATTTGCCCCCTATCCCTCATCAAACCTCGAGAACTCACACCCCCTTAAACAGCATTTGAGATTTTATAGGTTTGTTGCCAGTAGCCATTAAAGTGTCTGAAATGGGGACACTTTTTTCAAACGATCACAAAATCTTCTCCACTTCGAGTTTTTAGCTGAATGTTTTTGTGCATGCCAAAAAAAATACAGGAATCAACTCTACCAAATTTGGGGACAAAACTCTTTCTAAAAAATTCTCAAAAATTCTGAATCGCAAAAAGTTTCCAAAATCGTGAAAAATAGAAAATGGGTCGTCTCTAGTCGGCTGAGCGCCTGCACGCTCGTTTTGTGGGTTGACTTAGGCATACGGAGTTCATCCCCAATCTAAGCATGCGAAGTTCATTCCCAGTCTAAGATTGGACCAGATCGAGGGTTACGACAGCAGGATCGACAGCACACAAGTTGGATCGAGCCGATCCCTGGCTTACGCATTTTGCCTCTTCGACCGACTGAGCGTTCGCACGCCCATTTCATGGGTTGGCTTAGGAATAGGGAGTTCATTCCATGCCTAAGCCCCAGCCGGACCGAGGGTTGTGGCAGCGGGACTGACAACACGCAGGGGGGATCAGGCCAATCCCCGACTTGCGCATTATGCCTCTTCAGCCGCCTCTCCGGTCGGCTGAGCGCCCGCACGCTCATTCTGTGGGTTGACTTAGGCATACAGAGTTCATCCACAGTCTAAGGATACAAAGTTCTTTCCCAGTCTAAGATCAGACCAGATCGAAGGTTACGGCAGCAGGATCGACAGCACGCAAGGGGGGCCAGACCGGTCCCCGGCTTGTACATTCTGCCTCTTCGACTGGCTCAGCACCCGCACGCTTGTTTCATGGGTTGACTTATGCATACAGAGTTCATTCCCAGTCTAAGATCAGATCGGACTGAGGGTTACGACAGTAGGATCGACAGCACGCGAGGGGACCGGGCCAATCCCCGGTTTACGCATTCTGGCTCTCCGACCGACTGAGTGCCAGTATGCTCGTTTCATGGGTTGGCTTAGGCATACGGAGTTCATTCCATGTCTAAGCATACGTAGTTCATTCCCAGTTTAAGATCGGACTGGAACAAGGGTTGCGACAGTAGGACCAACAGTAGGATCGGCCACACGTAGGGGGATCAGGCTGATCCTCGGCTTGTGCATTCTACCTCTCTAGTCGACTGAGCACCCGCACGCCCGTTTTGTGGGTTGGCTTAGGCATAGGGAGTTCATTCCATGTCTAAGCCTCAGTTTGACCCATGGTTGTGGTAGCGGGACTGGTAGCACGTAGAGGGGGATCGGGTTGATCCCTAGCTTGCGCATTATGCCTCTCTGACCGGCTCAACACCCGCACGCTCATTTCGTGGGTTGACTTAGGCGTACAGAGTTCATTCCCAGTCTAAGATCGGACCAGTCTGAGGGTTGCGGTAGCAGGATCGACAGCACACAGGAGGGAATCAGGCTGATCCCCGGCTTGCGCATTGTATCTCTCTGATCGGCTAAGCGCTCGCATGCTCATTTCATGGGTTGGCTTAGGCATATGGAGTTCATTCCATGTCTAAGCATACGGAGTTCATTCCCAGTCTAAGATTTTGAGCCACGGTGCACATACTGGGCTCAGGCATGTGCTGGTGCCGTATTTTTTTCACCCAGGGCACCATCGTCGGAGCATTGTCGGAGCATCGTCGAAGAATCACCGGAGAGCCTAACCGACAGCATTGGGGGTTTCAGCGATTGGGGGGGCCGGGGGGTGTGCACACATGATGTGCGATGGGTGCTGGTACTTGGCCCTTAAATTTGCCCCCTATCCCTCATCAAACCTCGAGAACTCACACCCCCTTAAACAGCATTTGAGATTTTATAGGTTTGTTGCCAGTAGCCATTAAAGTGTCTGAAATGGGGACACTTTTTTCAAACGATCACAAAATCTTCTCCACTTCGAGTTTTTAGCTGAATGTTTTTGTGCATGCCAAAAAAAATACAGGAATCAACTCTACCAAATTTGGGGACAAAACTCTTTCTAAAAAATTCTCAAAAATTCTGAATCGCAAAAAGTTTCCAAAATCGTGAAAAATAGAAAATGGGTCGTCTCTAGTCGGCTGAGCGCCTGCACGCTCGTTTTGTGGGTTGACTTAGGCATACGGAGTTCATCCCCAATCTAAGCATGCGAAGTTCATTCCCAGTCTAAGATTGGACCAGATCGAGGGTTACGACAGCAGGATCGACAGCACACAAGTTGGATCGAGCCGATCCCTGGCTTACGCATTTTGCCTCTTCGACCGACTGAGCGTTCGCACGCCCATTTCATGGGTTGGCTTAGGAATAGGGAGTTCATTCCATGCCTAAGCCCCAGCCGGACCGAGGGTTGTGGCAGCGGGACTGACAACACGCAGGGGGGATCAGGCCAATCCCCGACTTGCGCATTATGCCTCTTCAGCCGCCTCTCCGGTCGGCTGAGCGCCCGCACGCTCATTCTGTGGGTTGACTTAGGCATACAGAGTTCATCCACAGTCTAAGGATACAAAGTTCTTTCCCAGTCTAAGATCAGACCAGATCGAGGGTTACGGCAGCAGGATCGACAGCACGCAAGGGGGGCCAGACCGGTCCCCGGCTTGTACATTCTGCCTCTTCGACTGGCTCAGCACCCGCACGCTTGTTTCATGGGTTGACTTATGCATACAGAGTTCATTCCCAGTCTAAGATCAGATCGGACTGAGGGTTACGACAGTAGGATCGACAGCACGCGAGGGAACCGGGCCAATCCCCGGTTTACGCATTCTGGCTCTCCGACCGACTGAGTGCCAGTATGCTCGTTTCATGGGTTGGCTTAGGCATACGGAGTTCATTCCATGTCTAAGCATACAAAGTTCATTCCCATCTAAGATTTTGAGCCACGGTGCACATGCTCACCTCGGGCATTTGCTGGTGTCACATTTTTTTCACCTGGGGCACCATCGTCGGAGCATCACCGGAGAGCCTAACCGACGACATTGGGGGTTTCGATGATTGGGGAGCCAGCTGAGCGCCCGTACGCTCATTTTATGGGTTGACTTAGGCATACGGAGTTCATCCTCAGTCTAAGCATATGGAGTTCATTCCCAGTCTAAGATCAGACCGAACCGAGGGTTACGACAGCATGCAAGGGGGACTGGGCCGATCCTCGACTTACGCATTCTGCCTCTCTGACCGGTTGAGCACCCGCACGCCCGTTTCATGGGTTGGCTTAGGCATAGAGAGTTCATTCCATGTCTAAGACCCAGCCGAACCGAGGGTTGTGGTTGCGGTTGCGGGACCGGTAGCACGTAGAGGGGGATCAGGTCGATCCCTGACTTGCGTAATATGCCTCTCCGGTCGGTTCAGCACTTGCACGCTCTTTTCGTGGGTTGACTTAGGCTTACGGAGTTCATTCCCAACCTAAGATCAGACCGAAGTGAGGGTTACGGTAGCAGGATCGACAGCATGTAGGGGGATCGGGTTGATCCCCGGCTTGTGCATTCTGCCTCTCCGATCGGTTGAGTGCCCGCACGCTCGTTTCATGGGTTGGCTTAGGCATACGGAGTTCATTCCATGTCTAAGCATACGTAGTTCATTCCCAGTTTAAGATCGGACTGGAACAAGGGTTGCGACAGTAGGACCAACAGTAGGATCGGCCACACGTAGGGGGATCAGGCTGATCCTCGGCTTGTGCATTCTACCTCTCTAGTCGACTGAGCACCCGCACGCCCGTTTTGTGGGTTGGCTTAGGCATAGGGAGTTCATTCCATGTCTAAGCCCCAGTCGGACCAAGGTTTGTGGCAGCGGGATCGGTAGCACGCAGAGGGGGACCGGGTCGATACCCAGCTTGCGCATTATGCCTCTTCTGCCGGCTTAGTGCCCGCACGCTCGTTCCGTGGGTTGACTTAGGCACACGAAGTTCATTCCCAATCTAAGATTGGATCGGACTGAGGCTTATGGCAGCAGGATTGACAGCATGTAGGGGGATCGAGCCGATCCTCGACTTGCGCATTCTGCCTCTTCGGCCGGTTGAGCGCCCGCATGCTCGTTTCCTAGTTGGCTTAGGCGGACGGAGTTCATTCCATGTCTAAGCATACAGAGTTCATTCCCAGTCTAAGATTGGACCGGACTGAGGGTTGCGGTAGTAGGACCAGTCGTAGGATCGACAGCACGAAGGGGGGGATCGAGTCGATCCTCAGTTTGTGCATTCTGCCTCTCCGGCTGGTTGAGGGCCCGCAAGCTCATTTCGTGGGTTGGCTTAGGCATACGGAGTTCATTCCATGTCTAAGCATACGGAGTTCATTCCCAGTCTAAGATTTTAAGCCATGGTGCACATGCTGGGCTCGGGCATGTGCTGGTGTCGCATTTTTTTTGCCCAGGGCACCATCGTTGGAGCATCGTCGGAGAGCCTAACCAGCGGCATTGGGGGTTCCGATGGTTGAGGGGGCCGGGGGGGTGTGCGCACATGATGTGTGATGGGTGCTGGTACTTGGCCCTTATATTGGCCCCCTATCCCTCATCAAACCTCGAGAACTCACACCCCCTTAAAGAGCATTTGAGATTTTATAGGTTTGTTGCCAGTAGCAATTAAAGTGTCTGAAATAGGGACACTTTTTTCAAACGGTCACAAAATCTTCTCCACCTCGAGTTTTTAGCTGAATTGTTTTGTGCATGCCAACAAAAATACAAGGATCACCTCTACCAAATTTGGGGCCAAAACTCTTTCTAAAAAAATTTTAAAAAATCTCGAGCCGTTGAAAGTTTCAAAAATCGTGAAAAATAGAAAACGGGTCGTCTTGCCACGAAACTTCACATGAAGGCTTAGGGGACCATTGTATGAATTTACAAGCCATGAAAATGGCATTGGCATGGCAGAAATATGAAGATGTGCTTGAACCCACCTACCACCCATTTGATCCCCAGCTTGCGCATCCTGCCTCTCTGGTCGGTTGAGCGACCGAACGCTCATTTCATGGGTTGACTTAGGCATACAGAGTTCATCTTCAGTCTAAGCATATGGAGTTCATTCCCAGTCTAAGATTAGACCGGATCGAGAGTTACCGCTGCACGCAGAGAGGATCGAACCGATCCCCAACTTGCGCATTCTGCCTCTCCGACCAGCTGAGCGCCCATACGCCCGTTTTGTGGGTTGGCTTAGGCATAGGGAGTTCATTCCATGTCTAAGCCCCAGTTGAACTGAGGGTTATGGTAGCAGGACCGACAGCAGGATCGGCAGCACGCAGAAGGGGACCGGGTTTATCCCCAGCTTGCGCATTATGCCTCTCTGGCCGGCTGAGCTCTCGCATGCTCGTTTCGTGGGTTGACTTAGGCATACGGAGTTCATTCCTAGTCTAAGATTAGACCGGATCGAGGGTTGCAGTAGCAGGATCGACAGCACGCAGAGGGGAACCGGGTCGATCCCCGGCTTGCGCATTCTGGCTCTCCGATCGACTGAATGCTAGCACACCCGTTTCGTGGGTTGGCTTAGGCATAGAGAGTTCATTCAATGTCTAAGCCCCAGTAGGATCGAGGGTTTTTGCAGTAGGACCGGTAGCATGCTGAGGGGGATCGGGCCGATACCTGGCTTGCGCATTATACCTTTTCGGTTTGCTCAGCGCCCGCAAGCTCGTTTCATGGGTTGACTTAGGCATACAGAGTTCATTCCCAGTCTAAGATCAGACCGGACTGATGGTTGTGGCAGCAGGATCGATATTACATAGGGGGGATCGAGCCGATCCTCGACTTGTGCATTCTGCCTCTCCGACCGGGTGCACACCCGTACACTCGTTTCGTGGGTTCGCTTAGGCATACGGAGTTCATTCCATGTCTAAGCATGCGGAGTTCATTCCCAGTCTAAGATCGGACCAGACCGAGGGTTGCGACAGCAAGACCAGCAGCAGGATCAACAGCACATAAGGGGAACCGAGCCGATCCCCAGCTTGCGTATTCTTCCTCTCAGGCCGACTGAGCACCCGCACGCTTGTTTCATGGGTTGGCTTAGGCATGCGGAGTTCATTCCATGTCTGAGCCCCAGTTAGACCGAGGGTTGTGACAGTAGGACCGACAGTAGGATCGACAGCACGGAGAGGGGGACCAGGCTGATCCCTGACTTGCACATTAGGCATACGTAGTTCATCCCCAGTCTAAGCATAAGGAGTTAATTCCCAGTCTAAGATCCGATCAAACCGAGGGTTTTGGCAGCAAGATCGGTAACACGCAGGGGGGACCAGGTCGATCCCTGGTTTTTGCATTCTGCCTCTCCAGCCGGCTGAGTGCCCGCATGCCCGTTTCATGGGTCGACTTAGGCATAGGGAGTTCATTCCATGTCTAAGCCCCAGTCGGACCGAGGGTTGTGGCAGCGGGACCGACAGCACATAGAGGGGGACCAAGCTGATCCATGGCTTGCGCATTATGCCTCTTCGGCCGGCTCAGCACCTGCATGCTCTTTTCGGGGGTTGACTTATGCATACAGAGTTCATTCCCATTCTAAGATTGGATCGGGCCAATCCCTGGCTTGTGCATTCTACCTCTCCGGCCGGCTGAGCATCCGCACGATCATTTCATGGGTTGGCTTAGGCGTACGGAGTTTATTCCATGTCTAAGCATATGGAGTTCATTCCCAGTCTAAGATTTTGAGCCACAGTGCACATGTTGGGCTCAGGCATGTGCTGGTGCCATATTTTTTTCGCCCTGGGCACCATCATCGGAGCACCCCCGGAGAGCCTAACCGGCGGCTTTGGGGGTTCCGACCATTGGGGGGGCCAGGGTGTGCGCACATGATGTGCGATGGGGGCTGGTACTTGGCCCTTATATTGGCTCCCTATCCCTCATCAAACCTCAAGAACTCACACCCCCTTAAAGAGCATTTGAGATATTTTAGGTTTGCTACCAGTAGCATTAAAGTGTCTGAAATGGGTACACTTTTTTCAAACGGTCACAAAATCTTCTCCGCTTCGAATTTTTAGCTGAATTTTTTTGTGCTTGCCAACAAAAATACAAGGATCATTCTACCAAATTTGGGGACAAAACTCTATCTAAAAAATTTTTAAAAAATCCCGAACCGTAAAAAGTTTCAAAAATCATGAAAAATAGAAAACGGGTCGTCTTGCCACGAAACTTCACAAGAAGGCTTATGGGACCATTGCATGAATTTACAAGCCATAAAAATGGCATTGGCAGGGCAGAAATATGAAGATATGCTTGAACCCACCTACCACCCATTCGATCCCTGGCTTGCGCATCCTGCCTCTCTGGTCGGCTGAGCGACCGCACGCTCGTTTCGTGGATTGACTTAGGCATACGGAGTTCATCCCCAGTCTAAGCATACAAAGTTCATTCCCAGCCTAAGCTCAGACCGGGTTGAGGGTTGCGACAGCAGTAGCACACAAGAGGGACCGGGCCGATCCCCGGCTTGCGCATTCTGCCTCTCCGGCCGACTGAACGCCCGCACGCTTGTTTCGTGGGTTGGCTTAGGCATTCATTCCATGTCTAAGCATATGGAGTTCATTCCCAGTCTAAGATTTTGAGCCATGGTGCACATGCTGGACTCGGGCATGTGCTGGTGCCGCATTTTTTTTGCCTGGGGCACCATCGTCGGAGCACCCCCAGAGAGCATAACCGACGGATTTGGAGGTTCCAACGATTGGGGGGCCAGGGGGTGTGCGCACATGATGAGCGATGGGGGCAGGTACTTGGCCCTTATATTGGCCCCCTATCCCTCATCAAACCTCGAGAACTCACACCCTCTTAAGGAGCATTTGAGATTTTATAGGTTTGCTACCAGTAGCCATTAAAGTGTCTGAAATGGGGACACTTTTTTCAAACGATCACAAAATCTTCTCCACTTCGAGTTTTTAGCTGAATTTTCTTGTACATGCCAACAAAATTACAAGGATCATCTCTACTAAATTTGGGGAGAAAAAGTTTTCTAAAAAATTTTGAAAAAATCTCAAACCGTAAAAAGTTTCAAAAATCATGAAAAATAGAAAACGGGTCGTCTTGCCACGAAACTTCACAAAAAGGCTTAGGGGGAGCATTGTATGAATTTACAAGCCATAAAAATGGCATTGGCATGGCAGAAATATGAAGATGTGCTTGAACCCACCAACCACCCGTTTGATCCTCGGCTTACGCATCCTGCCTCTCTGGTCGGCTGAGCACCCGCACGCTCGTTTCGTGGGTTGACTTAGGCATATGGAGTTCATCCCCAGTCTAAGCATACGGAGTTCATTCCCAATCTAAGATCAGACCGGACCAAGGGTTACGACAGCAGGAGCACGCAGGAGGGACCGGGTCGATCCCCGGCTTGTGCATTCTGGCTCTCCGACCGACTGAGCGCCCGCACGCCCATTTCGTGGGTTGGGTTAGGCATAGGGAGTTCATTCCATGTCTAAGCCCTAGCCAGATCGAGAGTTGTGGCAGTAGGACTGACAGCACGTAAAGGGAGACCGGGTCGATCCCTGACTTGTGCATTATGCTTTACCGACCGGCTCAGCGCCTGTACGCTCATTTCATGGGTTGACTTTGGCATACGAAATTCAATCCCAGTCTAAGATCAGACCAGATCGAGGGTTGCAGTAGCAAGATCAACAACACATAGGAGGGGACTGGGCCGGTCCCCAGCTTTCGCATTCTACCTCTCTGATCGGTTGAACGCCCGTACGCTCGTTCTGTGGGTTGGCTTAGGCATACGGAGTTCATTCCATGTCTAAGCATACAGAGTTCATTCCCGATCTAAGATTGGACCGGACCGAAGGTTGTGGTAGCAGGACCAGCAGCAGGATCGACAGCACGCAGGGGGGATCGGGTCGATCCTTGGCTTGCGCATTCTGCCTCTCCGGTCGGTTGAGCACCCGCACGCTCATTTCGTGGGTTGGCTTAGGCATACAGAGTTCATTTCATGTGTAAGCCCCAGTCGGACCGAGGTTGTGGCAGCAGGATCGATAGTGGGATCGATAGCATGTAGAGGGGGACCGGGTTGATCCCCGGCTTGCGCATTATGCCTCTTCGACCGGCC
The DNA here is from genome assembly GCF_002303985.1 of Durio zibethinus. Next base: position 28,063,595 of record NW_019167826.1, on the reverse strand, counting down.
TCTCCGACTGGCTGAGCGCACGCACGCTCGTTTCGTGGGTTGACTTAGGCATATAGAGATCATCCCCAGTCTAAGCATACAGAGTTCATTCCCAGTCTAAGATTTTAAGCCACAGTGCACATGCTGAGCTCGAGCAAGTGCTGGTGAGGCATTTTTATTGCTCGGGGCACCATCACCAGAGCATTGCCGGAGCATCGCCGGAGAGCCTAACCGACGGCATTGGGGGTTCCGACGATTGGGGAGGCCGGGGGGGTGTGCGCACATGATGTGCGATGGGTGCTGGTACTTGGCCCTTATATTGGCTCCCTATCCCTCGTCAAACCTCGAGAACTCACACCCCCTTAAAGAGCATTTGAGATTTTGTAGGTTTGCTGCCAGTAGCCATTAAAGTGCTTGAAATGGGGACACTTTTTTCAAACGGTCACAAAATCTTCTCCACTTCGAGTTTTTAGCTGAATTTTTTTGTGCATGCCAACAAAAATACAAGGACACCTCTACCAAATTTGGGGACAAAACACTTTCTAAAAAAATTTTAAAAAATCCTGAACTACAAAAAGTTTTGAAAATCATGAAAAATAGAAAATGGGTCGTCTTGCCATGAAACTTCACATGAAGTCTGAGTGTCAGCACGCCCGTTCCGTGGGTTGGCTTGGCATAGGGAGTCCATTCCATGTCAAAGCCCCAGCCGGACCGAGGGTTGTGGCAGCGGGACTGGTAGCACGTTGAGGGGGATCGGGCCGATCCTCGGCTTGCGCATTATGCCTCTTCGAACGGCTCAACGTCTGCACGCTCGTTTTATGGGTTGACTTATGCATACAGAGTTCATTCCCAATCTAAGATCAGACTGGATTAAGGGTTGCGGCAGAAAGATCGATAGCACGTGGGGGGGGACCCAACCAATCCCTCACTTGCACATTCTACCTCTTCAGCTGGCTGAGCGCCCGCACGCTTGTTTCGTGGCTTGGCTTAGGCATACGGAGTTCATTCCATGTGTAAGCATATGGAGTTCATTCCCAGTCTAAGATTTTGAGCCATGGTGCACATGCTGGGCTCGGGCATGTGTTGGTGCTGCATTTTTTTTGCCCGGGGCACCATCGTCGGAGAGCCTAACCAGCGGTATTGGGGGTTCCGGTGATTGGGGGACCGGGGGGTGTGCGCACATGATGTGCGATGGGTGCTGGTACTTGGCCCTTATATTGGCGACCTATCCCTCATCAAACCTCGAGAACTCACACCCCCTTAAAGAGCATTTGAGATTTTATAGGTTTGCTACCAGTAGCTATTAAAGTGTCTGAAATGGGGACACATTTTTCAAACGATCACAAAATCTTCTCCACTTCGAGTTTTTAGCTGAATTCTTTTGTGCATGCCAAAAAAAATACAAGGATCACCTCGACCAAATTTGGGGACAAAACTCTTTCTAAAAAAATTTTAAAAAATCCCGAACAGTAAAAAGTTTCAAAAATCATGAAAAATAGAAAACGGGTCGTCTTGCCATGAAACTTCACGTGAAGGCTTAAGGGACCATTGTATGAATTTACAAGCCATAAAAATGGCATTGGCATGGCTGAAATATGAAGATGTGCTTCAGCCCACCTACCACCCATTCGATCCCTGACTTACGCATCCTGCCTTTCTGGTTGGCTGAGTGCCCGCACGCTCGTTTCGTGGGTTGACTTAGGCATACGGAGTTCATCCCCATTCTAAGCATATGGAGTTCATTCATAGTCTAAGATCGGACCAGACTGAGGGTTGCAGCAGCAGGATCGGTAGCACGCAGGGGGGACCGAGTCGATCTCCGGCTTGCGCATTCTACCTCTCCGGTCGGCTGAGTCTCCGCACGCCCGTTTCATGGGTTGGCTTAGGCATAGGGAGTTCATTCCATGTCTAAGCCCCAACTGGACTGAGGGTTGTGGCAGCTGGACTGAGGGTTGTGGCAGCTGGACTGGCAGCACACAGAGAGGGACCGGGCCGATCCCCAGCTTGCGCATTATGCCTCTCCTGCCAGCTCAGTGCTCGTATGCTCATTTCATGGGTTGACTTAAGCAAACAAAGTTTATTCCCAATATAAGATCAGATCAGATCGAGGGTTACAGTAGCAGTATCAACAGCATGCAGGGGGGACCAGGTCGATCCACGGCTCGTGCATTCTACCTTTTCGACCGGCTGAATGCTCGTACACTCGTTTCATTGGTTGCCTTAGGCATACGGAGTTCATTCCATGTCTAAGCATACGGAGTTCATTCTAGTCTAAGATTGGACCAGATCGCGGGTTACGGTAGTAGGACCAGCAGCAGGATCGATAGCACATAGTGGGGATCGGGCCGATCCCCGGCTTGTGCATTTTGCGTCTCCGACCGATTGAGCGCCTGCACGCTCATTTCGTGGGTTGGCTTAGGCATACGAAGTTCATTCCATGTCTAAGCCCCAGCCGAACCGAGGGTTGTGGTAGCAGGACTGGCATCGGGATCAGCAACATGCAGAGGGGGACCGGGCTAATCCTCGACTTACATATTATGCCTCTCCATCTGGCCTCTCCGGCCGGCTGAGCATCCGCACGCTTGTTTCATGGGTTGACTTAGGCATACGGAGTTCATCCCTAGTCTAAGCATACGGAGTTCATTCCCAGTCTAAGATTGGATCAGACCGAGGGTTACGGTAGCAGGATCGGTAGCACGTAGGGGGACCGGGCCGATCCCTGACTTGTGCATTCTGCCTCTCCGACCGACTGAGGGCCCGCACGTCCATTTCGTAGGTTAGCTTAGGCATAGGGAGTTCATTCCATGTCTAAGCCCCAGCCGGATCGAGGGTTGTGGCAGTGGGAGTGACAGCATGCAGTAGGGGACCAGGCCGATCCCCGGCTTGTGCATTATGCCTCTCCGGTCGGCTCAATGCCCGCATGCCCATTTCGTGGGTTAACTTTGGCATACGGAGTTCATTCCCAGTCTAAGATCGGATCGGACCAAGGGTTGCAACAGCAAGATCGACAGCACGTAGAGGGGACCGAGTCGATCCCCGGCTTATGCATTTCGCCTCTCCGGCCGACTGAGCACCCGCACGCTCGTTTCATGGGTTGGCTTAGGCATACGGAGTTCATTCCATGTCTAAGCCCCAGTCGGACCGAGGGCTGTGACAGCAAGACCGACAGCAGGATCGGCAGCACGCAAAGGGGGACCGAGCTGATCCCCAGCTTACGCATTATGCCTCTCCGTCTGACCTCTTCGGTCGGTTGAGCTCCCGCACGCTCGTTTCATGGGTTGACTTAGGCATACAGAGTTCATCCCCAGTCTAAGCATACAGAGTTCATTCCCAGTCTAAGATCAGATCAGATCGAGGGTTACGGCAGTAGGATCGGTAGCATACAAGGGGGACCGAGCTGATCCCCAGCTTACTCATTGCCAACTGAGTGCCCGCACGCTCGTTTCATGGGTTGGCTTAGCCATACGAATTTCATTCCATCTTTAAGCCCCGGCCAGACCGAGGGTTGTGGCAGGAGGACCGGCAGCACGCAGAGGGGGATCGGGCTGATCCCTGGCTTGCACATTATGCCTCTCTGATCGATCTCTCCGGTCGACTGAGCGCCCGCACGCTCGTTTCATGGGTTGACTTAGGCACACAGAGTTCATCTCCAGTCTAAGCATATGGAGTTCATTCCCAGTCTAAGATCGGACCGGTTCGAGGGTTGCGGCAGCAGGATTGGTTGTACACAGGGGGGACCGGGCCGATCCCTGGCTTGCGCATTCTACCTCTTGGGCCGACTGAGCGCCCGCACGCCCGTTTCATGGGTTGGCTTAGGCTTAGCGAGTTCATTCCATGTCTAAGCCCCAGCCAGACTGAGGGTTGTGGCAGTGGGATCGGTAGCACACAGCGGGGGATCGGGCTGAACCCCAGATTGCGCATTATGCCTCTTCGGCCGGCTCAGCGCCTGTACACTCGTTTCGTCGGTTGACTTTATGCATACGAAGTTCATTCCCAGTCTAAGATCAGATTGAATCGGTGGTTGTAGCAGCAGGATCGACAACAAGCAGGGGCGGACCGGGCTGATCCCCAGCTTGCACATTCTGCCTCTCCGACCGACTGAGCGCCCGCACGCTCGTTTCGTGGGTTGGCTTAGGCATACGGAGTTCATTCCATGTCTAAGCATACGGAGTTCATTCCCAGTGCAAGATTTTGAGCCACGGTGCACATGCTAGGCTCGGGCATGTGCTGGTGCCGCATTTTTTTTGCCCAGGGCACCATCACCGGAGCATCGCCGGAGAGCCTAACCGACGGCTTTGAGGGTTTGACGATTGGGGGGGCCGGGGGGTGTGTGCACATGATGTGCGATGGGTGCTGGTACTTGACCCTTATATTGGCCCCCTATCCCTCATCAAACCTGGAGAAATCACACCCCCTTAAAGAGCATTTGAGATTTTATAGGTTTGCTGCCAGTAGCCATTAAAGTGTCTGAAATGGGGACACTTTTTTCAAACGGTCACAAAATCTTCTCCACTTCCACTTTTTAGCTGAAGTTTTTTGTGCATGCTAAGAAAAATACAAGGATCATCTCTACCAAATTTGGGGACAAAAGTCTTTCTAAAAAAATTTTAAAAAATCCCAAACCGCAAAAAGTTTCAAAAATCATGAAAAATAGAAAACGGGTCGTCTTGCCACGAAACTTCACATGAAGGCTTAGGGGACCATTGTATGAATGTACAAGCCATACAAATGGTATTGGCATGGCAAAGATATGAAGATGTGATTGAACCCACCTACCATCCGTTCGATCCCTGGCTTGCGCATCCTGCCTCTTTGGTCGGCTAAGGGCTCGCACGCTCGTTTCGTGGGTTGACTTAGGCATACAGGAGTTCATCCCCAGTCTAAGCATATAGAGTTCATTCCCAGTCTAAGATCAAACTGGACCAAGGGTTGCAATAGCAGGATCGACAGCACCTAGGGGGGACCGGGTCAATCCCCGACTTGCGCATTCTGCCTCTCTGGCCGACTGAGGGCCCGCACGCCCGTTTCGTGGGATGGCTTAGGCATAGTGAGTTCATTCCATGTCTAAGCCCTAGCCGGACCAAGGGTTATGGTAGCGGGACCGACAGCACGCAGCGGAGGATCGGGCCGATCCTCGGCTTGCGCATTATGCCTCTCCGATCGGCTCAACGCCCGCACACATGTTTCATGGGTTGACTTAGGCATACGGAGTTCATTCCCAGTCTAAGATCGGACCAGACCGAAGGTTGCGACAGTAGGATCGACAGCACGCAGGGGGGGACCGGGTCGATCCCCAGCTTGCATATTCTGCCTCTCCAGCTGGCTGAGCGCCCGCACGTTCGTTTCATGTGTTGGCTTAGGCATACAGAGTTCATTCCATGTCTAAGCAGACGAAGTTTATTCCCAATCTAAGATCGGACCGAACCGAGGGTTGTGGCAGTAGTACCAACAGCAGGATCGGTAGCACGCAGGAGGGACCGGGCCGATCCTCGCTTGCGTATTCTGCCTCTCCGATCGGTTAAGTGCCCACACACTCATTTCATGGGTTGGCTTAGGCATACGGAGTTCATTCCATGTCTAAACCCCAGTCGGACCGAGGGTTATGGCAGCAGGACCGGCAGTGGGATCGGTAGCAGGCAGAGAGAGACCGGGTTGATCCCCAGATTATGCATTATGCCTCTCCGACTGGCCTCTTCGATCGACTGAGTGCCCACACGCTCATTTCATGGGTTGACTTAGGCATACGGAGTTCATCCCCAGTCTAAGCATACAAGTTCATTCCCAATATAAGATCGGACCGGACCGAGGGTTACGACGACAGGATTGGCAGCACGCAGAGGGGACCAAGCTGATCCCCAGCTTGCGCATTCTGCTTCTTCGGCCGGTTGAGCGCCCGTACACCCGTTTCATGGGCTGGCTTAGGCATAGGGAGTTCATTCCATTTCTAAGCCCCAGCCAGACTGAGGGTTGTGGCAGTGGGACCGGCAGCATGCAGAGGGGGATCAGGCCGATCCCTGGCTTGCACATTATGTCTCTTCGGCTGACTCAACACCCGCACGCTCGTTTCGTGGGTTGACTTTATGCATACAGAGTTCATTCCCAGTCTAAGATCAGACCAAATCGAGGGTTACGGTAGCAGGATCGACATCTCACAGGAGGGATCGGGCCGATCCCCGGCTTGCGCATTCTACCTCTCTGATCGACTGAACACCTGTACGCTCGTTTCATGGGTTGGCTTAGGCATACGGAGTTCATTCCCAGCCTAAGATTTTGAGCCACGGTGCACATGCTGGGCTCGGGCATGTGCTGGTGCCGCATTTTTTTTACCCGGGGCACCATCATCGGAGCATCACCGGAGCATCGCCGGAGAGCCTAACCGACGGCATTGGGGGTTTCAGCGATTGGGGGGGCCGGGGGGTGTGCACACATGATGTGCGATGGGTGCTGCTACTTATGTCACGGGCTCCGACCTTAGACTCAGAAATCGTGCGGCCTTAGGCTTGGAATCTCCTCCTTTATGCCTAAGTCAGCCTAAAACACAAGCGTACGGGCACAAGAACAACGGGAAGGGCTGATTACGCAAGTTAAAGAGAAACAGGATAAGAAGGCAGAATTCTGGAAATGCTCTTGTATTCACTGAAATAGAAGTGTTTGATGGTGTACAAACAAGGGAGGAGCAGCCCTCTATTTATAGTTGAGGCTCCAGCTTACACTTAATGGCAATATCCCTAGAATAAAGGCTAAAATCATGGGATTATACAGATTACAATTAATCAGGATGCTAACTCCTGATTTTTAGGGTCAACCAAATCTGTCAGGATGTTGCTGCTAATCCTGCCTGCTTCCAGAAGCTTCCCTTGCGTGTCTAGCACCTTGGGCCCTTTTGGATGTGGTACGGGTAGCTTGTATGCCAAGCCTTGGTCTCACGGGTTGGCCTGCAAGTTGGTCGGGCATTCTAAACTCGTTTGCTAGGCTTTGCACGTAGATACTCGCTAGCACGCCTGGTCTGCGGGCCTCAACCTTTGGCTCGCCTGTTGGTGCGCCTGATGTGCCTGGCACGCCCGCCCAGGGTGTGACATTCTCCCTCACCTGATTGCACAACGCCCTCATTGCATCTTCTACATGGTACTGCCTGATCTGGTCCCCGAACTGCCATAAGTCATCTGCTA
>NW_019167826.1:27983995-28055447 GCF_002303985.1 Durio zibethinus | reverse complement strand
TTTCTAAAAAAATTTTAAAAAATCCCGAAACCGTAAAAAGTTTTGAAAATCGTGAAAAATAGAAAACGGGTCGTCTTGCCACGAAACTTCACATGAAGGCTTAGGGACCATTGTATGAATTTGCAAGCCATAAAAATGGCATTGGCATGGCAAAAATATGAATATGTGCTTGAACCACCTACCACCTGTTCGATCCCCGGCTTCGCATCTGCCTCTCTGGTCGGCTGAGCGCTCGTACGCTCGTTTCATGGGTTGACTTAGGAATACGGAGTTCATCCCCAGTCTAAGCATACGGAGTTCATTCCCAGTCTAAGATCGATTGGACTGAGGGTTGCGACAGTAGGATCAACAACACACAGGGGGGATCGGGCCGATCCCCGGCTTGTACATTCTGTCTCTTCGACCGGCTGAGCACCCGTACGCCCGTTTCATGGGTAGGCTTAGGCATAGGGAGTTCATTCCATGTCTAAGCCCCAACCAGACCGAGGGTTATGGCAGCGGGACTGACAGCACGCAGAAGGGGACCGGGTCGGTGCCCGGTGTCATGGACTAAGCTTTCTCTCAGCAAGCAATAGACCGTGCAGTGCTTGAATGGGCGCTCCCCAACCAAGTCAACCTTCAATAGATCGATATCTGAACAAATAACCATAAGCCATGGTTAGTCCCTAGCATTCACAATATGACACAATATATCGAGATCGATCTCAAGCACACACACGAGAAGGTATATTCGCATCGAGAAAAAGAAAAAACACATTGAGGTAACAATCGAGACATTAAATCGGGGTAAGTTTTATTGTAGTCAAGAATCATACATCGGGACCTCCCACCATCACCAGGGCAAGGGCAGCCCTTGGTGGGTGGCCTAGGCTCACATAGCAACCGGTGAGATAGCTAAACACTACGTTGTCAGCTCACCCCCTAAAGAGGCCTTAGAGATTTTAGAAGCTTATGCTACAGTAACCATTATAATGTTTGAAATGGGGACACTTTTCCTAGCACAAGGGATCTACCCGGCCATGGCCCTATACATGGGTGGCTTATGGCAACTAAGTCCCGGTCATGGCCCTAGACAAGGTTGGCTTATGACATCCTCCCCCACCTATTCTATCAACGTCCTCATCGACTTGCTGGCTTGAAATTCTTTGATCTTCCTTTGAAATCTCTGGAGGTCGTGTTCTCTCTCCCAACTAGTTTCTTCTAGTCCTAATCCCTCCCACTTCACTAAGTACTTCTGAACTAGTCTTTGAGATATCTTGGTTTCCCTATCAGCTAAGATCTCTTCGACTCGACGCTCTGAGGGTGGCTTCATGGTGATGGCAGCTCTGGTTGGCTATCTTTGGCTAGCATCTATAGGATCTACATGGAAAGGTTTCAGGTTGCTCACATGAAATACTGGGTGCACCTTCATCCATTTTGGTGGGTCGATTTTGTAAGAAGCATTCCCCACCTTGGAAAGGACCCTTACTAGACTTTCATATTTATGCACCAGTCTACGATCTCTCTTTTCAAGAACCTGGTTTGTTCAGGAACTAGTCGGACAAGAACCAAATCACCAACTTGAAATTATTGAGCCCTACGACCCTTCTCTGCCCATTTCTTCATCCACTTTGATGCTTTCTCCAGGTAGGCTTGTGCAATCTCTGTGTTTTGTTTCCACTCCTTGATGAGATTGAAGGCTCTCAAATTTTTTCCTCTATATTGTTCCAAGGAAGTGTGGGGTAGCCTTGGTAATTGTCTAGTGACCACCTCAAATGGGCTCTTATTGGTGGAAGAGCTTTTGTTGGAATTAAAGCAGAGTTGAGCCATGTCCAATAATGAAGGCCAGTCTTTCTGATTGGCTTGAACAAAGTGCCTCAAGTATTCCTCTAATAATCTATTGAACTGTTTCATTTGACCATCGATTTGAAGGTGATAGCTTAAGGAGATGTTGAGTTGGGACCCCAATATCTTGAAAAGTTCTCTCTAGAAGGACCCCGTGAATCTCGGATCTCGATCGCTAATAATGTTTTGAGGGAGGCCCCAGTATTTGACCACTTGTTTGAACCAATAGTCGAGCTATGTCTTCCGCTGTGCAATACTTATGAGCGGGAATGAATGTGGTGTACTTAGAAAATCGGTCAATCACCACCAAAATAGCTCCAAGGTCACCAACCTTGGGTAGGCTCAAAATTAAATCGAGGGAGATGCTTTCCCACAGTTTGGCGGGTACTGGTAGTGGTTCAAGCATGCCTGTAGGTTTTCCTCCTTTCAACCTTGTCTTGTTGGCAAATGAAGTAAGTCTCATACAGTCCATCACAAAAGTCAAACTTCGCTAAAAATTCCTACCACCTAGCTTGTTTTACTGTAAGCCTTGGTTGGGTGAGAAAATGGCTAACAGCCGCATTGTCTGTCTTCACGACAAAGTGTGAACCCAACAAGTAATGTTGCCAAGCCCTCAAGCAATGAACCACCACTAGGAGTTCTTTTTCTTGGGCCGTATATTTCCTTTCAGCTTCACTAGCTTCCTACTTTCAAACGCTACCGGTTGATGTTGTTGCAAAAGCACTCCTCCAATAGCAAAATCAGATGCATCCGTCTGAACTTTGAAAGGCTTTTCAGTATCAGAGAGAGCTAAGATGGGATCCTTCATAATAGCATCTTTCAATCCCTCGAAGGCCTCTTGGCACTCACTCATCCAACACCATTTATGCTTCTTCTTCAATAACTCTGTGAGGGTCGTGGTCTTGCGAGAGTACCCTTCCACAAACCTTCTATAATAGTTGGCTAGTCCCAAAAATGAGCAGAGCTCACTAATATTCTTTGGTGTTATCCACTCCTTGATGGCCCTAACCTTTTCCATGTCCATTCGAATGTGGCCACGTTCGACAATGTGACCGAGAAAATGGATTTGGGTCTGAGCAAATGCACACTTCTCCTTTTTTACGTATAACTGGTGGTCCTATAATCTTTGAAGTACCTAGCGCAGGTGTTCTTGATGTTCTTCCAAGGTGGAGCTATATACCATTATATCATCTAAATAGATGACTACAAATTTATCTAGGTAGTCATGGAATACCTGATTCATCAATGTACAAAATGTGGTAGGAGCATTGGTCAGTCCAAAGGGCATAACAAGAAATTCAAATGCACCATACCGTGTCACACAAGTGGTCTTTGGCTCATCTCCCTCAATGATTCTGACCTAATGGTAGCCAGATCTTAGGTCCAATTTAGGGAAGTACTTGGCCCGGCTCAATTGATCAAACAAGTCTGCTATAAGGGGGATGGGATATTTGTTTCTTACGGTGACTTTGTTCAGGGTCCTGTAGTCAACACATAATCGTAAACTTCCATCATGCTTCTTCTAAAATAGCACTGGCACTATGAAAGGAGCCTTTGATGGTCTGATGAACCCGACTTGTAGCAGCTCATCTAACTATTTTCTTAGTTTGGCCAACTCTAGTGGGGCCATGCGGTAAGAAGCTCTAGCAGGGGGTTTCGCTCCTGGGAGGAGCTCAATTTCATGGTCCACTGCTCGTCGAGGGGGTAGAACCTTAGGCAACATCTCTGGCATCACCTCTTCGAATTCTTCCAACATTTTTCCCATACCATCAGGTATTGGTTCTACTTTTGACCCTTCTTTGTAGATCGGCACAGCCACAAAGGAGGGTTCCCTTCTCTTTACCCCTTTCTTGAATTGCAAAGTTGAAATCATTTTCTTCCCACTCTTTGGTAAGATGTTGGCTGGCACCACACATGGGTTTTCCCCTAAGAACAACAAGCAGCTAGCGGCGGGGATAGGGATGACCTGACCCAACATCATGAAGTCCAATCCGAGAACAACATCAAAGTCATCCATGGGGGAAACTGTAAAGTCTACCTTCCCTTCCCATGGCCCCAATCGGGTTGTCATACTCTTGGAGCTTCCACTGATCATAAAGGCTGGCGAGTTGACCGCCTTCATTCATCCACAATCTTTACTAATCTGAAGACCACACCTTTTTGCTTCTTCTGGTGTGATGAAAGTGTCGGTTGCACCCGTATCCACCATAGCCTTAGTGGCTTTCTCATTGATCTTCAAGTTCACATACATCAAGCCTCTACTCTGCTCTTTCTTTATAGTGTTCAGTTGGGTGCAGAGGGCATTGAGGAACTTTATTGAACCCATCCTGGATGGCTCCTCTTCAGCTTCTTCAACGCTCTCTAGCACTTTTACGGACTCTTGAGATGAGGTCCTTAAGGCATTAAGGGCTCCCCTGTGCGGGCATTCAGCCACTCGATGCGGCCCCTTACAAAGAAACCAAGCTAGCGGTTGCCTAGGCTTGAAAATCCTTGTGTTACTTGTCTTGGGTTAGGTACTATCTCAACCAAAGGACCTCCTGTCTGATCCCCCACTGAAGGGCCAGTCCAACCTGGTCATCTTTCCCCACTCCCAAAGTTGAAGCTACTGCCAGCTGATTGAGGATTTTTCTATTTTGAAGAGCCATCATTGTAATCATGAAGACGTTCAGCTGCAGCGATGGCCATGGCCACATCTTGCACTTTCTGCCTTTGTAGTTTTATCCTTACCCAAGGCTTGAGGCCCTTAAGAAAATAGAACATCTTGTCCTTTTTGGACATGTCCCGAATATCCAACATCAGGGTAGAAAAGCTCCTTACAAACTCTCGCACTGTTCCTGTTTGCACCAATTCTTGAAGTCTCCTTTGAGCCATATACTCCACATTCTCAAGGAAAAATTGGTTTTTCAATTCTCTTTTTGGATCTGTCCAAGTCTTAATCGGGCACTCGTCATCGACAAACTTGGAGCGCCACCATAGCTTGGCATCCCCTGCGAGGTACATCGATGCCATTGCTACCTTGTCTTCCTCTGAATAGCTCAGAAGTACTACTCCATGTCAAATAAGAAATTTTCAAGTTCTTTAGCATCCCTTGCCCCCTCATAGCATCGAGGCTCCAGCACCTTGGGCCTTTTTCCCCTTTCCATTGATCTCAAACCTGATCTAGCCACAGCCATTTGTAGGATGCTCACCTGTGCTCTGAGCTCCTCAAACTCATTTTGGAGAATGTTCAAGGCATCTCTAGCCTCTTCGTTCACATTGCGGAGAGTATCAGACAACTCTTGCTGGGTTGTCTTGATCTCCCTCACTCGGTCTTTAGTCGCCATATGAGTTTTCATTGCGGCCACCACGGCCTCAAGTTCCTAATTCTCTATTGATGATTGGGTCCACCACTTGTGGCCATCTCATCCATTTTTCTAGCACTTCTCAACCGTGCTCTGATACCATGTGTCACGGACTAAGCTTTCTCTCAGCAAGCAATAGACCGTGCGGCACTTGAATGGGTGCTCCTAACCAAGTTAGCCTTCAATAGATCGATATCTGAACAAAAAACCATAAGCCATGGTTAGTCCCAAGCATTCACAATAAGACACAATATATCGAGATCGATCTCAAGCACACACACAAGAAGGCATATTCGCATCGAGAAAAAGAAAAACACATCGAGGCAACAATCGGGACATTCAATTGGGGTGAGTTTTATTATAGTCAGGAATCATACATCAGGACCTCCCACCATCACCAGGGCTAGGGGGTAGCCCTTGGTGGGTGGCCTAGGCTCGCATAGCATTTCCAGTCTAGGATCGGACCAGATCGAGGGTTGCGGTAGTAGGATCAACAGCACGCAAGGGGGACTGGGCCAATCCCCAGCTTAAGCATTCTACCTCTCCGATCGGCTGAGCGCCCGCACGGTCGTTTCGTGGGTTGGTTTAGGCATACAAAGTTCATTCCATGTCTAAGCATACGAAGTTCATTCCCAGTCTAAGATCGGATTGGACTGAGGGTTACGGTAGTAAGACTAGCAGCAGGATCGACAGCATATAGGGGGGACTGGGTTGATCCCCGACTTATGCATTCTGCCTCTTCGACCAGCCTTTTCGACTGGCTAAGCACCCGTACGCTTGTTTCATGGGTTGACTTAGGCATACGGAGTTCATCCCCGGTTTAAGTATACGGAGTTCATTCCCAGTCTAAGATCAAATCGGATCAAGGGTTGTGGCTGCAGGATCGGCAGCACACAAGGGGGACCGAGCCAATCCCTGGCTTGCGTATTCTACCTCTTTGGCTGGCTGAACGATCGCACGCCTGTTTCGTGGGTTGGCTTAGGCATAGGGAGTTCATTTCATGTCTAAGCATACGGAGTTCATTCCCAGTCTAAGATCGGATCGGACCGAGGGTTATGGCAGCAGGACTAGTAGCAGAACTAGCTACAGGATCGATAGCACGTAGGGGGGATCGGGTCGATCCTCGACTTGTGCATTCTGCCTCTTCGATCGGCCTCTCCGATCGACTGAACGCCTGCAGGCTTCTTTCATGGGTTGACTTAGGCATACAGAGTTCATCCCTAGTCTAAGATTGAACTGGATCGAGGGTTGCGGCAGCAGGATCGGTAGCACGCAGGGGGGACGGGGCCAATCCCCGACTTGCGCATTCTGCCTCTTTGGCCGGCATGAGCGATCGCACGCCCGTTTTGTGGGTTGGCTTAGGCATAGGAAGTTCATTCCATGTCTAAGCCCCAGCCAGACCGAGAGTTGTGGTAGCAGGACTGGCAGCACACAGAGGGGGACCGGGTCGATCCTCGGCTTGCATATTCTACCTCTCCGATCGGCTGAGCACCCGCACGCTCATTTCGTGGGTTGGCTTAGCCATACGGAGTTCATTCCATGTCTAAGCATATGGAGTTCATTCCCAGTCTAAGAGTTTGAGCCACGGTGCACATGCTAGGCTCGAGCATGTGCTGGTGCCGCATTTTTTTCACACGGGGCACCATCATCGGAGCATTGTCGGAGCATCGCTGGAGAGCCTAACCGGTGGCATTGGGGGTTCTGACGATTTGGGGGGCCGGGCGGTGTGCGCACATGATGTACGATGGGTGCTAGTACTTGGCCTTTATATTGGCCCCCTATCCCTCATCAAACCTCGAGAACTCACACCCCCATAAAGAGCATTTGAGATTTTATAGGTTTGCTGCCAGTAGCCATTAAAGTATCTGAAATGGGGACACTTTTTTCAAACAGTCACAAAATCTTCTCCACTTCGAGTTTTTAGCTGAATTTTTTTGTGCATGCCAACAAAAATACAAGGATCACCTCTACCAAATTTGGGGCTAAAAATCTTTCTAAAAAAATTTTAAAAAATCCCGAATTGTAAAAAGTTTCAAAAATCATGAAAAATAGAAAACGGGTCGTCTTGCCATGAAACTTCACATGAAGGTGTAGGGGACCATTGTATGAATTTACAAGCCATAAAAATGGCATTGGCATGGCAGAAATATGAAGATGTGCTTGAACCCACCAACCACTCGTTCGATCCCCGGCTTGCGCATCCTGCCACTCTGGTCGGCTGAGCGTCCACACACTGATTTCGTGGGTTGACTTAGGCATATGGAGTTCATCCCTAGTCTAAGCATACGGAGTTCATTCCCTGTCTAAGATCGGATCGGACCGAGGGTTGCGGTAGTAGGATCGGCAGCACATAGGGGGGACCGGGTCGATCCCTGGCTTGCACACGCCCGTTTCATGGGTTGGCTTAGGCATAGGGAGTTCATTCCATGTCTAAGCGACAGCCGGACCGAGGGTTGTGGCAGCGGGACCGACAACACGCAGTGGGGGATCGGGCTGATCCCCGGCTTACACATTATGCCTCTTCGGCCGGCTCAGTGGCAGCACGCTCGTTTCGTAGGTTGACTTAGGCATACGAAGTTCATTCCCAGTCTAAGATCGGCCCAGACCGAGGTTGCGACAGCAGGATCGACAGCACGCAGGGGGGATTGGGTCGGATCCCGGCTTACGCATTCTGGCTCTAGCGCGGTTGAGCGCCCGCACGCTCGTTTCGTGGGTTGGCTTAGGCGTACGGAGTTCATTCCATATCTAAGCATATGGAGTTCATTCCCAGTATAGGATAAGACCAAACCGAGGGTTGCGGCAGCAGGACCAGCAACAGGATCAACAGCATGCAGGGGGGACAGGGCCGATCCTCAACTTGCGCATTCTGCCTCTCCGGCCTGCTGAGCGCTTGAACGCTCGTTTCGTGGGTTGGCTTAGTCATACGGAGTTCATTCCATGTCTAAACCCTAGCCAAATCGAGGGTTGTGGCAGCAGGACCTGTAGTGGGATCGACAGCACGTAGAGGGGGATCGGGCTGATCCCCGACTTGGGCATTATGCCTCTCCAGTCGACTCAGTGCCTGAACGCTTGTTTCGTGGTTGACTTAGGCATACGGTGTTCATTCCCAGTCTAAGATCAGACCGAAACGAGGGTTGTGGTAGTAGGATCGACAGCACGCTAGGGGGGACCGGGTTGATCCCTAGCTTGTGCATTCTGCCTCTCTGATCGGCTGAGCACCCGCATGCTCATTTCATGGGTTAACTTAGGCATACAGAGTTCATCCCTAGTCTAAGCATACGGAGTTCATTCCCAGTCTAAGATCGGATCGGACCGAGGGTTGTGGTAGTAGGATCGGCAGCACGTAGGGGGGATCGGGTCGATCCTCGGCTTGTGCACGCCCGTTTCATGGGTTGGCTTAGGCATAGGGAGTTCATTCCATGTCTAAGCCCTAGCCGGACCGAGGGTTGTGGTAGCGGGACTGACAACACGCAGAGGAGGATCGAGCCGATCCTCGACTTACGTATTTTACCTTTTCGGCCGGCTCAGCACCCGTACGCTCGTTTCATGGGTTGACTTAGGCATACGGAGTTCATTCCCAGTCTAAGATTGGACCGGACCGAGGGTTGCGATAGCAGGATCGACAGTAGCGGGGGGGATCGGGCCGTATCCCGGCTTGCGCATTCTGCCTCTCCGGTCAGTTGAGCACCCGTACGCTCGTTTCATGGATTGGCTTAGGCATACGGAGTTCATTCCATATCTAAGCATATGGAGTTCATTCCCAGTCTAGGATGGAACCGAACCGAGGGTTGCGGTAGCAGGACCAGCAGCAGGATCGACAGCATGCAGGGTGGACAGGGCCAATCCTCGGCTTACGCATTCTGCCTCTCCGGCCTGTTGAGCACTCGCACGCTCGTTTCATGGGTTAGTTTAGGCATACGGAGTTCATTCCATGTCTAAACCCCAGCCGAATTGAGGGTTGTGGCAGCAGGACCGACAGTGGGATCGACAGCACGCAGAGGGGGACCGAGCTGATCCCCAGCTTGGGCATTATGCCTCTTCGGTCGACTCAGTGCCTGAATGCTTGTTTCATGGTTGACTGAGGCATACGATGTTTATTCCCAGTCTAAGATCAGACCAGACTGAGGGTTGCGGCAGTAAGATCGACAGCACGCTGGGGGGGACCGAGTTATCCCCAGCTTGTGCATTCTACCTCTCTGACCGGCTAAGCGCCCGTACGCTCGTTTCGTGGGTTGGCTTAGGCATACGGAGTTAATTCCATGTCTAAGCATACGGAGTTCATTCCCAGTCTAAGATCAGACCAGATTGAGGGTTGCGGCAGTAGGACCGATAGTAGGACTAGCAGCAGGATCAACAGCATGCAGGGGGGACCGGGTTGATCCCTGACTTGCGCATTCTACCTCTCCGATCGACTGAGCACCCGTACGCTCGTTTTATGGGTTGACTTAGGCATACGGTGTACATTCCCAGTCTAAGCATACGAAGTTCATTCCCAGTCTAAGATCGAACCAGACCGAAGGTTGTGGCCGTAGGATCGATAGCACGTAGGGGGGATCGGGCCGATCCCCGACTTACGCATTCTACCTCTCCGACCGGCTGAGCGCCTGCACGCCCATTTCATGGGTTGCCTTAGGCATAGGGAGTTCATTCGATGTCTAAGTCCCAGTCGGATTGAGGGTTGTGGCAACGGGACTGGCAGCACACAGAGGGGGACTGCAGCACACAGAGGGGGACTGGGCCAATCCTTGGCTTGCGCATTCTGCCTCTCCGGCCGGCTGAGCGCCCGCACGCTCGTTTCGTGGGTTGGCTTAGGCATACGGAGTTCATTCCACGTCTAAGCATACGGAGTTCATTCCAGTCTAAGAGTTTGAGCCATGGTGCACATGCTGGGCTAGGCCATGTGCTGGTGTCGTATTTTTTCGCCTGGGGCACCATCGTCTGAACATCGCTGGAGAACCTAAACAGCGGCATTGGGGGTTCCGGCGATTGGGGGGCCGGGGGGGTGTGCGCACATGATGGGTGATGGGTGCTGGTACTTGGCCCTTATATTGGCCCCCTATCCCTCATCAAACCTCGAGAACTCACACCCCCTTAAAGAGCATTTGAGATTTTATAGGTTTGCTGCCAGTAGCCATTAAAGTGTCTGAAATGGGGACACTTTTTTCAAACGGTAACAAAATCTTATCCACTTCCAGTTTTTAGCTAAATGTTTTTGTGCATGCCAAAAAAAAACAAGGATCACCTCTACCAAATTTGGGGACAAAACTCGTTCTAAAAAAATTTTAAAAAATCTCAAACCGTAAAATGTTTCAAAAATCGTGAAAAATAGAAAACGAGTCGTCTTGCTACGAAACTTCACATGAAGGCGTAGGGGACCATTGTATGAATTTACAAGCCATAAAAATGGCATTGGCCTGGTAGAAATATGAAGATGTGCTTGAACCCACCTACCACCTGGTCGATCCCCGGCTTGCGCATTCTGCCTCCCTGGTCGACTGAGCGTCCGTACGCTCGTTTCATGGGTTGACTTAGGCATACGGAGTTCATCCCTAGTCTAAGCATATGGAGTTGATTCCTAGTCTAAGATCGGACTGGACCGAGGGTTACGGCATTAGGATCGACAGCACGCAGGGGGGACCAGGCCGATCCCCGGCTTGTGCATTCTGGCTCTCCGACCGACTGAGTGCCCGTACGCCCGTTTCATTGTTTGGCTTAGGTATAGGGAGTTCATTCCATGTCTAAGCCCCAGCCAGACTGAGGGTTGTGGCAGCTGGGCCGACAGTACGTAGAGTGGGATCGAGCTGATCCCCGGCTTGTGCATTATGCCTTTCCGACCAGCTCAGCGCCTGTAGGCTCGTTTCGTGGGTTGACTTAGGTATACAGAGTTCATTCCCAGTCTAAGATCAGACCGGACCGAGGGTTGTGCCCAGCAGGATCGACCGGCTAAGCACCCGCATGCTTGTTTCATAGGTTGGCTTAGGCATACTGAGTTCATTTCATGTCTAAGCATATGAAGTTCATTCCCAGTCTAAGATTGGATTGGACCAAAGGTTGCAGCAGTAGGACTAGCAACAAGATCGACAGCGCAAGAGGTGATCGGACTGATCCCCGGCTTGCGCATTCTACCTCTTCAGCCGGCTTTGCACCCGCACGCTCGTTTCATGGGTTGGCTTAGGCGTATGGAGTTCATTCCATGTCTAAGCCCCAGCCAGACTGAGGGTTGTAGTAGCAGGACCGATAGCGGGATCGACAGCATGCAGAGGGGGACTGAGTTGATCCTCAGCTTATGCATTATGCCTCTCCGATCGGCCTCTCTGACCCATTGAGCGCCTGCACGCTCGTTTCGTGGGTTAACTTAGGCATACAGAGTTCATCCCCAGTCTAAGTATATGGAGTTTATTCCCAGTCTAAGATCGGACCGGACCGATGGTTGGGGTAGCAGGATCTACAGTATGCAGGGGGATCGGGCCGATCCTCGGCTTACGCATTTTGCCTCTCCGACCGGTTGAGTGCCCGCACGCCCGTTTCATGGGTTGGCTTAGGCATAGGGAGTTCATTCCATGTCTAAACCCCTGTCGGACTGAGGGTTGTGGCAGCGGGACCGGTAGCACATAGAGGGGGATAGGGCCGGTCCCTGGCTTGTGCATTATGCCTCTTCAGCCGGCTCAGTGCCCGAACGCTCATTTTGTGCGATGACTTTAGCATACGGAGTTCATTCCCAGTCTAAGATCGGATCGGACCGAGGGTTGCGACAGTAGGGGGGTTCGAGCCGATCCTCGGCTTGCGCATTCTACCTCTCCGATCGACTGAGCACTCGCATGCTCGTTTCATTGTTGGCTTAGGCATACGGAGTTCATTCCATGTTTAAGCATATAGAGTTCATTCACAGTCTAAGATTGGACCGGACTGAGGCTTGCGACAACAGGACTAGTGATAGAATCGATAGCACGCAGGGGGGACCGGGCTGATCCCCGACTTACGCATTCTGCCTCTCCAGCCGGCTGAGCGCCCGTACACTCATTTCGTGGGTTGACTTAGGCATACGAAGTTCATCCCCAATCTAAGCATACGGAGTTCATTCCCAGTCTAAGATCGAACCGGACCCGAGGGTTGCGGTAGCAGGATCGACAGCGTGCAGAGGGGGATCGGGTTGATCCCCGGCTTGCTCATTTTGCCTCTTCGGCCGACTGAGCGCCCGCACGCTCATTTCATGGGTTGGCTTAGGCATACAAAGTTCCTTCCATTTCTAAGCCCCAGCCAGACCGAGGGTTGTGGTAGAAGGACCGACAGCGGGATCGACAGCACGTAGAGGGGGATCGAGCTGATCCCCGGCTTATGTGTTATGCTTGTTCGGTCGGCCTCTCCGGTCGGCTGAGCGCTCGCACGCTTGTTTCGTGGGTTGGCTTAGGCATACGGAGTTCATTCCATGTCTAAGCCCCAGCCAGACTGAGGGTTGTGGTAGCAGGACCGGTAGCAGGATCGACAGCATGTAGAGGGGGACCAGGCTGATCCCCGGCTTGTGCATTGTGTCTCTCCGATCGGCCTCTCCGGCCGGTTGAGCGCCTGCACGCTCGTTTCGTGGGTTGACTTAGGCATATGGAGTTCATCCCCAGTCTAAGCATACGAAGTTCATTCCCAGTCTAAGATCGGATCGGATCGAGGGTTGGGGCAGCACGATCGACAGCATTCTACCTCTTCGACCGGCTGAGCGCCCTTACGCCCATTTCATGGGATGGCTTAGGCATAGGGAGTTCATTCCATGTCTAAGCCCCAAAGGAACTGAGGGTTGTGGCAGTGAGACCGGCAGCACGCAAAGGGGGACCGAGTCGATCCCCGGCTTGCGCATTACGCATCTTCAGTCAGCTCAACGCCCGAACGCTCATTTCGTGGGTTGACTTAGGCTTACAGAGTTAATTCCCAGTCTAAGATCAGACCGGACCGAGGGTTGCGGTAGTAAGATCGACAGCACACAGGGGGGACCGAGCCGATCCCCAACTTGCACATTCTGCCTCTCCGACCAGCTGAGCACCCGCATGCTCGTTTTGTGGGTTGTCTTAGGCATACGGAGTTCATTCCATGTCTAAGCATACGGAGTTCATTCCATGTCTAAGCATACGAAGTTCATTCACAGTCTAAGATCAGACCAGATTGAGGCTTGCGGCAGAAGGACCAGTAGCAGGATCGGCAGCACGCAGGGGGGACCAGGTCGATCCCTGACTTATGCATTTTGCCTCTCTGGCCGGTTGAGCACCAGCTCGCTCATTTCATGGGTTGACTTAGGCATACAGAGTTCATCCCTAGTCTAAGCATACGAAGTTCATTCCTAGTTTAAGATCAAACCAAGTCGAGGGTTGTGACAGCAGGATCGGTAGCACAGAGGGGGGACCGGGCCGATTCCCGGCTTGCGCATTCTGCCTCTCCGACCGGTTGAGCGCCCCGCACGCCTGTTTCGTGGGTTGGCTTAGGCATAGGGAGTTCATTCCATGTCTAAGCCCTAGCCGAACCGAGGGTTGTGGTAGCGGGATCTGCCACCATGCAGAGGCGGACCGGTGTCGATCCTCGACTTACGCATTCTGCCTCTCGACTGGTGAGTGCCCGCACACTCGTTTCATGGGTTGGCTTAGGGATATGGAGTTCATTCCGTGTCTAAGCATACGGAGTTCATTCCCAGTCTAAGAGTTTAGCCATGATGCACATGCTGGGCTTGGCCATGTGCTGGTGCCCGCATTTTTTCGCCCGGGCCACCATCGTCGGAGCATCGTTGGAGAGCCTAACCGGCGGGATTAGGGGTTCCGACGATTAGGGGGCCGGAGGTGTGCGCACATGATGTGCGATGGGTGCTGGTACATGGCCCTTATATTGACCCCCTATCCCTCATCAAACCTCGAGAACTCACACCCCCTTCAAGAGCATTTAAGATTTTATAGGTTTGCTGCCAGTAGCTATTAAAGTGTCTTAAATGGGGACACTTTTTTCAAATGGTCACAAAATCTCCTCCACTTTGCGTTTTTAGCTGAATTTTTTTGTGCATGCCAAAAAAAATACAAGGATCACCTCTACCAAATTTGGGGAAAAAATCTTTCTAAAAAAATTTTAAAAAATCTTGAACCGCAAAAAGTTTTGAAAATCGTGAAAAATAGAAAACGGGTCATCTTGCCACGAAACATCACATGAAGGCGTAGGGGACCATTGTATGAATTTACAAGCCATAAAAATGACATTGGCATGGCAGAAATATGAAGATGTGCTTGAACCCACCTACCACCCGCTCGATCCCCGGCTTGCGCATCCTGCCTCTCTGGTCGGCTGAGCGTCCGCATGCTCGTTTCATGGGTTGACTTAGGCATACGGAGTTCATCCCCAGTCCAAGCATACAGAGTTCATTCCCAGTCTAAGATCGGACCAAACCAAGAGTTACGGTAGCAGGATCGACAACACGCAGAGGGGACCGGGTCGATCCCCAGCTCACACATTCTACCTCTCCGATTGGCTGAGCGCCCGCACCCCCATTTCGTGGGTTGGCTTAGGCATAGGGAGTTCATTCCATGTCTAACCCCCAGTCGGACTGAGGATTGTGGTAGCAGGATCGACAGCATGCAGAGAGGGATCGGGTCGATCCCCGGCTTACGCATTATGCCTCTCCGACCGGCACAGCGCCCGCAGGCTTGTTTCGTGGGTTGACTTAGGCATACGAAGTTTATTCCCAGTCTAAGATCAGATCGGACCGAGGGTTGCGATAGTAAGATCGACAGCATGTAGGGGGGATCAGGCCGATCCCCGACTAGCACATTCTGCCTCTTTGGTCAGTTGAGCGTCCACACGCTTATTTCATGGGTTGGCTTAGGCATATGGAGTTCATTCCATGCCCAAGCATACGGAGTTCATTCCCAGTCTAAGATCGGATCAGATCGAGGGTTACGGTAGCAGGACCAGCAGTAGGATCGATAGCATGCAGGGGCGATTGGGTCAATCCCAGCTTGCGTATTCTGCCTCTCCGGCTGACTAAGCACTCGTACTCTCATTTCGTGGGGTGGCTTAGGCATACGGAGCTCATTCCATGTCTAAGCCCCAACCGGACCGAGGGTTGCAACAGCAAGACTGATAGTAGGATCGGTAGCACGGAGAGAGGGATCGAGCTAATCCCCGGCTTACGTATTATGGCTCTCCGACCAGCTGAGCGCCCGCACGCTCGTTCCATGGGTTGACTTAGGCATACGGAGTTCATCCCTAGCCTAAGCATACGGAGTTTATTCCCAATCTAAGATCGGACCAAACTGAGGGTTGCGACAATAGATCGGTAGCACACAGGGGGGATCAGGTCGATCCCTGGCTTACGCATTCTGCCTCTCCGACTGGCTGAGCGCCCGTATGCCCGTTTCGTGGGTTGGCTTAGGCATAGGGAGTTCATTCCATGTCTAAGCCCCAGCCAGACCCAGGGTTGTTGCAGTGGGATTGGCAGCACGCAGAGGGGTACTGGGCCGATCTTTAGCTTGTGCATTATGCCTCTCCAGTTGACTCAGCACCCAAACGCTCATTTCATGGGTTGACCTAGGCATACGGAGTTCATTCCCAGTCTAAGATCAGACCAGACCGAAGGTTGCGACAGTACGATCGATAGCACGCAGGAGGGACCGAGCCGATCCCTGGCTTGCGCATTCTACCTTTCCGGTCGGTTGAGCACCCGCACGCTCGTTTCGTGGGTTCGCTTAGGCATACGGAGTTCATTCCATGTCTAAGCATACGGAGTTCATTCCCAATCTAACATCAGATCAGACCGAGGGTTGCGATAGTAGGACCAATAGTAGGATCGGCAACACGTAGGGGGGATCGGGTCAATCCCCGGCTTGTGCATTCTGTCTCTCCGGCCGACCTCTCCGATCGACTGAGCGCTTGCCCGCTCGTTTCGTGTGTTGACTTAGGCATACGGAGTTCATCCCCAGTCTAAGCATATGGAGTTCATTCCCAGTCTAAGATTGAACCAGATCGAGGGTTGCGGCAGCATAATCGGTAGCACGCAAAGGGGACCGAGTCGATCCCTGGCTTGCGCATTCTGCCTCTCTGATCGGCTGAGCGCCCGCGCACCCATTTCATGGGTTGGCTTAGGCATATGGAGTTATTCCATGTCTAAGCCCCAGCTGAAACGAGGGTTGTGGCAGTGGGACAGGTAGCACGCAGAGGGGGACTGGGTCGATCCTGGCTTGTGCATTCTGCATCTCTAGCCGACTGAGCGCCTGCCATGCTCGTTTCATGGGTTGGCTTAGGCATATGGAGTTCATTCCATGTCTAATCATACGGAGTTCATTCCTAGTCTAAGAGTTTAAGCCATGTTGCACATGCTGGGCTCGGGCATGTGCTGGTGCCACATTTTTTTTGCTCGGGGCACCATCGTCAGAGCATCGTTGGAGCATCACCAGAGAGCCTAACCGACGGCATTGGGGGTTCCGACGATTGGGGGGTCGGGGATGTGTGATTGGTGCTGGTACTTGGCCATTATATTGGCCACCTACCCCTCATCAAACCTCGAGAACTCACACCCCCTTAAAGAGCATTTAAGATTTTATAGGTTTGCTACCAGTAGCCATTAAAATGTCTGAAATGGGGACACTTTTTTCAAATGGTCACAAAGTCTTCTCCACTTCGAGTTTTTAGCTGAATTTTTTTATGCATGCCAACAAAAATACAAGGCTCACCTCTACCAAATTTGGGGACAAAATTCTTTCTAAAATAATTTTAAAAAATCCCGAACCGTAAAAAGTTTCAAAAATCGTGAAAAATAGAAAACGGGTCGTCTTGCCACGAAACTTCACATGAACGCACAGAGGGGGATAGGGCTGCTCCCCAACTTACTCATTATGCCTCTCCGATCGGCTTAGTGCCTGCACGCTCGTTTCGTGGGTTGTGTTAGGCATACGGAGTTCATTCCCAATCTTAGATCAGACCGGACCGAGGGTTGCGACAGCAAGATCGATAGCACGCAGGTGGTGATCAGGCTGGTCCCCGACTTGTGCATTCTACCTCTTTGGCCGACTGAGCACCCGCATGCTCGTTTCGTGGGTTGGCTTAGGCATACAGGGTTCATTCCATGTCTAAGCATACGGAGTTCATTCCCAGTCTAAGATCGGACCAAACCAAGGGTTGCGGTAGCAGGACCAACAGTAGGATCGGTAGCATGCAGGGGGCATCGAGCCGATCCCCGACTTATGCATTCTGCCTCTCCAGCCAGCTAAGCGCCCGCATGCTCATTTCTTGGGTTGGCTTAGGCATACGAAGTTCATTCCTTGTCTAAGCCCTAGCCCGAGCGAAGGTTGTGGCAGCTGGACCGACAGCAGGATCGACAGCACGTAGAGAGGGATCGGGCTGATCCCCGACTTACGCATTCTGCCTCTCCGATCGATTGAGCACCCGTACACCCATTTCATTGGTTAGCTTAGGCATAGGGAGTTCATTCCTTGTCTAGGCCCCAGTCGGACCGAGGGTTGTGGCAATGGGATCGACAGCACACAAGGGGGATCGGGCTGATCCCCGGCTTGCGCATGATGCCTCTCCGGCTGGCCCAGTGCCCGCACGCTTATTTCGTGCATTGACTTAGGCATACGAGCTCATTCCCAATTTAAGATCAGACCGGACTGAGGGTTGCATAGCAGGATCAACAGCACGCAGGGGGACCAGGCCGGTCCCCGACTTACGCATTCTGGCTCTTCGGCTGACTGCATTCGGGAGTCTGAAAGGCATCACCAAGAACTCATACGAACCATACCGAGTGACACATGCTATCTTTGGCTCATCTCCTTCCGCGATCTTGACTTGATAGTAGACTGACCTCAAATCCAGCTTGGTGAACCACCTTGCGCTCCCAAGTTGATCGAACAAGTCTACAATGAGTGGGATGGGGTACTTGTTCTTGATGGTCAGCTTGTTCAAAGCCCGATAGTCTATGCACAGTCGTAACAACCCATCATGCTTGTGCTGAAATAGAATCGATGCACCATAGGGTGCCTTCGATGGCCTGATGAAGCCAGCATCAACTAACTCTTTGAGCTGCTTCTTCAACTCTTCAAACTCTGGTGGAGACATTCGATAAGGGGCTCTAGCTGGTGGCTTGGCCTCGGACACCAGCTCGATCTTGTGGTCCACCTCCCTCTTAGGTGGTAGCTTGCTAGGTAGCTTTATGGGCATCACATCACTAAAGGTCTTTAGCACCTTTAGCACCTCCAAGGGTGACTCGGTGTCCTTCTCCCTTGGCTCATCATATTTCAGGGGGCTGCCAAGAAGGTGTCTTCTTGTCTGCTTACCACCTTGGCAAATTGGATGGCTAACACCACCCGCGACCCAACTCCAGACCCTCTCCTCAATGGCACTAGGCATTGGCACCGTGCATCCAAGATGCAAACACAATCGGTAAAAGGCACAACGAGGGCGTTAATCCGAACAAGGAAATCCAACCCAATCACAAACTCATAGTCGTCAAGGGGTATTACCTCAATGGTCTCCTTGCCTTTCCAGTCTCCAAGCTGCAACTCCACTCCCCGTGCTACTCCAATGGCTGGAACTTCCTTGGAGTTCACTGTTTTGATGGTACCAATCCCTTTCTGCACCTTTAGTCTGAGCTTCTGGGCTCTATCACCTGAAATAAAAAAATGTGAGGCACATGTGTCCACCAGTGCGCTCACCTTCTGACCCGTAACCATCAGATCCGCAAACATCAAGCCCTTTGGCTTGTGGCTCCCCTTACTCTAGACAGCATTGAGCACCAATGACCCAAGCTTTGCTACCCTTGACTCTGGCTCCTCATCAGACTCCTTATCTACAGCAGCCAGCTTGCCCTTTTGCGGGTAATTATGCATTATGTGGCTCCCTCCACATAGGTAGCATGCTAGTGGCTCTCGGTCCCCCTTTCCTTTCCACTTGCCTGCTAGTGGCTTTCTTTCGCCATCCTTGGTTGAACGGTCTCGATCTCTATCCTTGGACTCCCAGTCACGGTCCTTCCCCTTGGATTGCTTCTTTTGATCCCTATCGTCCCTGCCCTTACCCTTGGGCTTGGTAGACTCGAACTTGTTCAGAGGCTTGAACTCTATCAAGGCCTCGATAGTAGTCATGGCTTTAGCTAAGTCATGAACTCCTCTTCTTTGTAGCTCATGCTTCACCCACGACTTCAGCCCATCCATGAAAGGAAATAAGGCATCCTTCTCACCTAGATCTGAGATCTGTAGCATCAGTTCAGAGAATTTTTGGACATACTCCCTTATGTCCCCTTACTGGCTCAGCCTGCGTAACTTTGCCCGTGCCTCATCATCGGCATACTTCGGGTAAAATTGTTCTCTAAACTCCTTTTGGAACTCTGCCAAGGTTCCAATCTTGGCGCTCCCATGCCTGACATCATCATACCTGCGCCTCTACCACAATAAGGCTACATCAGTGAGATACATAGCAGCAGTGCTTACCTTTATCACCTCGTCTTGCATGCCCATGGCCTGAAAGTACTGCTCCATACCCTGAAGGTAGTTATCTACTTCCTTGGCCACCCTAGTCCCCTTAAACTCCTTAGGCTTGGGGACATCCAATCTGGACTTGGACACTCCAGCAAACATGCCATTCCCAATGGCAGTCTTGCAAGCAACGAGCTCACTGGTAAGCTCCTCCATCCACTGGCGCATGGCCTCCATGCCATCGCGCAAGGTCAGCACTTCAGCCTCCAAGGTCTGATTCTTTTGGGTGAACACGTCCAAGCCTTTGTTGAGAGCAGCTTGCAGCTCACTTTGGATCTCCTCCCTCATGGAGTCTAGCGATGCAATGTGAGTCTCTACCCCCTCAAGCTTCTCCCCCATGTCGCCCATGGTCACCTCCACCTTGGCTAGCCTACCGTCCATGGTAGACCAGATATCTGTAGAACTGGCTTTCCTCCCTCTTCCATGCCCATGCTTCTGGGCCTCTGGTTGTTGATTAGCAGCGTCACTTTGGGATGCCATCTCCTCTATCCTGCACAACACAAACACGCAGAATCAAACTTGCTCTGATACCAACTGTCACGAGTTCTGACCTTAGACTTAGAAACCGTGTGGCCTTAGGCTTGGAATCTCCTCCTTTAGGCCTAAGTCAGCCTAAAACACAAGCGTATGGGCACTAGAACAATAGGAAGGGCTGATTATGCAAGTTAAAGAGAAACAGGATAAGAAGGTAGAATTCTAGAAATGCCCTTGTATTCACTGAAACAGAAGTGTTTAATGGTGTACAAATGAGGGAGGAGCAGCCCTCTATTTATAGTTGAGGCTCCAGCTTACACTTAATGGCAATATCCCTAGAATAAAGGCTAAAATCATGGGATTACACAGATTACAATCAATTAGGATGCTAACTCCTGATTTTCAAGGTCAACCAAATCTGCCAGGATGCTGCTGCTAATCCTGCCTGCTTCCAGAAGCTTCCCTTGCATGTCCAGCACCTTGGGCCCTTCCAGATGTGGTGTAGGCAGCTTGTATGCCAGGCCTTGGTCTCATGGGCTGGCCTGCAAGTTGGGCGGGCGTTCTGAACTCGTTTGCTACGCTTTGCGAGCAGATACCCACCAGCACGCATGGTCTGCGGGCCTCAACCTTTGGCTCGCCTGCTGGTGCACCAGATGTGCCTGGTGCACCCGCCCAGGGTGTGACACTTGGCCCTTATATTGGCCCCCTATCCCTCATCAAACCTTGAGAACTTACACCCCCTTAAAGAGCATTTGAGATTTTATAGGTTTGCTGCCAGTAGCAATTAAAATGTCTGAAATGGGGACACTTTTTTCAAACGGTCACAAAATCTTCTCCACTTCAAGTTTTTAGTTGAATTTTTTTGTGCATGCCAACAAAAATACAAGGATCACCTCTACCAAATTTGGGAACAAAACTCTTTCTAAAACGAGTTTAAAAAATCCTGAACCACAAAAACTTTTGAAAATCATGAAAAATAGAAAACGGGTCGTCTTCCCACGAAACTTCACATGAAGGCTTAGAGGAAAATTGTATGAATTTACAAGCCATAAAAATGGCATTGGCATGGCAGAAATATGAAGATGTGCTTGAGCCCACCTACCACCCGTTCGATCCCCAGCTTGCGCATCCTGCCTCTCTGGTAGGCTAAGTGCCTGCACGCTCGTTTCGTGGGTTGACTTAGGCATACAGAGTTCATCCCTAGTCTAAGCATACGGAGTTCATTCCCAGTCTAAGATCGAACCGGGTCGAGGGTTATGGTAGCAGTATCGGCAGCACGCAGGGGGGACAAGGCCAATCCTCAGTTTGCGCATTCTGCCTCTCCGATCGGCCGAGCGCTCGTATGCTCGTTTCATGGGTTGGCTTAGGCATAGGGAGTTCATTCCATGTCTAAGCCCCAACTGGACTAAGGGTTGTGGCAGTGGGATCGACAGCATGCAGAGGGGGACCGGGCCGATCCCCAACTTGCGCATTATGCCTCTCCGACCGGCTCAGCACCCGCACACTCATTTTGTGGGTTGACTTAGGCATACGGAGTTCATTCCCAGTCTAAGTTTGGACCGGACCGAGGGTTACGACAGCAGGATCGATAGCACGCAGTGGGGATCGAGCCGATCCTCGGCTTGCACATTCTGCCTCTCCGATCGACTGAGCGCCTGCACGCTCGTTTCGTGGGTTGGCTTAGGCATACGGAGTTCATTCCATGTCTAAGCATACGAAGTTCATTCCATGTCTAAGCATACGGAGTTCATTCCCAGTCTAAGATTGGACCGAACTGAGGGTTACAGTAGCAGGACCAGCAGCAGGATTGGCAGCACGCAAAGGGGACCGGGTCGATCCCCGGCTTGTGCATTCTGCCTCTCCGGTCGACTGAGCACTCGCACGCTTGTTTCGTGGGTTGGCTTAGGCATATGAAGTTCATTCCATATCTAAGCCCTAGCCGGATCGAGGGTTGTGGCAGCAGGACCGGCAGCGAGATCGGTAGCACGCAGAGAGGATCGGGCTAATCCTCGATTTGTTGCATATGCCTCTCTAGCCTGCTGAGCACCCGCACGCTCGTTCGTGGGTTGGATTAGGCATACGGAGTTCATCCATGTCTAAGCATATGGAGTTCATTCCTAGTCTAAGATCGGACCAGATCGAGGGTTGTGACAGTAGGACCAGTAGTAGGATCGATAGCACGTAGGGCGGGATCGGGCTGATCCCCAGCTTGCGCATTTTACCTCTTTGGCCGACCTCTCTGGCCGGTTGAGCACCCGCACGATCGTTACGTGGGCTAAGTTAGGCATACAAAGTTCTTCCCCAGTCTAAGCACATGGAGTTCATTCCCAATCTAAGATCTAACCGGACCGAGGGTTGCGGTAGCAAGATCGACAGCATGCAGGGGGGACCGGGTCGGTCCCCGACTTGCGTTTTCTGCCTCTCCGGCCGGCTAAGCACCCGCACACCCATTTCGTGGGTTGGCTTAGGCATAAGGAGTTCATTCCATGTCTAAGCCCCAATCGGACCAAGGGTTGGGGCAACGGGACTGGCAGCACGCAGAGGGGGATCGGGTCGATCCTCGGCTTGCGCATTCTACCTCTCTGACCGGCTGAGCGCTCGCACACTCGTTTCATGGGTTGGCTTAGGCATACGAAGTTCATTCCATGTCTAAGCATACGTAGTTCATTCCCAGTCTAAGAGTTTGAGCCACGGTGCACATGCTGGGCTCAGGCATGTGCTGGTGCTATATTTTTTTTGCTCGGGGCACCATCGTCGGAGCGTCATCGGAGCATCGTCGGAGAGCCTAACCGGCGGCATTGGGGGTTCCGACGATTGGGGGGGCTAGGGGGTGTGCGCACATGATGTGTGATGGGTGCTGGTACTTGGCCCTTATATTGGCCCCCTATCCCTCATCAAACCACGAGAACTCACACCCCCTTAAAGAGCATTTGAGATTTTATGGGTTTGCTGCTAGTAGCCATTAAAGTGTCTAAAATGGGGACACTTTTTTCAAATGGTCACAAAATCTTCTCCACTTCGGGGTTTTAGCTGAATTTTTTTGTGCATGCCAACAAAAATACAAGGATCACCTATACCAAATTTGGGGACAAAACTCTTTCTAAAAAAATTTTAAAAAATCTTGAACCGTAAAAAGTTTCAAAAATCGTGAAAAATAGAAAACGGGTCATCTTGCCACGAAACTTCACATGAAGGCGTAGGGGACCATTGCATGAATTTACAAGCCATAAAAATGGTATTGGCATGGCAGAAATATGAAGCTATGCTGGAACCAACCTACCACCCGTTCGATCCCCGGCTTGCGCATCCTTCCTCTCTGGTCGGCTGAGCGTCCGCACGTTCATTTCGTTGGTTGACTTACGCATACAGAGTTCATCCCCAGTCTAAGCATACAAAGTTCATTCCCAGTCTAAGATTGGACCGGACCAAGGGTTGCGACAGTAGGATCAGCAGCACGCAGGGTGAACCGAATCGATCCCCGGCTTGCGTATTCTACCTCTCCGATCGGTTGAGCACCCGCATGCCCGTTTCATGGGTTGGCTTAGGCATAGGGAGTTCATTCCATGTCTATGCCATAGCCAGACTGAGGATTGTGGTAGCAAGACCGGTAGCACGTAGAGGGGGACCGAGCTGATCCCCGGCTTGTGCATTATGCCTCTTCGACCTACTCAGCGCCCGAACGCTCGTTTCATGGGTTGACTTAGGCATACGGAGTTCATTCCCAGTCTAAGATCAGACTGGACCGAGGATTGTGGCTGTAGGATAAACAGCACACAGGGGGGACCGGGTCAGTCCCCAGCTTACGCATTTTACCTCTCCGCTCGCTCGTTTCATGGGTGGCTTAGGCATACGGAGTTCATTCCATGTCTAAGCATACGGAGTTCAATCCCAATCTAAGATCAAATCGGATCGAGGGTTACGGTAGTAGGACCAGCAGCAGGATCGGTAGCACACAGGGGGGCCCGGGCTGATCCCCAACTTGCGCATTCTACCTTTTCGATCAACCTCTCCGATCGACTGAGTGCCCGCACGCTCGTTTCATGGGTTGACTTAGGCATACGGAGTTCATCCCCAGTCTAAGCATATGGAGTTCATTCCCAGTCTAAGATCGAATCAAAACGAGGGTTGCGGCAGCAGGATCGGTAGCACGTAGGGGGGATCGGGTCGATCCCCAGCTTGCGCATTCTGCCTCTCCGATCGACTGAGCGCCCGCACGCCTGTTTCATGGGTTGGCTTAGGCATACGGAGTTCATTCCACGTCTAAGCCCCAGCCAGACCGAGGGTTGCGGCAGCGAGTCTGACAGCACGCAGAGGGGGATCGGGTCGATCCCCAGCTTGTGCATTATGCCTATCCGAGCGGCTCAATGCCCGTACGCTCATTTCGTGGGTTGACTTAGGCATACGGAGTTCAGTCCTAGTCTAAGATCGGACTGGACCTAGGGTTGCGGTAGCAGGATCGACAGCATGCAGGGGGGACCGAGTCGATCCCCAGCTTGCGCATTCTGCCTCTCCGATCGGTTGAGTGCCCGTACGCTCATTTCATGGGTTGGCTTAGGCATATCGAGTTCATTCCCTATCTAAGCATACAGAGTTCATTCCCAGTCTAAGATCAGACTGGATTGAGGGTTGAGGCAGTAGGACCAGCAGCAGGATCGACAACACGTAGGGAGGATCGATCCCCGACTTGCGCATTCTTCCTCTTCGGTCGGCTGAGCACCTGCATGCTCGTTTTATGGGTTGGCTTAGGCATACGGAGTTCATTCCATGTCTAAGCCCCAACCGGATCGAGGGTTGTGGCAGCAGGACCGACAGCGGGATCGGTAGCACGCAAAGGGGGACCAGGCTAATCCCCGACTTGTGCATTATGCCTCTTCGACCGAACTCTCCGGCCGGCTGAGTACTCGCACGCTCATTTTGTGTGTTGACTTAGGCATACGGAGTTCATCCCCAGTCTAAGCATATGAAGTTCATTCCCAGTCTAAGATCGGACCAGACCAAGGGTTGCGACAGCAGGATCGACAGCACGCAAGAGGGACCGAATCGATCCCCGGCTTGTGCATTCTACCTCTCTAGCCGACTGAGCGCCCGTACGCCCATTTCGTGGGTTGGCTTAGGCATACGAAGTTCATTCCATGTCTAACCCTAGCCGGACCGAGGGATGTGGCAGCGGGACCGATAGCATGCAGAGGGGGATCGGGCCAATCCCAAGCTTGCGTATTATGCCTCTCCGATCGGCTCAGCACCCGAACGCTCATTTCATGGGTTAACTTTGACAAACAGAGTTCATTCCCAGTCTAAGATCGGATCGGACCGAGGGTTGTGGCAACAGGATCGACAGCAGGCAGGGGGGATCGAGCCAGTCCCCGGCTTGTGCATTCTACCTCTTCGGCCTGCTGAGCGTCCGCACGCTCGTTTCGTGGGTTGGCTTAGGCATACGAAGTTCATTCCATTTCTAAGCATACGGAGTTCATTCCCAGTCTAAGATCGAACCGGACCAAGGGTTGCGATAGCAGGACCAGCAGCAAGATCGATAGCACGCAAGGGAGGACCAGGCCAATCCCCGGCTTACGCATTCAGCATCTTCGGCCGGCCTCTCCGGCTGGCTGAGTACCCGTACGCTTGTTTCGTGGGTTGACTTAGGCATATGGAGTTCATCCCCAGTCTAAGCATACAGAGTATATTCCCAACCTAAGATGTAATGGACCGAAGGTTACGGCAGTAGGATTGGTAGCACGCAGGGGGGACCGGGCTGATCCCGAGCTTGCGATTCTGCCTCTCCAGCCGGCTGAGCGCCCGCACGCCCATTTCATGGGTTGGCTTAGGCATAGGGAGTTCATTCCATGTCTAAGCCCCACCGAACCGAGGGTTGTGGCAGCGGGAACGACAACACTCAGAGGGGGACCGGGCTGATCCCCGGCTTACGCATTATGCCTCTCTGGCCGGCTCAGCACCCGAACGCTCATTTAATGGGTTGACTTAGGCATACGGAGTTCATTCCCAGTCTAAGATCGGACCAGACCGAGTACCAGGATCGACAGCATGCAGGAGGGACCGGGTCGCTCCTCGACTTACGCATTCTACCTCTCCGATCGGCTGAGCGCCCGCACGCTCATTTTGTGGGTTGGCTTAGGCATACGGAGTTCATTCCATGTCTAAGCATACAGAGTTCAATCCCAGTCTAAGATTAGACCGGACTGAGGGTTGCAGCAGCAAGACCGACAGTAGGATCAACAGCACGCAGGGGGGACCAGGCCAATCCCCGGCTTGCTTCGGCAGGCTCGTTTCGTGAGTTGACTTAGCCATACGGAGTTCATCCCCAGTCTAAGCATACGAAGTTCATTCCAAGTCTAAGATTGAACTGGATCGAGGGTTGCAGCAGCAGGATCGACAGCATGCCGAGTGCCCGTACCTTTGGTTTATTGGTTGGCTTAGGCATAGGGAGTTCTTTCCATGTCTAAGCCCCAGTCGGACTGAGGGTTGTGGCAGCGGGGACGACAGCATGCAGAGGGGGATCGGGCCAATCCCCAGCTTGCGCATTCTGCCTCTCCGACCTGTTGAGCGCTCGCACGCTTGTTTCGTGGGTTGGCTTAGGCTTACGGAGTTTATTCCATGTCTAATCATACAGAGTTCATTCCCAGTCTAAGAGTTTGACCCACGACAACAGGATCGACAGCATGTAGAGGGGGACCAAGCCGATCCCTGGCTTGTGCATTTTACCTCTCGGGCCAACTAAGCTCCCGCACGTTCATTTCATGGGTTGGCTTAGGCATAGGGAGTTCATTACATGTCTAAGCATACGGAGTTCATTCTCGGTCTAAGATCAGATCAGACCGAGGGTTGCGGTAGTAGGACTAGCAGCAGGATCGGTAGCACACAGGGAGGGATCGGGTCGATCCCCAGCTTGCGCATTCTTCCTTTCCGGCTGGCTGAGCGCCTGCACGCTCGTTTCGTGGGTTGGCTTAGGTATACAGAGTTCATTCCATGTCTAAGCCCCAGCTGAACCTAGGGTTGTGGTAGTGGGACTAGCAGCACGCGGAGGGGGATCGAACCAATCCCCGACTTGTGCATTATGCCTCTCCGATCGGCTTAGCGCCCGCACACTTGTTTCGTGGGTTGACTTAAGCATACGGAGTTTATTCCCAGTCTAAGATCAGACCAGAGCGAGGGTTGCAGCAGCAGGATCGACAGCACGTAGGGGGGACCGAGCCGGTCCTTGGCTTACTCATTCTGCCTTTTCAACCGGTTGAGCGCCCGTACGCTCATTTCATGGGTTGGCTTCGGCATACGGCGTTCATTCCATGTCTAAGCATACAGAGTTCATTCCCAGTCTAAGATCGAACTGGATCGAGGGTTGCGGTAGCAGGACCAATAGCAGGATCGACAGCACATAGGGGGGATCTGGCCGATCCCCGGCTTGCGCATTCTGCCTTTCCGATAGGCTGAGCACACGCATGCTCGTTTTATGGGTTGGCTTAGGCATACGAACTTCATTCCATGTCTAAGCCTCAATCGGACCGAGGGTTGTGGCAGCAAGACCGGCAGCGAGATCGACAGTACGCAAAGGGGGATCGGGCTAATCCCTGGCTTGCGCATTATGCATTTTCAACCGGTTGAGTGCCCGCACGCTCGTTTCGTGGGTTGACTTAGGCATACGAAGTTCATCCCCAGTCTAAGCATACGGATTTCATTCTCAGTCTAAGATCAGATCGGACTGAGGGTTGGGGTAGCAGGATCGACAGCGCGTAGGGGGGACGAACCGATCCCCGGCTTGTACATTCTTTCTTTCTGATCGACTGAACGCCTGCATGCTTGTTTCATGGGTTGGCTTAGGCATAGGGAGTTCATTCCATGTCTAAGCCCCAGCCGGAACAACGGTTGTGGCAGCGGGACAGGTAGCACGCAGAGGGGGACCGGGCCGATCCTTGGCTTGCGCATTATGCCTCTTCGGCTGGCTCAATGCCCGAACGCTCGTTTCATGCATTGATTTAGGCATACGGAGTTCATTCCCAGTCTAAGATTGGACTGGACTGAGGGTTGCGGCAGCAGGACTGACAGCACGCAGGGGGGGACCAGGCCGGTTCCCGCATTGTGCATTCTACCTCTCCGGCCAGCTGAGCACCCGTATGCTTGTTTCTTGAGTTGGCTTATGCATACGAAGTTCATTCCATGTCTAAGCATACGGAGTTCATTCCCAGTCTAAGATCAGACTGGATCGAGGGTTACGATAGTAGGACCAGCAGTAGGATTGGTAGCACGCTGGGGGGACCGAGCCGATCCCCAACTTGCGCATTCTACCCTCTGGCCAGGTGAGAGCCCGCATGCCGTTTCATGGGTTGGCTTAGGCGTAGGGAGTTCATTCCATGTCTAAGCCCCAACCGGACCGAGGGTTGTGGCAGTGGGACCGACAGCACGCAGAGCGGGACCGGGCCAATCCCCAGCTTGCGTATTATGCCTCTCTGGCTGGCTTAGCGCCCGAATGCTCGTTTAATGGGTTGACTTAGGCATACAGAGTTCATTCCTAGTCTAAGATCAGACCAGATCGAGGGTTGCGACAACAGGATCGACAGCACGTAGAGGGGACCGGGTCGGTCCTCGACTTACGCATTTTGCCTCTTCGGCCGGTTAGCGCCCGTACGCTCGTTTTATGGGTTGGCTTAGGCATAGGGAGTTCATTCCATGTCTAAGCCCCAGTCGGATCGAGGGTTGTGGCAGCGAGATCGGTAGCACACAGAGGGGGACCGGGCCGATCCCCGGCTTACTCATTTCGTGCGTTGGCTTAGGCATACGGAGTTCATTCCATGTCTAAGCATACAGAGTTCATTCCCAGTCTAAGAGTTTGAGCCACGGTGCACATGCTACGCTCGGGCATGTGCTGGTGCCACAGTTTTTTTGCCCGAGGCACCATCACAGGAGCATCACCGGAGAGCCTAACCGGCGGCATTGGGGGTTTCGATGATTGGGGGGGCCGGGGGGTTTACGCACATGATGTGCGATGGGTGCTGGTACTTGGCCCTTATATTGGCCCCTTATCCCTCATCAAACCTCGAGAACTCACACCCCCTTAAAGAGCATTTGAGATTTTATAGGTTTGCTGCCAGTAGCCATTAAAGTGTTTGAAATGGGGACACTTTTTTCAAACGGTCACAAAATCTTCTCCCCTTCGAGTTTTTAGCTGAATGTTTTTGTGCATGCCAACAAAAATACAAGGATCACCTCTACAAAATTTTGGGACGAAACTCTTTCTAAAAAAATTTTAAAAAATCCCGAACCGTAAAAAGTTTCAAAAATCATGCAAAATACAAAACGGGTCGTCTTGCCATGAAACTTCACATGAAGGCGTAGGGGACCATTGTATGAATTTACAAGCCATAAAAATGGCATTCGCATGATAGAAATTTGAAGATGTGCTTGAACCCACCTACCACCCATTCGATCCCCGACTTGTGCATCCTGCCTCTCTGGTCGACTGATAGTCCGCACGCTCGTTCCATGGGTTGACTTAGGCATACGGAGTTCATCCCCAGTCTAAGCATATGGAGTTCATTCCCAGTCTAAGATCGGACCGGACCGAGGGTTGCAGTAGTAGGATCGGTAGCACGCAGGGGGGACCGAGCTGATCCCTAGCATGCGCATTCTACCTCTCCGGCCGACTGAGCGCCCGCACGCCTGTTTTGTGGGTTGGCTTAGGCATACGGAGTTCATTCCATGTCTAAGCCCCAGCAAGATCGAGGGTTGTGGCAACGGGACCGGTAGTACATAGAGGGGGACCGAGTCGATCCTCGGCTTGCGCATTCTACCTCTCTGACCGGCTGAGTGCCTGCACGCTTGTTTCGTGGGTTGGCTTAGGCATACGGAGTTCATTCCATGTCTAAGCATACGGAGTTCACACCCAGTCTAAGAGTTTGAGCCATGGTGCACATGCTGGGCTCGGGCATGTGCTGGTGCTGCATTTTTTTCGCCTAGGGCACCATTGCTGGACCATCGCCGGAGAGCCTAACCGGTGGCGTTGGGGGTTTCGGAGATTGGGGGGGCCGAGGGGGTGTGCACACATGATTTGCGATGGGTGCTGGTACTTGGCCCTTATATTGGCCCCTTATCCCTCATTAAACCTTGAGAACTCACACCCCCTTAAAGAGCATTTGAGATTTTATAGGTTTGCTGCCAATAGCCATTAAAGTGTCTGAAATGGGGACACTTTTTTCAAACGGTCACAAAATATTCTCCCCTTTGAGTTTTTAGCTGAATTTTTTTGTGCATGCCAACAAAAATACAAGGATCACCTCTCCCAAATTTGGGGACAAAACTCTATCTAAAAACATTTTAAAAAATCCCAAACCGTAAAAAGTTTTAAAAATCATGAAAAATAGAAAACGGGTCGTCTCACCACGAAACTTAACATGAAGGCATAGGGGAATATTGTATGAATTTACAAGCCATAAAAATGGCATTGGCATGGCAGAAATATGAAGATGTGCTTGAACCCACTTACCACCCGTTCGATCCCCGGCTTGCGCATCCTGCCTCTCTGGTCGGTGGAGCGTCCGCACGCTCGTTTCGTGGGTTGACTTAGGCATACGGAGTTCATCCCCAATCTAAGCATACGGAGTTCATTCCCAGTCTAAGATCGGATCGGACTGAGGGTTGCGACAGCAGGATCGACAGCACGCAGGGGGGACTGGGCCGATCCCCCAGCTTGCGCATTCTGCCTCTCCGGCCGGCTGAGTGCCCGCACGCCCGTTTCATGGGTTGGCTTAGGCATAGGGAGTTCATTCCATGTCTATGCCCAAGCCGGATTGAGGGTTGTGGCAGTGGGACCGACAGCACGTAGAGGGGGACCGGGCCGATCCCTGACTTGTGCATTCCGCCTTTCCGGTTGGCTGAGCGCCACACGCTCATTTCGTGGGTTGGCTTAGGCATACGGAGTTCATTCCATGTCTAAGCATATGGAGTTCATTCCCAGTCTAAGAGTTTGAGCCACGGTGCGCATGTTGGGCTCGGGCATGTGCTGGT
Organism: Durio zibethinus; assembly: GCF_002303985.1. The sequence continues at coordinate 28,024,312 of NW_019167826.1, read as the reverse complement.
GCTGTATTTTTTTCACCCAGGGCACCATCGTCGGAGCATCGCCGGAGAGCCTAACCGACGGCATTGGTGGTTTCGACGATTGGGGGGTCGGGGGGTGTGCGCACATGATGTGTGATGGGTGTTGGTACTTGGCCCTTATATTGGTCCCCTATCCCTTATTAAACCTCAGGAACTCACACCCCCTTAAAGAGCATTTGAGATTTTATAGGTTTGCTGCCAGTAGCCATTAAAGCGTCTGAAATGGGGACACTTTTTTCAAACGGTCACAAAATCTTCTCCACTACGAGTTTTTTATTGAATTTTTTTGTCCATGCCAACAAAAATACAAGGATCACCTCTACCAAATTTGGGGACAAAACTCTTTCTAAAAACATTTTAAAAAATCCCAAACCGTAAAAAGTTTCAAAAATCGTGAAAAATAGTAAACGGGTCGTCTTGCCACGAAACTTCACATGAAGGCGTAGTGGACCATTGTATGAATTTACAAGATATAATAATGGCAGTGGCATGGCAGAAATATGAAGATGTGCTTGAACCCACCTACCACCCGTTCGATCCCCGACTTACGCATCCTGCCTCTCTGGTCGGCTGAGCGTCCGCATGCTCATTTCGTGGGTTGACTTAGGCATACGGAGTTCATCCCCAGTCTAAGCACATGGAGTTCATTCCCAGTCTAAGATCTGACCGGACTGAAGGTTGCTGCAGCAGGATCGACAGCACGCATGGGGGGACCGGGTTGATCCCCAGCTTGCGCATTCTACCTCTCCGATCGGCTGAGCACCTACGCGCCTATTTCATGGGTTGGCTTAGGCATAAGGAGTTCATTCCATGTCTAAGCATACAGAGTTCATTCCTAGTCTAAGGAGTTCATTCCATGTCTAAGCATACAGAGTTCATTCCTAGTCTAAGATCGGACCAGACCGAAGGTTACGACAGCAGGACCAGCAGCAGGATTGGTAGCACGCAGAGGGGATCGGGTCGATCCCTAGCTTGCGCATTCTGCCTCTCCGACCGGTTGAACGCCCGTACGCTCATTCCATGGGTTGGCTTAGGCATACAGTGTTCATTCCATGTCTAAGCCCTAGTCGGACTGAGGGTTTTGGCAACAAGACCGACAACGGGATCGGCAACACGCAGAAGGGGTCTGAGTTGATCTCTGGCTTACGCATTATGCTTGTCCGATCGGCCTCTCTGGCCGGCTGAGCACCCGTACGCTCATTTCATGGGTTGACTTAGGCATACAGAGTTCATCCCCAGTCTAAGCATACAAAGTTCATTCCCAGTCTAAGATCAGACCGGACCGAGGGTTGCGGTAGCAGGATCGATAGCATGCAGGGGGGACCGGGCCGATCCACGGCTTGCACATTCTGCCTCTTCGGTCGGCTGAGCACCCGTACGTCCATTTTGTGGGTTGGCTTAGGCATAGGGAGTTCATTCCATGTCTGAGCCCCAGCCGGACCACAGGTTGTGGCAACGGGACCGACAGTACGGAGAAAGGGACCAGGTTGATCCCCAGCTTACGCATTACGCCTCTTCGACTGGCTCAGTGCCCGAACACTCGTTTCATGGGTTGACTTAGGCATACATAGTTCTTTCCCAGTCTAAGATCAGATTGGACCGAGGGTTACAGCAACAGGATCGATAGCATGCAGGGGAGGACTGGGTCGGTCCCTGGCTTGCGCATTCTGCCTCTCCAGTCGGTTGAGTGCCTACACGCTTATTTCATGGGTTGGCTTAAGCATACGGAGTTCATTCCATGTCTAAGCATACAGAGTTCATTCCCAGTCTAAGATCAGATCGGATCGAGGGTTACGGTAGCAGGACCAGTAGCAGAATCGACAACACACAAGATGGATCGAGCCGATCCCCGACTTGCGCATTCTGCCTCTCCGGTCGGCCTCTCCGGCCGGTTGAGCTCCTACACGCTTGTTTCGTGGGTTGACTTAGGCATACGGAGTTCATACCCAGTCTAACCATACGAAGTTCATTCGCAGTCTAAGATCTAACCGGACTGAAGGTTGCGACAGCAGGATCGGCAGCACACAGGGGGGCTCAGGTCAATCTCTAGCTTGCACATTTTGCCTCTCCAGTCAGGTGAGCGCCCGCATGCCCTTGTCGTGGGTTGGCTTAGGCATAGGGAGTTCATTCCATGTCTAAGCCCCAGTCGGACCGAGGGTTGTGGCAACGAGACCAACAGCAAGCAAAGTGGGATCGGGTCGATCCCTGACTTGAGCATTCTGCCTCTCCGACCGGCTGAGCACCCGCACGTTCGTTTCGTGGGTTGGCTTAGGCATACGGAGTTCATTCCATGTCTAAGCATACAGAGTTCATTCCCAGTCTAAGAGTTTGAGCCACGGTGCACATGCTGGGCTCGGGCATGTGCTGGTGCTGGATTTTTTTTGCTTGAGGCACCATCACCGGAGCATTACCGGAGCATTACCGGAGAGCCTAACAGACAGCATTTGGGGTTCCAGCGATTGGGGGGGCTGTAGGGGTGTGCGCACATGATGTACGATGGGTGCTAGTACTTGGCCCTTATATTGGCCCCTTATCCCTCATCAAACCTCAAGAACTCACATCCCCTTAAAGAGCATTTGAGATTTTATAGGTTTGCTGCCAGTAGCCATTAAAGTGTTTGAAATGGGGACACTTTTTTCAAACTATCACAAAATCTTCTCCACTTCGAGTTTTTAGCTGAATGTTTTTGTGCATGCCAACAAAAATACAATGATCACCTCTACTAAATTTGGTTACAAAACTCTTTCTAAAAATATTTTAAAAAATCCCGAATCGTAAAAAGTTTCAAAAATTATGAAAAATAGAAAACGGGTCATCCTGCCATGAAACTTCACATGAAGGCGTAGGGGACCATTGTATGAATTTACAAGCCATAAAAATGGCATTGGCATGGCAGGAATATTAAGATTTTCTTGAACCCACCTACCGCCCCTTTGATCCCCGGCTTGTGCATTCTGCCTCTCTGGTCGGCTGAGCGTCCGTACGCTCATTTCGTGAGTTGACTTAGGCATATGGATTTCATCCCCAGTCTAAGCATACGGAGTTCATTCCCAGTCTAACATCGAACTGGACCAAGGGTTGCATGTTCTGCCTCTCTGGCTTGCAGCGCGCCCACACGCCCGTTTCATGGGTTAGCTTAGGCATAGGGAGTTCATTCCATGTCTAAGCCCCAACTGAACCGAGGGTTGTGGTAGCGAGACTGGTAGCACGTAGAGGGGGATCGAGCCGATCCTCGACTTATGCCTTATGCCTATCCGGTCGGGTCAATGCCCACACACTCGTTTCACGGGTTGACTTAGGAATACGGAGTTCATTCCCAGCAGCAGGATTGGTAGCATGCAAGGGGGGATCGGGCCGATCCCCAGCTTGCGTATTCTGCCTCTCCGGTCGATTGAGCGCCCACACGCTCATTTCATGGGTTGGCTTAGGCATACAGAGTTCATTCCATGTCTAAGCCCTAGTTGGATGAGGGTTATGGCAGTAGGTCCGGCAGCGGGATTGGTAGCACGCAGAGGGGGATCGGGCTGATCCTCGGCCTGCATATTATACCTCTCCGACCAACCTCTCTAGCCAGTTGTGCTCCCGCACGCTCGTTTCATGGGTTGACTTAGGCATACGAAGTTCATCCCCAATCTAAGCATACGGAGTTCATTCCCAGTCTAAGATCGGATCAGATCGAGCGTTACGATAGTAGGATCGACAGCACGTAGGGGGGATCGGGCTGATCCTCGACTTACGAATTTTGCCTCTTCGGTCAACTGAGCACCCGCACGTCCGTTTCGTGGGTTGGCTTAGGCATAGGGAGTTCATTCCATGTCTAAGCTCCAGTCAGACTGAGGGTTGTGGTAGCGGGACTGGTAGCATGTAGAAGGGGACCGGGTCGATCCCTGGCTTGCGCATTATGCCTCTTCGATCGGCTCAGCACCCGAATGCTCGTTTCATGGATTGACTTTGGCATACGGAGTTCATTCCAAATCTAAGATCAGACCGGACCGAGGGTCACGACAGTAAGATCGACAGCACGCAGAGGGGACCGGGTCGATCCCCAGCTTGCGTATTCTGCCTCTAAGGCCGACTAAGCGCCCGCACGCTCGTTCCATGGGTTGGCTTAGGCATACGGAGTTCATTACATGTCTAAGCATACAGAGTTCATTCCAGTCTAAGATTGGATCGAACCGAGGGTTGAGGTAGCAGGACCAGCAGTAGGATCGACAGCACGTAGTGGGAGACCAGGTTGATCCTCGGCTTATGCTTTCTGCCTCTCCGATCGGCTGAGCGCCCACACGCCTATTTAATGAGTTGGCTTAGGCATAGGGAGTTCTTTCCATGTCAAAGCCCCAGTCGGACCGAGGGTTGTGGCAGTGGGACCGGCAACACAGAGGGGGACCGGGCCGATTCTGGCTTGTGCATTCTGCCTCTTCGGCCAGCAGAGCGCCCGCACGCTCGTTTCGTGGGTCGGCTTAGGCATAGGAGTTCATTCCATGTCTAAGCATACGGAGTTCATTCCATGTCTAAAAGTTTGAGCCACGGAGGACATGCTGGGCTCGGGCATGTGCTGGTGCCACATTTTTCTCGCACGGGGCACCATCGCCGGAGCATTGCTAGAGCATCGCGGAGAGCCTATCCAGCGGCATTGGGGGTTCTGACGATTGGGGGGGTCGGGGGTGTGCGCACATGATGTGCGATGGGTGCTGGTACTTGGCCCTTATATTGGCCCCCTATCCCTCATCAAACCTCGAGAACTCACACCCCCTTAAAGAGCATTTGATATTTTATAGGTTTGCTGCCAATAGCCATTAAAGTGTCTGAAATGGGGACACTTTTTTCAAACGGTCACAAAATCTTCTCCACTTCAAGTTTTTATCTGAATGTTTTTGTGCATGCCAACAAGAATACAACGATCACCTCTACCAATTTTGGGGACAAAACTCTTTCCAAAAAAATATTAAAAAATCTCGAACCGTAAAAAGTTTCAAAAATCATGAAAAATAGAAAACGGGTCGTCTTGCCGCCAAAACTTCACATGAAGGCGTAGGGGACCATTGTATGAATTTACAAGCCATAAAAATGGCATTGGCATGGTAGAAATATTAAGATTTTCTTGAACCCACCTACCACCCATTGGATCCCCGGCTTGCGCATGCTGCCTCTCTTATCGGCTGAGCGTCCGCATGCTCGTTTCATGGGTTGACTTAGGCATACGAATTTCATCCCCAATCTAAGCATACGGAGTTCATTCCCAGTCTAACATCAGACCGGACCAAGGGTTGCGGCAACAGATCAGCAGCATGCAGGGGAGACCGGATCGATCCTCGACTTGCACATTCTACCTCTCCAGTCGGCTGAGCACCCGCACGCCCATTTCATGGGTTGGCTTAGGTATAGGTAGTTCATTCCATGTCTAAGCCCTAGCTGAATCGATGGTTGTGGCAGCGAGATCGGTAGCATGTAGAGGGGGATCGGGCCGATCTCTGGCTTACGCATTATGCCTTTTCGGCCGGCTCAGCACCCACACACTCGTTTCGTGGGTTGACTTAGGCATATGGAGTTAATTCCCAGTAGCAGGACCAGCAGCAAGATTGGTAGCACGCATGGGAGATCGGGTCAATCCCCGGCTTACGTATTCTGCCTCTCCGGCTGACTGAGCACCGCACATTCATTTTGTGGGTTGGCTTAGGCATACGGAGTTCATTCTATGTCTAAGCCCTAGCCGGATCGAGGGTTGTGGTAGCAAGACCGGCAACGGGATCGGTAGCATGTAGAGGGGGATCGGGCTGATCCCCAACTTGCACATTATACCTCTTCGACCGGCCTCTTTGGTCGGTTGAACGCCTGCACGCTCGTTTCATGGATTGACTTAGGCATACGAAGTTTATCCCCAGTATAAGCATACAGAGTTCATTCCCAGTCTAAGATCAGACCGGATCGAGCGTTGCAGTAGTAGGATTGACAGCATGCAGGGGGGACCGGGCTGATCCCCGACTTTCGCATTTTGCCTCTCCGATCGGCTAAGCGCCCGTACGTCCGTTCCGTGGGTTGGCTTAGTTATAGGGAGTTCATTCCATGTCTAAGCCCTAGCCGGACCGAGGGTTATGGCAGTGGGACCGACAGCATGCAGAGGGTTATGGCAACAGGACCAGTAGCAAGATCGAAAGCACGCAATAGAGGATCGAGCCGATCCCCGGCTTGCGTATTCTGCCTTTCCAACCGGTTGAGCGCCCACACGCCTGTTTCATGGGTTGGCTTAGGCATAGGGAGTTCATTCCATGTCTAAGCCCTAGCCGAACCGAGGGTTGTGGCAGCGGGACCGACAGTACACAGAGGGGGATCGGGCTGATCCCCGGCTTGCGCATTCTGCCTCTTCGACCGACTGTGCACTCGCACACTCGTTTCGTGGGTTGGCTTAGGCATAGGAGTTCATTCCATGTCTAAGCATATGGTTCATTCCATGTCTAAAAGTTTGAGCCACGGTGCACATGTTGGGCTTTGGCATGTGCTGGTGTCGTATTATTTTTCGCTCAGGGCACCATCGCCGGAACACAGGGGGGATTGGGTCAGTCCCTGGCTTGCGTATTTTGCCTCTCCGACCGACTGAGTCCCGCACACTCGTTTCATGGGTTGGCTTAGGCATATGGAGTTCATTCCATGTCTAAGCATACAGAGTTCATTCCCAGTCTAAGATCAGACCGGGCCGAGGGTGTTGGCAACAGGACCAGCAACAGGATTGCCAGCATGCAGGGGGGGACCAGGTCGATCCCCAGCTTACGCATTCTGCCTCTTCGATCGGTTGAGTGCCCGCACGCTCGTTTCATGGGTTGGCTTAGGCATACGGAGTTCATCCCCAGTCTAAGTGTACAGAGTTCATTCCTAGTCAAAGATCGGAATGGACTGAGGGTTGCGATAGCAGGATCGGCAGCACGCAAGGTTGTCTTACCTTGAAACTTCACATGAAGGCTTAGGGGACCATTGTATGAATTTACAAGCAATAAAAATGGCATTGGCATGGCAAAAATATGAAGATGTGCTTGAACCCACCTACCACCCGATCGATCCCCGGCTTGTGCATCCTACCTCTCTGGTCGACTGAGCGCCCGTACGCTCATTTCGTGGGTTGACTTAGGCTTACGGAGTTCATCCCCAGTCTAAGCATACAAAGTTCATTCCCAGTCTTAGATCAAACTGGACCGAGGGTTGCGGCAGCAGGATCGACAGCATGCAGGGGGGACCGGGCCGTTCCCTGACTTGCGCATTTTGCCTCTCCGGTCGGCTGAGTGCCCGCACGCCTGCTTCGTGAGTTAGCTTAGGCATACGGAGTTCATCCCATGTCTAACCCTAACCGGACCGAAGGTTGTGGCAGCAGGACTGGCAGCGGGATCGGCAGCATGCAGAGGCGAACCGGGCTGATCCTTGACTTGCTCATTATGCCTCTCCAACCGGCCTCTCCAATCGACTGAGTGCCCGCACGCTCATTTCGTGGGTTGACTTAGGCATACGGAGTTCATCCCCAGTCTAAGCATACGAAGTTCATTCCATGTCTAAGATCGGACCGGATCGAGGGTTGCGACAGCAGGATCGACAGCACGCAGGGGGGACCGGGTCGATCCTCGGCTTCTGCATTCTGTCTCTCCGGCCGACTAAACGCCCGCATGTTCGTTTCTTGGGTTGGCTTAGGCATAGGGAGTTCATTCCATGTCTAAGCCCTAGCTAGACTGAGGGTTGTGGCAAGGGGACCGACAGCACACAGAGGGGGACCGGGTCGATCCTCAGCTTGCGTATTTTACCTCTCCGATCGGATGAGTGCCCGCACGCTCATTTCGTGGGTTGGCTTAGGCATACGAAGTTCATTCCATTTCTAAGCATACGGAGTTCATTCCCAGTCTAAGATTTGAGCCCCGGTGCAGATGCTGGGCTTGGGTATGTGCTGGTTCCGCATTTTTCCACCCGGAGCACCATCGTCGGAGCATCGTCGGAGAGCCTAACCGACGGCATTGGGGGTTCCGACGATTGGGGACACCGGGGGGGTGTGCACACATGATGTGCGATGGGTTGCTGGTACTTGGCCCTCGTATTTGGCCCCCTACCCTCATCAAACCTCGAGAACTCACACCCCCTTTAAAGAGCATTTGAGATTTTATAGGTTGCTGCCAGTAGCCATTAAAGTGTTTGAAAAGGGGACACTTTTTTCAAATGGTCACAAAATTCTTTTCCACTTAGAGTTTTTAGCTGAATTGTTTTGTGCATGCCAAAAAAAATACAAGGATCACCTCTACCAAATTGGGACAAAAACTCTTTCTAAAAATATTTTTAAAAATCCTCGAACCGTAAAAAGTTCCAAATCATGAAAAATAGGAAAAACGGGCGTACTTGCCACGAAACTTCACATGAAGGCCTTAGGGGACCATTGTATGAATTACAAGGCCAAAAAATGGCATTGGTGTGGCAGAATATGGAAGGATGGGCTTGAACCCACTTACCCACCCGTTCGATCCCCGGACTTGCGCATCCTGCCTATCTGGTCTACTGAGCACCCCGCCACGCTCGTTTATGGGTTGACTTAAGGGCATACGGAAGTCATCCCCAGTCTAAGCATACGGGAGTTCATTCCCAGTCTAAGATCGGGATCGGGACCAAGGGGTTGCGATAGTAGGATCGACAACATGTAGGGGGGACCGGGCGATCCCTGGCTTGTGCATTCTGCCTCTCCGATCGACTGAGCACCCGCACGCCCGTTTCCTGGTTGGCTTAGGCATAGGGAGTTTCATCCATGTCTCAGCCCCAGGTCGGACCAAGGGACTTTCGGCAGCGGACCTGGGCAGATGAAGAGGGGATCGGGCCGATCCCCGGCTTTGCATTATGCCTCTTCACGGTTGGCTCACAGCACCCCGTATGCTCATTTCGTGGGTTGACTTAGGCATACGAAATTCCTTCCTAGTCTAAGATCGGATCAGATCGAGGGTTGCGGCAGCGGGATAGATAGCACGCAGGGGGGATCGGGCCGATCCCCGGCTTACGCATTCGCCTCTCTGACCGCTGAGCGCCTCACGCTCATTTCGTGGGTTGGCTTAGGCATACGGAGTTCATTCCATGTCTAAGCATACGGAGCTCATTCCCAGTCTAAGATCAGATCGGATTGAAGGTTGTGGTAGCAGGACCAACAGTAGGATTGACAGCACGCAGGGGGATCAGGCCGATCCCCGGCTTGCACATTCTGCCTCTCCTGTTGCTTGAGTGCCCCGTGCGCTCATTTCGTGGGTTGGCTTAGGCATACGTAGTTCATTCCATGTCTAAGCCCCAGTCAGACTGAGGGTTGTGGCAGCAGGATCGGTAGCACGTAGAGGGAGATCGGGCTGATCCCAGCTTACTCATTATGCCTCTCCGACCGGCCTCTCCAACCGACTGAGCGCCTGCACGCTCGTTTCATGGAACGACTTAGGCATACAGAGTTCATCCCTAGTCTAAGCATACGGAGTTCATTCCCAGTCTAACATCAGACCGGATGGAGGGTTGTGGCATCAGGGGTGACCGGGCTGATCCGTAGCTTGCGCATTCTGCCTCTCCGACCGGCTGAGCGCCCGCACGCCCATTCCGTTGGTTGGCTTTATAGGGAGTTCATTCTATGTTTAAGCCCCAGCCAGACCGAGGGTTATGGTAGCAGGACCGGCGGCATGCAGAGGGGGATCGGGCTGATCCCCGGCTTGCACATTATGCCTCTTCGGCTGGCTCAGCGCCCGCACGCTCGTTTTCATGGGTTGACTTATGCATATGGAGTTCATTCCCAGTCTAAGATCAGACCGGACCGAAGGTTACGGTAGCAGGATCGATAGCTAACAGGAGAGGACCGAGTCGATCCCCAGCTTGCGCATTCTACCTCTCCGGCTGGCTGAGCGTCGACACGCTCGTTTCATGGCTTGGCTTAGGCATATGGAGTTCATTCCATGTCTAAGCATACGGTGTTCATTCCTAGTCTAAGATTTTGAGCCACGGTGCACATGCTGGGGTCAGGCATATACTGGTGTCGCATTTTTTTCACCCGAGGCACCATCGTCGAAGCATCACCGGAGCATCACAGGAGAGCCTAACCGATGGCATTGGGAGTTTTGACGATTGGGGGGGGTCGGGGGGTGTGCGTACATGATGTGCGATGGGTACTGGTACTTATGTCATGGGCTCCGACCTTAAACTCAAAAACAGTGCGGCCTTAGGCTTGGAATCTCCTCCTTTATGCCTAAGTCAGCCTAAAACACAAGCGTATGGGTACTAGAACAACGAGAAGGGCTGATTATGCAAGTTAAAGAGAAATAGGATAAGAAGGTAGAATTCTGGAAATACTCTTGTTTTCGCTAAAACGGAAGTGTTTGATGGTGTACAAATGAGGGAAGAGCAGCCCTCTATTTATAGTTGAGGCTCCAGCTTACACTTAATGGCAATATCCCTAGAATAAAGGCTAAAATCATGGGATTATATAGATTACAATCAATCAGGATGCTAACTCTTGATTTTCAGTGTCAACCAAATCTGCCAGGGTGCTACTGCTGATCCTGCCTGCTTCCAGAAGCTTCCCTTGCGTCTCCAGCACCTTGGGCCCTTCTGGATGTGGTGCGGGTAGCTTGTATGCCAGGCCTTGGTCTCACGGGTTGGCCTGCAAGTTGGGCGGGCATTCTGAACTCGCTTGCTAGGCTTTGCGCGCAGATACCCGCCAACACACCTAGTCTACAGGCCTCAACCTCTGGCTCACCTGCTGGTGTGCCTGATGTGCCTGGCGCGCCCGCCCAGGGCGTAACATTCTCCCCCACCTGATTGTGCAACACCCTAGTTGTGTCTTCTGCATGGTACTACCTGATCTGGGCCCTGAACTACCATAAGTCATCTGCTGGTTCCCAGCTCGCCTCACTGTCTAGAAGTCCCTTCCAGCGCACCAAGTACTCTTGTCTTGGCTGATAGTTCTTCCTTCTTACCTCCTGATCAGCTATGATGCTATGGACCTCCTTTTCATATGAGGCCCTTGCTCCCAATGGCGCACGCTTTGACTCTGCCTGTCCTGGATCTCCCTCATCCTCATGGAACGGCTTAAGCATGCTCACATGGAACACTAGGTGTACCCTCAGCTTAGGTGGCATATCCATCTTGTATGCAACTTTTCCTACCCTCTTGACTACTTGAAAAGGTCCCTCATACATCCGAACTAGGCCTTTGTGCAGCCCTCTATGGTTCACAATGGGATGCAGCTTCACCAACACCAAGTCTCCAACCTGGAACTGTCCGTCCCGCCTATTCTGGTCTGCCCACTTCTTCGACCTCTTGGCCGCCTTGTGTAGACAAACTCTGGCCAAGTCAATTTGCTCCTACCATGCCTTGGCAAACTTGTATGCTACTGGATTCGACCCTGTATAACTTGCAGCAATCGAACCGGGTGTTTGTCGTTGTTGCCTTGTCATAACCTCTAATGGGTTTTGGTTCGTTGCCTCGCTCCTTTGCAAGTTGTAGGAAAATTGCGCAATATCTAGTAGCTTTGGCCAGTCCCTTTGTGTGGCACTCACATAGTGCCTGAGGTAGACCTCCAATAGTCCATTCACTCATTCTGTCTGCCCATCGGCCTGCGGATGCATGCTGGTGGAAAAGTTCAAGTCTGACCCCAACAGCTTGAACAACTCAGTCTAGAACCTGCCCATGAAACGCCCGTCCCGATCACTAACAATGGTCCTTGGCACTCCCCACTACTTAACCATGTTCTTCCAGGAATAATTGAGTTATGAGTTGCCTCCTCGGCTGGCGCAACTCCTTGGTGCTGAAGAAGATTCCATACTGGAAAACCTGTTCACCACTAACCATGATGCTTCCAAACCCTTCTGCTTTGGTTAGACTGACTATAAAGTCCAGAGAAACACCTCTCCCATGGCGTCGCTTTGGCACTTGCAATGGCTCAAGAGGCACTGCTTGGTTTTTTGAGCTCCACCTTGTCCTTGGCACATAAACAAGTCTTCACATAGGCCTCCACATTATCCCTCATGTGTGGTTGTAGGTACCAGTCCTCGATCAGTACCAAGGTACGACTCACTTCGGGGTGTCCAACCCACCTTGAATCATGGCGATTTCTTGCTAAAACTTTCCTTGCCGGAGCTTTCCATGCTATGGCCACAAATAGTCTACTGCCCTGGTGTACGCAAGCCATCCTGCCAACTAAAACTGCCTAGTCTTACCTTTTGCTGGGCATACTCCATCAAAGCCTTGGCTATAGGATCATGTGCAAGTCCCTCCTTGATGCGTGGCACCAGTGACCCCTCTGGTTGGCTAATGGCAGCAAGGTTAGCCTTCCTGCTCAGGGCATCTGCCACTAGGTTCACCCGCCCTGGCTTGTACTCCATCTGGAAATCAAATTCTACAAGAAAATCTTACCATCTCGCCTGCTTAGGGGACAACTTCTTCTGCGCCTGGAAGTAGCTGGTCGCCACATTGTCCGTCCTAACCACGAACCTCGACCCCAACAGGTAATGGCACCAAATGCGCAAGCAGTGCACCACTATAGTCATCTCTTTCTCTTGGACCGTGTACTTGCACTCAGTCTCGTTTAGCTTCCTGCTCTCAAACGCGACTGGACGTCCCTCCTGCATCAACATGCCCCCTATGGAAAAGTCTGATGCATCCGTATGCACCTCATACAGTTTGGCATGGTCTGGCAAGGCCAAGACTGGCTCCTCAGTCACAGCCCATTTCAACCTGTCAAAGGCTTCCTGGCACCTTACGCTCCACTCCCATGCTTTCCTTTTCTTGAGCAAGTTAGTCAATGGTGTGGCTATTGCTGAGTGACCTTTGATGAAGCACCTGTAGTAGTTGACCAGCCCAAGGAACGATCTCAACTCAGTGACCTTGGCTGGCGGTTGCCACTCCAGGATGGCGTGTATGTTGCCTTCATCCATGCGTATCCTGCCACCTCCCACTATGTGGCCAAGGAATGGGATCTCCTGTTGGGCGAATGAGCACTTCTTCCTCTTGACAAATAGCTTGTGTGCCCGCAACACCTCGAACACCTATCTCAAGTGGTCTACATGCTTTCCCAAAGTCTGGCTATAGATCACAATGTCATCCCAAACCGATCAAGGAATGACTGAAGTACCTTGTTCATAAAGGTACAGAATGTTGCTGGGGCGTTCGTGAGTCTGAAAGGCATCACCAAGAACTCATATGAACCATACCAAGTGACACATGCTATCTTTGGCTCATCTCCCTTCGTGATCCTGACTTGATAGTAGCCTGACCTCAAATCCAGCTTGGTGAATCACCTGCACTCCCAAGTTGATCAAACAATTCCGCAATGAGTGGGATGGGTACTTGTTCTTGATGGTCAGCTTGTTCAAAGCCCAGTAGTCTATACACAGTCGCAATGACCCATCATGCTTACGCTGAAATAGAACCGTTGCACCATAGGGTGCCTTCGATGGCCTGATGAAGCTGGCATCAACTAACTCTTTAAGCTACTTCCTCAACTCCTCCAACTCTGCTGAAGACATTCAGTAAGGGGCTCTAGCTGGTGGCTTGGCCTCGGACACTAGCTCAATCTTGTGGTCCACCTCCCTCTTAGGTGGTAGCTTGCTAGGTAGCTTTGTGGGCATCACATCACTAAAGGTCTTCAACACCTTTAGCACCTCCAAGGGTGACTCAGTCTCCTTCTCCCTTGGCTCATCATCTTTTAAGGCTGCCAAGAAGGTGTCTTCTTGTCTGCTTACTGCCTTGGCAAATTGGATGGCTGACACCACCCGCGACCCAACTCCAGATCTTCTCAATGGCACTAGGTATTGGCACCGTGCATCTAAGATGCAAACACAATCAACAAAAGGCACAAGAAGGGCATTAATCCGAACAAGGAAATCCAACCCAATCATAAACTCATAGTCGTCAAGGGGTATTACCTCAACGGTCTCCTTGCCTTTCCAATCTCCGAGCTACAACTCCACTCCCCGTGCTACTCCAATGGCTGGAACTTCCTTGGAGTTCACCGTTTTGATGGTACCAGTGCCTTTCTGCACCTTTAGTCTGAGCTTTCAGGCTCTATCACCTAAATAAAAAGATGTTAGGCACCTGTGTCCACCAGTGCGCTCACTTCTGACCAGCAACCATCAGATCCGTAAACATCAAGCCCTTTGGCTTGTGGCTCCCCTTACTCTGGACAGCATTGAGCACCAACGACCCAAGCTTTACTGCCCCTGACTTTGGCTCCTCGTCAGACTCCTTGTCTACAGCAACCAGCTTGCCCTTCTGCGGGTAATTGCATGCTATATGGCTCCCTCTACATAGGTAGCATGCTAGTGGCTCTCGGTCCCCTTTTACTTTCCACTTGTCTGCTGGTGGCTTCCTCTCGCCATCTTTGGTTGAACGGTCTCAGTCTCCATCCTTGGACTCTTGATCATGATCTTTCCTCTTGGACTGTTTCTTCTGATCCCTATTGTCCCTGCCCTTACCCTTGGGCTTGGTAGACTCGAACTTGTTCAGAGGCTTGAACTCTATCAAGGCCTCAGCAGTAGTCATGGCTTTAGCCAAATCATGAACTCCTCTCTTTTGTAGCTTATGCTTCACCCACGGCTTCAGCCCATCCATGAAAGCAAATAAGGCATCTTTCTCGCCAAGATCCGAGATTTGTAGCATCAGTTCAGAGAATTTCTGGACATACTCCCTTATGTCCCCTTGCTAGCTTAGCCTGCACAACTTTGCCTGTGCCTCATCATCGGCATACTCCAGGTAAAATTGTTCTCTGAACTCCTTTTGGAACTCTGCCCAGGTTCCAATCTTGGTGCTCCCATGCCTGACATCATCACACCTACGCCTCTACCACAATAAGGCTACATCAGTGAGATACATAGCAGCGGTGCTTACCTTTATCGCCTCATCTTGCATGCCCATGGCCTGGAAGTACTGCTCTATACCCCAAAGGTAGTTATCTAATTCCTTGGCTGCCCTAGTCCCCTTGAACTCCTTAGGCTTGGGGACATCCAATCTGGACTTGGACACTCCAGCAAACATGCCATTCCTAATGGCAGTCTTGCAAGCAACGAGCTCACTGGTAAGCTCCTCCATCCGCTAGCACATGGCCTCCATGCCATCGTGCAAGGTCAGCACTTCAGCCTCCAAGGTCTGATTCTTTCGGGTGAACACATCCAAGCCTTTGTTGAGAGCAGCTTACAGCTCACTTTGGATCTCCTCCCCTATGGAGTCTAGTGATGCAATGTGAGTCTCTACCCCCTCAAGCTTCTCCCCCATGTCACCCTTGGTTACCTTCACCTTGGCCAACCTACCGTCCATGGTAGACCAGATATCTATAGAACTGGCTTTCCTCCCTCTTCCACACCCATGCTCCTGGGCCTCTGGTTGTTGGTTAGCAGCATCACTTTGAAATGCCATCTCCTCTATCCTGCACAACACAAACACGCAGAATCAAACTTGCTCTGATACTAACTATCACGGGCTCTGACCTTAGACTCAGAAACCATGTGGCCTTAGGCTTGGAATCTCCTCCTTTATGCCTAAGTCAACCTAAAACACAAGCGTACGGGCACTAGAACAATAGGAAGAGCTGATTACGCAAGTTAAAGAGAAACAGGATAAGAAGGCAGAATTCTGGAAATGCTCTTAGTTATTTCACTGAAACAGAAAGTGTTGATGGTGTACAAATGAGGGAGGAGCAGCCCTCTATTTATAGTTGAGGCTCCAGCTTACACTTAATGGCAAGCGCTCGTTTTGTGAGTTGACTTAGGCATACAGAGTTCATCCCTAGTCTAAGCATACGGAGTTTATTCCCAGTCTAAGATCAGACCGGACCGAGGGTTGCGGCAGCAAGATCGACAGCACACAGGGGGGACTGAGGCGATCCCCGACTTGCGCATTTTGCATCTCCGGTCAGCTGAGCGCCCGTATGCTCATTTCATGGGTTGGCTTAGGAATAGGAAGTTCATTCCATGTCTAAGCCCCAACCAGACCGAGGGTTGTGGCAGCGGGACCGACAGCACGTAGGAGGGGACCGGGCCGATCCCTGGCTTACGCATTATGCCTCTTCGGTAGGCTCAGTGCCCGCACGTTCATTTCATGGGTTGACTTATGCATACGAAGTTCATTCTCAGTCTAAGATCGAATCGGACTGAGGGTTGTGGTAGCAGGATCGACAGCACATAGGGGGAACCGGGCTGATCCCTGGCTTGCGCATTATACCTCTCCAGCTGGCTGAGCACCCGCATGCTTGTTTCATGGGTTGGCTTAGGCATACGGAGTTCATTCCATGTCTAAGCATATGGAGTTCATTACCAGTCTAAGCTTTTGAGCCACGATGCACATGCTGGGCTCGGGCATGTGCTAGTGCTGCATTTTTCTACCCAGGGCACCTTCGTCGGAGAGCCTAACCGACAGCATTAGGGGTTCCGACAATTAGGGGGGTCGGGGGGTGTGCGTACATGATGTGCGATGGGTGCTGGTACTTGGCCCTTATATTGGCCCCCTATCCCTCATCAAACCTTGAAAACTCACACCCACTTAAAGAGCGTTTCAGATTTTATAGGTTTACTGCCAGTAGCCATTAACGTGTCTGAAATGGGGACACTTTTTTCAAACGGTCACAAAATCTTCTCACTTTGACTTTTTACCTGAATTTTTTTGTGCATGCCAACAAAAATGCAAGGATCACCTCTACCAAATTTGGGGACAAAACTCTTTCTAAAAAAAGTTTAAAAAATCCCGAACCACAAAAAGTTTCAAAAATCATGAAAAATAGAAAACGGGTCGTCTTGCCACAAAACTTCACATGAAGGCTTAGGGGACCATAGCATGAATTTACAAGCCATAAAAATATCATTGGCATGGCAGAAATATGAAGATGTGCTTGAACCCACCTACCACCCGTTCGATCCCCGGCTTGCACATCCTGCCTCTCTGGTCGGCTGAGCGCCCGAGCACTCATTTCACGGGTTGACTTAGGCATACGAAGTTCATCCCCGGTCTAAGCATACGGAGTTCATTCCTAATCTAAGATCAGACCAGATCGAGGTTTGCGGCAACAAGATCGATAGCACACAGGGAGGACCGAGCCGATCCTCGACTTACGCATTCTGCCTCTTCGGCCAGCTGAGCGCTCGCACGCCCTTTTCGTGGGTCGGCTTAGGCATAGGGAGTTCATTCCATGTCTAAGCCCAGTCGGACCGAGGGTTGGGGTAGCGGGACCGACAGCACGCAAAGGGGGATCGGGTCGATCCCCGGCTTGCGCATTATGCCTCTCCGATCGACTCAGCTCCTGCACGCTCATTTCGTGGGTTGACTTAGGCATACGGGGTTAATTCATAGTAAGATCAGACCGGACCAAGGGTTGCTACAACAGGATCGATAGCACGTTGGGGGGATCGGGCCGATCCCTAGCTTGCGCATTCTGGCTTTTCGGTCGACTGAGCGCCCGTAAGCTCGTTTCATGGGTTGGCATAGGCATACGAAGTTAATTCCTTGTCTAAGCATATGAGTTCATTCCCAGTCTAAGATCGGACCAGACCGAGGGTTGCGGTAGCAGGACCAGCAGCAGGATCGGCAGCATGTAAGGGGGGACCAGGCCGATTCCTGGCTTGCGCATTCTGCCTCTCCGGTCGACTGAGCGCCCGCACGCTCATTTCGTGGGTTGGCTTAGGCATACGGAGTTCATTCCATGTCTAAGCCCTAGCCAGACTGAGGGTTGTGGCAGCAGGATCGGCAGCGGGATTGGCAGCACGTAGAGAGGGATCGGGCTAGTCCCCGACTTGTGCATTATGCCTCTCCGGACCGCTGAGCGCCCGCATGCTTGTTTTGTGGGTTGACTTAGGCATACGGAGTTCATCCCCAGTCTAAGCTTATAGAGTTCATTCCCAATCTAAGATCGGATTGGACCAAGGGTTGCAACAGCAGGATCGACAGCACGCAGGGGGGACCAGGCCGATCTCCGGCTTGCACATTCTGCCTCTCCGGCCGGCTCAATGCCTGCACGCCCGTTTCATGGGTTGGCTTAGGCATAGGGAGTTCATTCCATGTCTAAGCCGTATCCGAACCAAGGGTTGTGGCAGTGGGACCGGCAGCACGCAGAGGGAGATCAGGCTGATCCCCGGCTTGCGCATTATCCCTCTTCGGTCGGCTCAGCTCCCGCACACTCTTTTCATGGGTTAACTTATGCATACGAAGTTCATTCCTACTCTAAGATTAGACCGGACCGGGGGTTGTGGCATCAGGATAGACATCACGCAGGGGGGATCAGGCCGATCCTCGACTTGCGCATTCTGCCTCTCCGGTCGGCTTAGTGCCCGAATGCTCATTTCGTGGGTTGACTTAAGGCATGCGGAGTTCATTCCAGTCTAAGATCAGACTGGACCAAGCATTACGATAGTAGAATCGACAGCACGCAAGGGGGACCGGGCCGTCTCCAGCTTACGCATTCTGCCTCTCCACCCGACTGAGCGCCCGCACGCTCGTTTCATGGGTTGGCTTAGGCATAAGGAGTTCATTCCATGTCTAAGCATACGGAGTTCATTCCCAGTCTAAGATCAGACTGGATCAAGGGTTGCGGTAGCAGGACCAGCAATAAGATCGGCAGCACGCAGGGGGGACCGGGCCGATCCCCGGCTTGCGCATTCTACCTTTTGATCGGTTGAGCGCCCGTACGCTCGTTTCCTGGGTTGGCTTAGGCATACGGAGTTCATTCCATGTCTAAGCCCCAGTCGGACAAAGGGTTGTGGTAGCAGGACTGGTAGCGGGATCTGTAGCACGTAGAGAGGGACCGGGCTGATCCCAACTTACGCATTATGCCTCTCCGGTCGGCCTCTCCGACCAACTGAGTGCCCGTACTCTCATTTTGTGGGTTGAGTTAGGCATACGGAGTTCATCCCCAGTCTAAGCATACGGGGTTCCTTCCCAGTCTAAGATAGAATCAGACCGAGGGTTGCAGCTGTAGGATTGGCAGCACGCAGGGGGGATCGGGTCGATCCCTGGCTTGCGCATTCTGCCTCTCTGGTCGACTGAGCGCCCGCACACCTGTTTCATGGGTTGGCTTAGGCATAGGGAGTTCATTCCATTTCTAAGCCCCAGCCGGACTGAGGGTTGTGGCAGTGGGATCGGTAACACGCAGAGGGACCAGGCCAATCCTCGGCTTACGCTTTCTGCCTCTCCAGCCGGCTGAGTGCCCGCACGCTCGTTGCATGGGTTGGCTTAGGCATATGGATTTCATTCCATTTCTAAGCATATGGAGTTCATTCCCAGTCTAAGAGTTTGAGCCACAGTGCACATCTTGGGCTCGGGCATGTGTTGGTGCCGCATTTTTTTTGCCCGGGGCACCATCGTCGGAGCATCGTCGGAGAGCCTAACCGACGGCATTGAGGGTTCCAACGATTGGGGGGGCCGGGGGGTGTGCGCACATGATGTGCAATGGGTGCTGGTACTTGGCCCTTATATTGGCCCCCTGTCCCTCATCAAACCTCGAGAACTAACACCCCCTTAAAGAGCATTTGAGATTTTATAGGTTTGCTGCCAGTAGCCATTAAAGTTCTGAAATGGGGACACTTTTTTCAAACGGTCACAAAATCTTCTCCACTTCGAGTTTTTAGCTGAATTGTTTTGTGCATGCCAACAAAAATACAAGGATCACTTCTACCAAATTTGGGGACAAAACTCTTTCTAAAAAAAATTTTAAAAAATCTCAAACCGTAAAAAGTTTTGAAAATCGTGAACAATAGAAAACGGGTCGTCTTGCCACGAAACTTCACATTGAAGCGTAGGGACCATTGTATGAATTTGCAAGCCATAAAATGCATTGGCATGGTAGAAATATGAAGATGTGGTTGACCCGCCTTACCACCCGTTCCGATCCCCGGCTTTGTGCATCCTGCCTCTCTGGGTCGGTTGAGCATTCAGAGCCTCGTTTCGTGGGTTGACTTAGGCATTACGGAGTTCATTTCCTAGTCTAAGCATAACAGAGTTCATTCCCAGTCTAAGATCGGATCGGATCGAGGTTGCGGTAGTAGGTTCGGCAGCCCGCTATGAGGATCTGGGCCAATCCCCGGCTTGCGGCATTCGTACCTCGCCGGCCGGCTGGAGCACCTACACACCCGTTTTCGTGGGTTGGCTTAGCATAAGGGAGTCATTCCATGTCTAGCCCCCAGTCAGATCGAAGGTTGTTGGCAGCGGGGACCGTAACCACATAGAGAGGATTGGGTTGATCCCCGGCTCACGCATTATACCTCTCCGGCTGGCTCAGCGCCTATACGCTCATTTCGTGGGTTGACTTAGGCATACGGAGTTCATTCCCAGTCTAAGATTGGATCGGACCGAGGGTTGCGGCAGCAGGATTGACAGCACGCATGGGGGGACTGGGTCGGTCCTCGGCTTGCGCATTCTGCCTCTCCAGCCGGCTGAGCACCCACACGCTCGTTTCATGGGTTGGCTTAGGCATACGGAGTTCATTCCTATTCTAAGATCGGACCAGACCGAGGGTTATGGTAGCGGGACCAGCAGCAGGATCGGCAGCACGCAGAGGGGGACCAGGCTGATCCCTAGCTTGTGCATTCTGCCTCTCCGACAGGCATCTTTGGCCAGCTGAGCGTCCGCATGCTCGTTTCGTGGGTTGACTTAGGCATACGTAGTTCATCCCTAGTCTACGCATAAGGAGTTTAGTCTTAGTCTAAGATTGAACTGGATCAAAGGTTGTGGTAGCAGGATCGGCAGCATGCAGGGGGGATCGAGTCAATCCCCAGCTCACGGATACTGCCTTTCCAGCCAGCTGAGCGCCCGCACGCCCGTTCCATGGGTTGGCTTAGGCATAGGGAGTTCATTCCATATCAAAGCCCCAACCAGACGAGGGTTGTGGCAGCAGGACCGACAGCACGCAGAGGGGGATCGTGCCGATCCCCGGCTTTCGCATTCTACCTCTCCGACCGGCTGAGCGCCGCACACTCATTTCGTGGGTTGGCTTAGGCATAAGGAGTTCATTACATGTCTAAGCATACAGAGTTCATTCCCAGTCTAAGAGTTTGAGCCACAGTGCACATGCTGGGCTTGGGCATGTACTGGTGTCGCATTTTTTTCGCTCGGGTGACCATCACCGGAGCATCGCTGGAGAGCCTAACCGGCGGCATTAGGCGTTCCGACGATTGGGGGAGCCGGGGG
Organism: Durio zibethinus; assembly: GCF_002303985.1. The sequence continues at coordinate 28,003,150 of NW_019167826.1, read as the reverse complement.
GGTGTGCGCACATGATGAGCGAAGGGTGCTGGTACTTGGCCCTTATATTGGCCCCCTATCTGTCATCAAACCTCGAGAACTTACATCCCCTTAAAGAGCATTTGAGATTTTATAGGTTTGCTGCTAGTAGCCATTAAAGTGTCTGAAATGGGGACAATTTTTTCAAACATACACAAAATCTTCTCCACTTCGAGTTTTTAGCTGAATTTTTTTTTTGCATGCCAACAAAAATACAAGGATCACCTCTACAAAATTTGGGGACAAAAATCTTTCTAAAAAAATTTTAAAAAATCCCGAACCATAAAAAGTTTTAAAAATCGTGAAAAATAGAAAACGGGTCGTCTTGGCACGAAACTTCACATGAAGGCATAGGGGACCATTGTATGAATTTACGAGCCATAAAAATAACATTGGCATGGAAGAAATATGAAGATGTGCTTGAACCCACCTACCACCCGTTTGATCCATGGCTTGCGCATCCTATCTCTCTGGCTGGCTGAGCGTCCGCACGCCCGTTTCGTGGGTTGACTTAGGCATGCGGAGTTCATCCCTAGTCTAAGCGTACGAAGTTCATTCTGAATCTAAGATTAGACTGGACCGAGGGTTGCGGCAGCAAGATTGATAGCACGCAGGGAGGACCAGGCCGATCCCCGGCTTGCGCATTCTGCCTCTCCAACTGTCTGAGCACCCGTACACCCGTTTCATGGGTTGACTTAGGCATAGGGAGTTCATTCCATGTCTAAGCCCCAGCCAGATCGAGGGTTGTGGCAATGGGACTGGCAGCACATAGAGGGGGATCGGGCCGATCCCCGGCTTGTGCATTATGCCTCTCCGACCAACACAACGCCTACACGCTCGTTTCGTGGGTTGACTTAGGCATACGAAGTTCATTCCCAGTCTAAGATTAGAGCGGACCAAGGGTTGTGGTAGTAGGATCGACAGCATGCAGGGGGGGACCAGGTCGATCCCCAGCTTGCGCATTCTGCCTCTCCGACCGGCTAACCGCCCACACGCTCGATTCATGGGTTGGCTTAGGCATACGGAGTTCATTCCATGTCTAAGCCCCAGCCGGACCGAGGGTTGTGGTAGCAGGACCGGTAGCGGGATTGGCAGCACACAGAGGGGAACCAGGCTGATCCCTGACTTGTGCATTATGCCTCTCCGGTCGGCCTCTCCGAAGATTTTATAGGTTTGCTGCCAGTAGCCATTAAAGTGTCTAAAATGGGGACACTTTTTTCAAACGGTCACAAAATCTTCTCCACTTCGTGTTTTTAGCTAAATTTTTTTTTGCATGCCAAAAAAAATCCAAGGATCACCTCTACCAAATTTGGGGACAAAAATCTTTCTAAAAAAATTTTAAAAAATCCCAAACCATAAAAAGTTTTAAAAATGATGAAAAATAGAAAACGGGTCGTCTTGCCACAAAACTTCACATGAAGGCGTAGGGGACCATTGTATGAATTTACAAGCCATAAAAATGGCATTGGAATGGTAAAAATATGAAGATTTGCTTGAACCCACCTACCACCAATTCGATCCCCGGCTTGCGCATCCTGCTTCTCAGGATCGGCAACACGCAGGGGGGATCGGGCTGATCTTTGGCTTGCGCATTCTGCCTCTCCGGCTGGCTGAGCGCCCGCACGCCTATTTCATGGGTTGGCTTAGCCATAGGGAGTTTATTCCATGTCTAAGCCCCAGCCGAACCGAGGGTTGTGGCAGTGGGACCGGTAGCACGCAGAAGGGGACCGGGCCGATCCCCGACTTTCGCATTAGGCCTCTTCGGGCGGCTTAGTGCCCGTACGCTCGTTTCGTGGGTTGACTTATGCATACAGAGTTCATTCCCAGTCTAAGATTGGACAAGACCGAGGGTTGCGGTAGTAGGATCGACAGCACGTAGGGGGGATCGGGTCGATCCCCAGCTTGTACATTCTTCCTCTTCGGTCGGCTGAGTGCCCGCACACTCGTTTCGTGGGTTGGCTTAGGCATATGGAGTTCATTCCATGTCTAAGCATACGAAGTTCATTCCCAGTCTAAGATTTTGGGCCACGGTGCACATGCTAGGCTCGGGCATGTGCTGGTGCCGCATTTTTTTCACCCGGGGTGCCATCGTCGAGCATCACCGGAGAGCCTAACCGACGGCGTTGGTTGTTCCGATGATTGGGGGGCCGGAGGGGTTGTGCGCACATGATGTGTGATGGGTGCTGGTACTTGGCCCTTATATTGGCCCCCTATCCCTCATCAAATCTCGAGAACTCACACCCCCTTGAAGAGCATTTGATATTTTCTAGGTTTGCTGGTAGTAGCCATTAAAGTGTCTGAAATGGGGACACTTTTTTCAAACGATCACAAAATCTTCTCCACTTCGAGTTTTTAGGTGAATTTATTTAAACATGCCAAAAAAATGCAAGGATCACCTCTACCAAATTTGGGGACAAAACTCTTTCTAGAAAAATTTTAAAAAATCCCGAACCCCAAAAAGTTTCAAAAATCATGAAAAATAGAAAACAGGTCGTCTTGCCACGAAACTTCACACGAAGGCTTAGGGGACCATTGTATGAATTTACAAGCCATAAGAATGGCATTGGCATGGCAGAAATATGAAGATGTGCTTCAATCCACCTAGCATTCATTCGATCCTCGGCTTGCGCATCCTGCCTCTCTGGTCAGCTGAGCGCCCGCACGCTCGTTTCGTGGGTTGACTTAGGCATACGGAGTTCATCCCCAGTCTAAGCATACGGAGTTCATTCCTAGTCTAAGATCGGACCGGACCGAGGGTTGCGACAGCAGGATCGGTAACACACAGGGGGGACCGGTTCAATCCTTAGCTTGCACATTCTACCTCTCCGGTCGGCTGAGCCCCCGCACGCCCGTTTCATGGGTTGGCTTAGGCATAGGGAGTTTCCATGTCTAAGCCCAAGTTGGACCGAGGGTTGTGGTAGCAGGATCGGTAGCATGCAGAGGGGGATCAGGTCGATCCCTGGCTTGCGCATTATGCCTCTCCGATCGGCTCAGTGCCCGTACGCTCGTTTCATGGGTTGGCTTAGGCATAAGGAGTTCATTCCCAGCCTAAGATCAGATCAGACCAAGGGTTACGGCAGCGGGATCGATAGCACGCATGGGGGGATCGGGTCGGTCCCCGACTTGCGCATTCTACCTCTCCGACTGGCTGAGCGCCCGCACGCTCGTTTCATGGGTTGGCTTAGGCATACGGAGTTCATTCCATGTCTAAGCATATGGAGTTCATTCCCAGACTAAGATCGGATCGGAGCGAGGGTTACAGCAGCAAGACCAGAGCAGGATCGACAGCACGCAGGGGGACCGAGGGATCGGACCGAGGGTTACAGCAGCAGGATCGGTAGCACGTAGCTGAAGCCGATTGAGTGCCTGCACGCTCGTTCATGGGTTTGCTTAGGCATATGGAGTTCATTCCATGTCTAAGCCTCAGCCAGACTGAAGGTTGTGGTAGCATGCAGAGGGAGACCGTGCTGATCCCTAACTTGCGTATTATGTCTTTCTGGTTGGCTGAGCTCCCGTATGCTCTTTTCATGGGTTGACTTAGGCATACGGAGTTCATCCCCAGTCTAAGCGTACAGAGTCCATTCCCAGTCTACGATGGGACTGAATCGAGGGTTGCGACAGTAGGATCGATAGCATGTAGGGTGGATCAGGCCGATCCTCGACTTGTGCATTCTACCTCTTCGACCGACTGAGCACCCACACACCCGTTTCGTGGGTTGGCTTAGCATAGGGAGTTCATTCCATGTCTAAGCCCCAGCCGGCCCGAGGGTTATGGCAGCAAGACCGACAGCACGCAGAGGAAGACCGGGTTGATCCTCGGCGTACGCATTCTGCCTCTCCGACCTACTGAGTGCCCTCACGCTCATTTCGTGGGTTGGCTTAGGCATACGGAGTTCATTCCATGTCTAAGCATACGGAGTTCATTCCCAGTTTAATATCAGACCAGACCAAGGGTTACGGCATTAGGACCAGCAGCAGGATTGACAACACGCAGCAGGGATCAGGCCGATCCTCGACTTATGCATTCTGCCTCTCCGGCCAGCTGAGCGCCCGCACGCTCGTTTCATGGGTTGACTTAGGCATACGGAGTTCATCCCCAGTCTAAGCATACGGAGTTCATTCCCAGTCTAAGATTGAACCGGACGGAGGGTTGCGGTAGCAGGTTCGGCAACATGCAGGGGGATCGGGCCGATCCTTGGCTTCCGCATTCTGCCTCTCTGGTCGACTGAGTGCCCGCACGCCCGTTTCGTGGGTTGGCTTAGGCATAGGGAATTCATTCCATGTGTAAGCCACGGCCGGATTGAGGGTTGTGGCAGCGGCATCGGCAGCACGCAGAGGGGGACCGGGCTGATCCTTGCCTTGTGCATTCTACCTCTTTAGCAGACTGAGCGCACGCACGCTCGTTTCGTGGGTTGGCTTAGGCATACGGAGTTCATTCCATGTCTAAGCATACAGAGTTCATTCCCAGTCTAAAAGTTTGAGCCACAATGCACATGTTGGGCTTGGGCATGTGTTGGTGCCGCATTTTTTTTGCTCGGGGCACCATCGTCGGAGCATCATTGGAGAGCCTAACCGGCGGCATTGAGGTTTCGGTGATTGGGGGGGCCGGGGGGGTGTGCGCACATGATGTGCTATGGGTGCTGGTACTTGGCCCTTATATTGGCCCGCTATCCCTCATCAAACCTTGAGAACTCACACCCCCTGAAAGAGCATTTGAGATTTTATAGGTTTGCTACCAGTAGCCATTAAAGTGTCTGAAATGAGGACACTTTTTTCAAACGGTCACAAAATCTTCTCCACTTCGAGTTTTTAGCTAAATTTTTTTGTGCATGCCAACAAAAATACAAGGATCACCTCTACCAAATTTGGGGACAAAAATCTTTCTAAAAAAATTTTAAAAATCCTGAGCTGTAAAAAGTTTGAAAAATCATGAAAAATAGAAAACGGGTCATCTTGCCACGAAACTTCACATGAAGGTTAGGGGACCATTGTATGAATTTACAAGCCATAAAAATGCCATGGGCATGGTAGAAATATGAAGATGTGCTTGAACCCACCTACCACCCGTTCGATCCCTGGCTTGTGCATCCTACCTCTCTAGTCAGCTGAGCGTCCGCCCGCTCGTTTCATGGGTTGACTTAGGCATACGGAGTTTATCCCTAGTCTAAGCATATGAAGTTCATTCCCAGTCTAAGATCGAACTGCAACGAGGGTTACGACAGCAGGATCGGCAGCACAAAGGGGGGACCGGGCCGTTCCTCGGCTTGCTCATTCTACCTCTCCGGTCGACTGAGCGCCCGCACGCCCATTTTATGGGATGGCCTAGGCATAGGGAGTTCATTCCATGTCTAAGCCCCAGCCCGACCGAGGGTTGTGGCAGTGGGACCGACAGCACGCAGAGGGGGTCGGGTCGATCCCTGACTTACGTATTATGCCTCTCCAACCAGCTCAGCGTCCGCATGCTCATTTCATGGGTTGACTTAGGCATACGGAGTTCATTCCTAGTCTAAGATCAGACCGGACCGAGGGCTACGGTAGCAAGATCGACAGCACGCAGGAGGGACCGGGTCGGTCCCCGGCTTTCGTATTCTACCTCTCCGACCGGTTGAGCGCCCGCACGCTCGTTCCATGGGTTGGCTTAGGCATACGGAGTTCATTCCATGTCTAAGCATACGGAGTTCATTCCAATCTAAGATCGGACCAGACCGAGGGTTGTGGCAGCAGGATTGGTAGCACATAGGGGGGGACCGGGTCGACCCCTGACTTGTGCATTATGCCTCTCCGTCAGCCTTTCCGATCGACTGAACACCCGCACGCTTGTTTCGTGGGTTGACTTAGGCATACGAAGTTCATCCCCAGTCTAAGCATATGGAGTTCATTCCTAGTCTAAGATCAGACCGGACCGAGGGTTTCGATAGCAGGATCGGCAACACGCCGGGGGGATCGGGCCGATCCCTGACTTGCGCATTCTACCTCTCCTGCCGGCTGAGCGCCCGCACGCCTATTTCGTGGGTTGGCTTAGGCATAGGGAGTTCATTCCATGTCTAAGCCCCAGTCGGACCGAGGGTTATGGCAGTAGGACCGATAGCACACAGAGGGGGACCGGGTCGATCCCCAGCTTGTGCAATATGCCTCTCCGGTCGGCTCAGCGCCCGAACGCTCGTTTCGTGGGTTGACTTAGGCATACGGAGTTCATTCCCAGTGTAAGATCGAACCAAATCGAAGGTTGCGACGGTAGGATCGACAGCATGTAGGGGGGGACTGGGTCGGTCCCCGACTTGCGCATTCTACCTCTCTGGTCAGCTGAGCGCCTGCACGCTCGTTTCATGGGTTGGCTTAGGCATAGGGAGTTCATTCCATGTCTAGGCATACGGGGTTCATTCCCAGTCTAAGATCGCACCAAACTGACGGTTGCGGTAGTAGGACCAGCAGTAGGATGGTAGCATGTAGGGGGTAACTGGGCTGATCCCCAGCTTGCGCATTCTGCCTCTTCATCCGGCCTCTCTGATCGACTGAGCGCCCGTACACTCATTTCATGGGTTGACTTAGGCATACGGAGTTCACTCCCAGTCTAAGCATACGGAGTTCATTCCCAGTCTAAGATTTTGAGCCACAGTATACATGCTGGGCTCAGGCATGTGCTGGTGCCGCATTTCTTTCGCCCAGGGCACCATCGTCGGAGCATCGTCAGAGCATCACCGGAGAGCCTAACCGGCTGCATTCAGGGTTCCAGCGATTGGGGGACCGGAAGGGTGTGCGCACATGATGTGCGATCGGTGCTGGTACTTGGCCCCTATATTGGGCCCCTATCCCTCATCAAACCTTGAGAACTCACACCCCCTTAAAGAGCATTTGAGATTTTATAGGTTCGCTGCCAGTAGCCATTAAAGTGTCTGAAATGGGAACACATTTTTCAAACGGTCACAAAATCTTCTCCACTTCGAGTTTTTACCTGAATTTTTTTGTGCATGCCAACAAAAATAAAACGATCACCTCTACCAAATTTGGGGACAGAACTCTTTCTAAAAAAATTTAAAAAAATCCTAAACCAGTAAAAAGTTTCAAAATTTGTGAAAAATAGAAAACGGGTCGTCTTGCCCCGAAACTTCACATGAAGGCATAGGGGACCATTATATGAATTTACAAGCCATAAAAATGGCATTGGAATGGCAGAAATATGAAGATGTGCTTGAACCCACCTACCACCCGTTCGACAATCGGCTTGCGCATCTTGCCTCTCTGGTCAGTTGAGCGTCCGCACGCTCGTTTCATGGGTTGACTTAGGCATATGGAGTTCATCCTCAGTCTAAGCATACGGAGTTAATTCTCAGTCTAAGATCAGATCGGATCGAGGGTTACGATAGCAGGATCGACAAAACGTAGGGGGACCAGGTCGATCCCCGGCTTGCGCATTCTACCTCTCCGGCCGACTGAGTGCCCGCACGCCTATTTCATGGGTTGGCTTAGGCATAGGGAGTTCATTCCATGTCGAAGCCCCAGCTAGACTGAGGGTTGTGGTAGCGGGACTGGCAGCACGTAGAGGGGGATCAGGCCAATCCTCGACTTACGATTATGCCTCTCCGGCTAGCTCAATGCCTGCACGCTCGTTTCGTGGGTTGACTTAGGCATACGGAGTTCATTCCCAGTCTAAGATCTGACAGAATTGAGAGTTGCGGTAGCAAGATTGATAGCACGTAAGGGGGACCAAGTCGGTCTCGGCTTGTGCATTTTGGCTCTCCGATCGACGGAGCGCCTGCATGCTCGTTTTGTGGGTTGGCTTAGGCATACGGAGTTCATTCCATGTCTAAGCATATGGAGTTCATTCCCAATCTAAGATCAGACCAGACCGAGGGTTGCGATAGAAAGATGAGCAGCAGGATCGACAGCACGCAGGGGGGACCGAGCCAATCCCCGGCTTGCGCATTTTGCCTCTCCGGTTGGTTGAGCACCCGCATGCTCATTTCATGGGTTGGCTTAGGCATACGGAGTTCATTCCATGTCTAAGCCCCAGTCGGACCCAGGGTTGTGGTAGCAGGACTGGCAGCGGGTTTGACAGCATGCAAAGGGGGACGGGGTTGATCCCTAGCTTGCGCATTATGCCTCTCCGGCCGGTTGAGCGCCCGCACGCTCATTTCATGGGTTGACTTAAGCATACAGAGTTAATCCCCAGTCTAAGCATACGGAGTTCATTCCCAGTCTAAGATTGGATCGAACCAGGGGATGCGGCAGTAGGATCGGTAGCACGTAGGGGGGGTCGAGCCGATCCCTGGCTTGCGCATTCTGACTCTCCGACTGACAGAGCGCTCGCATGCCCATTTCATGGATTAGCTTATGCATAGGGAGTTCATTCTAGGTCTAAGGCCCAGCCGGACCGAGGGTTGTGGCAGCGGGACCAGCAGCACGCAGAGAGGGATCGGGCTGATCCCCGGCTTGCGCATTATGCGTCTCCAGCCAGCTCAGTGCCCGAACTCTCATTTCATGGGCTGAATTAGGCATACCGAGTTCATTCCCAGTCTAAGATCAGACCGAACCAAGGGTTGCGGCAGCAGGATCGACAGCACGCAGTGGGGATCGGGCCGGTCCCCAGCTTGCGCATTTTGCCTCTCCTACCGGCTAAGCGCCCGCACGCTTGTTTCATGGGTTGGCTTAGGCATACGGAGTTCATTCCATGTCTAAGCATACGGAGTTCATTGCCAGTCTAAGATCAGACCAGACCAAGGGTTGCGATAGCAAGACGAGCAGTAGGATCGGTAGCATGCAGGGGGGACCAGGCCAATCCCCGACTTGCGCATTCTGCCTCTCTGGCTGGTTGAGCACCCGCATGCTCATTTCGTGGGTTGGCTTAGGCATACGGAGTTCATTCCATGTCTAAGCCCCAGCCGGACCGAGGGTTGTGGTAGCAAGACTGGCAGCGGGTTCGACAGCACCCAAAGGGGGACGGGGCTGATCCCTGGCTTACGCATTATGCGTCTCCGGCAGGTTGAGCGCCCGCATGCTCATTTCATGGGTTGACTTAGGCATACAGAGTTAATCCCCAATCTAAGCATACGGAGTTTGTTCCCAGTCTAAGATTGGATCGGACCGAGGGATGCGGTAGCAGGATCGACAACACGCAGGGGGGACCGAGTCGATCCCCGGCTTGCGCATTCTGCCTCTCGGACCGACAGAGCACTCGTACGCCCGTTTTGTGGGTTGGCTTATGCATAGGGAGTTCATTCCATGTCTATGCCCTAACCAGACTGAGGGTTGTGGCAGTGGGACCAGCAGCACACAGAGGGGGACCGGGCTGATCCCTGGTTTTCTCATTATGCCTCTCAAGCCGGCTCAGTGCCCGAACACTCGTTTCATGGGTTGAATTAGGCATACGAAGTTCATTCCCAGTCTAAGATCAGACCGGATCGAGGGTTACGGTAATAGGATCAACAGCATGCAGGAGGGATCGGGTCAATCCCCAGCTTGCGCATTCTAGCTCTCCGACCGGTTGAGTGCCCGCACGCTCGTTTCATGGGTTGGCTTAGGCTACAGAGTTCATTCCATGTCTAAGCATATGGAGTTCATTCCAGTCTAAGATCAAATCGGACCGAGGGTTGCGGTAGTAGGACCAGCAGCAGGATCGACAGAACGTAAGGGGGGATCGAGTCGATCCCCGGCTTACGCATTCTACCTCTCCGACTGGCTGAGCGCCCGTACGCTCGTTTCACGGGTTAACTTAGGCATACGGAGTTCATCCCCAATCTAAGCATACGGAGTTCATTCCCAATCTAAGATCGGAATGGATCGAGGGTTGCGACAGCAGGATCGACAGCACACAGGGGGGACCGGGCTGATCCCCGGCTTGCGCATTCTACCTCTTCGTCCAGCTAAGCGCCCGCACGCCCATTTCATGGGTTGGCTTAGGCATAGGGAGTTTATTCCATGTCTAAGCCCTAGCCGAACCGAGGGTTGTCACAGTGAGACTGGCAGCATGCAGAGGGGGATCGGGCCGATCCCCAGCTTGCGCATTCTGTATCTTTGGTCGGCTGAGCGCCCACACGCTCGTTTCGTGGGTTGGCTTAGGCATACGGAGTTCATTCCATGTCTAAGATCGGACCAGACTGAGGTTTGCAGTAGCAAGACCAGTAGCAGGATCGACAGCATGCAGGGGGGACCGGGCCGATCCCTGGCTTGAGCATTCTACCTCTCCAGCCGGTTGAGCGCTCGTACACTCGTTTCGTGGGTTGGCTTAGGCATACGGAGTTCATTCCATGTCTAAGCCCCAGCCGGACCGAGGGTTGTGGCAGCAGGACCGACAGCGGGATCGACAGCACGTAGAGGGGGACCGGGTTGATCCTCGACTTGCGCATTATGCCTCTCCGACCGGCCTCTCCGATCGACTGAGTGCCCGTACGCTCATTTCATGGGTTGACTTAGGCATACGGAGTTCATTCCCTAGTCTAAGCCTAAGGAGTTCATTCCCAGTCAAATATCAGACCGGATCGAGGGTTGTGACAGGAGGATCGACAGCATGCAGGGGGGACCGAGCCGATCCCCGACTTGCGCATTATGCCTCTCTGGCCGACTGAGTGCTTGCACGCTTGTTTCGTGGGTTGGCTTAGGCATACGGAGTTCATTCCATGTCTAAGCATACGGAGTTCATTCCCATTCTAAGATTTTGAGCCACGGTGCACATACTGGAATCAGGCATGTGCTAGTGTCGCATTTTTTTCACCCGGGGCACCATCGTCGGAGCATCATCGGATAGCCTAACCGACGGTATTGGGGGTTCCGATTATTGGGGGGTCGGGGGGATGTGCGCACATGATGTGCGATGGGTGCTAGTACTTGGCCCTTATATTGGCCCCCTATACCTCATCAGACCTCGAAAACTCACACCCCCTTAAAGAGCATTTGAGATTTTATAGGTTTGCTGCCAGTAGCCATTAAAGTGTCTGAAATGGGGACACTTTTTTCAAACGATCACAAAATCTTCTCCACTTCGAGTTTTTAGCTAAAGTTTTTTGTGCATGCCAACAAAAATACAAGGATCACCTTTACCAATTTTGGGGAGAAAACTCTTTCGAAAAAAATTTAAAAAAATCGCAAACCGCAAAAAGTTTCAAAATTTGTGAAAAATAGAAAACGGGTCGTCTCGCCACGAAACTTCACATGAAGGCTTAGGGGACCATTGTATGAATTTATACACCATAAAAATGGCATTGGCATGGCAAAAATATGAAGATGTGCTTGAACCCACCTACCACTCATTCGATCCCCGCTGTCATGAGCCACCCTTGTATAGGGCCATGATCGGGACTTAGGTTGCCATGAGCCACCCATGTATAGGGCCATGGTCGGGTAGATCCCTTGTGCTAGGAAAAGTGTCCCCATTTCAAACATTGTAACGGTTACTGGTAGCATAGCTCTAAAAGTTCTAAGGCTCTTTAGGGGGGAGCCGGCAGCGTAGTGTTGGGCTGTCTCACCGGGTGCTATGCGAGCTTAGGCCACCCACCAAGGGCTTCCCCCTGGCCCTGGTGATGGTGGGAGGTCCCGATGTATGATTCCCGTTTATAATATAATTCACCCTGAGTGAATGCCCAATTGTTGCCTCGATGTGTTTCTTTCTTTCTCGATGTGAATGTGCCTTGTTGTGTGTATGCTTGAGATTGACCTCGATATATTGTGCCTTATTGTGAATGCTTGAGACTAACCATGGTTTATGGTTATTTGTTCAAATCTCGATCTATTGAAGGCTGACTTGGGTGGAAGCGTTCATTCAAGTGCCACACGGGCTAGTGCTTGTTGAGAGAAAAGCTTAGTCCGTGAAACGTGGTATCAGAGCACAGTTGAAAAGTGCTAGAGAAATGGATGAGATGGCCACAAGTGGTGGACCAGATTATCAGCAGAGAATTGAGGAACTCGAGGCCGCGGTGGCCGTAATGAAAACTCATATGGTGACAAAAGACCGAGTGAGGGAGATCGAGACAACCCAGCGGGAGTTGTGCGATACTTTCCACAATGTGAGCAAAGAGGCTAGAGATGCCTTGAACATTCTCCAAAAGGAGTTTGAGGAGCTCAGGGCCCAGGTGAGCATCTTACAAATGGCTGTGGCCAGATCGGGTTCAAGCTCGATGGACAGGGGACAAAAGCCTAAGGTGCCGGAGCCTCGATGTTATGAGGGGGCAAGGGATGCTAAGGAACTTGAGAATTTCTTATTTGACATGGAACAATACTTCCGAGCTGTACACACAAGTTCAAAGGAAGACAAGGTGACAATGGCATCGATGTACCTCGCAGGGGATGCCAAGTTGTGGTGGTGCTCCAAGTTTGTCGATGACGAGTGCCTGATTAAGACTTCGACGGATCTGAAGCGAGAACTGAAAAACCAGTTTTTTCCAGAGAATGTGGAGTATATGGCTTGAAGGAGACTTCGAGAGTTGGTGCAAACCGGAACGGTGCGAGAGTTCGTAAGGAACTTTTCTACCCTGATGTTGGATATTCGGGACATGTCCGAAAAGGACAAGATGTTCTATTTTCTTGAGGCCTCAAGCCATGGGCGAGGACAGAGCTACAAAGGTAGAAAGTGCAAGATGTGGCCACGGCCATGGCTGCAGCGGAACGTCTTCAAGATTACAATGATGGCTCCTTAAAACAAAAAAATCCTCCATCAACTGGCAGTAGTTTTAACCTTGGGAGTGGGGGAAAGATAACTAGGTTGGACCGACCCTTCAGTGGGGGATCAGACAGGAGCTCCTTTGGGTGAGATAGCGCCCAGCCCAAGACAAACAATGTAGGGATTTTCAAGCCTAGGCAACCGCTAGCTTGCTTTCTTTGCAAGGGGCCGCATCGAGTGGCTGAATGCCCGCACCGAGGAGCCCTTAATGCCTTAAGGACCTCATCCCAAGAGTCTGCAAAAGTGCCAGAGAGCGTTGAAGAAGCTGAAGAGGAGCCAGCCAGGATGGGCTCAATAAGGTTCCTCAGTGCCCTCCGCACCCAATTGAACACTATAAAGAAAGAGCAAAGTAGAGGCTTGATGTATGTGAACTTGACGATCAATGGGAAAGCCACCAAGGCCATGGTGGATACGGGTGCAACCGACACTTTCATCACACCGGAAGAAGCAAAAAGGTGTGGTCTTCAGATTAGTAAAGACTGTGGGTGAATGAAGGTGGTCAATTCGCCAGCCTTTGCGATCAGTGGAAGCTCAAAAAGTGTGAAAACCCGAATGGGGCCATGGGAAGGGAAGGTAGACTTCACAGTCTCCCCTATGGATGACTTTGATGTCATTCTCAGATTGGACTTCATGACGTTGGCTCAGGTGATCCCTATCCCCGCTGCTAGCTACTTGTTGTTCTTAGGAGAACACCCATGTGTGGTGCCAGCCAATATCTTGCCAAAGAGTGGGAAGAAAATGATTTTGGCTTTGCAATTCAAGAAAGGGGTAAAGAGAGGGGGACCCTCTTTTGTGGCCATGCCGATCTACAAAGAAGGGTCGAAAGTAGAACCAATACCTGATGGCGTGAAGAAAGTGTTGGAAGAATTCAAAGAGGTGATGCCAGAGATGTTGCCCAAGGTTCTACCCCCTCGACGAGCAGTGGACCACAAAATTGAGCTCCTCCCAGGAGCAAAACCCCCTGTTAGGGCTCCCTATCGCATGGCCCCGCCAGAGTTGGCCGAGCTGAGAAAATAGTTAGATCGACAGCACGTAGGGGGGGACCGGGTCGATCCCCGGCTTGTGCATTCTGCCTCTCCGACCGACTGAGTGCCCGCACGCCCGATTCATGGGTTGGCTTAGGCATAGGGAGTTCATTCCATGTCTAAGCCCCAGCCAGACTGAGGGTTGTGGCAGCGAGACCGGCAACACGCAGAGGGGGACTGAGCCGATCCCCGGCTTGTGCATTATGCCTCTTCGATCGGCTCAACGATCGCACGCTCGTTTCATGGGTTGACTTATGCATACAAAGTTCATTCCTAATCTAAGATCAGATCGGACTGAGGGTTACGACAGAAGGTTCGACAGCACGCAGGGGGGACCGGGCCGATCCTCGACTTGCGCATTCTGCCTCTCCGACCGACTGAGCGCCCGCACGCTTATTTCGTGGGTTGGTTTAGGCATATGGAGTTCATTCCTAGTCTAAGATTTTGAGCCATGGTGCACATGCTGGGCTCGAGCATGTGCTGGTGCCACATTTTTTTTCGCACGGGGCACCATCCCCGGAGCATCGTCGGAGCAGCGCCGGAGAGCCTAACCAGCGGCACTGGGGGTTCCGACGATTGGGGGGGGCCGGGGGGTGTGCGCACATGATATGCGATGGGTGCTGGTACTTGGCCCTTATATTGGCCCCCTATCCCTCATCAAACCTTGAGAACTCACACCCCCTTAAAGAGAATTTGAGATTTTATAGGTTTGCTGCCAGTAGCCATTAAAGTGTCTGAAATGGGGACACTTTTTTCAAACGGTCATAAAATCTTCTCCACATCGAGTTTTTAGCTGAATTTTTTTGTGCATGCCAAAAAAGATACAGGGATCACCTCTACGAAATTTGGGGACAAAAATCTTTCTAAAAAAATTTTAAAAAATCCCAAACCGTGGAAAGTTTCAAAAATCGTGAAAAATAGAAAACGAGTCGTCTTGCCACGAAACTTCACATGAAGGCTTAGGGGACCATTGTATGAATTTACAAGCCATAAAAATGGCATTGGCATGGCACAAATATGAAGATGTGCTTGAACCCACCTACCAACCGTTCGATCCTCGGCTTACGCATCCTGCCTCTCTGGTCAGCTGAACGCCCGCATGCTCGTTTCGTGGGTTGACTTAGGCATACGTAGTTCATCCCCTGTCTAAGGATACGGAGTTAATTCCCAGTCTAAGATCAGATCAAACCGAGGGTTATGATAGTAGGATCGATAGCACGTAGGGGGGACCGAGCCGATCCCCGGCTTGTGCATTCTGTCTCTCCGATCGGTTGAGTGCCAGCAAACCCGTTTCATGGGTTGGCTTAGGCATAAGGAGTTCATTCAATGTCTAAGCTCCAGCCGGATCGAGGGTTGTGGTAGTGGGACCTGCAGCAAGCAGAGGGGGATCAGGCCAGTCCTTGGCTTGCGCATTATGCCTCTCCGATCAGCTTAGTGCCCATACGCTCATTTCATGGGTTGACTTAGGCATATGGAGTTCATTCCTAGTCTAAGATCAGATCGGATCGAGGGTTGCGACAGCAGGATCGACAGCACGTGGGGGGGAACGAGTCGATCCCCGGCTTACGCATTCTACCTCTCCGACCGACAAGCACCCGCACGCTCGATTCGTGGGTTGGCTTAGGCATAGGGAGTTCATTCCATGTCTAAGCCCCAGTCGGACCGAGGGTTATGGCAGCGGGACCGACAACACGCAGAGGGGGATCGAGTCGATCCCCGACTTGCGCATTATGCCTCTTCGGCTGGCTCAGTGATCGTATGCTCGTTTCGTGGGTTGACTTATGCATACAGAGTTCATTCCCAATCTAAGATCAGATCGGACTGAGGGCTGCGATAAAAGGTTCGACAGCACGCAGAAGGGGACCGGGTTGATCCCCGACTTGCGTATTATGCCTCCCCGACCGGCTCAATGCCCGCATGCTCATTTCATGGGTTGACTTAGGGATGCGGAGTTCATTCCCAAACTAAGATCAGACCAGACCGAGGGTTGCGATAGCAGGATCGACAGCACGCAGGGGGGATCGGGTCGATCCCCAGCTTGCGCATTCTGCCTCTCCGATTGGTTGAGCGCCCTCACGCTCGTTTCGTGGTTTGGCTTAGGCATACGGAGTTCATTCCATGTCTAAGCCCCAGCCGGATCGAGGGTTGTGACAGCAGGACCAGTACCAGGATCGACAGCACATAGAGGGGGACCAGGCTGATCTCTGGCTTGCACACTATGCCTCTCCAGCCAGCCTCTTCGATCGGTTGAGCACCCGCACGCTTGTTTCATGAGTTGACTTAGGCATACGGAGTTCATCCTCAGTCAAAGCATACAGAGTTCATTCCCAATATAAGATCGAACCAGATCGAGGGTCGTGGCAGCAGGATCGGCAACACGCAGGGGGGATTGAGTCGATCCCTGGCTTGCGTATTCTGCCTCTCCGACCGGTTGAGCGCCCGCACGCCCATTTCGTGGGTTGGCTTAGGCATAGCGAGTTCATTCCATCTCTAAGCCCCAGTCAGACCGAGGGTTGTGGCAACGGGACTGGCAGTAAGCAGAAGGGGACCGAGTCGATCCCTGGCTTGCGTATTATGCCTCTTCAGACGGCTCAGCGCCCACACGCTCATTTTGTGGGTTGACTTATGCATACAGAGTTCATTCCCAGTCTAAGATCAGACTGGATCGAGGCTTGCGGTAGCAGGATCGACAGCACGTAGGGGGGTCGAGCCGATCCTCGGCTTGCGCATTCTACCTCTTCGGTCGGTTGAGTGCCCGAACGCTCGATTTGTGGTTTGGCTTAGGCATACGGAGTTCATTCCATGTCTAAGCCCCAGCCGGACCGAGGGTTGTGGTAGCAGGACCGGTACCAAGATCGACAGCACGTAGAGGAGGACCAGGTTTATCTCTGGCTTGCGCATTATGCCTCTCCGGCCAGCCTCTCCAGTCGGTTGAGCACCCGCACGCTCGTTTCATGAGCTGACTTAGGCATACGGAGTTCATCCTCAGTCAAAGCATACAGAGTTCATTCCCAGTCTAAGATCAAACCAGACCGAGGGTTGTGGCAGCAGGATCGGCAACACGCAGGGGGGATTGAGCCGATCCCTGGTTTGCGTATTCTGCCTCTCCGGCCGGTTGAGCGCCCGCACGCCCATTTCGTGGGTTGGCTTAGGCATAGCGAGTTCATTCCATCTCTAAGCCCCAGTCGGATCGAGGGTTGTGGCAGCGGGACTGGCAGCAAGCAGAGGGGGATCGAGCCGATCCCTGGCTTGTGTATTATGCCTCTTCGGTCGGCTCAGTGCCCGCACGCTCGTTTTGTGGGTTGACTTATGCATACAGAGTTCATTCCCAGTCTAAGATCGGACTGGACCGAGGGTTACGACAACAAGATTGACAGCACGCATGGGGGGCCAGGCCCATCCTCGGCTTGCGCATTCTACCTCTCCGGTGGGTTAAGCACCCGCACGCTCGTTTAATGGGTTGGTTTAGGCATACGGAGTTCATTCCATGTCTAAGCATACGGAGTTCATTTCCAGTCTAAGATTTTGAGCCACGGTGCACATGCTAGGCTGAGGCATGTGCTGGTGCCGTATTTTTTTCTCCCGGGACACCATCGCCGTAGAGCCTAACCGGCGGTATTGGGGGTTACGATGATTGGGGGTGCCGGGGGGGTGTGCGCACATGATGTGCGATGGGTGCTGGTACTTGGCCCGTATATTGCCCCCTATCCCTCATCAAACATTGAGAACTCACACCCCTTAAAGAGCATTTGAGATTTTATAGGTGTGCTGCCAGTAACCATTAAAGTGTCTAAGATAGGGACACTTTTTTCAAACGGTCACAAAATCTTCTCCACTTTGAGTTTTTAGCTAAATGTTTTTGTCCATGCCAAAAAAAATACAAGGATCACCTCTACCAAATTTGGGGACAAGAGTCTTTCTAAAAAAATTTTAAAAAATCCCAAACCACAAAAAGTTTTGAAAATCGTGAAAAATAGAAAACGGGTCGTCTTGCCACGAAACATCACATGAAGGCTTAGGGGACCATTGTATGAATTTTACAAGCCATAAAAATGGCAATTGGCACCGGCAGAAATATGAAGATGTGCTTGAACCCACCTACCACCCGTTCGATCCCCAGCTTGCACATCCTACCTCTCTGGTCGGCTGAGCACCCGCACGCTCATTTCGTGGGTTGACTTAGGCATAGGGAGTTCATCCCCGTCTAAGCATATGGAGTTCATTCGCAGTCTAAGATCAGACCAGACAGAGGGCGGCAGCAGGATTGACAGCACGCGGGGGGGACCAGCCCGATCCCCGACTTGCACATTCTGCCTCTCCGACCGGTTGAGTGCCCGCACGCCCGTTTTGTGGGTTGGCTTAGGCATAGGGATTTCATTCCATGTCTAAGCGCTAGCTGGACCGAGGGTTGTGGTAGTCGGACCAACAGCACGTAGAGGGCGACCGGGTCGATCCCCGGCTTATGCATTATGCCTCTCCAGCCAGCTCAACGCCCGCACGATCATTTCGTGGGTTGACTTAGGCATATGGAGTTCATTCCCAATCTAAGATCGGACCGGATCGAGGGTTATGGTAGTAGGATCGACAGCACGCAAGAGGGGACAGGGTCGATCCTCGGCTTGCGCATTCTGCCTCTCTGGTCGGTTGAGCGCCCGCCACACTCGTTTCGTGGATTGGCTTAGGCAAATGGAGTTCATTCCATGTCTAAGCATACAGAGTTCATTCCCATTCTAAGATCGGATCGGATCGGGGGTTGCTGTAGCAGGACCAGCAGCAGGATCGACAGCACGTAAGGGGGACCGGACTGATCCCCGGCTTGTGCATTCTGCCTCTCCGGCCGGCTGAGTGCCCGCACGCTCGTTTCATGGGTTGGCTTAGGCATACAGAGTTCATTCCATGTCTAAGCCCCAGTCGGACCGAGGGTTGTGGCAGCGGGACCAATAGCACGCAGAGGGAGATTGGGCCAATCCCTGGCTTACGCATTATGCCTCTTCAGTCGGCTCAGCACCCGTACGCTCATTTTGTGGGTTGACTTATGCATACGGAGTTCATTCCCAGTCTAAGATTGGACCAGACCGAGGGTTGCAGCAGCAGGATTGACAGCATGCAGGGGGGACCGGGCCGATCCTTGACTTACGCATTCTGCCTCTCTGGCTGGCTGAGCGCCCGCACGTCCGTTTCGTGGGTTGGCTTAGCCATAGGGAGTTAATTGCATGTCTAAGCCCTAGCCGGACCGAGGGTTGTGGCAGCGGGATCGGCAGCACGCAAAGGGGACCAGGTCGATCCCCGACTTGCGCATTATGCCTCTCCGGTCGGCTCAGCGCCTACACGCTCGTTTCGTGGGTTGACTTAGGCATACGGAGTTCATCCCCAGTCTAACCATACAGAGTTCATTCTTAGTCTAAGATTGGACTGGACCGAGGGTTGCGACAGTAGGATCGGCAGCACGCAGGGGGGACCAGG
>NW_019167826.1:27952105-27982995 GCF_002303985.1 Durio zibethinus | reverse complement strand
GTGGCAGCAGGATCGACAGCACGTAGGGGTAGACCAGGTCGATCCCCAGCTTGCGCATTCTGCCTCTCCGATCGGCTGAGCGCCCACACGCTCGTTTCGTGGGTTGGCTTAGGCATATGGAGTTCATTCCATGTCTAAGCATACGGAGTTCATTCCTAGTCTAAGATTTTGAGCCACGGTGTGCATACTGAGCTCGGGCATGTGTTGGTGCCGTATTTTTTTCGCCTGGGGCACCCATCCATCGTTGGACCCAGAGAGCTAACCGACGCAATGGGG
The DNA here is from genome assembly GCF_002303985.1 of Durio zibethinus. The sequence goes on along the minus strand of NW_019167826.1, from coordinate 27,982,719 downwards.
TTCTGGTGATTGGGGGCCGAGGGGGTGTGCGTACATGATGTACGATGGGTGCTGGTACTTGGCCTTATATTGGCCCCCTATCGCTCATCAAACCTCGAGAACTCACACCCCCTTAAAGAGGCATTTGAGATTTTATAGGTTTACTGCCAGTAGCCATTAAAGTGTCTGAACATGGGACACTTTTTCAAACAGTCACAAAATCTTCTCCACTTCGAGTTTTTAATTGAATTGTTTTGTGCAAGCCAACAAAAATACAGGGATCACCTCTACCAAATTTGGGGACAAACCTCTTTCTAAAAAAATTTTAAAATATCTCGAAAGACAAAAAGTTTCAAAAATCGTGAAAAATAGAAAACAGGTCACCTTGCCACAAAACTTCACATGAAGGCTTAGGGGAACATTGTTTGAATTTAAAAGCCATAAAAATGGCATTGGCATGGCAAAAATATGAAGATGTGCTTGAACCTACCTAGCACCCGTTCGATCCCCGGCTTGCGCATCCTGCCTCTTTGGTCGGCTAAGCGCCCGCACGCTCGTTCCGTGGGTTGACTTAGGCATACGGAGTTCATCCCCAGTCTAAGCATACAGAGTTCATTCCCAGTCTAATATCAGACCAGACTACACGTTGTGGCAGCAGGATCGACAGCACGCAGGGGTAGATCGGGCCGATCCTCGGCTTGCCCATTCTGCCTCTCCGATCGGCTGAGCGCCCACACGCTCGTTTCGTGGGTTGGCTTAGGCATACGAAGTTCATTCCCAGTCTAAGATTTTGAGCCACGGTGCACATACTGAGCTCGAGCATGTGTTGGTGCCGCATTTTTTCGCCCGAGCACCATCACCGGAGAGCCTAACCGACGACATTGGGGGTTCCGGTGATTGGGGTCCAAGGGGGTGTGCATACATGATGTACGATGGGTGCTGGTACTTGGCCCTTATATTGGTCCCCTATCCCTCATCAAACCTCGAGAACTCACACCTCCTTAAAAAGCATTTGAGATTTTATAGGTTTGCTGCCAGTAGCCATTAAAGTGTCTGAAATGGGGACACTTTTTTCAAACAGTCACAAAATCTTCTCCACTTCAAGTTTTTAATTGAATTGTTTTGTGCATGCCAACAAAAATACAGGGATCACCTCTACCAATTTTGGGGACAAACCTCTTTCTAAAAAAATTTTAAAATATCCCGAACCACAAAAAGTTTCAAAAATTGTGAAAAATAGAAAACGGGTCACCTTGCCATAAAACTTCACATGAAGGCTTAGGGAAACATTGTATGAATTTACAAGCCATAAAAATGGCATTGGCATGGCAGAAATATGAAGATGTGCTTGAACCCACCTACCACCCGTTCGATCCCCGGCTTGCGCATCCTGCCTCTCTAGTCGGCTAAGCGCCCGCACGTTCGTTCCGTGGGTTGACTTAGGCATACGGAGTTCATCCCCAGTCTAAGCATAAGGAGTTCATTCCCAGTCTAAGATCGGACTGAACCGAGGGTTACGGTAGCAGGATCGGCGCATGCAGGGGGGACCAGGGCGATCCCTGGCTTATGCATTCTGAGTCTCCGATCGGTAGAGCACCCGCACGCTCATTTTGTGGGTTGGCTTAGGCATACAGAGTTCATTCCATGTCTAAGCATACGGAGTTCATTCCCAGTCTAAGATTAGACAGGACCAAGGGTTATGGTAACAGGACCAGCTGTAGGATCTGCATCACACGGGGAGGATCGAGCCGATCCTCGGCTTGTGCATTCTATCTCTCCGACTGGTTGAGCGACCGCACGCTCGTTTCATGGGTTAACTTAGGCATACGGAGTTCATCCCTAGTCTAAGCATACGGAGTTCATTCCCAGTCTAAGATCGAACCAGACCGAGGGTTGCGACAGTAGGATCAACAGCATGCAGGAGGGACCAAGCCGATCCCCAGCTTGGTTATTCTGCCTCTTCGGTCGACTGAGCACCCACATACCCATTTCGTGGGTTGGCTTAGGTATAGGGAGTTCATTCCATGTCTAGGCCCCAACCGGATCGAGGGTTGTGGTAGCGAGACCGGCAGCACGCAAAGGGGGATCGGGTCGATCCCCGGCTTATGCATTCTACCTCTCCGATCGGCTAAGCAACCGCACGCTCGTTTCGTGGGTTGGCTTAGGCATACGAAGTTCATTCCATGTCTAAGTCCCAGCCGGATCGAGGGTTATGGCAATAGGACCGGCAGCATACAGAGGGGGACCGGGTCAATCCTCGATTTCGCATTATGCCTCTTCGATCGACTCAGTGACCGAACGCTCATTTTGTGGGTTGACTTAGGCATACGGAGTTCATTCCTAGTCTAAGCACGCGGAGTTCATTCCCAGTCTAAGATAGGATCGGATCGAGGGTTGCGACAGTAGGATCGGCAGCATGCAAGGGGGACCAGGCCGATCCTCGGCTTGCACATTCTACCTCTCCGGCCGGTTGAACGCCCGTGCGCCCGTTTCATGGGTTGCCTTAGGCATAGGGAGTTCAGTCCATGTCTAAGCCCCAGCCAGACAGAAAGTTATGGGAGTGGGACCAACAGCACACAGAGGGGGACCAGGTTAATCCCCAACTTGCGTATTCTGCCTCTCCGGTCGGCTGAGCGCCTGTACGCTCGTTTTATGGGTTGGTTTCGGCATACGGAGTTCATTCCATGTCTAAGCATATGGAGTTCATTCCCAGTCTAAGATTTTGAGCCACAGCGCACATGCTTGGCTCGGGCATGTGCTGGTGCCACATTTTTTTTGCCCGGGGCACCATCACCGGAGCATCGTCGAAGAGCCTAACCGGCGGCATTGGGGGTTCTGATGATTGTGGGGGCCAGGGGGTGTGCGCACATGATGAGCGATGGGTGAGGGTACTTGGCCCTTATATTGGTCCCCTATCACTCATCAAACCTCCGGAACTCACACCCCCTTAAAGAGCATTTAAGATTTTATAGGTTTGCTGCCAGTAGCCATTAAAGTGTCTGTAATGGGGACACTTTTTTCAAACGGTCACAAAATCTTCTCCACTTTGAGATTTTAGCTAAATTGTTTTCTGCATGCCAACAAAAATACAGGGATCACCTCTACCAAATTTGGGGACAAACCTCTTTCTAAAAAAATTTTAAAAAATCTCGAACCGTAAAAAGTTTCAAAAATCACGAAAGATAGAAAACGGGTCGTCTTGCCACGAAACTTCACATGAAGGCTTAGGGGAACATTGTATGAATTTACAAGCCATAAAAATGGTATTGGCATGGCAAAAATATGAAGATGTGCTTGAACCCACCAACCACCCGTTCGATCCCCGGCTTGCGCAGCCTGCCTCTCTGGTCGGCCAAGCGCCCGACGCTCGTTTTGTGGGTTGACCTAGGCATACGGAGTTCATCCCCAATCTAAGCATACAGAGTTCATTCCCAGTCTAAGATTGGATCGGACTGAGGGTTACAGTAGCAGGATCGACAGGACACGGGGGGGACCGAACCGATCCCTGGCCTGTGCATTCTACCTTTCTGGTCGGCTGAGCGCCCGCACGTTCATTTCATAGGTTGGCTTAGGCATACAAAGTTCATTCCATGTCTAAGCAAACGGAGTTCATTCCCAGTCTAAGATCAGACTGGATCGAGGGTTACGCAGCAGGACCAGCAGCAGGATCTGCATCACGCAGGAGGGACCGGGCCTCTCCAGCCGGTTGAGTGGCCACACGCTTGTTTCTTGGGTTGACTTAGGCATACGAAGTTCATCCCCAGTCTAAGCATATGGAGTTCATTCCCAATCTAAGATCGAACCGAACCGAGGGTTACGATAGCAAGATCAACAGCACGCAGGGGGGACCGAGTCGATCCCTGGCTTGCGCATTCTGCCTCTCCAGTCGACTGAGCGTCCGCACGCCCGTTTCATGGGTTCGCTTAGGAATACGGAGTTCATTCCAAGTCTAAGCCCCAATCGGACCTAGGGTTGTGGCAACGGGACTAGCAGCATGTAGAGGGGGATCAGGCCGATCCTCGGCTTTCGCATTCTAGCTCTCTGATCGGCTAAGCACCCGCACGCTCGTTTCATGCGTTGGCTTAGGCATACAGAGTTCATTCCATGTCTAAGCCCCAACCGGATCGAGGGTTATGGCAACAGGACTGGCAGAACACAGAAGGGGACCGTGTCGATCCTCGACTCACGCATTATGCCTCTTCGATCGACTCAGCGGCCAAACGCTCATTTCGTGGGTTGACTTAGGCATACGGAGTTCTTTCCCAGCCTAAGATCAGACCGAACCAAGGGTTGCGGTAGCAGGATCGATAGCACGTAGGATGGGACCGGGTCGGTCCCCGACTTGCGCATCTGCCTCTCCGACCGGCTGAGTGCCCACACGCTCGTTTCGTGGGTTGGCTTAGGCATACAGAGTTCATTCCATGTCTGAGCATACGGAGTTCATTCCCAGTCTAAGATCGGACCAGACCGAGGGTTGTAGCAGTAGGACCAGCAGTAGGATCTGCAGCACGCAAGGGGCAACTAGGTCGATCCTCGGCTCGTGCATTTTGCCTCTCCGATCGGCCTATCCGGTCGGCTGAGCGCCCGTACGCTCATTTTGTGTGTTGACTTAGGCATACGGAGTTCATCCCCAGTCTAAGCATACAGAGTTCATTCCCAATCTAAGATCTAATCGGACTGAGGGTCGCGGTAGCAGGATCGATAGCACGCAGGGGGACCAGGTCGATCCTCGGCTTGCGCATTCTACCTCTCCGGCCGGCTGAGCACCCGCACACCCATTTTGTGGGTTGGCTTAAGCATAGGGAGTTCATTCCATGTCTAAGCCCCAGCCGGATTGAGGGTTGTGGTAGCGGGACCAGCAGTACGCAGAGGGGGACTGGACCAATCCCTGACTTGCGTATTCTGCCTCTCCGGCCGCTGAGCACCCGCACTCCCGTTTCGTGGGTTGGCTTAGGCATAGGGAGTTCATTCCATGTCTAAGCCCTAGCTGGACCGAGGGTTGTGGCAGCGAGACCGGTAGCATGCAGAGGGGGATCGAGCGAATCCCCATCTTGCGCGTTATGCCTCTCCGACCGGCTCAACACCCGAACGTTCGTTTCGTGGGTTGACGTAGGCAAACGGAGTTCATTCCCAGTCTAAGATTGGACCGGACCGAGGGTTGCAGCACTTGGATCGACAGCACGCAGGAGGGGATCGGGCCGGTCCCTGGCTTGCGCATTCTGCCTCTCTGGCCTGTTGAGCACCCGCACGCTCGTTCCGTGGGTTGGATTAGGCATACGGAGTTCATTCCATGTCTAAGCATATGGAGTTCATTCCTAGTCTGAGATCGGACCAGATCGAGGGTTGCGACAGTAGGACCAGTAGTAGGATCGATAGCACGCAGGGCGGGATCGGGCTGATCCCCAGCTTGCGCATTCTGCCTCTTTGGCCAACCTCTCTGGCCGGTTGAGCACCCGCACGGTCGTTACGTGGGCTGAGTTAGGCATACAAAGTTCTTCCCCAGTCTAAGCACATGGAGTTCATTCCCAATCTAAGATCTAATCGGACCGAGGGTTGCGGCAGCAGGATCGTCAGCATGCAGGGGGGACCGGGTCGATCCCCAGCTTGCGTTTTCTACCTCCCCAGCCGGCTGAGCGCCCGCACACCCATTTCGTGGGTTGGCTTAGGCATAAGGAGTTCATTCCATGTCTAAGCCCCAACCGGACAAAGGGTTGGGGCAATGGGACTGGCAGCACACAGAGGGGAATCGGGTCGATCCCCGGCTTGCGCATTCTACCTCTCCGACCGGCTGAGCGCTCGCACGCTCATTTCATGGGTTGGCTTAGGCATACGAAGTTCATTCCATGTCTAAGCATACGGAGTTCATTCCCAGTCTAAGAGTTTGAGCCATGGTGCACATGCTAGGCTCAGGCATGTGCTGGTGCTATATTTCTTTTGCTCGGGGCACCATAACCGGAGCGTCGTCGGAGCATCGTCGGAGAGCCTAACCGGTGGCATTGGGGGTTCCGACGATTGGGGGGGTTGGGGGGTGTGCGCACATGATGTGTGATGGGTTCTGGTACTTGGCCCTTATATTGGCCCCCTATCCCTCATCAAACGACAAGAACTCACACCCCCTTAAAGAGCATTTGAGATTTTATGGGTTTGCTGCCAGTAGCCATTAAAGTGTCTAAAATGGGGACACTTTATTCAAATGGTCACAAAATCTTCTCCACTTTGGGTTTTTAGCTGAATTTTTTTGTGCATGCCAACAAAAATACAAGGATCACCTATACCAAATTTGGGGACAAAACTCTTTCTAAAAAATTTTAAAAAATCTTGAACCGTAAAAAGTTTTAAAAATCGTGAAAAATAGAAAACGGGTCATCTTGCCACGAAACTTCACATGAAGGCGTAGGGGACCATTGCATGAATTTACAAGCCATAAAAATGGCATTGGCATGGTAGAAATATGAAGATGTGCTGGAACCAACCTACCACCCGTTCGATCCCTGGCTTGCGCATCCTTCCTCTCTGGTCGGCTGAGTGTCCGCACGCTTATTTCGTTGGTTGACTTAGGCATACAGAGTTCATCCCTAGTCTAAGCATACAGAGTTCATTCCCAGTCTAAGATTGGATCGGACCAAGGGTTGAGACAGTAGGATCGGCAGCACGCAGGGGGAACCGAATCGATCCCCGGCTTGCGCATTCTACCTCTCATTTCATGGGTTGGCTTCGACATACGGTGTTCATTCCATGTCTAAGCATACGAAGTTCATTCCCAGTCTAAGATCGAACTAGATCGAGGGTTGCGGTAGCAGGACCAATAGCAGGATCGACAGCACGCGGGGGGGATCTGGCCGATCCTTGGCTTGCGCATTCTACGTTTTCGATCGGCTGAGTGCCCGTACGCTCATTTTGTGGGTTGGCTTAGGCATACGGACTTCATTCCATGTCTAAGCCCCAACCGGACCGAGGGTTGTGGCAGCAAGACCGACAGCGAGATCGACAGTACGTAAAGGGGGATCGGGCTAATCCCTGGCTTGCGCATTATGCGTTTTCAGCCGGTTGAGTGCCGCACGCTTGTTTCGTGGGTTGACTTAGGCATACGGAGTTCATCCCCAGTCTAAGCATACAGATTTCATTCCCAGTCTAAGATCAGATCGGACTGAGGGTTGTGGTAGCAGGATCGACAGCGCGCAGGGGGGACGAGCCGATCCCCGGCTTGCGTATTCTGTCTTTCCGACCGGTTGACTGCCCGCATGCCTGTTTCGTGGGTTGGCTTAGGCATAGGTAGTTCATTCCGTGTCTAAGCCCCAGCCGGAACAACGGTTGTGGCAGCGGGACCGGTAGCACGCAGAGGGGGACCCTTGGCTTGCGCATTATGCCTCTTCGGCTGGCTCAACGCCCGAATGCTCGTTTCATGCACTGACTTAGGCATACGGAGTTCATTCCCAATCTAAGATTGGACTGGACTGAGGGTTGCGGCAGCAAGATTGACAGCACGCAGGGGGGACCGGGCCAGTCCCCGCATTGTGCATTCTACCTCTCCGACCAGCTGAGCGCCCGTATGCTCGTTTCTTGAGTTGGCTTAGGCATACGAAGTTTATTCCATGTCTAAGCATACGGAGTTAATTCCCAGTCTAAGATCAGACCGGACCGAGGGTTGTGATAGTAGGACTAGCAGTAGGATTGGTAGCACGCAGGGGGGATTGAGCCGATCCCCAGCTTGTGCATTCTACCCTCTGGCCAGATGAGCACCCGCATGCCCATTTCATGGGTTGGCTTAGGCGTAGGGAGTTCATTCCATGTCTAAGCCCCAACCGGACCGAGGGTTGTGAAAGTGGGACCGATAGCACGCAGAGGGGGATCGAGCCAATCCCCAGCTTGTGCATTATGCCTCTCTGGCTGGCTTAGCGCCCGAATGCTCGTTTAATGGGTTCACTTAGGCATACGGAGTTCATTCCCAGTCTAAGATCAGACCGGATCGAGGGTTGCGACAACAGGATAGACAGCACGCAGAGGGGACCGGGTCGGTCCTCGGCTTATGCATTTTGCCTCTTCGGCCGGTTAGCGCCCGTACGCTCATTTTATGGGTTGGCTTAGGCATAGGGAGTTCATTCCATGTCTAAGCCCCAGTCAGACCGAGGGTTGTGGCAGCGAGATCGGCAGCACACAGAGGGGGACCGAGCCGATCCCCGGCTTGCTCATTTCGTGCGTTGGCTTAGGCATACGGAGTTCATTCCATGTCTAAGTATACGGAGTTCATTCCCAGTCTAAGAGTTTGAGCCACGGTGCACATGCTACGCTCGGGCATGTGCTGGTGCCACATTTTTTTGCCCAAGGCACCATCACAGGAGCATCACCGGAGAGCCTAACCGACGGCATTGGGGGTTCCGATGATTGGGGGGGCCGGGGGGGTTTACGCACATGATGTGCGATGGGTGCTGGTACTTGGCCCTTATATTGGCCCCTTATCCCTCATCAAACCTCAAGAACTCACACCCCCTTAAAGAGCATTTGAGATTTTATAGGTTTGCTGCCAGTAGCCATTAAAGTGTTTGAAATGGGGACACTTTTTTCAAACGGTCACAAAATCTTCTCCCCTTCGAGTTTTTAGCTGAATGTTTTTGTGTATGCCAACAAAAATACAGGGATCACCTCTACCAAAATTTGGGGACGAAACTCTTTCTAAAAAAATTTTAAAAAATCCCGAATCGTAAAAAGTTTCAAAAATCATGCAAAATACAAAACGGGTCGTCTTGCCATGAAACTTCACATGAAGGCGTAGGGGACCATTGTATGAATTTACAAGCCATAAAAATGGCATTGGCATGATAGAAATTTGAAGATGTGCTTGAACCCACCTACCACCCATTCGATCCCCGACTTGTGCATCCTGCCTCTCTGGTCGACTGAGTGTCCGCACGCTCGTTCCATGGGTTGACTTAGGCATACGGAGTTCATTCCATGTCTAAGCATACGGAGTTCATTCCCAGTCTAAGAGTTTGAGCCACGGTGCACATGCTACGCTCGGGCATGTGCTGGTGCCACATTTTTTTTGCCCAAGGCACCATCACAGGAGCATCACCGGAGAGCCTAACCGACGGCATTGGGGGTTCCGATGATTGGGGGGGCCGGGGGGTTTACGCACATGATGTGCGATGGGTGCTGGTACTTGGCCCTTATATTGGCCCCTTATCCCTCATCAAACCTCAAGAACTCACACCCCCTTAAAGAGCATTTGAGATTTTATAGGTTTGCTGCCAGTAGCCATTAAAGTGTTTGAAATGGGGACACTTTTTTCAAACGGTCACAAAATCTTCTCCCCTTCGAGTTTTTAGCTGAATGTTTTTTGGCATGCCAACAAAAATACAGGGATCACCTCTACCAAATTTGGGGACGAAACTCTTTCTAAAAAAATTTTAAAAAATCCCGAATCGTAAAAAGTTTCAAAAATCATGCAAAATACAAAACGGGTCGTCTTGCCACGAAACTTCACATGAAGGCGTAGGGGACCATTGTATGAATTTACAAGCCATAAAAATGGCATTGGCATGATAGAAATTTGAAGATGTGCTTGAACCCACCTACCACCCATTCGATCCCCGACTTGTGCATCCTGCCTCTCTGGTCGACTGAGCGTCCGCACGCTCGTTCCATGGGTTGACTTAGGCATACGGAGTTCATCCCCAGTCTAAGCATATGGAGTTCATTCCCAGTCTAAGATCAGACCGGACCGAGGGTTGCAATAGTAGGATTGGCAGCACGTAGGGGGGACCAGGCTGATCCCCAGCATGTGCATTCTGCCTCTCCGGCCGACTGAGCGCCCGCACACCTGTTTTGTGGGTTGGCTTAGGCATAGGGAGTTCATTCCATGTCTAACCCCCAGCAGGGTCGAGGGTTGTGGCAGCGGGATCGATAGTACGTAGAGGGGGACCGGGTTACGCATTCTGCCTCTTCAACCGGCTGAGCGCCTGCACGCTTGTTTCATGGGTTGGCTTAGGCATACGGAGTTCATTCCATGTCTAAGCATACGGAGTTCACACCCAGTCTAAGAGTTTGAGCCATGGTGCACATGCTGGGCTCGGGCATGTGCTGGTGCTGCATTTTTTTCGCCTGGGGCACCATTGCCGGACCATCGCCGGAGAGCCTAACCGGCGGCATTGGGGGTTTCAAAGATTGGGGGGGCCCGGGGGTGTGCGCACATGATTTGCGATGGGTGCTGGTACTTGGCCCTTATATTGGCCCCTTATCCCTCATTAAACCTCGAGAACTCACACCCCCTTAAAGAGCATTTGAGATTTTATAGGTTTGCTGCCAATAGCCATTAAAGTGTCTGAAATGGGGACATTTTTTTCAAACAGTCACAAAATCTTCTCCCCTTCGAGTTTTTAGCTGAATTTTTTTGTGCATGCCAACAAAAATACAGGGATCACCTCTCCCAAATTTGGGGACAAAACTCTATCTAAAAACATTTTAAAAAATCCCAAACCGCAAAAAGTTTCAAAAATCATGAAAAATAGAAAACGGGTCGTCTCACCACGAAACTTCACATGAAGGCATAGGGGACTATTGTATGAATTTACAAGCCATAAAAATGGCATTGGCATGGCAGAAATATGAAGATGTGCTTGAACCCACTTACCACCCGTTCGATCCCCGGCTTGCGCATCCTGCCTCTCTGGTCGGCGGAGCATCCGCACGCTCGTTTCGTGGGTTGACTTAGGGATACGGAGTTCATCCCTAGTCTAAGCATACGGAGTTCATTCCCAGTCTAAGATCAGATTGGACTGAGGGTTGCGACAGCAGGATCGACAGCACGCAGGGGGGACTGGGCCGATCCCCAGCTTGCGCATTCTGCCTCTCTGACCGGCTGAGCGCCCGCACGCCCGTTTCGTGGGTTGGCTTAGGCATAGGGAGTTCATTCCATGTCTATGCCCAAGCCAGATTGAGGGTTGTGGCAGCGGGACCGACAGCACGTAGAGGGGGACCTGGGCGATCCCTGACTTGTGATTCCGCCTTTCCGACTGGCTGAGCGCCACACGCTCATTTCGTGGGTTGGCTTAGGCATACAGAGTTCATTCCATGTCTAAGCATACAGAGTTCATTCCCAGTCTAAGAGTCTAAGCCATGGTGCACATGTTGGGCTCGGGCATGTGCTGGTGCTGCATTTTTTTCACCCAGGGCACCATCGTCGGAGCATCGTCGGAGAGCCTAACCGACGGCATTGGGGGTTTCGACGATTGGGGGCCGGGGGGTGTGCGCACATGATGTGCAATGGGTGCTGGTACTTGGCCCTTATATTGGCCCCCTATCCCTCATCAAACCTCGAGAACTCACACCCCCTTAAAGAGCATTTGAGATTTTATAGGTTTGCTGCCAGTAGCCATTAAAGCGTCTGAAATGGGGACACTTTTTTCAAACGGTCACAAAATCTTCTCCACTACGAGTTGTTTATTGAATTTTTTTGTCCATGCCAAAAAAAATACAAGGATCACCTCTACCAAATTTGGGGACAAAACTCTTTCTAAAAACATTTTAAAAAATCTCAAACCGTAAAAAGTTTCAAAAATCGTGAAAAATAGTAAATGGGTCGTCTTGCCACGAAACTTCACATGAAGGCGTAGTGGACCATTGTATGAATTTACAAGCCATAATAATGGCAGTGGCATGGCAGAAATATGAAGATGTGCTGAAGCCACCTACCACCCGTTCGATCCTCGGCTTACGCATCCTGCCTCTCTGGTCGGCTGAGCGTCCGCATGCTCATTTCGTGGGTTGACTTAGGCATACGGAGTTCATCCCCAGTCTAAGCACATGGAGTTCATTCCCAGTCTAAGATCTGACCGGACTGAAGGTTGCGGTAGCAGGATCGACAGCACGCATGGGGGGATCGGGTCGATCCCCAGCTTGCGCATTCTACCTCTCCGACCGGCTGAGCACCTGCATGCCCGTTTCGTGGGTTGGCTTAGGCATAAGGAGTTCATTCCATGTCTAAGCATACAGAGTTCATTCCTAGTCTAAGATCAGACCAGACCGAGGGTTACGACAGCAGGACCAGCAGTAGGATTGGCAGCACGTAGGGGGGATCAGGCTGATCCCTAGCTTGCGCATTCTGCCTCTCCGACCGGTTGAGTGCCCGCACGCTCGTTCCGTGGGTTGGCTTAGGCATACGATGTTCATTCCATGTCTAAGCCCCAGCCAGACTGAGGGTTATGGCAACAAGACCGACAACGGGATCGGCAACAAGCAGAAGGGGTCTGAGTTGATCCCCGGCTTACGCATTATGCCTGTCTGATCGGCCTCTCTGGCCGGCTGAGCACCCGTACGCTCATTTCATGGGTTGACTTAGGCATATGGAGTTCATCCCCAGTCTAAGCATACGGAGTTCATTCCCAGTCTAAGATCAGACCAGACCGAGGGTTGCGGTAGCAGGATCGATAGCATGCAGGGGGGACCGGGCCGATCCACGGCTTGCACATTCTGCCTCTTCGGCCGGCTGAGCACCCGCACGCCCATTTTGTGGGTTGGCTTAGGCATAGGGAGTTCATTCCATGTCTAAGCCCCAGCTGAACCACAGGTTGTGGCAGCGGGACCGACAGTATGGAGAGAGGGACCAGGTTGATCCCCAGTTTGCGCATTACGCCTCTCCGACCGGCTCAGTGCCCGAACGCTCGTTTCGTGGGTTGACTTAGGCATACATAGTTCTTTCCCAGTATAAGATCAGATTGGACCGAGGGTTGCATCAACAAGATCGACAGCATGCAGGGGAGGACTGGGTCGGTCCCTGGCTTGCGCATTCTGCCTCTCCAGCTGGTTGAGTGCCTGCACGCTTATTTTATGGGTTGGCTTAGGCATACGGAGTTCATTCCATGTCTAAGCATACGGAGTTCATTCCCAGTCTAAGATCAGATCGGATCGAGGGTTGCGGCAGCAGGACCAGTAGCAGAATCGAGAGCATACAGGGTGGATCGGGCCGATCGTCGGCTTGCGCATTCTGCCTCTCCGGTCGGCCTCTCCGATCGATTGAGCTCCTGCACGCTTGTTTCGTGGGTTGACTTAGGCATACGGAGTTCATACCCAGTCTAACCATACGGAGTTCATTCCCAGTCTAAGATCTAACCAGACCGAAGGTTGCGACAGCAGGATCGGTAGCACATAGGGGGGCTCGGGCCGATCTCCGGCTTGCACATTCTGCCTCTCCGATCGGGTGAGCACCCGCATGCCCTTTTCGTGGGTTGGCTTAGGCATAGGGAGTTCATTCCATGTCTAAGCCCCAGTCGGACCGAGGGTTGTGGCAGCGAGACCAACAGCAAACAAAGGGGGATCGGGCCGATCCCTGACTTGAGCATTCTGCCTCTCCGACCGGCTGAGCGCCCGCATGCTCATTTCGTGGGTTGGCTTAGGCATACGGAGTTTATTCCATGTCTAAGCATACAGAGTTCATTCCCAGTCTAAGAGTTTGAGCCACGGTACACATGCTGGGCTCGGGCATGTGCTGGTGCTGGATGTTTTTTGCTTGAGGCACATCACCGGAGCATTCCCGGAGCATTGTCGGAGAGCCTAACCGACGGCATTTGGGGTTCCAGCGATTGGGGGGCTGTAGGGGTGTGCGCACATGATGTACAATGGGTGCTAGTACTTGGCCCTTATATTGGCCCCCTATCCCTCATCAAACCTCAAGAACTCACATCCCCTTAAAGAGCATTTGAGATTTTATAGGTTTGCTGCCAGTAGCCATTAAAGTGTCTAAAATGGGGACACTTTTTTCAAACTGTCACAAAATCTTCTCCACTTCGAGTTTTTAGCTGAATGTTTTTGTGCATGCCAACAAAAATACAACGATCACCTCTACTAAATTTGGTTACAAAACTCTTTCTAAAAATATTTTAAAAAATCTTGAACTGTAAAAAGTTTCAAAAATTATGAAAAATAGAAAACGGGTCATCCTGCCATGAAACTTCACATGAAGGTGTAGGGGACCATTGTATGAATTTACAAGCCATAAAAATGGCATTGGCATGGCAGGAATATTAAGATTTTCTTGAACCCACCTACCACCCCTTCGATCCCCGGCTTGTGCATTCTGCCTCTCTGGTCGGCTGAGCGTCCGTACGCTCGTTTCGTGAGTTGACTTAGGCATATGGATTTCATCCCCAGTCTAAGCATACGGAGTTCATTCCCAGTCTAACATCGAACCAGACCAAGGGTTGCATGTTCTGCCTCTCTGGCCGGCTGTGCGCCCACACGCCCGTTTCATGGGTTAGCTTAGGCATAGGGAGTTCATTCCATGTCTAAGCCCCAGCTGAACTGAGGGTTGTGGCAGTGGGACTGGTAGCATGCAGAGGGGGATCGAGCCGATCCCCAGCTTACGCCTTATGCCTCTCCGATCGGGTCAACGCCCAAACGCTCGTTTCATGGGTTGACTTAGGCATACGGAGTTCATTCCCAGCAGCAGGATTGGCAGCATGCAGGGGGGGATCGGGCTGATCCCCAGCTTGCGTATTCTACCTCTCCAATCGACTGAGCGCCCACACGCTCATTTCATGGGTTGGCTTAGGCATACGGAGTTCATTCAATGTCTAAGCCCCAACTGGAAGAGGGTTGTGGCAGTAGGTCTGGCAGCGGGATTGGCAACACGCAGAAGGGGATCGGGCTGATCCTCGGCCTGCACATTATACCTCTCCGACCAACCTCTCTAGCCAGTTGTGTGCCCGCACGCTCGTTTCATGGGTTGACTTAGGCATATAGAGTTCATCCCCAATCTAAGCATACGGAGTTCATTCCCAGTCTAAGATCGGACCGGATCGAGCATTACGATAGCAGGATCGACAGCACGTAGGGGGGATCGGGCTGATCCCCGGCTTACGAATTTGCCTCTCCGGTCAACTGAGCACCCGCACGTCCGTTTCATGGGTTGGCTTAGGCATAGGGAGTTCATTCCATGTCTAAGCTCCAGTTAGACTGAGGGTTGTGGTAGCGGGACTGGTAGCATGTAGAGGGGGACCGGGTCGATCCTCGGCTTGCGCATTATGCCTCTCCGATCGGCTCAGCACCCGAATGTTCGTTTCGTGGGTTGACTTTGGCATACGGAGTTCATTCCCAATCTAAGATCAGACCGGACCGAGGGTCGCAGCAGTAAGATCGACAGCATGCAGGGGGGACCGGGCCGATCCCCGACTTACGCATTCTGCCTCTAAGGCCGGCTAAGCGCCCGCACGCTCGTTCCGTGGGTTGGCTTAGGCATACGGAGTTCATTACATGTCTAAGCATATGGAGTTCATTTCAGTCTAAGATTGGATCGAACCGAGGGTTAAGGTAGCAGGACCAGCAGTAGGATTGACAGCACGCAGTGGGGGACCAGGCTGATCCCCGGCTTATGCTTTCTGCCTCTCCGATCGGCTGAGCGCCCACACGCCTGTTTCATGGGTTGGCTTAGGCATAGGGAGTTCTTTCCATGTCAAAGCCCCAGTTGGACCGAGGGTTGTGGCAGTGGGACCGGCAGCACACAGAGGGGGACCGGGCCGATCCTGGCTTGTGCATTCTGCCTCTTCGACCAGCAGAGTGCCCGCACGCTCGTTTCATGGGTTGGCTTAGGCATAGGAGTTCATTCCATGTCTAAGCATACGGAGTTCATTCCATGTCTAAAAGTTTGAGCCACGGAGCACATGCTGGGCTCAGGCATGTGCTGGTGCCACATTTTTCTCACACGGGGCACCATCGCCGGAGCATTGCCAGAGCATCGTGGAGAGCCTATCCAGCGGCATTGGGGGTTCTGACGATTGGGGGGGCCGAGGGGTGTGCGTACATGATGTACGATGGGTGCTGGTACTTGGCCCTTATATTGGCCCCCTATCCCTCATCAAACCTCGAAAACTCACACCCCCTTAAAGAGCATTTGAGATTTTATAGGTTTGCTGCCAATAGCCATTAAAGTGTCTGAAATGGGGACACTTTTTTCAAACGGTCACAAAATCTTCTCCACTTCAAGTTTTTATCTGAATGTTTTTGTGCATGCCAACAAGAATACAATGATCACCTCTACCAATTTTGGGGACAAAACTCTTTCCAAAAAAATATTAAAAAATCTCGAACCGTAAAAAGTTTCAAAAATCATGAAAAATAGAAAACGGGTCGTCTTGTCGCCAAAACTTCACATGAAGGCATAGGGGACCATTGTATGAATTTACAAGCCATAAAAATGGCATTGGCATGGTAGAAATATTAAGATTTTCTTGAACCCACCTACCACCCATTCGATCCCCGGCTTGCGCATCCTGCCTCTCTCGTCGGTTGAGCGTCTGCATGCTCGTTTCATGGGTTGACATAGGCATACGAATTTCATCTCCAATCTAAGCATACAGAGTTCATTCCCAGTTTAACATCAGACCAGACCAAGGGTTGCGGCAACAGGATCGGCAGTATGCAGGGGGGATCGGGTCGATCCCCGACTTGCACATTCTACCTCTCCAGCCGACTGAGCGCCCGCACGCCCATTTCATGGGTTGGCTTAGGTATAGGGAGTTCATTCCATGTCTAAGCCCTAGCTGAATCGATGGTTGTGGCAGCGGGATCGGTAGCATGTAGAGGGGGATCGGGCCGATCCCCGGCTTACGGATTATGCCTCTCTGGCCGGCTCAGCACCCACACGCTCGTTTCGTGGGTTGACATAGGCATACAGAGTTCATTCCCAGTAGCAGGACCAGCAGCAGGATTGGTAGCACGCAGGGGAGATCGGGTCGATCCCCGACTTACGTATTCTACCTCTCTGGCCGACTGAGCACCCGCACGTTCGTTTTGTAGGTTGGCATAGGCATACGGAGTTCATTCCATGTCTAAGCCCTAGCCGGATCGAGGGTTGTGGTAGCAAGACCGGCAGCGGGATCGATAGCACACAGAGGGGGATCGGGCTGATCCCCAGCTTGCACATTATACCTCTTCGACCGGCCTCTCTGGTCGGTTGAACGCCTGCACGCTCGTTTCGTGGATTGACTTAGGCATACGAAGTTTATCCCCAGTATAAGCATACGGAGTTCATTCCCAGTCTAAGATCAGACCGGATCGAGCGTTGCAGTAGTAGGATCGACAGCACGTAGGGGGGACCGGGCTGATCCCCGACTTGCACATTTTGCCTCTCCGACCGGTTGAGCGACCCGTACGTCCGTTTCATGGGTTGGCTTAGTCATAGGGAGTTCATTCCATGTCTAATCCCCAGTCGGACCGAGGGTTGTGGTAGTGGGACCGACAGCATGCAGAGGGTTGTGGCAACAGGACCAGTAGCAGGATCAAAAGCACGCAGTGGAGGATCGAGCCGATCCCCGACTTGCGTATTCTGCCTTTCCAATCGGTTGAGTGCCCACACGCCTGTTTCGTGGGTTGGCTTAGGCATAGGGAGTTCATTCCATGTCTAAGCCCTAGCCAAACTGAGGGTTGTGGCAGCGAGAGCGGCAGCACACAGAGGGGGACCGGGCTGATCCCCAGCTTGCGCATTCTGTCTCTTCGACCAACTGAGCGCCCGCACACTCGTTTCGTGGGTTGGCTTAGGCATAGGAGTTCATTCCATGTCTAAGCATATGGTTCATTCCATGTCTAAAAGTTTGAGCCACGGTGCATATGCTGGGTTTTGGCATGTGCTGGTGTCATATTTTTTTTCGCTCGGGGCAGCATTGCCGGAACACAGGGGGGATCGGGTCAATCCCTGGCTTACGCATTTTACCTCTCCGACCGACTGAGGCCCGCACGCTCGTTTCATGGGTTGGCTTAGGCATACGGAGTTCATTCCCAGTCTAAGATCAAACCGGGTCGAGGGTGTTGGCAACCAGGAATTGGCAGCATGTAGGGGGGACCAGGCCGATCCCCAGCTTGCGCATTCTGCCTCTTCGATCGGTTGAGTGCCCGCACGCCCGTTTCATGGGTTGGCTTAGGCATATGGAGTTCATCCCCAATCTAAGTGTATGGAGTTCATTCCCAGTCTAAGATCAGAATGGACTGAGGGTTCCGATAGCAGGATCGGCAGCACGCAGGGGGGATCGAGTCGATCCCCAGCTTGCACATTCTGCCTCTCCGACCGGCTGAGCACCCGCACGTCCGTTTTGTGGGTTGGCTTAGGCATAGGGAGTTCATTCCATGTCTACGCCCCAGTCGAATCGAGGGTTGTGGTAGCAGGACTGACAGAACACAAAGGGGGAATGGGCCGATCCCCGACTTGCGCATTCTAGCTCTTCGACTGGCCTCTCCGACTGACTGAGCGCTTGCATGCTCGTTTCCTGGGTTGACTTAGGCATACAGAGTTCATCCCCAGTCTAAGCATACGGCGTTCATTCCCAGTCTAAGATCAAATCGGACCACAGGTTGTGGTAGCAGGATCGGCAGCATGTAGGGGCGACCGGGCCTGTCCCCGGCTTACGCATTTTACCTCTCCGACCGGCTGAACACCCATTTCGTGGGTTGGCTTAGGCATATGGAGTTCATTCCATGTATAAGCCCCAGTCGGACCGAGGGTACTGGCAGCGGGACCGGTAGCACGCAGAGAGGGACCGAGCCAATCCTCAGCTTCCACATTCTACCTCTCCAGCAGGCTGAGCGCCCGCACGCTCGTTTCGTTGGTTGGCGTAGACATATAGAGTGCATTCCCTGTCTAAGCATACGGAGTTCATTCCCAGTCTAAGAGTTTGAGCCACGATCCACATGCTGGGCTCAGGCATGTGCTAGTGCAGCATTTTTTTCGCTCGGGGCACTATCGTCGGAGCATCGCCGGAGAGCCTAACCGGCGGCATTGGGGGTTCCGACGATTGGGGGGCCGAGGGGTGTGCACACATGATGTGCGATGGCTGCTTGTACTTGGCCCTTATATTGGGCCCCTATCCCTCATCAAACCTCAAGAACTCACACCCCCTTAAAGAGCATTTGAGATTTTATAGGTTTGCTGCCAGTAGCCATTAAAGTGTTTGAAATGGGGACACTTTTTTCAAACGATCACAAAATCTTCTCCACTTCAAGTTTTTAGCTGAATTTTTTTGTGCATGCCAACAAAACTCTTTCTAAAAATATTTTAAAAAATCCCGAACCGCAACAAGTTTCAAAAATCATGAAAAATAAAAAATGGGTCATCTTGCTACGAAACTTCACATGAAGGCTTAGGGGACCATTGTATGAATTTACACGCCATAAAAATGGTATTGGCACAGCAAAAATATGAAGATGTGCTTGAAGCCACCTACCACTCGTTCGATCCTTGGCTTGCGCATCCTGCCTCTCTGGTCGGCTGAGCGCTCGCATGCTCGTTTCGTGGGTTGACTTAGGCATACGGAGTTCATCCCCAGTCTCAGCATATAGAGTTCATTCCCATTCTATGATCGGACTGGACCGAGGGTTGCGACAGCAGGATCGGCAGCACGCAGGGGGGACCGGGCCGATCCCTGGCTTGCGTATTTTGCCCCTCCGGTCGACTGAGCCCCCGCACGCCTGTTTCGTGGGTTGGCTTAGGCATAGGGAGTTCTTTCCATGTCTAAGCCCTAGCCAGACCGAGGGTTGTGGCTGCGGGATCGGTAGCATGCAGAGGGGGACCGGGCCGATCCCCGGCTTGCACATTCTGCCTCTCCGACCGGTTGAGCACCCGTATGCTTGTTTCGTGGGTTGGCTTAGGCATACGGAGTTCATCCCATGTCTAAGCATATGGAGTTCATTCCCAGTCTAAGATTTTGAGCCACGGTGCACATGCAGGGCTCAGGCATGTGCTGGTGCCACATTTTTTTCGCTCGGGGCTCCATCGCCGTAGCATCGTCGGAGAGCCTAACCAGCGGCATTGGGGGTTCTGGCGATTGGGGGGCCGAGGGGGTGTGCGCAAATGATGTGTGATGGGTGCTGGTGCTTGGCCCTCATATTGGCCCCCTATCCCTCATCAAACCTCAAGAACTCACACCCCCTTAAAGAGCATTTGAGATTTTATAGGTTTGCTGCCAATAGCCATTAAAGTGTCTGAAATGGGGACACTTTTTTCAAATAGTCACAAAATCTTCTCCACTTCAAGTTTTTAGCTGAATGTTTTTGTGCATACCAACAAAAATACAAGGATCACCTCTACCAAATTTGGGGACAAAAATCTTTCTAAAAAAATTTTAAAAAATCTCGAACCGTAAAAAGTTTCAAAAATCGTGAAAAATAGAAAACGGGTTGTCTTGCCTTGAAACTTCACATGAAGGCTTAGGGGACCATTGTATGAATTTACAAGCAATAAAAATGGCATTGGCATGGCAAAAATATGAAGATGTGCTTGAACCCACCTACCACCCGTTCGATCCCCGGCTTGCGTATCCTACCTCTCTGGTCGGCTGAGCGCCCGTACGCTCATTTCGTAGGTTGACTTAGGCATACGGAGTTCATCCCCAGTCTAAGCATACAAAGTTCATTCCCAGTCTAAGATCAGACTGGACCGAGGGTTGCGGCAGCAGGATCGATAGCACGCAGGGAGGATCGGGCCGTTCCCCGACTTGCGCATTCTGCCTCTCCGGCTGGCTGAGCGCCCGCACGCCTGCTTCGTGAGTTGGCTTAGGCATACGGAGTTCATCCCATGTCTAACCTCAATAGGACCGAAGGTTGTGGTAGCAAGACTGGCAGCGGGATCGGCAGCACGCAGAGGCGGACCGGGCTGATCCTTGACTTGCGCATTATGCCTCTCCAACCGGCCTCTCCGATCGACTGAGCGCCCGCACGCTCATTTTGTGGGTTGACTTAGGCATACGGAGTTCATCCCTAGTCTAAGCATACAGAGTTCTTTCCAAGTCTAAGATCGGACCGGATCGAGGGTTGCGACAGCAATCGACAGCACGCAGGGGGGACCAGGTCGATCCTCGGCTTCTGCATTCTGTCTCTCCGGCCGACTAAGCGCCCATATGTCCGTTTCTTGGGTTGGCTTAGGCATAGGGAGTTCATTCCATGTCTAAGCCCTAGCCAGACTAAGGGTTGTGGCAGGGGGACCGACAGCACACAGAGGGGGACCGGGTCGACCTCAGCTTGCACATTCTACCTCTCTGGCCGGATGAGTGCCCGCACGCTCGTTTCATGGGTTTGCTTAGGCATACGAAGTTCATTCCATTTCTAAGCATACGGAGTTCATTCCCAGTCTAAGATTTTGAGCCCCGGTGCAGATGCTGGGGTTGGGTATGTGCTGGTTCCGCATTTTTTCCACCCGGAGCACCATCGTCGGAGCATCGTCGGAGAGCCTAACCGACGGCATTGGGGGTTCCGACGATTGGGGGCGCCGGGGGGGTGTGCACACATGATGTGCGATGGGTGCTGGTACTTGGCCCTCGTATTGGCCCCCTATCCCTCATCAAACCTCGAGAACTCACACCCCCTTAAAGAGCATTTGAGATTTTATAGGTTTGCTGCCAGTAGCCATTAAAGTGTTTGAAAAGGGGACACTTTTTTCAAATGGTCACAAAATCTTTTCCACTTAGAGTTTTTAGCTGAATTGTTTTGTGCATGCCAAAAAAAATACAAGGATCACCTCTACCAAATTTGGGGACAAAACTCTTTCTAAAAAAATTTTAAAAAATCTCGAACCGTAAAAAGTTTCCAAAATCATGAAAAATAGAAAACGGGTCGTCTTGCCACGAAACTTCACATGAAGCCTTAGGGGACCATTGTATGAATTTACAAGCCAAAAAATGGCATTGGTGTGGCAGAAATATGAAGATGTGCTTGAACCCACTTACCACCCGTTCGATCCCCGGCTTACGCATCCTGCCTATCTGGTCTACTGAGCACCCGCACGCTCGTTTTATGGGTTGACTTAGGCATACGAAGTTCATCCCCAGTCTAAGCATACGGAGTTCATTCCCAGTCTAAGATCGGATCGGACCAAGGGGTTGCGATAGTAGGATCGACAACATGTAGGGGGGACCGGGCCGATCCCTGGCTTGTGCATTCTGCCTCTCCGATCGACTGAGCACCCGCACGCCCGTTTCCTGGGTTGGCTTAGGCATAGGGAGTTCATTCCATGTCTCAGCCCCAGTCGGACCAAGGGCTGTGGCAGCGGGACCGGCAGCATGAAGAGGGGGATCGGGCCGATCCCCGGCTTGTGCATTATGCCTCTCCGGTTGGCTCAGCACCCGTATGCTCATTTCGTGGGTTGACTTAGGCATACGAAATTCCTTCCTAGTCTAAGATCAGATCGGATCGAGGGTTGCGGCAGCAGGATAGATAGCACGCAGGGGGGATCGGGCCGATCCCCGGCTTACGCATTCGGCCTCTCTGACCGGCTGAGCGCCCTCACGCTCATTTCGTGGGTTGGCTTAGGCATACGGAGTTCATTCCATGTCTAAGCATACGGAGCTCATTCCCAGTCTAAGATCAGATCGGATCGAAGGTTGTGGTAGCAGGACCAACAGTAGGATTGACAGCACGCAGGGGGATCAGGCCGATCCCCGGCTTGCACATTCTGCCTCTCCTGTTGCTTGAGTGCCCCGTGCGCTCATTTCGTGGGTTGGCTTAGGCATACGTAGTTCATTCCATGTCTAAGCCCCAGTCGGACTGAGGGTTGTGGCAGCAGGATCGGTAGCACGTAGAGGGAGATCGGGCTGATTCCCAGCTTACTCATTATGCCTCTCCGACCGGCCTCTCTAACTGACTGAGCGCCTGCACGCTCGTTTCATGGAATGACTTAGGCATACAGAGTTCATCCCTAGTCTAAGCATACAGAGTTCATCCCTAGTCTAAGCATACAGAGTTCATTCCCAGTCTAACATCAGACCGGATGGAGGGTTGTGGCATCAGGGGTGACCGGGCTGATCCGTAGCTTGCGCATTCTGCCTCTTCGACCGGCTGAGCGCCCGCACGCCCATTCCGTTGGTTGGCTTTATAGGGAGTTAATTCTATGTCTAAGCCCCAGCCAGACCGAGGGTTGTGGTAGCAGGACCGGCGGCATGCAGAGGGGGATCGAGCTGATCCCCGGCTTGCACATTATGCCTCTTCGACTGGCTCAGCGCCCGCACGCTCGTTTCGTGGGTTGACTTATGCATATGGAGTTCATTCCCAGTCTAAGATCAGACCGGACCGAAGGTTACGGTAGCAGGATCGATAGCTCACAGGAGAGGACCGAGTCGATCCCCAGCTTGCGCATTCTACCTCTCCGGCTGGCTGAGCGTCGACACGCTCGTTTCATGGCTTGGCTTAGGCATATGGAGTTCATTCCATGTCTAAGCATACGGTGTTCATTCCTAGTCTAAGATTTTGAGCCACGGTGCACATGCTGGGGTCAGGCATATACTGGTGTCGCATTTTTTTCACCCGAGGCACCATCGTCGAAGCATCACCGGAGCATCACAGGAGAGCCTAACCGATGGCATTGGGAGTTTCGACGATTGGGGGGCTCGGGGGGTGTGCGCACATGATGTGCGATGGGTGCTGGTACTTATGTCATGGGCTCCGACCTTAGACTCAAAAACAGTGCGACCTTAGGCTTGGAATCTCCTCCTTTATGCCTAAGTCAGCCTAAAACACAAGCATACGGGTACTAGAACAACGAGAAGGGCTGATTATGCAAGTTAAAGAGAAACAGGATAAGAAGGTAGAATTCTGGAAATACTCTTGTTTTCGCTGAAACAAAAGTGTTTGATGGTGTACAAATGAGGGAGGAGCAACCTCTATTTATAGTTGAGGCTCCAGCTTACACTTAATGGCAATATCCCTAGAATAAAGGCTAAAATCATGGGATTATATAGATTACAATCAATCAGGATGCTAACTCTTGATTTTCAGTGTCAACCAAATCTGCCAGGGTGCTACTGCTGATCCTGCCTGCTTCAAGAAGCTTCCCTTGCGTCTCCAGCACCTTGGGCCCTTCTGGATGTGGTGCGGGTAGCTTGTATGCCAGGCCTTGGTCTCACGGGTTGGCCTACAAGTTGGGCGGGCATTCTGAACTCGCTTGCTAGGCTTTGCGCGCAGATACCCGCCAACACACCTAGTCTACAGGCCTCAACCTCTGGCTCACCTGCTGGTGTGCCTGATGTGCCTGGCGCGCCCGCCCAGGGCGTAACATTCTCCCCCACTTGATTGTGCAACACCCTAGTTGTGTCTTCTGCATGGTACTACCTGATCTGGGCCCTGAACTACCATAAGTCATCTGCTGGTTCCCAGCTCGCCTCACTGTCTAGAAGTCCCTTCCAGCGCACCAAGTACTCTTGTCTTGGCTGATAGTTCTTCCTTCTTACCTCCTGATCAGCTATGATGCTATGGACCTCCTTTTCATATGAGGCCCTTGCTCCCAATGGCGCACGCTTTGACTCTGCCCGTCCTGGATCTCCCTCATCCTCATGGAACGGCTTAAGCATGCTCACATGGAACACTAGGTGTACCCTCAGCTTAGGTGGCATATCCATCTTGTAAGCAACTTTGCCTACCCTCTTGACTACTCGAAAAGGTCCCTCATACATCCGGACTAGGCCTTTGTGCAGCCCTCTATGGTGCACAATGGGATGCAGCTTCACCAACACCAAGTCTCCAACCTGGAACTGTCCGTCCCGCCTATTCTGGTCTGCCCACTTCTTCGACCTCTTGGCCGCCTTGTGTAGACAAACTCTGGCCAAGTCAGTTTGCTCCTACCATGCCTTGGCAAACTTGTATGCTACTGGATTCGGCCCTGTATAACCTGCAGCAATCGAACCGGGTGTTTGTCGTTGTTGCCTTGTCATAACCTCAAATGGGTTTTGGTTCGTTGCCTCGCTCCTTTGCAAGTTGTAGGAAAACTGCGCAATATCTAGTAGCTTTGGCCAGTCCCTTTGTGTGGCACTCACATAGTGCCTGAGGTAGACCTCCAATAGTCCATTCACTCGTTCTGTCTGCCCATCGGCCTGCGGATGCATGCTGGTGGAAAAGTTCAAGTCTGACCCCAACAGCTTGAACAACTCAGTCTAGAACCTGCCCATGAAACGCCCGTCCCGATCACTAACAATGGTCCTTGGCACTCCCCAGTACTTAACCATGTTCTTCAGGAACAATTGAGTTGCCTCCTCGGCTGGGCACTCCTTGGTTGCTGGAATGAAGATTCCATACTTGGAAAACCTGTTCACCACTACCATGATGCTTCCAAACCCTTCTGCTTTGGTTAGACCGACTATAAAGTCCAGAGAAACACTCTCCCATGGTCGCTCTGGCACTGGCAATGGCTCCAAGAGACCGTCTGGTTTCTTGAGCTCCACCTTATCCTGTTGGCACATAAGACAAGTCTTCACATAGGCCTCCACATCATCCCTCATGTGTGGCTTGTAGTATCGGTCCTCGATCAGTACCAAGGTACGACTCACTCCGGGGTGTCCAACCCACCTTGAATCATGGCATTCTTGTAAAACTTCCTTGCGGAGCTTTCCGTGCTGTGGCACAAATAGTCTACTGCCCCTGGTGTACGCAAGCCATCCTGCAACTAAAACTGCCTAGTCTTACCTTGTTGGGCATACTCTATCAAAGCCTTGGCTATAGGATCATGTACAAGTCCCTCCTTGATGCGTGGCACCAGTGACCCCTCTGGTTGGCTAATGGCAGCAAGGTTAGCCTTCCTGCTCAGGGCATCTGCCACTAGGTTCACCCGCCCTAGCTTGTACTCTATCTGGAAATCAAATTCTACAAGAAAATCTTACCATCTCGCCTGCTTGAGGGATAACTTCTTCTGCGCCTGGAAGTAGCTGGTCGCCACATTGTCTGTCCTAACCACGAACCTCAACCCCAACAGGTAATGGCAACAAGTGCGCAAGCAGTGCACCACTA
The DNA here is from genome assembly GCF_002303985.1 of Durio zibethinus. Next base: position 27,956,997 of record NW_019167826.1, on the reverse strand, counting down.
CAGTCATCTCCTTCTCTTGGACCATGTACTTGCACTCAGTCTCATTTAGCTTCCTGCTCTCGAACGCGACTGGACGTCCCTCCTGCATCAACATGCCCCCTATGGCAAAGTCTGATGCATCCGTATGCACCTCATACGGTTTGGCATGGTCTGGCAAGGCCAAGATTGGCTCCTCAGTCACAGCCCGTTTCAACCTGTCAAAGGCTTCCTGGCACCTTACGCTCCACTCCCATGCTTTCCTTTTCTTGAGCAAGTTAGTCAATGGGGTGGCTATTGCTGAGTGACCTTTGATGAAGCACCTGTAGTAGTTGACCAGCCCAAGGAACGATCTCAACTCAATGACCTTGGCTAGCGGTTGCCATTCCAGGATGGCGTGTATGTTGCCTTCATCCATGCGTATCCTGCCACCTCCCACTATGTGGCCAAGGAATGGGATCTCCTGTTGGGCGAATGAGCACTTCTTCCTCTTGACAAATAGCTTGTGTGCCCGTAACACTTCGAACACCTATCTCAAGTGGTCTACATGCTTTCCCAAAGTCTGGCTGTAGGTCACAATGTCATCCCAATAAACCATAACAAACCGATCAAGGAATGACTGAAGTACCTTGTTCATAAGCGTACAGAATGTTGTTGGGGCGTTCGTGAGTCTGAAAGGCATCACCAAGAACTCATACGAACCATACCGAGTGACACATGCTATCTTTAGCTCATCTCCCTTCGTGATCCTGACTTGATAGTAGCCTAACCTCAAATCCAGCTTGGTGAATCACCTGCGCTCCCAAGTTGATCGAACAAGTCCGCAATGAGTGGGATGGGTACTTGTTCTTGATGGTCAGCTTGTTCAAAGCCCAGTAGTCTATACACAGCCACAACGACCCATCATGCTTACGCTAAAATAGAACCGTTGCACCATAGGGTGCCTTCGATGGCCTGATGAAGCTGGCATCAACTAACTCTTTAAGCTACTTCCTCAACTCCTCCAACTCTGGTGGAGACATTCAGTAAGGGGCTCTAGCTGGTGGCTTGGCCTAGGACACTAGCTCAATCTTGTGGTCCACCTCCCTCTTAGGTGGTAGCTTGCTAGGTAGCTTTGTGGGCATCACATCACTAAAGGTCTTCAACACCTTTAGCACCTCCAAGGGTGACTTAGTCTCCTTCTCCCTTGGCTCATCATATTTTAGGGCTGCCAAGAAGGTGTCTTCTTGTCTGCTTACTGCCTTGGCAAATTGGATGGCTGACACCACCCGTGACCCAACTCCAGATCTTCTCAATGGCACTAGGTATTGGCACCGTGCATCTAAGATGCAAACACAATCAATAAAAGGCACAAGGAGGGCATTAATCCGAACAAGGAAGTCCAACCCAATCATAAACTCATAGTCGTCAAGGGGTAATACCTCAATGGTCTCCTTGCCTTTCCAGTCTCCGAGGTACAACTCCACTCCCCGCGCTTCTCCAATGGCTGGAACTTCCTTGGAGTTCACCGTTTTGATGGTACCAGTCCCTTTCTGCACTTTCAGTCTGAGCTTTTAGGCTCTATCACCTGAAATAAAAAGATGTTAGGCACCTGTGTCCACCAGTGCGCTCACTTCTGACCAGCAACCATCAGATCCGTAAACATCAAGCCCTTTGGCTTGTGGCTCCCCTTATTCTGGATAGCATTGAGCACCAACGACCCAAGCTTTACTGCCCCTGACTCTGGCTCCTCGTCAGACTCCTTGTCTACAGCAACCAGCTTGCCCTTCTGCGGGTAATTGCACGCTATGTGGCTCCCTCTACATAGGTAGCATGCTAGTGGCTCTCGGTCCCCTTTTGCTTTCCACTTGCCTGCTGGTGGCTTCCTCTCACCATCTTTGGTTGAACGGTCTCAGTCTCCATCCTTGGACTCTCGATCACGATCCTTCCTCTTGGACTGTTTCTTCTGATCCCTATCGTCCCTACCCTTACCCTTGGGCTTGGTAGACTCGAACTTGTTCAAAGGCTTGAACTCTATCAAGGCCTCAGCAGTAGTCATGGCTTTAGCCAAATCATGAACTCCTCTCCTTTGTAGCTTATGCTTCACCCACGACTTCAGCCCATCCATGAAAGCAAATAAGGCATCCTTCTCGCCAAGATCCAAGATCTGTAGCATCAGTTCAGAGAATTTTTGGACATACTCCCTTATGTCCCCTTGCTAGCTTAGCCTGCACAACTTTGCCCGCGCCTCATCATCGGCATACTCCAGGTAAAATTGTTCTCTGAACTCCTTTTGGAACTCTGCCCAGGTTCCAATCTTGGTGCTCCCATGCCTGACATCATCACACCTACGCCTCTACCACAATAAGGCTACATCAGTGAGATACATAGCAGCGGTGCTTACCTTTATCGCCTCATCTTGCATGCCCATGGCCTGGAAGTACTGCTCTATACCCCAAAGGTAGTTATCTAATTCCTTGGCTGCCCTAGTCCCCTTGAACTCCTTAGGCTTGGGGACATCCAATCTGGACTTGGACACTCCAGCAAACATGCCATTCCTAATGGCAGTCTTGCAAGCAACGAGCTCACTGGTAAGCTCTTCCATCCACTGGCACATGGCCTCCATGCCATCGTGCAAGGTCAGCACTTTAGCCTCCAAGGTCTGATTCTTTTGGGTGAACATGTCCAAGCCTTTGTTGAGAGCAGCTTACAGCTCACTTTGGATCTCCTCTCCTATGGAGTCTAGTGATGCAATGTGAGTCTCTACCCCTTCAAGCTTCTCCCCCATGTCGCCCTTGGTTACCTTCACCTTGGCCAACCTACCATCCATGGTAGACCAGATATCTATAGAACTGGCTTTCCTCCCTCTTCCACACCCATGCTCCTGGGCCTCTGGTTGTTGGTTAGCAGCGTCACTTTGGGATGCCATCTCCTCTATCCTGCACAACACAAACACGCAGAATCAAACTTGCTCTGATACCAACTGTCACGGGCTCTGACCTTAGACTCAGAAACCATGTGGCCTTAGGCTTGGAATCTCCTCCTTTATGCCTAAGTCAGCCTAAAACACAAGCGTACGGGCACTAGAACAATAGGAAGAACTGATTACGCCAGTTAAAGAGAAACAGGATAAGAAGGTAGAATTCTGGAAATGCTCTTGTATTCACTGAAATAGAAGTGTTTGATGGTGTACAAATGAGGGAGGAGCAGCCCTCTATTTATAGTTGAGGCTCCAGCTTACACTTAATGGCAATATCCCTAGAATAAAGGCTAAAATCATGGGATTATACAGATTACAATCAATCAGGATGCTAACTCCTGATTTTCAGGGTCAACCAAATCTGCCAGGATGCTCTACTGATCCTGCCTACTTCCAGAAGCTTCCCTTGCATGTCCAGCACCTTGGGCCATTCTGGATGTGGTGTGGGCAGCTTGTATGCTAGGCATTGGTCTCACGGGCTGGCCTGCAAGTTGGGCAGGCGTTCTGAACTCGTTTGCTTGGCTTTGCGTGCAGATACCCACCAGCACGCCTGGTCTGCGGGCCTCAACCTCTGGCTCGCCTGCTGGTGCACCTGATGTGCCTGGCACACCCACCCAGGGCGTGACACTTGGCACTTATATTGGCACCCTATCCCTCATCAAACCTCAAGAACTCACACCCCCTTAAAGACCATTTGAGATTTTATAGGCTTGCTGCCAGTAGCCATTAAAGTGTTTGAAATGGGGACACTTTTTTCAAACGGTCACAAAATCTTCACCACTTCGAGTTTTTAGCTGAATTTTTTTGTGCATGCCAAAAAAAATACAAGGATCACCCCTACCTAATTTGGGGATGAACCTCTTTCTAAAAAAATTTTAAAAAATCCCGAACCACAAAATTTTTTGAAAATCATGAAAAATAGAAAACGGGTCGTCTTGCCATGAAACTTCACATGAAGGCTTAGGGGACCATTGTATGAATTTACACGCCATAAAAATGGCATTGGCATGGCAGAAATATGAAGATGTGCTTGAACCCACCTACCACCCGTTCGATCCCCGGCTTGCGCATCCTGCCTCTCTGGTCGGCTGAGTGCCCCACGCTCGTTTTGTGGGTTGACTTAGCCATACGGAGTTCATCCCCAGTCTAAGCATACGAAGTTCATTCCCAATCTAAGATCAAACTAGACCAAGGGTTGCGACAACAGGATCGGCAGCACGCCGGGGGACCGGGCCAATCCTCGGCTTGCACATTCTGCCTTTCCGGCTGGCTGAGCACCTGTACGCCCATTTCGTGGGTTGGCTTATGCATAGGGAGCTCATTCCATGTCTAAGCGCCAGTCAGATGGAGGGTTATAGTAGTGGGACCGGCAGCACGTTGAGGGGGACCGGGTCGATCCCCGGCTTGTGCATTATGCCTCTCCGATCGCTTCAGCGCCCACTCAGCTCATTTCATGGTTGACTTAGGCATACGAGTTCATTCTCAGTCTAAGATCATAGAACCGGACCGAGATTGCAGCAGCAGGATCGCACAGCAGCAGGGGGGAATGGTCGATCCCTGGCTTGCACATACTCCCCTCTCCTGCCAGCTGAGCGCCGCACGCTCCGTTTCGTGGGTTTGGCTTATGGGCATACAGAGTTCATTCCATTGTTCCCCCCCTTAAGCCAATACCGGGAGTTTCATTCCCAGTCTAAGATCGACCTGGACCGCGGGTTTGCAACACCAGGACCAGCAGTAGGATGCGACAGCCCGTGGGAGGATTGAGCCAATCCAACGGCTTGTGCCATTCTGCCTCCCTGACCGACTGAGTGCCCGCACGCTCATTTCGTGGGTTGGCTTAGGCATACGGAGTTCATTTCATGTCTAAGGCCCAGCCGGACCAAGGGTTGTGGTAGCAGGATCGGCAGCACGCAGAGTGGGACCAGGTTGATCCCCGGCTTGTGCATTATGCCTATTC
>NW_019167826.1:27930314-27951105 GCF_002303985.1 Durio zibethinus | reverse complement strand
CGTATGCTTAGACTGGGGATGAACTCCATATGCCTAAGTCAACCCATGAAATGAGCGTACGGGTGCTCAGCCGGCCAGAGAAGCCGATCGGACAGGCATAATGCGCAAGCCGGGGATCAACTCAGACCCCTTCTGCGTGTTGCCGATCCCGTTGTCGGTCTTGTTGCCATAACCCTCGGTTCGGCTGGGGCTTAGACATGGAATGAACACCGTATGCCTAAGCCAACCCACGGAACGAGCGTGCGGGCACTCAACCGGTCGGAGAGGCAGAATGTGCAAGCTAGGGATCAGCACGATCCCCCTTGTGTGCTGCCAATCCTGCTGCTGGTCCTGCTGTTGTAACCCTCGATTTAGTCCGATCTTAGACTAGGAATGAACTCTATATGCTTAGACATGGAATGAACCTCCTTATGCTAAGCCAACCCCGATAACGGGCGTGAGCCGTGTCAGCCGGTTCGGAGAGGCAGAATGCGCAAGCTGGGGATCGACCCGGTCCCTCCATGCGTGCTGTCGATCCTGCTGCCGCAACCTTCAGTCTGGTCAGATCTTAGACTGGGAATGAACTCCATGTGCTTAGACTGGGGATGAACTCCGTATGCCTAAGTCAACCCACGAAATGAGCGTGCGGACGCTCAGCCGACCAGAAAGGCAGGATGCATAAGTCGGGGATCGAACGGGTGGTAGGTGGCTTCAAGCACATCTTCATATTTCTACCATGCCACTACCATTATTATGGCTTGTAAATTCATACAATGGTCCACTACGCCTTCATGTGAAGTTTCGTGGCAAGACGACCAGTTTACTATTTTTCATGATTTTGGAAACCTTTTACGGTTTGGGATTTTTTAAAATGTTTTTAGAAAGAGTTTTGTCCCCAAATTTGGTAGAGGTGATCCTTGTATTTTTGTTGGCATGGACAAAAAAATTCAATAAAAAACTCGTAGTGGAGAAGATTTTATGACCGTTTGAAAAAAGTGTCCCCATTTCAGACGCTTTAATGGCTACTGGCAGCAAACCTATAAAATCTCAAATGCTCTTTAAGGGGGTGTGAGTTCTAGAGGTTTGATGAGGGATAGGGGGCCAATATAAGGGCCAAGTACCAGCACCCATTGCACATCATGTGCGCACACCCCCCGGCCCCCCAATCGTCGAAACCCCCAATGCCGTCGGTTAGGCTCTCCGGTGATGCTCCGACGATGGTGCCCTGGGTGAAAAAAATGCAGCACCAGCACATGCCCGAGCCCAACATGTGCACCGTGGCTTAGACTCTTAGACTGGGAATGAACTCCGTATGCTTAGACATGGAATGAACTCCGTATGCCTAAGCCAACCCACGAAATGAGCGTGTGGCGCTTAGCCAGTCGGAGAGGCGGAATGCACAAGTCAGGGATCGACCCGGTCCCCCTCTACGTGCTGTCGGTCCCGCTGCCACAACCCTCAATTCGGCTTGGGCATAGACATGGAATGAACTCCCTATGCCTAAGCCAACCCACGAAACGGGCGTGTGGGCGCTCAGCCGGTCGGAGAGGCAGAATGCACAAGCTGGGGATCGGCCCAGTCCCCCCTGCGTGCTGTCGATCCTGCTGTCGCAACCCTCGGTCCGATCTGATCTTAGACTGGGAATTAACTCCGTATGCTTAGACTAGGGATGAACTCCGTATGCCTAAGTTAACCCACGAAACGAGCGTGTGGACGCTCCGCCGACCAGAGAGGCAGGATGCGCAAGCCGGGGATCGAACGGGTGGTAAGTGGGTTCAACACATCTTCATATTTCTGCCATGCCAATGCCATTTTTATGGCTTGTAAATTCGATACAATAGTCCCCTATGCCTTCATGTGAAGTTTCGTGGTGAGACGACCCGTTTTCTATTTTTCATGATTTTTGAAACTTTTTGCGGTTTGGGATTTTTTAAAATGTTTTTAGACATAGTTTTGTCCCCAAATTTGGGAGAGGTGATCCTCGTATTTTTGTTGGTATGCACAAAAAAATTCAGCTAAAAACTCGAAGGGGAGAAGATTTTGTGACCGTTTGAAAAAAGTGTCCCCATTTCAGACACTTTAATGGCTATTGGCAGCAAACCTATAAAATCTCAAATGCTCTTTAAGGGGGTGTGAGTTCTCGAGGTTTAATGAGGGATAAGGGGCCAATATAAGGGCCAAGTACCAGCACCCATCGCAAATCATGTGCGCACACCCCCCGGGCCCCCCCAATCTTCGAAACCCCCAACGCCGCCGGTTAGGCTCTCCGACGATGGTCTGGCAATGGTGCCCCAGGCGAAAAAAATGCAGCACCAACACATGCCCGAGCCCAGCATGTGCACCATGGCTCAAACTCTTAGACTGGGTGTGAACTCCGTATGCTTAGACATGGAATGAACTCCGTATGGCTAAGCCAACCCATGAAACAAGCGTGCAGGCGCTCAGCCGGTCGGAGAGGTAGAATGTGCGACCTGGTCCCCCTCTACGTACTACCAGTCCCGCTGCCACAACCCTCGACCCTGCTGGGGCTTAGACATGGAATGAACTCCCTATGCCTAAGCCAACCCACAAAACAGGCGTGCGGGCGCTCAGTCGGCCGGAGAGGCAGAATGCGCATGCTGGGGATCAGCCAATCCCCCCTGCGTGCTGCCAATCCTACTACTGCAACCCTCGGTCTGGTCCGATCTTAGACTGAGAATGAACTCCATATGCTTAGACTGGGGATGAACTCCGTATGCCTAAGTCAACCCATGGAACGAGCGTGCGGACGCTCAGTCGACCAGAGAGGCAGGACGCACAAGTCGGGGATCGAATGGGTGGTAGGTGGGTTCAAGCACAGCTTCAAATTTCTATCATGCCAATGCCATTTTTATGGCTTGTAAATTCATACAATGGTCCCCTACGCCTTCTTGTGAAGTTTCGTGGCAAGACGACCCGTTTTGTATTTTGCATGATTTTTGAAACTTTTTACGGTTCGGGATTTTTTAAAATTTTTTTAGAAAGAGTTTCGTCCCCAAATTTGGTAGAGGTGATCCTTGTATTTTTGTTGGCATGTGAAAAAACATTCAGCTAAAAACTCGAAGGGGAGAAGATTTTGTGACCGTTTGAAAACAGTGTCCCCATTTCAAACACTTTAATTGCTACTGGCAGCAAACCTATAAAATCTCAAATGTTCTTTAAGGGGGTGTGAGTTCTCGAGGTTTGATGAGGGATAAGGGGCCAATATAAGGGCCAAGTACCAGCACCCATCACACATCATGTGCGTAAACCCCCCGGCCCCCCCAATCATCGGAACCCCCAATGCCTCTTCGGCTGGCTCAATGCCCGAGTGTAGCATGTGCACCGTGGCTCAAACTCTTAGACTGGGAATGAACTCCGTATGCTTAGACATGGAATAAACTCCGTATGCCTAAGCCAAGACATGAAATGAGCAAGCCGAGGATCAGCCCGATCCCCCTCTGTGTGCTGCCGATCTCGTTGCCACAACCCTCGGTCCGACTGGGGCTTAGACATGGAATGAACTCCCTATGCCTAAGCCAACCCATAAAATGAGCGTACGGGCGCTAACCGGTCGAAGAGGCAAAATGCGTAAGCCGAGGACCGACCTGGTCCCCTCTGCGTGCTGTCTATCCTGTTGTCGCAACCCTCGATCCGGTCTGATCTTAGACTGGGAATGAACTTCGTATGCCTAGGTGAACCCATTAAACGAGCATTCGGATGCTAAGCCAGCCAGAGAGGCATAATGTGCAAGCTGGGGATTGGCTCGATCCCCCTCTGCGTGCTGTCGGTCCCACTGCCACAACCCTCGGTCCGGTTGGGGCTTAGACATGGAATGAACTCCCTATGCCTAAGCCAACCCATGAAACGGGCATGCGGGTGCTCATCTGGCCAGAGGGTAGAATGCGTAAGCCGGGGATCGGCTCGATCCCCCCTGCGTGCTACCAATCCTACTGCTGGTCCTACTATCGCAACCCTCGATCCGGTCTGATCTTAGACTGGGAATGAACTCCGTATGCTTAGACATTGAATGAACTTTGTATGCCTAAGCCAAACTCAAGAAACGAGCATACGGGCGCTCAGCTGGCCGGAGAGGTAGAATGCACAATGCGGGGACCAGCCCGGTCCCCCCTGCGTGCTGTCAATCCTACTGCCGCAACCCTCAGTCCAGTCCAATCTTAGACTGGGAATGAACTCTGTATGCCTCAGTCAATGCATGAAACGAGCGTTCGGGCATTGAGCCAGCCGAAGAGGCATAATGCGTAAGCCAAGGATCGGCCCGGTCCCCCTCTGCATGCTACCGGTCCCGCTACCACAACCGTTGTTCCGACTAGGGCTTAGACATGCAATGAACTCCCTATGCCTATGCCAACCCACAAAACAGGCATGCGGGTGTTCAGCCGGTTGAAAAGACAGAATGTGCAAGCCGGGGATCGGCTCGTCCCCCCTGCGCACTGTCGATCCTGCTACCACAACCCTCAGTCTGATCTGATCTTAGACTGGGAATGAAATCCGTATGCTTAGACTGGGGATGAACTCCGTATGCCTAAGTCAACCCATGAAACAAGCGTGCGGGCACTCAACCGGCTGAAAACGCATAATACGCAAGCCAGGGATTAGCTCGATCCCCCTTTGCGTACTGTCGATCTCGCTGCCGGTCTTGCTACCACAACCCTCAGTCCGGTTGGGGCTTAGACATGGAATGAAGTCCGTATGCCTAAGCCAACCCATAAAACGAGCGTGCGGGTGCTCAGCCAATCGAAAAGGCAGAATGCACAAGTCGGGGATTGGCCAGATCCCCCTTGCGTGCTGTCGATCTCGCTATTGGTCCTGCTACCGCAACCCTCGATCCAGTTCGATCTTAGACTGGGAATGAACTCCGTATGCTTAGACATGGAATGAACTCCGTATGCCAACCCATGAAATGAGCGTACAGGCGCTCAGCCAGTTGAAGAGGCAGAATGAGCAAGCCAAGGACCGGCTCGATCCCCCCTACGTGCTGTCGATCCTGCTGCTGCAACCCTCGCTCTGGTCTGATCTTAGACTGGGAATAAACTCCGTATGCTTAAGTCAACCCACGAAACAAGTGTGCGGGTGCTGAGCCTACCGGAGAGGCATAATGCACAAGCCGGGGATTGGTTCGATCCCCCTTCGCGTGCTGCCAGTCCCGCTACCACAACCCTCGATTCAGTTGGGGCTTAGACATGGAATGAACTCTGTATACCTAAGCCAACCCACGAAACGAGCTTGCAGGCGCTCAGTCAGCCAGAGAGAAAGAATGCACAAGCTGGGGATCGACCCGGTCCCTCCCTGTGTGCTACCGATCCTACTGCTGGTCCTACTGCCGCAACCCTCGGTCCGATCTGATCTTAGACTGGGAATGAACTCCGTATGCTTAGACATGTAATGAACTCCGTATGCCTAAGCCAACCCATGAAACGAGCGTGCGGGAGCTTAGTCGGCTCGAGAGGCAAAATGCACAAGCCAGGGATCGGCTTGGTCCCCCTCTGCATGTTGTCGATCCTGTTGTCGTGGCTCAAACTCTTAGACTGGGAATGAACTCTGTATGATTAGACATGGAATAAACTCTGTAAGCCTAAACCAACCCACGAAACAAACGTGCGAGCGCTCAGCAGGTCGGAGAGGTAGAATGCGCAAGCTGGGGATTGGCCCGATCCCCCTCTGCATGCTGTTGGCCCCACTGCCACAACCCTCAGTCCGGCTGGGGCTTAGACATGGAAAGAACTCCCTATGCCTAAGCCAACCAATAAACCAAAGGTGCGGGCACTCGGCGTGCTGTCGATCCTGCTGTCGCAACCCTCGATCCAGTTCGATCTTAGACTTGGAATGAACTTCGTATTCTTAGACTGGAGATGAACTCCGTATGCCTAAGTCAACTCACGAAACGAGCGTGCCGAAGCAAGCCAGGGATTGGCCTGGTCCCCCCTACGTGCTATTGATCCTACTATCAGTCTTGCTGTCGCAACCCTCAGTCCGGTCTGATCTTAGACTGGGAATGAACTCTGTATGCTTAGACATGGAATGAACTCCGTATGCCTAAGCCAACCCACAAAATGAGCGTGCGGACGCTCAGCCGATCGGAGAGGCAGAATGCGCAAGCCAGGGAGCGACCCGGTCCCTCCTGCGTGCTGTCGATCCTGGTACTCGGTCTGGTCCGATCTTAGACTGGGAATGAACTCCGTATGCCTAAGTCAACCCACTAAATGAGCGTTCGGGTGCTAAGCCAGCCAAAGAGGCATAATGCGCAAGCCGAGGATCAGCCCGATCCCCCTTTGAGTGTTGTCGTTCCCGCTGCCACAACCCTCGGTTTGGTGGGGCTTAGACATGGAATGAACTCCCTATGCCTAAGCCAACCCATGAAACGGGCATTCAGGCACTCAGCCGGCTGGAGAGGCAAAATGCGCAAGCTGGGGATCAACCCGGTCCCCCCTGCGTGCTGCCAATCCTATTGCCGCAACTTTTGATCCATTACATCTTAGGTTGGGAATATACTCCGTATGCTTAGACTGGGGATGAACTCTATATGCCTAAGTCAACCCACGAAACGAGCGTGCGGGTGCTCAGTCAGTCGAAAAGGCCGGCCGAAGATGCAGAATGCACAAGCCGAGGATTGGCCCGATACTCCCTTACGTGCTACCGATCCTGCTGCTGGTCCTACTGTCGCAACCCTCAGTCCGATCCGATCTTAGACTGGGAATGAACTCCGTATGCTTAGACACGGAATGAACTTCGTATGCCTAAGCCAACCCACGAAATGAGCGCGCGGGCGCTCAGCAGGTCGAAGAGGTAGAATGCATAAGCCGGGGACTGGCTCGATCCCCCCTGCGTGCTGTCGATCCTGCTGCCACAACCCTCGGTCCGATCTGATCTTAGACTGGGAATGAACTCCGTTTGTCAAAGTTAACCTATGAAATGAGCGTTCGGGTGCTGAGCTGATCGGAGAGGCATAATACGTAAGCCGGGGATTGGCCCGATCCCCCTCTGTGTGCTGTCGGTCCCGCTGCCACATCCCTCGGTCCGGCTAGGGTTAGACATGGAATGAACTTCGTATGCCTAAGCCAACCCACGAAATGGGCGTGCGGGCGCTCAGTCGGCTAGAGAGGTAGAATGCACAAGTAGGGGATCGATTCGGTCCCTCCTGTGTGCTGTCGATCCTGCTGTCGCAACCCTTGGTCTGGTCTGATCTTAGACTGGGAATGAACTTCATATGCTTAGACTGGGGATGAACTCCGTATGCCTAAGTCAACACACGAAATGAGCGTGTGAGCACTCAGCCGGTCGAAGAGTTCAGTCGGAGAGGCATAATGCACAAGTCGGGGATTAGCCTGGTCCCCCTCTGCATGCTACCGATCCCGCTGTCGGTCCTGCTACCACAACCCTCGATCCAACTGGGGCTTAGACATGGAATGAACTCTGTATGCCTAAGCCAACCCATAAAATGAGTGTGCAGGTGCTCAGCCGACCGAAGAGGAAGAATGCGCAAGTCGGGGATCGGTCCCCCCTACGTGCTGTCGATCTTGCTGCTGGTCTTGCTACCTCAACCCTCGATCCAGTCTGATCTTAGACTGGGAATGAACTCTGCATGCTTAGACAGGGAATGAACTCGGTATGCCTAAGCCAACCCATGAAATGAGCGTGCAGGCACTCAACCAATCGGAGAGGCAGAATGCACAAGCTGGGGATCGACTCAGTCCCCCCTGCATGCTGTCGATCCTACTATCGCAACCCTCAGTCCAGTCCGATCTTAGACTAGGACTGAACTCCGTATGCCTAAGTCAACCCACGAAATGAGCGTACGGGCGTTGAGCCGGTCGGAGAGGCATAATGCGCAAGCTAGGGATCGGCCCGATCCCCCTCTGCTTGCTGTCAGACTCGCTGCCGCAACCCTAGGTCTTGCTGGGGCTTAGACGTGGAATGAACTCCCTATGCCTAAGCCAACCCACGAAACGGGCGTGCGGGCGCTCAGCCGATCGGAGAGGCAGAATGCGCAAGCCGGGGATCGGCTCGATCCCCCCTACGTGCTACCGATCCTGCTACTGCAACCCTCATTTCGATTCGATCTTAGACTGGGAATGAACTCCATATGCTTAGACTGGGGATGAACTCCGTATGCCTAAGTCAACCCATGAAACGAGCCTGCGGGCACTCAGTCGACCGGAGAGGTTGATTGGAAAGGTAGAATGCGTAAGTTGGGGATCAGCCCGGGCCCCCCTGTGTGCTGCCGATCCTGCTGCTGGTCCTGCTGCCGTAACCCTCGGTCCGGTCTGATCTTAGACTGGGAATGAACTCTGTATGCTTAGACATGGAATGAACTCCGTATGCCTAAGCCACCCACGAAACGAGCGAGCGGGCGCACAGCCGGTCGGAGAGGTAGAATGCGCAAGCTGGGGACTAACTCGATCCCCCCTGTGTGCTGTTTATCCTACAGCCACAACCCTCGGTCCAGTTCGATCTTAGACTGGGAATGAACTTTGTATGCCTAAGTCAACCCACGAAACGAGCGTTCGGGCGCTGAGTAGGTCGAAGAGGCATAATGCACAAGCCGAGGATCGGCTCGGTCCCCCTCTACGTGCTATCGGTCTCGCTGCCACAATCCTCAGTTTCGCTATGGCATAGACATGGAATGAACTCCCTATGCCTAAGCCAACCCACAAAACGGGCGTGCGGGCGCTCAACCGGCCAGAGAGGTAGAATGCGCAAGCCGGGGATCGATTCGGTTCCCCCTACGTGCTGCCGATCCTACTGTCGCAACCCTTGGCCCGATCCAATCTTAGACTGGGAATGAACTCTATATGCTTAGACTGGGAATGAACTCTGTATGCCTAAGTCAACCAACGAAATGAGCGTGCGGACGCTCAGCCGACCAGAGAGGAAGGATGTGCAAGCCGGGGATTGAACGGGTGGTAGGTTGGTTCCAGCACATCTTCATATTTCTACCATGCCAATGCCATTTTTATGGCTTGTAAATTCATGCAATGGTCCCCTACGCCTTCATGTGAAGTTTCGTGGCAAGATGACCCGTTTTCTATTTTTCACGATTTTTGAAACTTTTTACGGTTCAAGATTTTTTAAAATTTTTTTAGAAAGAGTTTTGTCCCCAAATTTGGTATAGGTGATCCTTGTATTTTTGTTGGCATGCACAAAAAAATTCAGCTAAAAACCCGAAGTGGAGAAGATTTTGTGACCATTTGAAAAAAGTGTCCCCATTTTAGACACTTTAATGGCTACTGGCAGCAAACCCATAAAATCTCAAATGCTCTTTAAGGGGGTGTGAGTTCTCATGGTTTGATGAGGGATAGGGGGCCAATATAAGGGCCAAGTACCAGCACCCATCACACATCATGTGCGCACACCCCCAGCCCCCCCAATCGTCGGAACCCCCAATGCCGCCGGTTAGGCTCTCCGACGATGCTCTGACGAAGCTCCGGCGATGGTGCCGCGAGCAAAAAAAATATAGCACCAGCACATGCCTGAGCCCAGCATGTGCACCGTGGCTCAAACTCTTAGACTGGGAATGAACTCCGTATGCTTAGACATGGAATGAACTCCGTATGCCTAAGCCAACCCATGAAACGAGCATGCGAGCGCTCAGCCGGTCGGAGAGGTAGAATGCGCAAGCCGGGGATCGACCCGATCTCCCTCTGTGTGCTGCCAGTCCCGTTGCCCCAACCCTTGGTCCGGTTGGGGCTTAGACATGGAATGAACTCCTTATGCCTAGGCCAAACCCACGAAATGGGTGTACGGGTGCTCAGCCAGCCGAAGAGGCAGAAAACTCAAGCCGGGGACTGACCCGGTCCCCCCTGCATGCTGCCAATCCTGCTGCCGCAACCCTCGGTCCGGTTAGATCTTAGATTGGGAATGAACTCCATGTGCTTAGACTGGGGAAGAGCTTTGTATGCCTAACTCAGCCCACGTAACGACCGTGTGGGTGCTCAGCCGACCAGAGAGGTCGGCCAAAGAGGCAGAATACGCAAGCTGGGGATCAGCCTGATCCCGACCTGCATGCTATCGATCCTACTACTGGTCCTACTGTCGTAACCCTTGATCTGGTCCGATCTTAGACTAGGAATGAACTCCATATGCTTAGACATGGAATGAACTCCGTATGCCTAATCCAACCCACGAAACGAGCGTGCTGGTGCTCAACAGGCCAGAGAGGCAGAATGCGCAAGCCAGGGATCGACCCGATCCCCTCCTGCGTGCTGTCGATCCAAGTGCTACAACCCTCGATCCGGTCCAATCTTAGATTGGGAATGAACTCCGTATGCCTACGTCAACCCACGAAACGAACGTTCGGGTGTTGAGCTGATCGGAGAGGCATAACGTGCAAGATCGGGATTGGCTCGATCCCCTCTGCATGCTACCGGTCTCGTTGCCACAACCCTCGATCCAGCGAGGGCTTAGACATGGAATGAACTCCCTATGCCTAAGCCAACCCACGAAACGGACGTGCGGGTGCTCAGCGGCCGGAGAGGCAGAATGCGCAAGCCGGGGATCGATCCAGTCCCCCTCTGTGTGCTACCGGTGCCGCTGCCACAACCCTCAGTTCGGCTGGGGCTTAGACATGGAATGAACTTCCTATGCTTAAGCCAACCCATAAAATGGGTGTGCGGGTGCTCAGCCGGTCGGAGAGGCAAAATGCGCAAGCCCGGGATCGACCCGATCCCCCCTGCGTGCTATCGATCCTGCTGCCGCGACCCTCAGTCTAATTAGATCTTGGATTGGGAATGAACTCTGTATGCTTAGACTGGGGATGAACTCCGTATGCCTAAGTCAACACACAAAATGAGCATACGGGCGCTCAGCCGACCGGATAGTCCGATCGGAGAGGCAAAATGCACGAGCCAAGGATCGACCTAGATGCCCCTTGCGTGCTGCAGATCCTACTGCTAGTCTTACTGCTGCAACCCTCGGTTCAGTCCGATCTTAGATTGGGAATGAACTCCGTATGCTTAGTCATGGAATGAACTCTGTATGCCTAAGCCAACCCACGAAACGAGCGTGTGGGCACTCAACCGGTCAGAGAGGTAGAATGCACAAGCCGGGGACCGACCCGGTCCCATCCTATGTGTTGTCGATCCTGCTACCGCAACCCTAGGTCCGGTCTGATCTTAGGCTGGGAAAGAACTCCGTATTCCTAAGTCAACCCATGAAACGAGCGTTCGGCCATTGAGTCAATCAGAGAGGCATAATGCGTGAGCCGAGGATCGACACGGTCCCCTTCTGCGTTCTGCCAGTCCTGTTGCCATAACCCTCGGTCCGGCTGGGGTTTAGACATGGAATGAACTCTGTATGCCTGATCCCCCTCTGCGTGCTGCTGGTCCCGTTGCCACAACCCTAGGTCTGATTGGGGCTTAGACTTGGAATGAACTTTGTATTCCTAAGTGAACCCATGAAACGGGCGTGTGGATGCTCAGTCGACCAGAGAGGCAGAATGCGCAAGTCGGGGATCGGCTCGGTCCCCCTGCGTGTTGTTGATCCTACTGTCGTAACCTTCAGTTTGGTTCGATCTTAGATTGGGAATGAACTCCGTATGCTTAGACTGGGGATGAACTTCGTATGCCTAATTCAACCCAAGAAACAAGCGTGTGGCCACTCAACTGGCTGAAGAGGCCCGATCCCTCCTGCGTGATGCAGATCCTGCTGCTGGTCCTGCTACCGTAACCCTCGATCTAGTCTGATCTTAGACTGGGAATGAACTCCGTTTGCTTAGACATGGAATGAACTCTGTATGCCTAAGCCAACCCATGAAATGAGCGTACGGGCGCTCAGCCGGCCAGAAAGGTAGAATGCACAAGCCAGGGATCGATTCGATCCCCCCTACGTGCTGTCGATCCTGCTGCTGTAACCCTCAGTCCGATCCAATCTTAGACTGGGAATGAACTCTGTATGCTTAGATTGGGGATGAACTCCGTATGCCTAGGTCAACCCACAAAACGAGCGTCGGGCGCTTGGTCGACCAGAGAGGCAGGATGCGCAAGCCGGGGATCGAACGGGTGGTTGGTGGGTTCAAGCACATCTTCATATTTTTGCCATGCCAATGCCATTTTTATGGCTTGTAAATTCATACAATGTTCCCCTAAGCCTTCATGTGAAGTTTCGTGGCAAGACGACCCGTTTTCTATTTTTCGTGATTTTTGAAACTTTTTACGGTTCGAGATTTTTTAAAGGTTTTTAGAAAGAGGTTTGTCCCCAAATTTGGTAGAGGTGATCCCTGTATTTTTGTTGGCATGCAGAAAACAATTTAGCTAAAATCTCGAAGTGGAGAAGATTTTGTGACTGTTTGAAAAAAGTGTCCCCATTTCAGACACTTTAATGGCTACTGGCAGCAAACCTATAAAATCTTAAATGTTCTTTAAGGGGGTGTGAGTTTCGGAGGTTTGATGAGTGATAGGGGACCAATATAAGGGCCAAGTACCCTCACCTATCGCTCATCATGTGCGCACACCCCCTGTCCCCCACAATCATTAGAACCCCCAATGCCGCCGGTTAGGCTCTTCGACGTTGCTCCGGTGATGGTGCCCCGGGCAAAAAAAATGTGGCACCAGCACATGCCCGAGCCAAGCATGTGCACTGTGGCTCAAAATCTTAGACTGGGAATGAACTCTATATGCTTAGACATGGAATGAACTCCGTTTGCCTAAACCAACCCATGAAACGAGCGTACGGGCGCTCAGCCGACCGGAGAGGCAGAATACGCAAGCTGAGGATCGACCTGGTCCCCCTCTGTGTGCTGTTGGTCCCGCTCCCATAACTTTCTATCTGGCTGGGGCTTAGACATGGACTAAACTCCCTATGCCTAAGCCAACCCATGAAACGGGCGCACGGGCGTTCAACCGGTCGGAGAGGAAGAATGCGTAAGCCGAGGATCGACCTGGTCCCCCTTGCATGCTACCGATCCTACTATCGCAACCCTCGATCCGATCCTATCTTAGACTGGGAATGAACTCCGCGTGCTTAGACTAGGAATGAACTCCGTATGCCTAAGTCAACCCACAAAATGAGCGTTCGGTCGCTGAGTCGGTCGGAGAGGCATAATGCGAAACTGGGGATTGACTCGGTCCCCCTCTACATGCTGCCGGTCCTGTTGCCATAACCCTCGATCCGGTTGGGACTTAGACATGGAATGAACTTCGCATGCCTAAGCCAACCCACGAAACGAGCGTGCAGGTGCTTAGCCAATCGGAGAGGCAGAGTGCGCAAGCCGGGGATCAGCCTGATCCCCCTCTGTGTACTACCGGTCCCGCTACCACAACCCTCGATCCGGTTGGGGCTTAGACATGGAATGAACTCCCTATACCTAAGCCAACCCACGAAATGGGTATGTGGGTGCTCAGTCGGCCGGAGAGGCAGAATGACCAAGCTGGGGATCGGCTCGGTCCCTCCTGCATGTTGTTGATCCTACTGTCGCAACCCTCGGTCTGGTTCGATCTTAGACTGGGAATGAACTCTGTATGCTTAGACTGGGGATGAACTCTGTATGCCTAAGTTAACCCACGAAACGAGCGTGCGATCGCTCAACCAGTCGGAGAGATAGAATGCACAAGCCGAGGATCGGCCCGATCCTCTCTGTGTGATGCAGATCCTACAGCTGGTCCTGTTACCGTAACCCTTGGTCCTGTCCAATCTTAGACTGGGAATGAACTTCATATGCTTAGACATGGAATGAACTCTGTATGCCTAAGCCAACCCACGAAACGAGCGTGCGGGTGCTCTACCGACCGGAGACTCAGAATGCATAAGCCAGGGATCGCCCTGGTCCCCCCTGCATGCGCCGATCCTGCGACCGTAACCCTCGGTCCAGTCCGATCTTAGAGTGGGAATGAACTCCGTATGCTTAGACTGGGAATGAACTCCGTATGCTTAGACTGGGGATGAACTCCGTATGCCTAAGTCAACTCACGGAACGAACGTGCGGGAGCTTAGCCGACCAGAGAGGCAGGATGCGCAAGCCGAGGATCGAACGGGTGGTAGGTGGGTTCAAGCACATCTTCATATTTCTGCCATGCCAATGCCATTTTTATGGGTTGTAAATTCATACAATGTTTCCCTAAGCCTTCATGTGAAGTTTTGTGGCAAGGTGACCCGTTTTCTATTTTTCACAATTTTTGAAACTTTTTGTGGTTCGGGATATTTTAAAATTTTTTTAGAAAGAGGTTTGTCCCCAAAATTGGTAGAGGTGATCCCTGTATTTTTGTTGGCATGCACAAAACAATTCAATTAAAAACTTAAAGTGGAGAAGATTTTGTGACTGTTTGAAAAAAGTGTCCCCATTTCAGGCACTTTAATGGCTACTGGCAGCAAACCTATAAAATCTCAAATGCTTTTTAAGGAGGTGCGAGTTCTCGAGGTTTGATGAGGGATAGGGGACCAAGATAAGGGCCAAGTACCAGCACCCATCGTACATCATGTATGCACACCCCCTCGGCCCCCCCAATCACCGGAACCCCTAATGCCGTCGGTTAGGCTCTCCGGCGATGGTGCCCCGGGTGAAAAAAATGCCGCACCAACACATGCCCAAGCTCAGTATACGTACCGTGGCTCAAAATTTTAGACTAGGAATGAACTCCGTATGCTTAGACATGGAATGAACTCTATATGCTTAGACATGGAATGAACTCCGTATGCCTAAGCCAACCCACGAAACGAGCATGTGGGCGCTCAGCCGATCAGAGAGGCAGAATGGGCAAGCCGAGGATCGGCCCGATCTACCCCTACGTGCTGTCGATCCTGCTGCCACAACGTGTAGTCTGGTCTGATATTAGACTGGGAATGAACTCCGTATGCTTAGACTGGGGATGAACTCCGTATGCCTAAGTTAACCCACGGAATGAGCGTGCGGGCGCTCAGTCGACCAGAGAGGCAGGATGCAGAAGCCGGGGATCGAACGGGTGGTAGGTAGGTTCAAGCACGTCTTCATATTTCTGCCATGCCAATGCCATTTTTATGGCTTGTAAATTCATACAATGTTCCTCTAAGCCTTCATGTGAAGTTTTGTGGCAAGGTGACCTGTTTTCTATTTTTCACGATTTTTGAAACTTTTTGTCTTTCGGGATATTTTAAAATTTTTTTAGAAAGAGGTTTGTCCCCAAATTTGGTAGAGGTGATCCCTGTATTTTTGTTGGCATGCACAAAACAATTCAATTAAAAACTCGAAGTGGAGAAGATTTTGTGACTGTTTGAAAAAAGTGTCCCCATTTCAGACACTTTAATGGCTACTGGCAGTAAACCTATAAAATCTCAAATGCTCTTTAAGGAGGTGTGAGTTCCTGAGGTTTGATGAGGGATAGGGGGCCAATATAAGGGCCAAGTTCCAGCACCCATCGTACATCATGTACGCACACCCCCTCGGCCCCCCAATCACCGGAACCCCCAATGCCGTCGGTTAGGCTCTCCGACGATGCTCCAACGATGCTCCGATGATGGTGCCCCAGGCGAAAAAAATATGGCACCAACACATGCCCGAGCTCAGTATGCACACCGTGGCTCAAAATCTTAGACTAAGAATGAACTCCGTATGCTTAGACATGGAATGAACTCCGTATGCCTAAGCCAACCCACGAAACGAGCATGTGGGCGCTCAGCCGATCAGAGAGGCAGAATGGGCAAGCCGAGGATCGGCCCGATCTACCCCTACGTGCTGTCGATCCTGCTGCCACAACGTGTAGTCTGGTCTGATATTAGACTGGGAATGAACTCCGTATGCTTAGACTGGGGATGAACTCCGTATGCCTAAGTCAACTCACGGAACGAACGTGCGGGAGCTTAGCCGACCAGAGAGGCAGGATGCGCAAGCCGAGGATCGAACGGGTGGTAGGTGGGTTCAAGCACATCTTCATATTTCTGCCATGCCAATGCCATTTTTATGGCTTGTAAATTCATACAATGTTCCCCTAAGCCTTCATGTGAAGTTTTGTGGCAAGGTGACCCGTTTTCTATTTTTCATGATTTTTGAAACTTTTTGTGGTTCGAGATATTTTAAAATTTTTTTAGAAAAAGGTTTGTCCCCAAAATTGGTAGAGGTGATCCCTGTATTTTTGTTGGCATGCATAAAAAAATTCAATTAAAAACTTGTAGTGGAGAAGATTTTGTGACTGTTTGATAAAAGTGTCCCCATTTCAGACACTTTAATGGCTACTGGCAGCAAACCTATAAAATCTCAAATGCTTTTTAAGGTGGTGTGAGTTCTCGAGGTTTAATGAGGGATAAGGGGCCAATATAAGGGCTAAGTACCAGCACCCATCGTACATCATGTACGCACACCCCCTCAGCCCCCCAATCGTCGGAATCCCCAATGCCGTCGGTTAGGCTCTCCGGTGATGCTCCAACGATGCTCCGGCGATGGTGCCCCGGGTGAAAAAAATGCGGCACCAACACATGCCCGACCTCAGTATGCGCACCGTGGCTCAAAATCTTAGACTAGGAATGAACTCCGTATGCTTAGACATGGAATGAACTCCGTATGCCTAAGCCAACCCACGAAACGAACGTGTGGGCGGTCAGCCAATCGGAGAGGCAGAATGTGCAAGCTGGGGATCGACCCGGTCTACCCCTGCATGCTGTCGATCCTGCTGCCACAACGTGCAGTCCGGTCTGATATTAGACTGGGAATGAACTTCGTATGCTTAGACTGGGGATGAACTCCATATGCCTAAGTCAACCCATGAAATGAGCGTGTGGGTGCTCAGCCAGTCGAAGAGGTCAGCTAGAGAGGCATAATGCGCAAGTCGGGGATTAGCCTGATCCCCTTCTACGTGCTGTCAATCCCGCTGTCGGTCCTGCTACCATAACCCTCGGTCCGGTCGGGGCTTAGACATGGAATGAACTCCGTATGCCTAAACCAACCCACGAAACGAGCGTGCGGGCGCTTAGCCGGTCAGAGAGGCAGAATGCGCAAGCCGAGGATCGACTCGATCCCCTCTATGTGATATTGATCCTACTGTCGTAACGCTTGGTCCGGTCTGATCTTACACTGGGAATGAACTCCGTATGCATAAGTTAACCCATGAAACGAGCGTACGGGTGTTGAGCTGATCGAGGAGGGATAATGCGCAAGTCGAGGATCGGCCCGGTCCCCCTCTGCGTACTGTCGGTCCCGCTACCACAACCCTCGATCCAACTGGGGCTTAGACATGGAATGAACTCCCTATGCCTAAGCCAACCCACGAAATGGGCGTGCGGGCGCTCAGCCAGCCGGAGAGGTAGAATGCGAAAGCCGGGGATCGGCCCGATCCCCCCTGCGTGCTGCTGATCCTGCTGCCGTAACCCTCAGTCCGGTCTGATCTTAGACTGGGAATGAACTCTGTATGCTTAGACTGGGGATGAACTCTGTTTGCCTAAGTCAACCCATGAAGCAAGCGTGCGGGCGCTCAGCCGGTCGGAGAGGCATAATACGCAAGCTGGGGATCAGCCCGATCCCCCTCTACGTGCTGCTGATCCCGTTGTCGGTCCTGCTGCCACAACCCTCGGTCTGGTTGGGACTTAGACATGGAATGAACGCCGTATGCCTAAGCCAACCCACGAAACGAGTGTGCGGGTGTCACTGGCTCTGACCTTAGACTCAGAAACCGTGTGGCCTTAGGCTTTGAATCTCCTCCTTTATGCCTAAGTCAGCCTAAAACACAAGCGTACGGGCACTAGAACAACGGGAAGGGCTGATTACGCAAGTTAAGGAGAAACAGGATAAGAAGATAGAATTCTGGAAATGCTCTTGTATTCATTGAAACATAAGTGTTTGATGGTGTACAAATGAGGGTGGAGCAGCCCTCTATTTATAATTGAGGCTCCAGCTACAACTTAATGCGATATCCCTAAATAAAAGGCTAAAATCATGGGATATAACAATACACTCAATTAAGGATGCTAACTCCTGATATTTCAGGGTCAAACCAAATCTGGCCAGGATGCTCCACGCTGATCCTGCCTATTTCCAGAAGCTTCCCTTGCGTGTCCAGCACCTTGGGCCTTTCTGGATGTGGTGCGGGCAGCTTGTATGCCAAGCCTTGGTCTCACGGTTTGGCCTGCAAGTTGGGCGGTCATTCTGAACTCGTTTACTAGGCTTTGCACACAGATACCCGCCAGCACGCCTGGTCTGTGGGCCTTAACCTCTGGCTCACTTACTGGTGCGCCTGATGTGCCTGGCGTGCCCGCCCAGGGTGTGACATTCTCCCCCACATGATTGCACAATGCCCTCATTGCATCTTCTGCATGGTACTACCTGATCTGGTCCCCGGACTGTCATAAGTCATCTGCTGGTTCCCAGCTCACCTCACTGTCTGAAAGTCCCTTCCAGCGCACCAAGTACTCTTGTCTTGGCTGATAATTCTTTTGTCTCACCTCTTGGTCAGCTATGATGCTGTGGACCTCCTTCTCATATGAGGCCTTTGCTCCCAATGGTGCACGCTTTGACTCTGGCCGTCCTGGATCTCCCTCATCGGCTTGAGCATGCTCACATGGAACACTAGGTGTACCCTCAGTTTGGGTGGCATATCCAGCTTGTAGGCAACCTTGCGTACCCTCTTGACTACTCGAAAAGGTCCCTTATACCTTCGGACTAGGCCTTTGTGCAGCCCCCTATGGTGCACAATAGGATGCAGCTTCACCAACACCAAGTCTCCAACCTGGAACTGCACGTCCCGCCTATTATGGTCTGCCCACTTCTTCGACCTCTTGGCCGCCTTATGTAGACAAACTCTGGCCAAGTCAGTTTGCTCCTGCCATGCCTTGGCAAACTTGTATGCTGCTAGATTCGACCCTGTATAACCTACAGCAATCGAATCGGGTGTTAGTGGTTGTTGCCCTGTCACAACCTCAAATGGGCTCTGGTTCGTTACCTCACTCCTTTGTAAGTTGTAGGAAAATTGTGCAATATCTAGCAGCTTTGGCCAGTCCCTTTGTGTGGCACTCACACAGTGCCTGAGGTAGATCTCCAATAGTCCATTTACTCACTCTGTCTGCCCATCGGTCTATGGATGCATGTTGGTGGAAAAGTTCAAGTCTGACCCCAACAGCTTAAACAACTCAATCTAGAACCTGCCTGTGAAATGCCCGTCCCGATCACTAACAATGGTCCTCGACACTCCCCAGTACTTAACCATGTTCTTCAGGAACAATCGAGCTACCTCCTCGGCTGGGCACTCCTTGGTTGCTGGAATGAAGATTCCATACTTGGAAAACCTGTCCACCACTACCATGATACTTCCAAACCCTTCTGCTTTGGGTAGACTGACTATAAAGTCCAGAGAAACATTCTCCCATGGTCGCTCTGGCACTGGCAATGGCTCTAAGAGACCCCCTGGTTTCTTGAGCTCCACCTTGTCCTATTAGCACACAAGACAAGTCTTCACATAGGCCTCCACATCGTCCCTCATGTGCGGCCGGTAGTACTGATCCTCGATCAGCGTCAGGGTGCAGCTCACTCCGGGGTGTCTAGCCCACCTTGAATCATGGCATTCTTGTAAAACTTCCTTGCGGAGCTTCCCGTGCTGCGGCATAAATAGTCTACTACCCCTGGTGTACAGCAACCCATCCTGCAACCAAAACCACCTAGTCTTACCTTGCTGGGCGTACTCCATCAAAACCTTGGCTGTAGGATCATGCACAAGTCCCTTCTTGATGCTCGGCACCAATGACCCCTCTGGTTGGCTAATGGCAGCAAGGTTAGCCTTTCTGCTCAAGGCGTCTACCATTAGGTTCACACCGTCCTGGCTTGTACTCCATCTAAAAAATCAATTCTGTAAGAAAATCTTGCCATCGTCGCCTGTTTGGGGGACAGCCTTCTTCTGCGTCCTGGAAGTAGCTGAGTCACCGCATTGGTCCGTCCTCACCAACGAACCTCGACCCTAAATAGGTAATGGCACCAAAGTGCCGCAAGTAGTGTACCAACTACAGTCATCTCCTTCTCTTAAGATCATGTTTCTTAGCGTTCAAGTATCATTTAGCTTCCTGCTCTTGAATGTGACTGGATGTCCCTCCTGCATCAACGCGCCTCCTTTATGGCAAAGTTTGAATGCATCCATATGTACCTCATACAGGCTTGGCATGGTCTAGCAAGGCCAAGACTGTCTCGCTCGGTCACAGCCCTGCTTTAACCTATCAAAGGCTTCCTGGCACCCCTGCGCTCCACTCCCATGCTCTCCTTTCTTAAGCAAGTCAGTCAATGGCGTGGCTATTGCTGAGTGACCTTTGATGAAGCACTTGTAGTAGTTAAGCAGCCCAAGAAATGATCTAACTCAGTGACCTTTGGCTGGCGGTTGCCACTCCAGGGTGGCGTGCATCTTGCCTTCATCCATGCGTATCCTAACCACCTCCCACTATGTGGCCCTAGGAACAGGATCTCCTACTGGGTGAATGAGCACTTCTCCCCTCTTGACAAACAGCTTGTGCACCCGCAACACCTCGAACACCTATCTCAAGTGGTCTACATGCTCTCCCAAAGTCTGGCTGTAGATCATAATGTCAATCCAAATAATCCCATAACAAATCGATCAAAGGAACGACTGCAAAGTACCTTGTTCATAAGGGTCAAAATGTTTGCTGGAGTGTTCGTTGAGTTCGAAAGGCATCACCAAGAACTCATACGAACCATACCAAGTGACATATGCTATCTTTGGCTCATCTCCCTCCACGATCTTGACTTGATAGTAGCCTGACCTCGAATCCAGCTTGGTGAACCACCTTGTGCTCCCAAGTTGATCGAACAAGTCCGTAATGAGTGGATGGGGTACTTGTTTTGATGGTCAGCTTGTTCAAAGCCCGGTAGTCTATGCACAGTTGCAACAACCCATCATGCTTG
>NW_019167826.1:27893201-27929314 GCF_002303985.1 Durio zibethinus | reverse complement strand
GCAGGCGCTCAACCGACTAGAGAGGCCAGCCGGAGAGATAGAATGCGCAAGTCAGGGATCGGCCCTGTCCCCCCCTGTATGCTGCCGATCCTGCTGCTAGTCCTACTACCGTAACCCTCGGTCTGGTTTGATCTTAGACTGGGAATGAACTCCGTATGCTTAGACATGGAATGAACTCCGTATGCCTAAGCCAACCCACAAAACGAGCATGCGGGTGCTCAGCCGACTGGAGAGGCAAAATACGTAAATCGGGGATCAGCCCGATCCACCCTGCGTGCTATCGATCCTACTGCTGCAACCCTTGGTCCGATCTGATCTTATACTGGGAATGAACTCCGTATGCCTAAGTCAACCCATGGAACGAGCGTTCGGGTGCTGAGCCGGCCAGAGAGGCATAACGCGCAAGCCGGGGATCAACCCGTTCCCCCTCTACGTGCGGTCGGTCCCACTGCCACAACCCTCGATCCGATTGGGGCTTAGACATGGAATAAACTCCCTATGCCTAAGCCAACCCACGAAACGGGTGTGCGGGCGCTCAGTCGACTGGAGAGGTAGAATGTGCAAGTTGGGGATCGGCCCGATCCCCCTGCGTGCAGCCGATCCTATTGCGGCAACCCTCGATCTTGGTCTGATCTTAGACTGGGAATGAACTCCGTATGCTTAGACTGGGAATGAACTCTGTATGCCTAAGTCAACCCACGAAACGAGCGTGCGGCGTTCAGCTGGTCGAAGAGGCCGGTCCCCCTCTACGTGCTGTTGATCTCGCTGGAATGAACTCTGTATGCCTAAGGCAACCCACGAAACGAGCATGTGGGCACTCAGCCGGTCGGAGAGGTAGAATACGTAAGCTAGGGATCGGCCTGGTCCCCTCTATGTGTTGCCGATCCTGCTACTGGTCCTCCTTCTGCAACCCTCGATCCGGTCCGATCTTAGACTGGGAATGAACTCTGTATGCTTAGACATGGAATGAACTCCGTATGCCTAAACCAACCCACGAAACGAGTGTGCGGGCGCTCAGCCAACGAAGAGGTAGAATGCGTAAGCCGGGGACCGGCCCGGTCCCCCCTACGTGCTATCGATCCCGCTACCGTAACCCTTGGTTCGATCTGATCTTAGATTGGGAATGAACTCTGTATGCCTAAGTCAAC
Organism: Durio zibethinus; assembly: GCF_002303985.1. The sequence goes on along the minus strand of NW_019167826.1, from coordinate 27,928,166 downwards.
CCATGAAATGAGCGTGCAGGCGTTGAGCTGGTCGGAGAGGCATAATGCGCAAGTCAGGGATCGGCCGGATTCCCCTTTGCGTGCTGCTAATCCCGCTGCCACAACCCTCGGTTCGATAGGGGCTTAGAGATGGAATGAACTCCCTATGCCTAAGCCAACCCATGAAACAAGCGTGCGGGCACTTAGCCAGCCAGAAAGGTAGAATGCGCAAGCCGGGGATCGGCCCGATCACCTCTGCGTGCTGCCAATCATGCTGTCGCAACCCTCGGCCTGGTCTGATCTTAGACTGGGAATGAACTCTATATGCTTAGACTGGGGATGAACTCCGTATGCCTAAGTCAACCCACAAAACGAGCGTGCGGACGCTCAGCCGACCAGAGAGGTAGGTTGCGCAAGCCGAGGATCGAACAGGTGCTAGGTGGGTTCAAGCACATCTTCATATTTCTGCCATGCCAATGCCATTTTTATGGCTTGTAAATTCATACAATGGTCCCTTTTGCCTTCATGTGAAGTTTCGTGGCAAGATGACCCATTTTCTATTTTTCACGATTTTTGAAACTTTTTGTGATTCGGGATTTTTTAAAAAATTTTTAGTAAGATTTTTGTCCCCAAATTTGGTAGAGGTGATCCTTGTATTTTTTTGGCATGCAAAAAACAATTCAGCTAAAAACTCAAAGTGGAGAAGATTTTGTGACCGTTTGAAAAAAGTGTCCCCATTTCAGACACTTTAATGGCTACTGGCAGCAAACCTATAAAATCTCAAATGCTCTTTAAGGGGGTGTGAGTTCTCGAGGTTTGATGAGGGATAGGGGCCCTATATAAGGGCCAAGTACCAGCACCCATCGCACATCATGTGCGCACACCCCCCGGTCCCCCCAATCGCCAAAACCCCCAATGCCGCCGATTAGGCTCTCCGGCGATGCTCCGGCGATGGTGCCCCGTGCGAAAAAAATATGGCACCAGCACATGGCCGAGCCCAGCATGTGCACCGTGGCTCAAACTCTTAGACTGGGAATGAACTCCGTATGCCTAAGCCAACCTACAAAATGAGCATGTGGGCGCTCAATCGATCGGAGAGGCAGAATGCGCAAGCCGGGGATTAGCCCGATCCCCCTCTACGTGCTGTCGGTCCCACCGCCATAACCCTTGATCTGACTGGGGCTTAGACATGGAATGAACTCCCTATGCCTAAGCCAACCCACGAAACAGGCATGCGGGCACTCAGTCGATCGGAGAGGCAGAATGCGCAAGCCGAGGGATCGGCTCGGTCCCCCCTGCATGCTGCCGATCCTGCTGCTGCAACCCTTGGTCCGGTTCGATCTTAGACTGGTAATGAACTCCATATGCTTAGACTGGGGATGAACTCCGTTTGCCTAAGTCAACCCACGAAATGAGCGTGCAGGCGCTAAGCCAGCGGAGAGGCAGAATGCGCAAACCGGGGGTCAGCCCGATCCCTCCTGTATGCTGCCTGTCCTGCTGCTGGTCCTGCTACCGTAACCCTCGATCCGATCAGATCTTAGATTAGGAATGAACTTCGTATGCTTAGACATGGAATAAACTCCGTATGCCTAAGGCAAGCAACGAAACGAGCGTGCGGGCACTCAGTCGGTCGGAGAGGTAGAATGCACAAGCTGGAGATCGACCCGATGCCCCCTGCGTGCTGTCGATCCTGCTGCCACAACTCTCGGTCCGGTCGGATCTTAGACTGGGAATGAACTCTGTATGCCTAAGTCAACCCACGAAACGAGCGTTCAGATGCTGAGCCGGCCGGAGAGGCATAATGTGCAAGCCGAGGATCGACTTGGTCCCCCTCTGCGTGCTGTCGGTCCTGCTGCCACAACCCTCGGTCTAGCTGGGGCTTAGACATGGAATGAACTCCTATGCCTAAGCCAACCCATGAAACGGGTGTGCAGGCGCTCAGCCAGCCGAAGAGGCAAAATGCGTAAGCCGGGGATCAGCCCGGTCCCCCCTACATGCTGCCGATCATGCTATCGCAACCCTCGGTTTGGTTCGATCTTAGATTGGGAATGAACTGTGTATGCTTAGACTATGGATGAACATTGTATGCCTAAGTCAACCCATGAAACGAGGGTACGGGCGCTCAGCCAGCCGAAGAGTCGGTCGAAGAGGCATAATGCGTAGGCTGAGGATCAGCTCGGTCCCTTTCTGTGTATTACCGATCCTGCTGCCAGTCCTGCTGCCACAACCCCCGGTTCGACTGGGGTTTAGACATGGAATGAACTCCGTATGCCTAAGCCAACCCACGAAACGAGCGTGCGGGCGCTCAATCGATCGGAGAGGTAGAATGCGCAAGTCGAGGATCGGCCCGGTCCCCTCTGCGTGCTGTCGATCCTGCTACTGGTCCTGCTATCGCAACCCTCAGTCTGGTCTGATCTTAGACTGGGAATGAACTCCGTATGCTTAGACTTGGAATGAACTCTGTATGCCTAAGCCAACCCACGAAACGAGCGTTCGGGCACTCAGCCGATAGGAGAGGCAGAATGCCCAAGCCGGGGTCAGACCTGATCCCCCTGCGTGTTGTAGATCCTGTTGCCGCAACCCTCGGTCCGATTCGATCTTAGACTGGGAATGAACTCTGTATGCCTAAGTCAACCCACGAAATGAGCGTGCGGGCACTGAGCCGATCGGAGAGGCATAATGCGCAAGCCGGGGATCGGCCTGTTTCCCCTCTACGTGCTGCCCATCCTGCTGCCACAACCCTCGGTCCGACTGGGGCTCAGACAAGGAATGAACTCCCTATGCCTAAGCCAACCCATGAAACGGGCATGCGGGCACTCAGCCAGCCAGAGAGGCAGAATGCGCAAGCCAGGGATTGGCCCGGTACCCCCTGCGTGCTGTCGATCCTGCTGCCGCAACCCTAGGTTTGGTTCGATCTTAGACTAGGAATGAACTCCATATGCTTAGACTGGGGATGAACTCTGTATGCCTAAGTCAACCCATGAAACGAGCGTGCGGATGCTCAGCCGACCAGAGAGGCAGGATACGCAAGCCGGGGATCGAACGGGTGGTAGGTGGGTTCAAGCACATCTTCATATTTCTGCCATGCCAATGCCATTTTTATGGCTTGTAAATTCATACAATGGTCCCCTACACCTTCATGTGAAGTTTTGTGGCAAGACGACCCGTTTTCTATTTTTCAAGATTTTTGAAACTTTTTACGGTTTGGGATTTTTTAAAATTTTTTTAGAACGAGTTTTGACCCCAAATCTGGCAGAGGAGATCCTTGTATTTTTTTTGGCATGCAAAAAAAAAATCAGCTTAAAACTCGAAGTGGAGAAGATTTTGTGGCCGTTTGAAAAAAGTGTCCCCATTTCAGACACTTTAATGGCTACTAGCAAGAAACCTATAAAATCTAAAATGCTCTTCAAGGGGGTGTCAGTTCTCGAGGTTTGATGAGGGATAGGGGGCCAATATAAGGGCCAAGTACCAGCACCCATCGCACATCATGTGTGCACCCCCCCGACCCCCCCATCGTCGGAACCCCCAATACCGCCGATTAGGCTCTTCGGTGATGCTCCGACAGTGGTGCCCCATGCGAAAAAAATATGGCACCAGCACATGCCCAAGCCCGGCATGTGCACTGTGGCTCAAATTGTTAGACTGGGAATGAACTCTGTATGCTTAGACACGGAATGAACTCTGTATGCCAAAGCCAACCCACGAAATGAGCGTGCAGGCGCTCAGTCGGCCGGAGAGGCAGAATGCACAAGTCGGGGATCGGCCCGGTCCCCCTCTGTGTGCTGTCGGTCTCACTGCCACAACCCTTGGTCCAGCTGGGGCTTAGACATGGAATGAACTCCCTATGCCTAAGCCAACCCATGAAACGGGCGTGCGGGCCCTCCACCGGTCGAGAGGTAGAATGCGCAAGCCAGGGATCGACCCGGTCCCCCCTGCATGCTGTCGATCCTGCTACCGTAACCCTCAGTCCAATTCAATCTTAGAGTGGGAATGAACTCCGTATGCCTAAGTCAACCCATGAAACGAGCGTTCAGGCGCTCAGCCAGTGGGAAAGGTCGGCCGGAGAGGCAGAATGCGTAAGTCAGGGATCAGCCCAGTCCCACCTACATGCTACCGATCCTGCTGCTGGTCCTGCTACTGTAACCTTCGATCCGGTCTGATCTTAGATTGGGAATGAACTCCGTATGCTTAGACATGGAATGAACTCTGTATGCCTAAGCCAAGCCACGAAACGAGCGTGCGGGCACTCAGCCGATTGGAGAGGTAGAATTCGCAAGCCGGGGATCGACCTGGTCCCTTCTGCATGCTGTCGATCCTACTGCTGGTCTTGCTGCCGCAACCCTTGGTCCGATCTGATCTTAGATTGGGAATGAACTCCGTATGCTTAGACATGGAATGAACTCCGTATGCCTAAGCCAACCCATGAAACAAGCGTACGGGCGCTCAGTCGACCGGAGAGGTAGAATGAGCAGGCCGGGGTTCGGCTCGGTCCCCCCTGTGTGCTGTCGATCTGGCTGCCGCAACCCTCGGTCCGGTCCAATCTTAGACTGGGAATGAACTCCGTATGCCTAAGTCAACCCACGAAACGAGCGTTCGGGCGCTGAGCCGACCGAAAAGGCGTAATGCCCAAGCCAGGGATCGGCTCGGTCCCCCTCTGTGTGCTGTCGATCCCGCTGCTACAACCTTCAATCCAGCTGGGGCTTAGACATGGAATGAAGTCCCTACGCCTAAGCAAACCCACGAAACGGGTGTGTGGTCACTCAACCAACCGGAGAGGCAGAATGCGCAAGTTGAGGATCGACCTGATCCCCCCTGCGTGCTGCCAATCCTGCTGCCGCAACCCTTGGATCGATCCGATCTTAGATTGGGAATGAACTCCGTATGCTTAGACTGGGGATGAACTTCGTATGCCTAAGCCAACCCATGAAACGAGCGTGCGGGCGCTCAGCCGGCTGGAGAGGCCGGTCGGAGAGGCATAATGCATAAGCCAGGGATCAACCCGATCCCTCTCTGCGTGCGACCGATCTCGCTGCCAGTCCTGCTGCCACAACCCTATGTTTGGCAAGGGCTGAAACATGGAATGAACTCTGTATGCCTAAGCCAACCCATGAAACGAGCGTGCGGGCACTTAGTAGGCCGGAGAGGCAGAATGAGCAAGCCAAGGATTGGCCCGGTCCCCCCCACGTGCTGCTGATCCTACTGCTGGTCCTGCAGCTGCAACCCTCGATCCGGTCTGATCTTAGACTGAGAATGAACTCCATATGCTTAGACATGGAATGAACTACGTATGCCTAAGCCAACCAACGAAATGAACGTACGGGCGCTGAGCCGGTTAGAGAGGCAGAATGCAAAAGCCGGGGACCGACCCGGTCCGCCCCTGCATGCTGTCGATCCTACTACCGCAACCCTCGGTTCGGTCCGATTTTAGACTGGGAATGAACTCCGTATGCCTAAGTCAACCCACGAAACGAGCGTGCGGGTTCTGAGCCGGCCGGAGAGCCATAATACGCAAGCTGAGGATCGACCCAATCCCCTTCTACTTGTTGTCGGTCCCGCTGCCACAACCCTCAGTCCGACTGGGGCTTAGCCATGGAATGAACTCCCTATGCCTAAGCCAACCCATGAAACGGGCGTACGGGTGCTCAACCGACCGAAGAGGTAGAATGCGCAAGCCGGGGATCAGCCCGGTCCCTCCTGTGTGCTGTCGATCCTACTACTGCAACCCTCAGTCTAGTCTGATCTTAGACTGGGAATGAACTCCGTATGCCTAAGTCAACCCATGAAGTGAGTGTGCAGACACCCAGCCGACCAGAGATGCAGGATGCGCAAGCCGGGGATCGAACGGGTGGTAGGTGGGCTCAAGCACATCTTCATATTTTTGCCGTGCCAATGCCATTTTTATTTGGTAGAGGTGATCCTTGTATTTTTGTTGGCATGCACAAAAACATTCAGCTAAAAACTCGAAGTGGAGAAGATTTTGTGATCATTTGAAAAAATTGTCCCCATGTTAGACACTTTAATGGCTACTAGCAGCAAACCTAAAAAGTCTCAAATGCTCTTTAAGGGGGTGTGAGTTCTCGAGGTATGATGAGGGATAGGGGGCCAATATAAGGGCCAACTACCAGCACCCATCGCACATCATGTGCGCACACCCCCCAACCCCCCAATCGCCAGAAACCCTAATGTCATCGGTTAGGCTCTCAGGCGATGCTCCGACGATGGTTCCCCGAGCGAAAAAAATACGGCACCAGCACATGCCCAAGCCCAACATGTGCGCCATGGCTCAAACTCTTAGACTGGGAATGAACTTTGTATGCTTAGACATGGAATGAACTTCGTATGCCTAAGCCAAACCACGAAACGAGCGTGCGGTCGCTCATTCGGTCGGAGAGGTAGAATGCATAAGCCGGGGATCGACCCGGTCCCCCTCTGCATGCTGCCGGTCCCGCTGCCACAACCCTCGGTCCGACTGGGTCTTAGACATGGAATGAACTCCGTACCCCTAAGCCAACCCACGAAACGGGCGTGCGGGCGCTCAGCTGACTGGAGAGGCAGAATGCGCAAGCTGAGGATCGTCCCGATCCCCCTTGCGTGCTACCGATCCTGCTACCGCAACCCTCGGTCTGATTCGATCTTAGACTGGGAATGAACTTCGTATACTTAGATTGGGGATGAACTCCGTATGCCTAAGTCAACCCACAAAATGAGCGTGCGGGCGTTCAATCGATCGGATAGGCCAGCCGACGAGGTAGAATGTACAAGCCGAGGATCAACCCGATTCCCCCTACGTGCTGTCAATCCTCTTGCTGGTCCTGTGACCACAAGCCTCGGTCCGATCAGATCTTAGACTGGGAATGAACTTTGTATGCTTAGACAAGGAATGAACTCCGTATGCCTAAGCCAACCCACGAAACGAGCGTGCTAGCGCTAAGCTGATCGGAGAGGCAGAATGCGCAAGCCGAGGATCGGCCCAGTCCCCCCTTACGTGCTATCGATCCTGCTGTTGCAACCCTTGGTCCGGTCTGATCTTAGACTAGGGATGAACTCCGTATGCCTAAGTCAACCCACGACACGAGCGTGCGGGTGCTCAACCGGTCGGAGAGGTAGAATGCGCAAGCTGGGGATCGACCTGGTCCCCTTACGTGTTGCCGATCCTGCTATTGGTCCTACTACCGTAACCCTCGGTCCGGTCTGATCTTAGACTGGGAATGAACTCCGTATGCTTAGACATGGAATGAACTTCGTATGCCTAAGCCAACCAACGAAATAATCATGCGGCCGCTCAGCCAGTCGGAGAGGTAGAATGCGCAAACCAGGGATCAACCTGGTCCCCCCTACAATCTAACGATCCTACTACCGTAACCCTCGGTCGAGTCCAATCTTAGACTGGGAATGAACTCCGTATTCATAAGTCAAGCCATGAAACGAGTGTGCGGGCGCTGAGCCAACCGAAGAGGCATAATGCATAAGCCAAGGATTGGCCTGGTCCCCCTCTGTGTGCTGTCGGTCCCGCTGCCACAACCCTTAGTCTGACTTGGGCTTAGACACGGAATGAACTCCCTATGCCTAAGCTAACCCATAAAACGGGCGTGTGGGTGCTCAATCGACCGGAGAGGCAGAATGCGTAAGTCGAAGATCGGCCCGATCCCTCCTGCGTGCTGTCGATCCTGCTGTCGTAACCCTCGATCTGGTCCGATCTTAGACTGGGAATGAGCTCTGTATGCTTAGATTGGGGATGAACTCCATATGCCTAAGTCAACCCATGAAACGAGCGTGTGGGCGCTCAGCCAGCCGAAGAGGCTGGCCGAAGAGGCATAATGCGTAAGCTGGGGATCAGCCCGATCTCCCTCTGCGTGCTGTCGATCCCGCTACCGGTCCTGCTGCCACAACCTTTGGTCCGACTAGGGCTCAGACATGGAATGAACTCTGTATGCTTAAGCCAACCCATGAAACGAGCATGCAGGTGCTTAGCCCGCTAGAGAGGTAGAATGCGCAAGCCGGGGATCGGCCTGGTCCCCCCTTACGTGCTGTCGATCCTGGTGCTAGTCCTGCTGCCGACAACCCTCAGTCCGATCTAAGCTTAGACTGGGAATGAACTCCATATGCTTAGACATGGAATGAACTCCGTATGCCTAAGCCAACCCACGAAACGAGCGCCCGATTAAGGCTTGGACAGATCTAAAGTGAGAATTGAAAAACCAGTTTTTCCCTGAGAATGTGGAGTATATGGCTCGAAAGAGACTTCGAGAATTGGTGCAAACAAGAATGGTACGAGAGTTTGTAAGGAGCTTTTCTACCTTGATGTTGGATATTCAGGACATGTCCGAAAAGGACAAGATGTTCTATTTTCTTGAGGGCCTCAAGCCTTGGGCGAGGATAGAACTACAAAGGCAAAAAGTGCAAGATATGGCCACAGCCATGGCTACAACTGAACGTCTCCATGATTACAATGATGGCTCTTCAAAACGAAAAAATCCTCCATCAGCTGGTAGTACCTTCAACATTGGGAGTGGGGGAAAGATGACCAGGTTGGACCGGCCCTTCAATGCGGGATCAGATAAGAGGTTCTTTGGTCGAGATAGCACCTAACCCAAGATAAGCAACGTAGGGATTTTCAAGCCTAGGCAACCATTAGCTTGCTTTTTTTGTAAGGGGCCGCATTAGGTGGCTGAATGCCCGCACAAGGGAGCCCTTAATGCCTTAAGACCTCATCTCAAGTGTCCACAAAAGTGCCAGAGAGAGTTGAAGAAGCTGAAGAGGAGCCAGCCATAATGGGTTCAATAAGATTCCTTAATGCCCTCCGCACCCAATTGAACACTATAAAGAAAGAGAGCAGAGTAGAGGCTTGATGTATGTGAACTTGACGATCAATGAGAAAGCCACTAAGGCTATGGTGGATACGGGGTGCAACCGACACTTTCAACACACCAGAAGAAGCAAAAAGGTGTGGTCTTCAGATTAGTAAAGACTGTGGACGAATGAAGGCGATCAACTCGCCAGTCTTTATGATCAGTGGAAGCTCCAAAAGTGTGACAACCCGATTGGAGCCATGGGAAGGGAAGGTAGACTTTACAGTTTCCTTCATAGATGACTTTGATGTTGTTCTCAGATTGGACTTCATGATGTTGGCTCAGGTCATCCTTATCCCCGCCACTAGCTGCTTGTTGTTCTTAGGGGAAAACCCATGTGTGGTGCCAGCCAACATCTTACCAAAGACTGGGAAGAAAATGATTTCAGCTTTGCAGTTTAAGAAAGGGGTAAAGAGAGGGGAACCCTCCTTTGTAGCTGTGCCGATCTACAAAGAAGGGTCAAAGTAGAACCAATCCCTGATGGTGTGGGAAAAATGTTGGAAGAATTCAAAGAGGTGATGCCAGAGATGTTGCCTAAGGTTCTACCCCCTCGACGAGTAGTGGACCAGAAAATTGAGCTCCTCCCAGGAGTGAAACCCCCTGCTAGAGCTCCTTACCACATGGCCCCGCCAGAGTTGGTCGAACTAAGAAAATAGTTAGATGAGCTGCTACAAGTCGAGTTCATCAGACCATCAAAGGCTCTTTTCAGAGCACCGGTGCTATTTCAGAAGAAGCATGATGGAAGTTTACGATTATGTGTTGACTATAGAGCCCTAAACAAAGTCACCGTAAGATATAAATATCCCATCCCCCTTATAGCAGACGTGTTTGATCAATTGAGCCGGGCCAAGTACTTCTCCAAATTGGACCTGAGATCTGGCTACCATCAGGTCAGAATCATTGAGAGAGATGAGCCAAAGACCATTTGTGTGACACGGTATGGTGCATTTGAATTTCTTGCTATGCCTTTTGGACTGACCAATGCTCCTGCCACATTTTGTACATTGATGAATCAGGTATTCCATGACTATCTAGACAAATTTGTAGTCATCTATTTAGACGATATAGAGGTATATAGCTCCACCTTGGAAGAACATCAAGAACACCTGTGCCAGGTACTTCAAAGATTACAAGACCACCAGTTATACGTAAAAAGGGAGAAGTGTGCATTTGCTCAGACCCAAATCCATTTTCTCGATCACATTGTCAAACATGGCCACATTTGAATGGACATGGAAAAGGTTAGGGCCATCAAGGAGTGGACAACACCGAAGAACGTTAGAGAGTTTCGCTCATTTTTGGGATTAGCCAACTATTATAGAAAGTTTGCGAAAGGGTACTCTCGCAAGACCACGGCCCTCACGGAGCTATTAAAAAAGAAGCATAAATGGTGTTGGACGAGTGAGTGCCAATAGCCTTTCGAGGGATTGAGAGATGCTATTGAAAAGCCTTTCGAAGTTCAGACGGATGCATCTAATTTTGCTATTGGAGGAGTGCTTTTGCAATAACATCAACCGGTAGCATTTGAAAGTAGAAAGCTAAGTGAAGCTGAAAGGAAATATACGACCCAAGAAAAAGAACTCCTGGCGGTGGTTCACTGCTTGAGGGCTTGGCGACATTACTTGTTGGGTTCACACTTTGTCATGAAGACAGACAATGCGGCCGTTAGCCATTTTCTCACCCAACCAAGGCTTACAACAAAACAAGCTAAGTGGCAGGGATTTTTAGTGGAGTTCAACTTTGATTTTGAGCACACCGCTGGAAAGACCAATCGAGTGGCCGATGCATTGAGCAGGCGAGCAGATTTAGTGGCCCTTAGAAGAATTGCCCCAATGGCGACTAGAAGAGCCACTACAGACATTCACAAGTTGATTGGAGATCACTTAGGGAAGGACCTGCAAGTTTATGCCATCCTGAAGCTAGTGGAAGAAGGGAAGTCCAAGTACTTCTGGCAAGAAAATGGGATCTTATGGACCAAGGGGCCTCGAGTGTTTGTGCCAAGAGCAGAAGGTCTGAGACAGATGCTAATGAGGGAATGTCATGACACACCATGGGCGGGACACCCGGGCTAGCAATGCACTTTGGCGTTATTGAAACAGGGATACTATTGGCCTCACATGCGACAAAATGTGATGGACTATATGAAGACTTACCTTATTTGCTAACAAGACAAAGTTGAAAGAAGGAAACCTGCAGGTATGCTTGAACCACTACCAATACTCGCTAAACCGTGGGAAAGCATCTCCCTCGATTTAATTTAAGCCTACCTAAGGTTGGTGACCTTGGAGCTATTTTGGTGGTGATTGACCGATTCTCTAAGTACACCATATTCATTCTCGCTCACAAGTATTGCACAGTGGAAGACATAGCTTGACTATTGTTCAAACATGTGGTCAAATACTGGGGCCTCCCTCAAAACATTGTTAGCGATCGAGATCTGAGATTAACGAGGTCTTTCTGGAGAGAACTTTTCAAGATATTAAGGTCCCAACTTAACATCTCCTCAAACTATCACCCTCAAACCGATGGTCAAACGAAATGGTTCAATGAATTATTAGAGGAATACTTGAGGCATTTTGTTCAAGCTAATCAGAAAGACTAGCCTTCAATATTGGACATGGCTCAACTCTGCTTTAATTCCAACAAAAGCTCTTCCACCAATAAGAGCCCATTTGAGGTGGTCACCAGACAATTACCAAGGCTACCCCACACTTTCTTGGAACAATATGGAGGAAAAACACAGAGATTGCATAAGCTTACCTAGAGAAAGCATCAAAGCGGATGAAGAAATGGGCAGACAAGGGTCGTAGGGCTTAACAATTTCAAGTTGGTGATTTGGTTCTTGTTCGACTAGTTCCTGAACAAACCAGGTTCTTGAGAAAGAGAGATCGTAGACTGGTGCACAAATATGAAGGTCCAGTAAGGGTCCTTTCCAAGGTGGGGAATGCTTCTTACAAAATCGACCCACCAAAGTGGATGAAAGTGCACCCAGTATTTCATGTGAGCAGCCTGAAACCTTTTCATGCAGATCCTATAGATGCTAGCCAAAGGGAGCCAACTAGAGCTGCCATCACCATGAAGCCACCCTAGAGCATCGAGTCGAATAGATCTTAGTTGACAGGCAAACCAAGATATCTCAAAGACTAGTTCGAGAATACTTAGTGAAGTGGAAAGGATTAGGACTAGAAGAAACCAGCTGGGAGAGAGAACACAACCTCCAAAGATTTTAAAGGAAGATCAAAGAATTTCAAGCCAGCAAGTCGACGAGGATGTCGATAGAATAGGTGGGGAAGGATGTCATGAGCCAACCTTGTATAGGGCTATGACCGAGACTTAGGTTGCCATAAGCCACCCATGTATAGGGCCATGGCTGGGTAGATCCCTTGTGCTAGGAAAAGTGTCCCCATTTCAAACATTGTAGTGGTTACTGGTAGCATAGCTCTAAAATCTCTAAGGCTCTTTAGGGGGTGAGCCGACAGCGTAGTGTTGGGCTATCTCACCGGTTGCTATGCAAGCCTAGGCCACCCACCAAGGGCTACCCCCTAGCCCTGGTGATGGTGGAAGGTCCCGATGTATGATTCTTCACTATAATAAAACTCACCCCGATTGAATCTCCTGATTGTTGCCTCGATGTGTTTTTCTTTTTCTCAATGAGAATATCCCTTCTTGTGTGTGTGCTTGAGATCGATCTCGATATATTGTGTCTTATTATGAATGCTTGGGACTAACCATGGCTTACGGTTATTTGTTCAGACATCGATCTATTAAAGCCTAACTTGGTTGGAAGTGCCCATTCAAGTGCCGCACGGTCTATTGCTTGCTAAGAGAAAGCTTAGTCCGTGACACCAGGGACCGATCGGGTCCCTCTCTGCATGATGCTGGTCTCACTACCATAACCCTCAGTCCAGCTAGGGCTTAGACATGGAATGAACTCCCTATGCCTAAGCCAACCCATGAAACGGGTGTGCGGGCACTCAGTCGATTGGAAAGACAGAATGCGCAAGTCAGAGATCGACTCGGTCACCTTATGTGCTACCGATCCTACTGTCGCAACCCTTGGTTTGATTTGATCTTAGACTGGGAATGAACTCTGTACGCTTAGACTGGAGATGAACTCCGTATGCCTAAGTCAACCCACAAAACGAGTGTGCGAGCATTCAGCCGACCGAAAAGGCCGATCAAAGAGGCATAATGCGTAAGTTGAGGATCAGCCTGGTTCCCTTACATGTGTTGTCGATCTAGCTGTCGATCCTGTTGCCACAACCTTTGATCCAACTGGGGCTTAGACATGGAATGAACTCCGTATGCCTAAGCCAACCCATAAAATGAACGTATGGGCACTCAACCGACCGAAAAGGCAGAATACATAACCGGAGATCGATCCGATCCCCCCTACATGTTGCCGATCCTGCTACTGGTCCTGCCACCTCAACCCTCGATCCGATCTTAGACTGGGAATGAACTCTGTATGCTTAGACATGGAATAAACTTCGTATGCCCAAGCAAACCCATGAAACGAGCACACAGGTGCTCAACTGACCGGAGAGGCAGAATGCATAAGCTGGAGATCAACCCGGTCCTCCCTTATGTACTGTCGATCCTGCTGTCGCAACCCTCGGTCCGATCCGATCTAAGACTGGGAATGAACTCTGTATGCCTACTTCAACCTGCGAAATGAGCGTGTGGGCATTGAGCCAGCCGGAAAGGCATAATGCGCAAGTCAGGGTTTGACCTGGTCCCTATCTGCATGATGCTGGTCCCCCTACCACAACCCTCGATCCTGCTGGGGCTTAGACATCAAATGAACTCCCTATGCCTAAGCCAACACACGAAACGGGCGTACGAGCGCTTAGCTGATCGGAGAGGTAGAATGTGCAAGCCGGGGATTGGCCCGGTCCCCCTACGTGCTGCTGATCCTGCTATCGTAACCCTCGGTCCGGTCCGATCTTAGACTAGGAATTAACTCGATATGCTTAGACTGGGGATGAACTCAGTATGCCTAAGTCAACCCACGAAACGAGCGTGCGGGCACTCAGTCGATCGGAGAGGCCGATCGGAGAGGCATAATACGCAAGCAGGGGATCAACCTGGTTCCCCTCCACGTGCTGCCGATCCCGCTGTCGATCCTGCTGCCACAAAACAATTCAGCTAAAAACTCAAAGTGGAGAAGATTTTATGACAGTTTGAAAAAAGTGTCCCCATTTCAGACACTTTAATGGCTACTGGCAACAAACCTATAAAATCTCAAATGCTCTTTAAGGGGGCGTGAGTTCTTGAGGTTTGACGAGGGATAGGGGGCCAATATAAGGGCCAAGTACCAGCACCCATCGCACATCATGTGCGTACACCCCCCGGCCCCCCAATCGTCAGAACCCCCAATGCCGCCGGTTAGGCTCTACGGCGATGCTCCAGCGATGGCACCCCGGGTGAAAAAATGTGGCACCAGCACATGCTTGAGCCCAGCATGTGTGCCGTGGCTCAAAATCTTAGGCTGGGAATGAACTCCGTATGCCTAAGCCAACCCACGAAATGAGCGTGCGGGCGTTCAGCCAATCGGAGAGGTAGAATGCGTAAGCTGGGGTTTGGCCCAATCCCCTCTACGTGCTGTCAATCCCGCTATCGTAACCCTCAGTTTGGTCTGATCTTAGACTAGGAAGGAACTCCGTATGCATAAGTCAACCCACGAAACGAGCGTGCGGGCGTTGAGCTGGCCGAAGAGGTATAATGCGCAAGCCGAGGATCGGCCCGATCCCTCTCTGCGTACTGCCGGTCCCGCTGCCACAACCCTAGGTCCGACTGGGGCTTAGACATGGAATGAACTCCCTATGCCTAAGCCAACCCATGAAACGGGCGTGCGGGTGCTCAGTCGGCCAGAGAGTTAGAATGCGCAAGCCGGGGATCAGCCCGGTCCCCCCTGCGTGCTATCGATCCTACTATTGCAACCCTCGGTCTGGTCCGATCTTAGACTGGCAATGAACTCCATATGCTTAGACTGGGGATGAACTCTATATGACTAAGTCAACCCACGTAAGGAGCGTGCGAGTGCTCAGCCGACCAGAGAGGCAGGATGCACAAGTCGGGATCGAACGGGTGGTAGGTGGGTTCAAGCACATTTTCATATTTTTGCCATGCCAATGCCATTGTTATTGCTTGTAAACTCATACAATGGTCCCCTAAGCCTTCAAGTGAAGTTTCATGGCAAGACGACCCGTTTTCTATTTTTCACGATTTTTGAAACTTTTTGCGGTTAAGGATTTTTTAAAATATTTTTAGAAAGAGTTTTGTCCCCAAATTTGGTAAATGATCCTTGTATTTTTGTTGGCATGCACAAAAAAATTCAGCTGAAAACACAAAGTGGAGAAGATTTTGTGACCGTTTGAAAAAAGTGTCCCCATTTCAGACACTTTAAAGGCTACCGGCAGCAAACCTATAAAATCTCAAATGCTCTTTAAGGGAGTATGAGTTCTCGAGGTTTGATGAGGGATAGGGGGCCAATATAAGGGCCAAGTACCAGCACCCATCGCACATCATGTGCGCACCCCCCGGCCCCCCAATCATCGGAAGCCCCAATGCCGTCGGCTAGGCTCTCCGACGATGCTCCGACGATGGTGCCCCGGGCAAAAAAAATGCGGCACCAACACATGCCCGAGCCCAGCATGTAAACCATGGCTCAAAATCTTAGACTGGGAATGAACTCCGTATGCTTAGACATGGAATGAACTCCGTATGCCTAAGCCAACCCACGAAACGAGTGTGCAGGCGCTCAGCCGATCGGAGAGGCAGAATGCGTAAGCTGGAGATCGGCCTGGTCCCCCCTTACGTGCTGTCGATCCTGCTGCTGTAACCCTCGATCCGGTTTGATCTTAGACTAAGGATGAACTCCGTAGGCATAAATCAATCCATGAAACGAGCGTGCGGGTGCTGAGCCGATCGAAGAGGAATAATGTGCAAGTCGGGGATCAGCCCGATCCCCCTCTGCATGCTGTTCGTCCACTGCCACAACCCTCGGTCCGACTGGGGCTTAGACATGGAATGAACTCCCTATGCCTAAGCCAACAAATGAAATGGGTGTGCGGTCGCTCAACCATCTGGAGAGGCAGAATGCGCAAGCTGGGGACTGGCCCGGTCCCCCCTGTGTGCTACCAATCCTGCTGTCGTAACCCTCGGTCCGGTCCGATCTTAGACTCGAAATGAACTACGTATGCTTAGACTGGGGAGGAACTCCGTATGCCAAAGTCAACCCACGAAACGAGTGTGCTGGCACTTAGCCGACCAGAGAGGCCGGCCAGAGAGCCATAATGCGCAAGCTGGGGATCAGCCTGATCCCCCTCTGTGTGCTGTCGATCCCACTGTCGGTCCTGCTGCCACAATCCTCGGTCCGACTGGGGTTTATACATGGAATGAACTCTGTATGCCTAAGCCAACCCACGAAATGAGCGTGCGGGCGCTCAACCGATCGGAGCGGTAGAATGCCCAAGCCAAAAATCGACCCAGTCCGTCCCTGCGTGCTGCTGATCTTGCTGTTGGTCCTACTGTCTCAACCCTAGGTCCGGTCCAATCTTAGACTGGGAATGAACTCCATATTCTTGGACATGGAATGAACTCTGTATGCCTAAGCCAACCCACGAAACGAGCATGCGGGCACTCAGTCGATCGGAGAGGTAGAATGCGTAAATCGGGGACCGGCCCGATGCCCGCCTGTGTGCTATCGATCTTGCTACCTCAACCCTCAGTCCGGTCCGATCTTAGACTGGGAATGAGCTTCGTATGCCTAAGTCAACCCATGAAACGAGCGTGCGGACGTTGAGCCGGCTAGAGAGGCATAATGCGCAAGCTGGGGATCGACCCAGTCCCTCTCTGTGTGCTGTCGGTCCCGCTGCCACAACCCTCGGTCCAGCTGGAGCTTAGACACAGAATTAACTCCCTATGCCTAAGCTAACCCACGAAACGGGTGTGCGGGCGTTCAGCCGACCGGAGAGGCATAATGCACAAGCCAGGGATCGACCCGATCCCCTTCTGCATGCTGCCGGTCCAGCTGCCACAACCCTTGGTCTGGCAGGGGCTTAGACATGGAATGAACTCCCTATGCCTATGCCAACCCACGAAACAGGCGTGCGAGCTCTCAGTTGGCTGGAGAGGCAGAATGCGCAAGCCAGGGATCGACTCGGTCCCCTCTGCGTGCTGTTGATCCTGCTGTCGCAACCCTCGGTCTGATCCGATCCGATCTTAGACTGTGAATGAACTCCATATGCTTAGACTGGGGATGAACTCCGTATGCCTAAGTCAACCCACGAAACGAGCATGCGGGTGCTCAACCGATCGGAGAGGCCTACCGAAAAGGTAGAATGTGTAAGCCGAGGATCAGCTCGGTCCCTCCCATCGTGCTGTCAATCCTGCTACTGGTCCTGCTTTCGCAACCCTCAGTCCGGTCCGATCTTAGACTGGGAATGAACTCCGTATGCTTAGACATGGCATAAACTCCGTATGACTAAGCCAACCCATTAAATGAGCGTGCGGGCACTCAGCCGATCGAAAACATAGAATGCGTAAACTGGGATTGGCCCGGTCCCCCTCTGCGTGCTGTCGATCTTGCTGCCGCAACCCTCAGTCCGATTCAATCTTAGATTCGGAATGAACTCCGTATGCCTAAGTCAACCCATGAAACAAGCGTGCGGGCACTGAGCCGGCTGAAGACGCATAATGCGCAAGCCGGGGATCGACCCAGTCCCCCTCTACGTGCTGTCGGTCCCGCTGCCACAACCCCCAGTCCGACTGGGGCTTAGACATGGAATGAACTCCCTATGCCTAAACCAACCCATGAAACGGGCGCGCGGGGGCTCAGCCGGCCAGACAGGCAGAATGCGCAAGCCGGGAATCGACCCGTCCCCCCTACGTGCTACCGATCCTGTTGCCGTAACCCTCGATTTGATCAGATCCTAGACTGGAAATGAACTCTATATGCTTAGACCGGGGATGAACTCCGTATGCCTAAGTCAACCATGAAATGAGCGTGCGGGCACTCAGTCGACTAAAGAGACAGGATGCGCAAGTCGGGGATCGAACGGATGGTAGGTGGGTTCAAGCACATCTTCATATTTTTGCCATGCTAATGCCATTTTTATGGCTTGTAAATTCATACAATGGTCCCCTAAGCCTTCATGTGAAGTTTTGTGCCAAGACGACCCGTTTTCTATTTTTCATGATTTTTGATATGTTTTACTGTTCGGGATTTTTTAAAAATTTTTTAGAAAGAGTTTTGTCTTGAAATTTGGTAGAGGTGATCCTTGTATTTTTCTTGGTACGCGCAAAAAAAATCAGCTACAAACTCGAAGTGGAGAAGATTTTGTCATCGTTTGAAAAAAGTGTCCCCATTTCAGACACTTTAATGGCTATTGGCAGCAAACCTATAAAACCTCAAATGCTCTTTAAGGGGTGTGAGTTCTCGAGGTTTGATGAGGGATAAGGGGCCAATATAAGGGCCAAGTACCACCACCCATCACACATCTTGTGCGCACACCCCCCGGCCCCCCCAATCGTCGAACCCCCAATGCCGCCGGTTAGGCTCTCCGGCGATGCTCCGACGATGGTGCCCCGAGCGAAAAAAAATGCTGCACCAGCACATGCCCGAACCTAGCATGTGCAACATGGCTGAAAATCTTAGACTGGGAATGAACTCCTTATGCGTAGACATGGAATGAACTCCGTATCCCTAAGCCAACCCACAAAACGAGCGTGCGGGCGCTCAACCGGTCGGAGAGGCAGATTTCACAAGCCAGGGATCGACCCTGTCCCCCCTTGCGTGCTGTCAATCCTGCTGCCACAACCCTCAATCTGATCTGATCTTAGACTGGGAATGAACTCCGTATGCAAAGTGAACCCACGGAATGAGCGTGTGGGCATTAAGCCGGCCGAAGAGGCATAATGCGCAAGCCGGGGATCGGCCTGATCCCTCACTGCGTGCTGTCGGTCCTGCTGTCACAACCCTCGGTCCAGCTGGGGCTTAGACATGGAATGAACTCCCTATGCCTAAGCCAATCCGTGAAATGGGCATGCGGGTGCTCAGCCGGTCGGAGAGGCAGAATGCACTAGCCGGGGATCGGCCCGGGCCCTTCCAGCGTGCTATCGATCCTACTACCGTAACCCTTGGTCTGATCTGATCTTAGACTGGGAATGAACTTCATATGCTTAGACTGGGGATGAACTCCGTATGCCTAAGTCAACCCACGAAATGAGCATGCGGGCGCTCAGTCGATCGGATAGGCATAATGCGCAAGCCAGGGATCAGCTTGGTCCCCCTCTGTGTGCTGTCGATCCCGCTGCCGGTCCTGCTGCCATAACCCTCGGTCTGACTAGGCCTTAGACATGGAATGAACTTCGTATGTCTAAGTCAACCCATGAAACGAGTGCGCGGGCGCTGAGCCGATCGGTGAGGCATAATGCACAAGTAGGGGATCGACCCGATCCCCCTGTGTGTGCTACCGGTCCCACTGCCACAACCCTCGGTCCGGCTGGGGTTTAGACATGGAATTAACTCCTTATGCCCAAGCCAACCCACGAAATGGGCGTGCAGGCGCTCAGCCAATCGGGGAGGCAGAACGCGCAAGTCGGGGATCGGTCGGGTCCCCCTTGCGTGCTACCGATCCTGCTACCGTAACCCTCGGTCCGATCCGATCTTAGACTGGGAATGAACTTCGTATGCTTAGATTGGGGATGAACTCTGTATGCCTAAGTCAACGCATGAAACGAGTGTACGGGCGCTCAGCCGACCAGAGAGGCGGGATGCGTAAGCCGAGGATCGAACGGGTGGTAGGTGGGTTCAAGCACATCTTCATATTTCTACCATGCAAATGCCATTTTTATGGCTTTTAAATTCATATGATGGTCCCCTAAGCCTTCATGTGAAGTTTTGTGGCAAGACGACCCGTTTTCTATTTTTCATGATTTTTGAAACTTTTTACGATTTGGGATTTTTTAAATTTTTTTTAGAAAGATTTTTGTCCCCAAATTTGGTAGAGGTGATACTTGTATTTTTGTTTGCATGCAAAAAAAAATTCAGCTAAAAACTCAAAGTGGAGAAGATTTTGTGACCGTTTGAAAAAAGTATCCCCATTTTAGACACTTTAATGGTTACTGGTAGCAAACCTATAAAATCTCAAATGCTCTTTAAGGGGGTGTGAGTTCTCGAGGTTTGATGAGGAATAGCGGGCCAATATAAGGGCCAACTACCAGTACCCATCGCACATCATGTGCGCACACCCCCCCGGCCCCCCCAATCGTCGGAACCCCCAATGCCACCGGTTAGGCTCTCCAGTGATGCTTGACGATGGTGCCCCGAGCAAAAAAAATGCGGCACCAGCACATGCCCGAGCCTAGCATGTGCAACATGGCTCAAAATCTTAGACTGGGAATGAACTCCGTCTGCGTAGACATGGAATGAACTCCGTATGCCTAAGCCAACCCACGAAATGAGCGTGCGGGCGCTCAACCGGCCGGAGAGGCAGATTGTGCAAGTCGGGGAGCGGCCCTGTCCCCCATTGCGTGTTGTCGATCTTGCTACCACAACCCTTGATCCTGTCCTATCTTAGACTGGGAATGAACTCTGTATGCATATGTCAACCCATGAAATGAGCGTGCGGGCACTGAGCCAGCCGAAGAGGCATAATGCGCAAGCCGGGGATCGTTCCGATCCCCCACTGCTTGCTGTCGGTCCTACTGCCACAGCCCTCGGTCCAACTACCACAACCTTCGGTTCAACTGGGGCTTAGGCATGGAATGAACTCTCTATGCTAAGCCAATCCGCGAAACGGGCGTGCGGGCGCTCAGCTGATTGGAGTGGTAGAATGCGCAAGTAGGGGATCAGCCCGGTCCCTCCTCCGTGCTACCGATCCTGCTACCGCAACCCTCGGTCCGGTCTGATCTTAGACTGGGAATGAACTCCGTATGCTTAGACTGGGGATGAACTCCGTATGCCTAACTCAACCCATGAAATGAGCGTGCGGGTGCTCAACCGATAGGAGAGGCATAATGCGTAAGCCGGGGATCAGTCTGGTCCCCCTCTACGTGCTGTCGATCCTGCTACCGATCCTGCTGCCACAACCCTCCATCCGGCTGGGCCTTAGACATGGAACAAACTCCGTATACCTAAGTCAACCCACGAAACAAGTGTGTGGGCACTGAGCCGATCAGAAAAGCATAATGAACAAGCCGGGGATCAGCCCAGTCCCCTTCTGCATGCTGTTAGTCCCACTGCCACAACCCTCGGTCCAGCTGGGGTTTAGACATGGAATGAACTCCTTATGCCTAAGCCAACCCCCGAAACGGGCGCGCGGGTGATCAGCCGATCGGGGAGGCAGAATATGCAAGCCGAGGATCAGTCGAGTCCCCCTTACGTGCTATCGATCCTGCTGCCGTAACCCTCAGTCTGGTCCGATCTTAGACTGGGAATGAACTTCGTATGCTTAGACTGGGGATGAACTATGTATGCCTAAGTCAATGCACGAAACGAGTGTACGGGCGCTCAGCTGACCAGAGAAGCGGGATGCGCAAGCCGGGGATCGAACGGGTGGTAGGTGGGTTCAAGCACATCTTCATATTAAAACCATCTGAATGCCATTTTTATGGCTTGTAAATTCATACAATGGTCCCCTAAGCCTTCATGTGAAGTTTCATGGCAAGACGACCCATTTTCTATTTTTCACGATTTTTGAAACTTTTTGTGGTTCGGGATTTTTGAAATTTTTTTTAGAAAGATTTTTGTCCCCAAATTTGGTAGAGGTGATCCTTTTATTTTTTTTTCACATGCACAAAAAACTTCAGCTAAAAACTCGAAGTGGAGAAGATTTTGTGACCGTTTGAAAAAAGTGTCCCCATTTTAGACACTTTAATGGCTATTGGTAGCAAACCTATAAAATCTCAAATGCTCTTTAAGGGGGTGTGAGTTCTCGAGGTTTGATGAGGAATAGGGGGCCAATATAAGGGCCAAGTACCAGCACCCATCGCACATCATGTGCACACACCCCCCGGCCCCCCCAATCGCCGGAACCCCCAATGCCGTCGATTAGGCTTTCTGGCGATGCTCCGATGATGGTACCCTGGGCGAAAAAAATGCGGTACCAGCACATGCCCGAGCCCAGTATGTGCACCGTGGCTCAAAATCTTAGACTGGGAATGAACTCCATATGCTTAGACATGGAATGAACTCCGTATGCCTAAGCTAACCCACGAAACTAGCGTACGGGGGCTTAGCTGCCTAGAGAGGTAGAATGCGCAAGTCGAGGATCGGTCCGATCCCCCCTGCGTGTTGTCAATCCTGCTGCCGCAACTCTCAGTCTGGTTCGATCTTAGACTAGGAATGAACTCTGTATGCTTAGACTGGGGATGAACTCCGTATGCCTAAGTCAACCCATGAAACGAGTGTGCGAGCACTCATCCGAGCAAAGAGGCAGGATGCCCAAGCTGGGGATCGAACGGGTGGTAGGTGGGTTCAAGCACATCTACCTATTTCTACCGTGCCAATACCATTTTTATGGCTTGTTTATACAATGGTCCCCTAAGCCTTCATGTGATGTTTCGTGGCAAGATGACCCATTTTCTATTTTTCACAATTTTTGAAACTTTTTGTGGTTCGGGATTTTTTAAAATTTTTTTAGAAAGAGTTTTGTCCCCAAATTTGGTAGAGGTGATCTTTGTATTTTTTTTGGCATGTACAAAAACATTCAGCTTAAAACTCGAAGTGGAGAAGATTTTGTGACCGTTTCAAAAAAGTGTCCCCAATTCAAAAACTTTAATGGCTACTGGTAGCAAACCTATAAAATCTCAAATGCTCTTTAAGGGGGTGTGAGTTCTCGAGGTTTGATGAGGGATAGGGGGCCAATATAAGGGCCAAGTCCCAGCACCCATCGCACATCATGTGCGCACACCCCCCGATCCCCAAAATCGTCGGAACCCCCAATGCCGCTGGTTAGGCTCTCCGGCGATGATCCGATGATGGTGCCCCGGGTGAAAAAAATGCTTCACCAGCACATGCCCGAGCCCAGCATGTGCACTGTGGCTCAAAATCTTAGACTGGGAATGAACTCCGTATGCTTAGACATGGAATGAACTCTGTATGCCTAAGCCAACCCACGAAATGAGCGTGCGGGCACTTAGCCGGTCGGAGAGGTAGAATGCACAAGCCAGGGATCGACTCGGTCCACCCCTGCATGCTATCGATCCTACTACCGCAACCCTTGATTTGGTCTGATCTTAGACTAGGAATGAACTCCGTATGCCTAAGTCAACCCACGAAATGAGTGTGTGGGCACTGAGCCGATCGGAGAGGCATAATGCACAAGCCGAGGATCGACCCGGTCCCCCTCTGCGTGCTGCCTATCCCATTGCCACAACCCTCGGTCTGGCTGGGGCTTAGACATGGAATGAACTCCCTATGCCTAAGCCAACCCATGAAACGGGCGTACGGGTGATCAGCCGGTTGGAGAGGCAGAATGCGTAAGCCGGAGATCGGCTCGGTCCCCCCTACGTGCTGCCGATCTTGCTGTCGCAAACCTTGGTCCGGTCAGATCTTAGACTGGGAATGCACTCCGTATGCTTAAACTGGGGATGAACTCCGTATGCCTAAGTCAACCCACGAAACGAGCGTGCGGGCACTCAACCGACCAGAGAGGCAAGATGCGCAAGTCGAAGATCAGTTGGGTCCCCTTTACGTGCTGCCGATCCTGCTGTCGTAACCCTCGATCCGGTCTAATCTTAGACTGGGAGTAAACTCTGTATGCTTAGACTGGAGATGAACTCTGTATGCCTAAGTCAACGCACGAAACGAGTGTATGGGCGCTCAGCCGACCAGAGAGACGGGATGCGCAAGCTAGGGATCGAACGGGTGGTAGGTGGGTTCAAGCACATCTTCATATTTCTGCCATGCCAATGTATTTTTTATGGCTTGTAAATTCATACAATGGTCCCCTAAGCCCTCATGTGAAGTTTCGTGGCAAGATGACCCGTTTTCTATTTTTCACGATTTTTGAAACTTTTTGCGGTTCGAGATTTTTTAAAATTTTTTTAGCAAGGGTTTTTTCCCCAAGTTTGGTAGAGGTGATCCTTGTATTTTTGTTTGCATGCACAAAAAAATTCAACTAAAAACTCGAAGTGGAGAAGATTTTGTGACCGTTTGAAAAAAGTGTCACCATTTCAGACACTTTAATGGCTACTGGCTGCAAACCTATAAAATCTCAAATGCTCTTTAAGGGGGTGTGAGTTCTCAAGGTTTGATGAGGGATAGGGGGCCAATATAAGGGCCAAGTACCAGCACCCATCACACATCATGTGCGCACACCCCCCCCGGCCCCCCCAATCTTCGGAACCCCCAATGCCGTCGGCTAGGCTCTCTGGCGATGCTCCGACGATGGTGCCTCGAGCGAAAAAAATGTGGCACCAGCACATGCCCGAGCCCAGCATGTGCACCGTGCCTGAAAATCTTAGACTGGGAATGAACTCTGTGTGCTTAGACATGGAATGAACTACGTATGCCTAAGCCAACCCACGAAACAAGCGTGCGGGCGCTCAGCTGACCGGGGAGGCAGAATGCGCAAGCCAGGGATCAGCCCGATCTGACCCTGCGTGCTGTCGATCTTGCAGCCGCAACCCTCGGTCCAGTCTGATTTTGACTGGGAATGAACTCTGTATGCATAAGTCAACCCATGAAATGAGCGTGCGGGCACTGAGCCGACCGAAGAGGCATAATGCACAAGCCAAGGATTAGCCCGATCCCCCTCTCCGTGCTGTCAGTCCCGCTACCGTAACCCTCGGTCCAGTTGGGGCTTAGACATGGAATGAACTCCCTATGCCTATGCCAACCCACGAAACGGGCGTGCGGGCGCTCAGCCAGCTGGAGAGACAGAATGCGCAAGCCGGGGATCGACCCAGTCCCCCTGCGTGCTATTGATCCTACTGCCGTTGGGAATGAACTCCGTATGCTTAGACTGGCGATGAACTCCATATGCCTAAGTCTACCCACGAAACGAGCATGCGGGCGCTCAGCCGGTCGAAAAGGCTACTCGAAGAGGCATAATGCGCCAGCTGGGGATAAGCCCGATCCCCCTCTGCGTGCTACCGATCCCGCTGTCGATCCTGCTACCACAACCCTCAGTCTGGCTGGGGCTTAGACATGGAATGAACTTTGAATGCCTAAGCCAACCCATGAAATGAGCGTGCGGGCGCTTAACCGGCCGGAGAGGCAGAATGCGTAAGCCGAGGATCGGTTTGGTTCCCCCTACGTGCTGTCGATCATGGTGCTGGTCCTGCTGTCGCAACCCTCGATCCGGTCTGATCTTAGACTGGGAATGAACTTCGTATTCTTAGACATGGAATGAACTTCGTATGCCTAAGCCAACCCATGAAACGAGCGTGCGGGTGCTTAACTGACCGGAGAGGTAGAATGTGTAAGTCGGGGATCGACCAGGTCCCCCCCTATGTGCTGTCGATCCTGCTACCGTAACCCTCGATCCAGTCCAATCTTAGACTGGGAATGAACTCTGTATGCCTAAGTCAACCCACAAGACAAGCGTGCGGGCACTAAGCCTACTGGAGAGGCATAATGCGTAAGCCGGTGATCGACCCAGTCCCCCTCTGCATGCTGCCAGTCCCGCTGCCACAACCCTTGGTTCAGCTAGCACATAGACATGGAATGAACTCCCTATGCCTAAGCCAACCCACGAAACGGGTGTACGGGCGCTCAGCTGGCCGAAGAGGCAGAATGCGTGAGGCAGAGATCAGCTTGGTCCCCATCACACATCATGTGCGCACACCCCCCGGCTCCCCCAATCGTCGGAACCCCCAATGCTACCGGTTAGGCTCTCCGACGATGCTCCAGTGATGGTGCCCTCGACGAAAAAAATAAGGCACCAGTGCATGCCCAAGCCCCGCATGTGCACCGTGGCTCAAAATCTTAGACTGGGAATGAACTCCGTATGCTTAGACATGGAATGAACTCCGTATGCCTAAGCCAACCCATGAAACGAGCGTGCGGGCGCTCAGCCTATCGGAGAGGCAGAATCCACAAGTTGGGCATCGGCTCGATCCCCCCCTCGCGCTGTCGATCCTACTGTTGCAACCCTCAGTCTGGCCCGATCTTAGACTGGGAATGAACTCCGTATGCATAAGTCAACCCATGAAACGAGCATCCACGCGCTGAGCCGGTCGAAGGGGCATAATGTGCAAGCCGAGGATTGACCCAGTCCTCCTCTGTGTGCTATCACTCTCGCTGCCACAACCCTCGGTCTGACTGGGCCTAGACATGGAATGAACTCCCTATGCCTAAGCCAAGCCACGAAAAGGGTGTGCAGCCATTTAGTCGGCCAGAGAGGCAGAATAAGTAAGCTAAGGATCAGCCCGGTCCCCCCTGCGTGCTACCGATCCTGTTGCCGCAACCCTCGGTCCGGTCTGATCTTAGACTGGGAATGAACTCCGTATGCTTAGACTAGGGATGAACTCCATTTGCCTAAGTCAACCCATGAAACGAGCATACGAGCGCTCAGTCGGCCGGAGAGGCTGACCGAGAGGCATAAGGCACAAGCCGGGGATCAGCTCGGTCCCCTTCCACGTGCTGTCGATCCTGCTGTCGGTCCTGCTGCCATAACCCTTGGTCCGGCTGGGGCTTAGACAGGGAATGAACTCTGTATGCCTAAGGCAACCCACGAAACGAGCGTGTGGGCGGTCAGTCGGTCGAAGAGGCAGAATGCACAAGCCGGGGATCGACCTGATCCCCCTCTGCGTGCTATCGATCCTGCTACTGGAACCCTCGGTTCGGTCCGATCTTAGACTAGGAATGAACTCCGTATGCCTAAGTAAACCCACGAAACGAGCCTGCGGGCGCTGAGCCAGCCGGAGTGGCATAATACGCAAGCCAAGGATCGGCCCGGTCCCCCTCTGCGTGCTGCGGTCCTATTGCCAAAACCCTCGGTCCAGCTGGGGCTTAGACATGGAATGAACTCCCTATGCCTAAGCCAACCCACGAAACAAGCCTGTGGGCGCTCAGCCGGCCGGAGAGGTAGAATGCACAAGCTGGGGATCGGCCTGGTCCCCCCTGCGTGCTGTTGATCCTGCTGTCGTAACCCTCAGTTCGGTTCGATCTTAGACTGGGAATGAACTCCGTATGCTTAGATTGGGGATGAACTCTGTATGCCTAAGTCTACCCATGGAACGAGTGTGTGGGCGCTCTACGTGCGAAAGTCGAGGATCAGTCAGATCCCCCTCTACGTGCTGTCGATCCCGCTGTCGATCTTACTACCACAACCATTGGTCCGATTGGGGCTTAGACAAGGAATGAACTCTGTATGCCTAAGCCAACCCATGAAACGAGCGTACGGGCACTCAACCGGCCGGAGAGGCAAAATGCACAAGCCAGGGATCGACTTGGTCCCCCCTGCGTGTTGTCAATACTGCTGCTGGTCCTACTGTCACAACCCTCAGTCTGGTCCAATCTTAGACTGGGAATGAACTCTGTATGCTTAGACATGGAATGAACTTCGTATGCCTAAGCCAATGCACGAAACGAGCATCCGGGCACTCAGCCAACCGGAGAGGCAGAATGCGTAAATCGAGGATCGGCCTGGTCCTCCATGCGTGCTGTCGATCCTGCTATCATAACCTTCGGTCTGATCCATCTTAGACTGGGAATGAACTCCGTATGCCTAAGTCAACCCACGAAACGAGCTTGCAGGCACTGAGCCAGCCGAAGAGGCATAATGCGTAAGCCGAGGATCAGCCCGGTCCCCCTCTGCGTACTGTCGGTCCCGCTACCACAACCCTCGGTCCGACTGGGGCTTAGAAGTGGAATGAACTCCCTACACCTAAGCCAACCCACGAAACGGGCGTGCGGGCGCTCAGCCGGCCGGAGAGGCAGAATGCGCAAGTCGGTGATCGACCCGGTCCCCCCTACGTGCTACTGATCCTGCTACCGCAACCCTCGGTCCAGTCCGATCTTAGACTGGGAATGAACTCCATATGCTTAGACTGGGCATGAACTCCGTATCCCTAAGTCAACGCACAAAACGAGCGTGCGGGCGCTCAGCCAACCAGAGAGGCAGGATGCGCAAGCCAGGGATCGAACGGGTGGTAGGTGGGTTCAAGCACATCTTCATATTTCTGCCATGCCAATGCCATTTTTATGGCTTGTAAATTCATGCAATGGCCCCCTAAGCCTTCATGTGAAGTTTCGTGGCAAGACGACCCGTTTTCTATTTTTCATGATTTTCAAAACTTTTTGTGGTTCGGGATTTTTTAAAAAGTTTTTAGAAAGAGTTTTGTCCCTAAATTTGGTAGAGCTGATCCTTACATTTTTCTTGGCATGCACAAAAACATTCAGCTAAAAACTCGAAGTGGAGAAGTTTTTGTGATCGTTTGAAAAAAGTGTCCTATTTCAGACACTTTAATGGCTACTGGCTGCAAACCTATAAAATCTCAAATGCTCTTTAAAGAGGTGTGAGTTCTCGAGGTTTGATGAGGGATACACAGCCAATATAATGGCCAAGTACCAGCACCAATTGCACATCATGTGCGCACACCCCCCCAATCCCTGGAACCCCCAATGCCGCCAGTTAGGCTCTCCAGCGATGCTCCGACGATGGTGCCCCGGGCGAAAAAAATGTGGGGGGCTAAGTCGACCGAAGAGGTAGAATGCACAAGCCAGGGATCGGTCCGGTCCCCCCTGCATGCTGTCGATCCTGCTGCCGCAACCCTCGGTCCGATCCGATCTTAGACTGGGAATGAACTCCGTATCCTTAGAAATGGAATGAACTCCGTATGCCTAAGCCAACCCACGAAACAAGCATGCGAGCGATTAGCCAGTCGGAAAGGCAGAATGCGCAAGCTGGGGATCGACTCGGTCCCCCTGCGTGCTGTCCATCCTGCTGCCACAACCCTCAATCCAATCTGATCTTAGATTGGGAATGAACTCCGTATGCCTAAGTCATCCCACGAAACGAGCGTGCGGGCGCTGGGCCAGTCGGAGAGCCATAATGCGCAAGCCGGGGATCGGCCCGATCCCCCTTTACGTGCTATCGGTCCCGCTGCCACAACCCTCGGTCCAGCTGGGCCCTAGACATGGAATGAACTCCCTATGCCTAAGCCAACCTAGAAAACGGGCGTGCGGGCGCTCAACCGGCTGGAGAGGCAAAATGCGCAAGCCGAGGATCGCTCCGGTCCCCCTTGCGTGCTGCCGATCCTACTACCACAACCCTCAGTCCAGTCCATTTTTAGACTGGGAATGAACTCCATATGCCTAAGTCAACCCACGAAACGAGCGTGCGGGCGCTCAGCCGACCAGAGAGGCAGGATGCGCAAGCTGGGGATTGAACGGGTGGTAGGTGGGTTCAAGTTTAGATTAGGGATGAACTCCGTATGCCTAAGTCAACCCACGAAACGAGCGTGCGGGCGCTCAGTCGACCAGAGAGGCAGGATGCACAAGCCGGGGATCGAACGGGTGGTAGGTGGGTTCAAGCACATCCTCATATTTCTGC
The DNA here is from genome assembly GCF_002303985.1 of Durio zibethinus. The sequence goes on along the minus strand of NW_019167826.1, from coordinate 27,898,828 downwards.
CATGCCAATGCCATTTTTATGGCTTGTAAATTCATACAATGGTCCCCTAAGCCTTCATGTGAAGTTTCATGGCAAGACGACCCGTTTTCTATTTTTCACGATTTTTGCAACTTTTTGTGGTTCGAGATTTTTTAAACTTTTTTTAGAAAGAGTTTTGTCCCCAAATTTGGTAGAGGTGGTCCTTGTATTTTTGTTGGCATGCACAAAAAAATTCAGCTAAAAACTTGAAGTGGAGAAGATTTTGTGACCGTTTGAAAAAAGTGTCTCCATTTCAGACACTTTAATGGCTACTGGCAGCAAACCTATAAAATCTCAAATACTCTTTAATGGGGTGTGAGTTCTCGAGGTTTGATGACGGATAGGGGGCCAATATAAGGGCCAACTACCAGCACCCATCGCACATCATGTGCGCACACCCCCCGACCCCCCCAATCGTCGGAACCCTCAATGCCGCTAGTTAGGCTCTCCGACGATGCTCCGACAATGGTGCCCCGAGCGAAAAAAATACGGCTCCAGCACATGCCTGAGCCCAGCATGTGCACCGTGGCTCAAAATCTTAGACTGGGAATGAACTCCATATGCTTAGACATGGAATGAACTTCGTATTCCTAAGCCAACCCATTAAATGAGTGTGCGGGCGCTCAGTCGGTCGGAGAGGTAGAATGCGCAAGCCGTGGGTCGGCCTAGTCCCCCCCTACGTGCTGTCAATCTTGCTGCTGCAACCCTCAGTTCGGTCCAATCTTAGACTGGTAATGAACTCCGTATGCATAGGTCAACCCATAAAACGAGCGTGCGGGTGTTGAGCTGACCGAAGAGGCATAATGCACAAGCCGGGGATCGGCTCAATCCCCTTTTGCATGCTGCCGGTCCCACTGCCACAAACCTCGGTCCGGCTAGGGCGTAGACATGGAATGAACTCCCTATGGCTAAGTCAACCCATGAAACAGGCGTGCGGGTGCTCAGTCGGCCGAAGAGGAAAAATGCGCAGGTTGGGGATCGGCCCGGTCCCCCCTGCATGCTGCGGATCCTGCTGCCGCAACCCTCGGTCTGGTCCGATGTTAGACTAGGAATGAACTCCGTATGCTTAGACTGGTGATGAAATCCGTATGCCTAAGTCAACCCACAAAACGAGCGTGCGGACGCTCAGCCGACCAGAGAGGCAGGATGCGCAAGCCGAGGATCGAACGGGTGGTAGGTGGGTTCAAGAAAATCTTAATAGTTCTGCCATGCCAATGCCATTTTTATGGCTTGTAAATTCATACAATGGTCCCCTACGCCTTCATGTGAAGTGTCACGGCAAGACAACCCGTTTTCTATTTTTCACGATTTTTGAAACTTTTTACGGTTCGAGATTTTTTAAAATTTTTTTAGAAAGAGTTTTGTCGCCAAAATTGGTAGAGGTGATCATTGTATTTTTGTTGGCATGCCCAAAAGCATTCAGCTAAAAACTCGAAGTGGAGAAGATTTTATGACCGTTTGAAAAAAGTGTCCCCATTTTAGACACTTTAATGGCTATTGGCAGTAAACCTATAAAATCTCAAATGCTCTTTAAGGGGGTGTGAGTTCTCGAGGTTTGATGAGGGATAGGGGGCCAATATAAGGGCCAAGTACCAGCACCCATCGCACAACATGTGCGCACACCCCCCCAGCCCCCCAATCGCCGGAACCCCCAATACCGCTGGTTAGGCTCTTCGCGATGGTCTGGCAATGCTCTGACGATGGTGCCCTGGGCGAAAAAAATATGGCAGCAGCACATGCCCAAGCCCAGTATGTGCTCCGTCGCTCAAACTTTTAGACATGGAATGAACTCTGTATTCTTAGACATGGAATGAACTCCTATGCCTCAACCAACCCACGAAACGAGCTTGCGAGCACTCAGCCGGCCAAAGAGGCCGATCGGAGAGGCAAAATGCACAAGCCGAGGATCAGCCCGAACCCCCCTGTGTGCTACCGATCCTGTTGCTGGTCCTACTACCCCAACCCTCAATCCGATCTGATCTTAGACTAGGAATGAACTCCATATACTTAGACATGGAATGAACTCCGTATGCCTAAGCCAACCCACGAAACGAGCGTGTGGGCGCTCAGCCGGTCGGAGAGGTAGAATGCATAAATCTAGGACTGACCCGATCCCCCCTGCATCTTACCGATCCTGCTGCCACAAACCTTGATCCGGTCCGATCTTAGACTAGGAATAAACTCCGTATGCCTAAGTCAACCCACGAAACGAGCGTTCGGGCGCTGAGCAGGCCGAAGAGGCATAACGCGCAAGTTGGGGATCGGCCCGGCCCCCTTCTGCGTGTTGTCGGTGTCGCTGCCACAACCCTCAGTCTGGATGGGGCTTAGACATGGAATGAACTCCCTATGCCTAAGCCAACCCATGAAACGGGCATGCGGGCGCTCAGTCGGTCGGAGAGGTAGAATGTGCAAGTTGGGGATCGATTCGATCCCCTCCGCATGCTGTCGATCCTACTGTCGCAACCCTTGGTCTAGTCTAATCTTAGACTGGGAATAAACTCTGTATGCTTAGACTGGGGATGAACTCCATATGCCTAAGTCAACCCACAAAATGAGCGTGCAGACGCTCAGTCGACCAGAGAGGAAGGATGCGCAAGTCGGGGATCGAACGGGTGGTAGGTGGGTTCCAACACATCTTCATATTTCTGCCATGCCAATGCCATTTTTATGGCTTGTAAATTCATCCAATGGTCCCCTACGCCTTCATGTGAAGTTTCGTGGCAAGACGACCCGTTTTCTATTTTTCACGATTTTTGAAACTTTTTATGGTTCGAGATTTTTTAAAATTTTTTTAGAAAGAGTTTTGTCCCCAAATTTGGTATAGGTGATCCTTGTATTTTTGTTGGCAAGCACAAAACAATTCAGCTAAAAACTCAAAGTGGAGAAGATTTTGTGACCGTTTGAAAAAAGTGTCCCCATTTTAGACACTTTAATGGCTACTGGCAGCAAACCTATAAAATCTCAAATGCTGTTTGATGAGGGATAGGGGCCCAATATAAGGGCCAAGTACTAGCACCCATCGCACATCATGTGCACACACCCCCCAGCCCCCCAATCACCGGAACCCCCAATGCCTCTAGTTAGGCTCTCTGACGATGCTCCGACGATGGTGCCCCGGGTGAAAAAAATGCAACACCAACACATGCCCGAGCCCAGCATGTGCATCGTGGCTCAAACTCTTAGACTGGGAATGAACTCCGTATGCTTAGACATGGAATGAACTCTGTATGCCTAAGCCAACCCACGAAACGAGCGTGCGAGCGCTCAGTTGGTCGGAGAGGCAGAATACGCAAGCCGAGGATTAACCCGATCCCCCTTTGCGTGCTGTCGGTCTCGTTGCCACAACCCTCAGTCCGGCTAGGGCTTAGACATGGAATGAACTCCCTATGCCTAAGCCAACCCACGAAACGAGCGTGCGAGCGCTCAGCCGGTCGAAGAGGCAGAATGCGAAAGTTGGGGACTGGCCCGGTCCCCCCTACGTGCTGCCGATCCTGCTGCCGTAACCCTCAGTCCGGTTAGAGCTTAGACTAGGAATGAACTCCGCATGCTTAGACTGGGGATGAACTCCGTATGCCTAACTCAACCCACGAAGCGGGTATGCGGGCGTTTAGCCGATCGGAGAGGTCGACCGAAGAGGCAGAATGTGCAAGCCGGGGATTAACCCGATCCCCCCTACATGCTGTCGATCTTGCTGCTGGTCCCACTACCGTAACCCTCGATCCGATCTAATCTTAGACTGGGAATGAACTCCATATGCTTAGACATGGAATGAACTCCATATGCCTAATCCAACCCACGAAACGAGCTTGCGGGTGCTCAACAGGCCGAAAAGGCAGAATGCGCAAGCCAGGGACCGACCCGGTCCCCCCTGCGTGCTATCGATCCTACTGCCACAACCCTCGGTCCGGTCCAATCTTAGACTAGGAATGAACTCCGTATGCCTAAGTCAACCCACAAAACGAGCGTTCGGGCATTGAGTCGGCCGAAGAGGCATAATGCGTAAGCCAGGGATTGGCTCAGTCCCCTCTACGTGTTCCCGGTCTCGCTGCCACAACCCTCGATCCGGCTAGGGCTTAGACATGGAATGAACTCCCTATGCCTAAGCCAACCCACAAAACGGGTGTGTGGGCGTTCAGCGGTCGGAGAGGTAAAATGTGCAAGTCGGGGATCAGCCCGATCCCCCTCTACGTGCTGTCGGTCCCGCTACCACAACTCTCGATCCGACTGGGGCTTTGACATGGAATGAACTCGCTATGCCTAAGCCAACCCACGAAACGGGCGTGCGGGCACTCAACCGGTCGGAGAGGCAGAATGCGCAAGTCACGGATCAGCCCGATCCCCCCTGCGTGCTATCGATCCTACTGTCGCAACCCTCGGTCCGATTAGATCTTAGACTGGGAATAAACTCCGTATGCTTAGACTGGGGATGAACTTCATATGCCTAAGTCAACCCACGAAACGAGCATGCGGGCGCTCAGTCGGCTGAAGAGGCCGGTCGGAGTGGCAGAATGCGTAAGCCAGGGATCGACCTGGTCACCCCTTTCGTGCTGCCGATCCTGCTGCTGGTCCTGTTGCCACAACCCTTGATCCGGTCAGATCTTAGATTGGGAATGAACTCCGTATGCTTAGACATGGAATGAACTCTGTATGCCTAAGCCAACCCATGAAACGAGCGTGTGGGCACTCAGCCCGGTCCCCCCTTGCGTGCTGTCGATCCTGCTATCGCAACCCTCGGATCTGGTCTGATCTTAGATTGGGAATGAACTCTATATGCCTAAGTCAACCCAGGAAACGAGCGTTCGACTGCTGAGTCAGCCAAAGAGGCATAATACGCAAGCCAGGGATCGACTCGGTCCCCCTCTGCGTGCTGCCAGTCCTGTTGCCATAACCCTCGATCCGGCTGGGGTTAGACATGGAATGAACTTCGTATACCTAACCCAACCCACGAAACGAGCGTGCGGACGCTTAGCCGATCGGAAAGGTAGAATACGTAAGCTGGGGATTGGCCCGATCCCCCTCTGCGTGCTGCTGGTCCCACTGCCACAACCTTAGGTCCGGCTGGGGCTTAGACTTGGAAGGAACTCCCTATGCCTAAGCCAACCCATGAAACGGGCGTGTGGGTGCTCAGTCGATCGGAGAGGCAGAATGCGTAAGCTGGGGATCGGCCCGATCCCCCCTGCGTGCTATCGATCCTACATTCGCAACCCTCGGTCCGGTTCGATCTTAGACTGGGAATGAACTCCGTACGCTTAGACTGGGGATGAACCCCGTACGCCTAAGTCAACCCACGAAACGAGCGTGTGGCCGTTCAACCGGCTAGGGAGGCCAACCGGAGAGGCAGAATGTGTAAGTCAGGGGATCGACCTGGCCCCCTCTGGCGTGGATGCAGATCCTGCTGCTGGTCCTGCTGTCGTAACCCTCGATCCAGTCTGTTTCTAGACTAGGAATGAACTCCCATATGCTATACATGGAATGAACTCTGGTATGGCACTAAGGCAACCCATGAAATGAGCATGCAGGCGCTCAGTCGACCGGAGAGACAGATATGCACAAGCTAGGGATCGGCCTACCTGGTCCCCCCTGCGTTGCTGTCGATCCTTGCTATCGTA
>NW_019167826.1:27772422-27892201 GCF_002303985.1 Durio zibethinus | reverse complement strand
TAGAGGAGCAATTTACTTTCCAAAGTAGTGGTGCCTCTGTTTAGAGGAGCTTTGGTCAAAAACAAAAAAAACACAAAAAAACAAAAAAAAAAAAAAAAAAACAACAAAAAAAAAAACAAAAACAAAAAAAAACAAAAAAAAAAACAAAAAATAACAATGTTGAGTTGAGTCTTGATTGGGTGTCTACGTCTTTGCGCAATTTCTGTTTCACAAAAATGTGCAAAGAGGGGCAGCTGTAGACACCCAATTGGGTCCAGGCCCAGATCAATTGGGCCTGGCCCAAATGGGTAAGGCCCAATTCAATTTTATCCTGTATTATTTTTTTTCTTTTTCTTTTGTATTTTATATTTATTATTATTATTTTGTATTAATATATGTATATATTTATGTATTTATTAGATTAGATTTATATGTATTTTATTTATATAGTTATATATTTATTATTATATTATTATTATTTTTTTATTTTGTAATATATTTTTGGGTTTATCTTATTTTATTTGTTATTATTATTTTTTTAAATTATCTGTCAATTTTATCTGATTTTTTCCTGATTATCAGATATTATTTTTTTTATTTTGTCTACTATAATATCTTTTGATTTATCTTTCCTAATTATCTAGTATTTTTTTATTTTGATTTTTATTTTGGAGGGCTAAGATAAGAATCCCACTGTGGAGGGGAATTCAATCAGAAGAGTCTAATTGGATTCAAAGATTGAATCCCCGTCCAAGGAGGAATTGGGATTGATCAGGAACTCCTAATCAACCCCTATAAAAGGCACATCCTGGAACAGATGAAGAAAAAAAACAGTGAAGCAAAGCTACTGATTTTGAGAGAAAAAGGTGTATAGAAAGTTTTCGAAGGTTAAAGAAGGTTGAGAAATGTTAGAATAGCAGTAGGGATCGAAAATAATTTTTTAGAAATTTTTTTGGCAAAAATTTTTCTGGAAATTTCTGGGAAATTTCCAGATTCCGGTGAATTTTTCGGCAGGGGTTGAATTTTTCGACAAAAATTCCGGCCAAATTTGAAGTTTTCGACGACCTGCCCAGTTTCGGTGAATAATCCTAGGAACCGGTGATCTTTCGGCAACTTCCGGTGAACTTCCAGTGAAATTTTCCAGATTCCGGTGACATTTTCCAGAATCCGACGAAAATCCCACCGGAGTTCTTCAGCTTTTAGAGAGAAAGAAGAGAAAAAGGAAGAAGAGAGAGAGAGGGGAGAAGGTTTCTGTCGAAAATCGGAGGGAATTACCTTTTATACCCTCTCAAAACGACGTCGTTTTGGCTTTAAGTAACCAGAGGATCCGCGCGTTTTGCCGAACCCGACCCGAGCGTCGACCCGCTTCCTGACCCGCGCGTGCCGCCCCACTTCGAGCCAAGCCAAGCCGAGCCGAGCTTCCCAAGCCGCTCCCCCGAGCCGTTTTCTCTTCCTTGAGCCGAGCCGAGCCGCGATCTGAGCCGCTCCAGGTTTTTTTTGAATTTTTTTTTATTTTCATTTATTTGTTTATTTATTTTTTATTTACTAGATTAGGTTAATTTAATATTCTTTTTATCTTTATTTTATTTTTATTTTTGTTTTACTTTTCTTTATTTTTTATTTTTCTTTATTTTTTTATGTATTCTATTTTCTTTAAATAAAAATCAAAATTTCCAACAAAAAAATATTTTTAGGGAAAAGTTGAAAGTATCAATTTTCCTTAAAAAATAAATTTAAAAAAAAGGGTTTTTGAGGAAAAGTTGAAAGTATCAATTTTCCTTAAAAATAAATTTTCAAAAAAAGGGTTTTTGAGGAAAAGTTGAAAGTATCAATTTTCCTTGGAAATCAAAGTTCCAAAAAAAAATATTTTTGAGGAAAAGTTGAAAGTATCAATTTTCCTTAAAAATAAATTTCCAAAAAATATTTTTAGGGAAAAGTTGAAAGTATCAATTTTCCTTAAAAATAAATTTCAAAAAAATAATTTTTGGGGAAAAGTTGAAAGTATCAATTTTCCCTACACAAGAACAATCATCCTTTCCTTCCTTTCCATTTTGATTTTGATTTTGATTTTTCCTTAATTAATCCGACGACGGAGCCTCTGCAAGTGAAACAGTAGTTTTTCTTGCATACTCTTGAGGTGAGGGAATTTTTTCAATTTTCTGCTAAAAGTATTAGAGTCAATTGAGAATAATTTCCAACAACTAATTACTTGGTAAAATTTTAAGGCTCATTGGATAACACAAATTTAAGCTGGTACCATCTTTTGATGGGCGTTGTGGGGGTGCTATAACCTTTCTCACACGTAATCGAACTCCCGAACCCTGTTCTGGTTTGTAGACCCGAACCTATTCTTTTAGGGACCCTTAAACTTAGGTGTTCCCTGAAAGGACAGATTCTTAAGGTGGCCAATCGCATCTAGATAAAAAAGATTGGTGGCGACTCCCTAAAAGTCAATGTCTGGTGATAGATCCCTGGATCTAGACGTTATGACACTAGGATCAGCAGCAGGATCCACAGCACGCAAGGGGGACCGGGGCGATCCTCGGCTTGCACATTCTACCTCTCCGGCCGACTGAGCGCCCGCACGCTCGTTTCGTGGGTTGACTTAGGCATACGGAGTTCGTCTCCAGTCTAAGCATACGGAGTTCATTCCAATTCTAAGATCAGACCGGATCGAGGGTTGCGGCAGCAGTATCGATAGCACGTAGGGGGGACTGGGTCGATCCCCGGCATGCACATTCTACCTCTCCGGCCGGTTGAGCACCCGCATGCCCGTTTCGTGGGTTGGCTTAGGCATAGGGAGTTCATTCCATGTCTAAGCCCCAGTCGAACTGAGGGTTGTGGTAGCGGGACCGGCAGCATGTAGAGGGGGATCGGGCCGATCCCCGTCTTGTGCATTCTGCCTCTCCGACCGGCTAAGCGCCCACACTCGTTTCGTGTGTTGGCTTAGGCATACGGAGTTCATTCCATGTCTAAGCATACGAAGTTCATTCCCAGTCTAAGAGTTTGAGCCACGATGCACTTGTTGGGCTCAGGCATGTTCTGGTACCGTATTTTTTTCGCCTGGGGCACCATCACTGGAGCATCGTCGGAGAGCCTAACCGGCGGCATTGGGGGTTCTGACGATGGGGGGTCGGGGGGTGTGCACACATGATGTGCAATGGGTGCTGGTATTTGGCCCTTATATTGGCCCCCTATCCCTCATCAAACCTCGAGAACTCACACCCCCTTAAAGAGCATTTGAGATTTTATAGGTTTGCTGCCAGTAGCCATTAAAGAGCCTGAAATGGGGACACTTTTTTCAAACGGTCACAAAATCTTCTCCACTCTGAGTTTTTAGCTGAATATTTTTTTGCATGCCAAAAAAAATACAAGCATCACCTCTACCAAATTTAGGAACAAAACTCTTTCTAAAAAAATTTTAAAAAATCCTGAACCACAAAAAGTTTCTAAAATCATTAAAAATAGAAAACGGGTCGTCTTGCCACGAAACTTCACATGAAGGCTTAGGGGACCATTATATGAATTTACAAGGCATAAAAATGGCATAGGAAAAAATGTGAAGATGTGCTTGAACCCACCTACCACCCGTTCGATCCCCGACTTGGGCATCCTGCCTCTTTGGTTGGCTGAGCGTCCGCACGCTCGTTTCATGGGTTGACTTAGGCATACGGAGTTCATCCCTAGTCTAAGCATATGGAGTTCATTCCCAGTCTAAGATCAGATTGGACCGAGGGTTGCGACAGCAGGATCAGTAGCACGCAGGGGGGATCGGGCCGATCCTCGGCTTGCGCATTCTGCCTCCCCGGCCGGCTGAGCGCCCGCACGCCCATTTTGTGGGTTGGCTTAGGCATAGGGAGTTCATTCCATGTCTAACCCCAGCCAGATCGAGGGTTGTGGTAGCGGGACCGACAGCACGCAGAGAAGGATCGGGCCGATCCTCGGCTTGCGCATTATGCCTTTTCGATCAGCTCAGCACTTGCATCCTCGTTTCATGGGTTAACTTAGGCATACGGAGTTCATTCCCAGTCTAAGATCAGATTGAACTGAGGGTTGTGGCAGCAGGATCGACAGTACGCAGGGGGGATCGACCTGCGCATTCTACCTCTCCGACCGACTGAACGACCGCATGCTCATTTCGTGGGTTGGCTTAGGCATACAGAGTTCATTCCATGTCTAAGCATACGGAGTTCATTTCCAGTCTAAGATCGGATCAGATTGAGGGTTGTGACAGCAGGACCAACAGCAGGATCGGCAGCACGCAGGGGGGGATCGGGCCGATCCCTGGCTTGCGCATTCTGTCTCTTCGGTCGGCTGAGTGCCCGTACGCCCGTTTCGTGGGTTGGCATAGGCATAGGCATAGGGAGTTCATTCCATGTCTAAGCCCCAGTTAGATTGAGGGTTGTGGCAGCGGGACTGACAGCATGCAGAGGGGGACCAGGCCAATCCCCGGCTTGCGTATTATGCCTCTCCGGCCGACTCAGCCCCCGAATGCTTGTTTCATGGGTTGACTTAGGCATACGGAGTTCATTCCATGTCTAAGCATACGGAGTTCATTCCCAGTCTAAGAGTTTGAGCGATGCTGCACATGCTGGGCTCGGGCATGTGCTGGCACCGCATTTTTTTCGCTCGGGGCACCATCGCCAGAGCATCGCCGGAGAGCCTAATCGGCGGCATTGGGGGTTCCGACGATTGGGGGGGCCGGGGGGTGTGCGCACATGATGTGTGATGGGTGTTGGTACTTGGCCCTTATATTGGCCCCTATCCCTCATCAAACCTCGAGAACTCACACCCCCTTAAAGAGCATTTGAGATTTTATAGGTTTGCTACCAGTAGCCATTAAAGTATCTGAAATGGGGACACTTTTTTCAAACGGCCACAAAATCTTCTCCACTTCGAGTTTTTAGTTGAATTTTTTTGTGAATACCAAAAAAAATACAAGGATCACCTCTACCAAATTTGGGGACAAAACTCTTTCTAAAAAAATTTTAAAAAATCCCAAACTGTAAAATGTTTCGAAAATCATGAAAAATACAAAACGGGTCGTCTTGCCCCGAAACTTCACATGAAGGCTTAGGGGACCATTGTATGAATTTACAAGCCATAAAAATGGAATTGGCATTGCAAAAATATGAAGATGTGCTTGAACCCACCTACCACCCGTTCGATCCCCGATTTGCGCATCCTACCTCTCTCGTCGGCTGAACGCCCGCACGCTCGTTTCGTGGGTTGACTTAGGCATATGGAGTTCATCTCCAGTCTAAGCATACAGAGTTCATTCCCAGTCTAAGATCGGACTGGACCGAGGGTTGTGGCAGTAGGATCGATAGCATACAGGGGGGACCGGGTCGATCCCCGACTTGTGTAATCTACCTTTTGGCTGGCTGAGTGCCGGCACGTCCGTTTCGTGGGTTTGCTTAGGCATAGGGAGTTCATTCCATGTCTAAGCCCCAGCCAAACTGAGGCTGTGGCAGCGGGACTGGCAGCACACCGAGGGGGATTGGGTTGATCCCCGACTTGCGCATTATGCCTCTCCGGCTGGCTCAACGCCCGCACGCTCATTTCGTTAGTTGACTTAGGCATACGGAGTACATTCCCAGTCTAAGATCAGACTGGACCGAGGGTTGCAGTAGCAGGATCGATAGCACGTGTGAGGGATCAGGTCGATCCCCGGTTTGTGCATTCTGCCTTTCCGGTCAGCTGAGCATCCGCATGCTCGTTTCATGGGTTGGCTTAGGCATAGGAGTTCATTCCATGTCTAAGCATACGGAGTTCATTCCCAGTCTAAGATCAGACCAGACCGAGGGTTGCAGCAGCAGGATCGGCAGCACGTAGGGGGGACCGAGTCGATCCCCAGCTTGCACATTCTGCCTTTCCAACCGGTTGAGCGCCCGCACGCTGGTTTCATCGGTTAGCTTAGCCATACGGAGTTCATTCCATGTCTAAGCCCCAGCCAGATTGAGGGTTATGGCAGCGGGATGGCAGCGGGATCGACAGTACGAAGAGATGGACCAGGCTGATCCCCGGCTTGCGCATTATGCCTCTCGGGCCGGCTGAGCACCAGCACTCTCATTTCATGGGTTGAGTTAGGTATATGGAGTTCATCCCCAATCTAAGCATACGGAGCTCATTCCCAGTCTAAATCAGACCGGATCGAGGGTTACGGTAGCAGGATCGACAGCATGTAGGGGGGACCGGGCCGATCCCCGGCTTGCGCATTCTGCCTTTCTAGCCGACTAAGCACCTGCACGCCCATTTCATGGGTTGGCTTAGGGATAGGGAGTTCATTCCATGTCTAATCCCCAATCAGACCAAAGGTTGTGGCAGCGGGATCGGTAGCCTATAGAGGGGGACCAGGTCGATACTCGGCTTGCGCATTATGCCTCTTCGGCCAGCTCAACGCCTGCACGCTCATTTCGTGGGTTGACTTATGCATACAGAGTTCATTCCCAATCTAAGATCAGACTGGACTGAGGGTTGCAACAGCAGGATCGACAACACGTTGGGGGGGATCTGGCCGATCCCCGGCTTGCACATTCTGCCTCTCCAGCAGGCTGAGCACCCGCACGCTCGTTTCATGGGTTGGCATAGGCATACGGAGTTCATTCCATGTCTAAGCATACGGAGTTCATTCCTAGTCTAAGATTTTGAGCCACAGTGCACATGCTGGGCTCGGGCATGTGCTGGTGCCGCATTTTTTTCACCCGGGGCACCATTGTCGGAGCATCGTCGGAGAGCCTAACCGACGGCATTGAGGGTTCCGGCGATTGGGGGGGCTGGGGGTGTGCGCACATGATGTGTGATGGGTGCTGGTACTTGGACCTTATATTGGCCCCCTATCCCTCATCAAACCTCGAGAACTCACACCCCCTTAAAGAGCATTTGAGATTTTATAGATTTCCTGCCAGTAGCCATTAAAATGTCTAAAATGGGGACACTTTTTTCAAACGATCACAAAATCTTCTCCACTTCGAGTTTTTACCTGAATTTTTTATGCACACCAAAAAAAATACATGGATCACCTCTACCAAATTTGGGGACAAAACACTTTCTAAAAAAATTTTAAAAAATCCTGAACCATAAAAAGTTTCAAAAATCATGAAAAATAGAAAACGGGTCGTGTTGCCACGAAACTTGAAATGAAGGCTTAGGGGACCATTGTATGAATTTACAAGCCATAAAAATGGCATTGGCATGGCAGAACTATGAAGATGTGCTTGAACCCACCTACCACCCGTTCGATCTTCGGCTTGCGCGTCCTGCCTCTCTGGTCGGCTGAGCGCCCGCACGCTCATTTCGTGGGTTGACTTAGGCATATGGAGTTCATCCCCAGTCTAAGCATATGGAGTTCATTCCCAGTCTAAGATCGGGCCGGACCGAGGGTTGCGACTGTAGGATCGACAGCATGCAGGGGGGACCGGGTCGATCCCCGCTTGCGTGTTCTGCCTCCCGATCGGCTGAGCGCCCACACGCCCGTTTCGTGGGTTGGCTTAGGCATAGGGAGTTCATTCCATGTCTAAGCCCCAGCCAGACTGAGGGTTGTGGCAACGGGACCAGCAGCACGCAAAGGGGGATCGGGCTGATCCTCGGCTTGCGCATTATGCCTCTTCGATCGGCTCAACGCCTGCATGCTCATTTCATGGGTTGACCTATGCATACGAAGTTCATTCCCAGTCTAAGATTAGACTGTACTGAGGGTTACGATTGCAGGATCGATAGCACGCAGGGGGGGATCGGGTCGATCCCCAACTTGCGCATTCTACCTTTCTAGCCAGCTGAGCACCCGTACGCTCGTTTCATGGATTGCATTAGCCATACGGAGTTCATTCCATGTCTAAGCATACGAAGTTCATTCCCAGTCTAAGATCGAATCAGACCGAGGGTTGCAACAGCAGAACCAGCAGCAGGATCAGTAGCACATAGGAGGGATCGGGTCGATCCTCGGCTTGCACATTTTGCCTCTCCGGCCGGCTAAGTGCCCACACGCTTGTTTTGTGGGTTGGATTAGGCATATGGAGTTCATTCCATGTCTAAGCCCCAGCCGGACCGAGGGTTGTGGTAGTAGGATCGGCAGTAGGATCGACAGCATGCAGAGGGGGACCTGGCTGATCCTCGACTTACGCATTATCCTCTCCGACCGGTTGAGCACCTGCACGCTTGTTTCGTGGGTTGACTTAAGCATACGAAGTTCATCCCCAGTCTAAGCATACAGAGTTCATTCCCAATCTAAGATTGGACCGGACCGAGGGTTGCGACAGCAGGATAAGTAGCACGCAGGGGGGACCGGGCCGATCCCCAGGTTGCGCATTTTGCCTCTCCGGCTGACGGAGTGCCCGTATGCCCGTTTTATGGGTTGGCTTAGGCATAGGGAGTTCATTTCATATCTAAGCCCCAGTCGGATCAAGGGTTGTGGTAGCGGGACCGACAGCACACAGAGGAGGACCAGACCGATCCCCGCCTTGTGTATTATGCCTCTTCGGCCAGCTCAGCGCCCGCACGCTCATTTCATTGGTTGATTTATGGATACGGAGTTCATTCCCAGTGTAAGATCAGATCGGACTGAGGGTTGCGGCAACAGGATCGACAGTACACAGGGGGGACCGGAACAATCTCTGGCTTGCGCATTCTACCTTTCCGATCGGCTGAGCACCCGCACCCTCGGTCCGTGGGTTGGCTTAGTTATACGGAGTTCATTCCATGTCTAAGCATACAGAGTTCATTCCTAGTCTAAGATTTTGAGCCACGGTGCACATGCTGGGCTCGGGCATGTGCTGGGGTCGTATTTTTTTCACCCGGGGCACAATCGCCAGAGCATCATCGGAGCATCGTCGGAGAGCCTAACCGACGGCATTGGGGGTTCCGACGATTGGGGGGGCCGGGGGGTGTGCACACATGATGTGCGATGGGTGCTGGTACTTGGCCCTTATATTGGCCCCCTATCCCTCATCAAACCTCGAAAACTCACACCCCCTTAAAGAGCATTTGAGATTTTATAGGTTTGTTGCCAGTAGCCATTAAAGTGTCTGTAATGGGGACACTTTTTTCAAACGGTCACAAAATCTTCTCCACTTTGAGTTTTTAGCTGAATGTTTTTGTGCATGCCAACAAAAATACAAGGATCACCTCTAAAAATTTTGGGACAAAACTCTTTCTAAAAAAATTTTAAAAAATCCCAAACCGTAAAAAGTTTCAAAAATCGTGAAAAATAGAAAGCGGGTTGTCTTGCCACGAAACTTCACATGAAGGCTTAGGGGACCATTGTATGAATTTGCACACCATAAAAATGGCATTGGCATGGCAGAAATATGAAGATGTGCTTGAACCCACCTACCACCCGTTCGATCCCCAGCTTGCGCATCTTGCCTCTCTGGTCGGCTGAGCGCCCGCATGCTCGTTTCGTGGGTTGACTTAGGCATACGGAGTTCATCCCCAGTCTAAGCATACAGAGTTCATTCCTCATCTAAGATCGAACTGGACCGAGGTTGCGGTAGCAGGAGGGACCGGCCGATCCCTAGCCTGTGAATTCTGCCTCTCTGGCCGGCTGAGCGCCTCGCACGCCCGTTTCATGGGTTGGCTTAGGCATAGGGAGTTCATTCCATGTCTAAGCCCCAACCGAACCGAGGATTGTGGCAGCGGGACCGGCAGCACAAAGAGGGGGACCAGGCCGATCCCCAGCTTGCGCATTATGCCTTTTCGATCGTCTCAGTGCCTGTACGCTCGTTTCATGGGTTGACTTAGGCATACAAAGTTCATTCCCAGTCTAAGATCGAACCGGACCGAAGGTTGTGGCAGCAGAATCGACAACACATAGGGGGGACTAGGTTGATCCCCGGCTCGCACATTCTGTCTCTCCAGTCGGTTGGGCACCTGCACGCTTGTTTCATGGGTTGGCTTAGGCATACGGAGTTCATTCCATGTCTAAGCATACGGAGTTCATTCCCAGTCTAAGATTTTAAGCCACGGTGCACATGATGGGCTAGGGCATGTGCTGGTGCCGTATTTTTTTTGCCTGGGGCAATATCGCCGGAGAGCCTAACCGGTGGCATTGGGGGTTCCGGCGATTGGGGGGGCCGGGGGGTGTGCGCACATGATGTGCGATGGGTGCTGGTACTTGGCCCTTAAATTGGCCCCCTATCCCCCATCAAACCTTGAGAACTCACACCCCCTTAAAGAGCATTTGAGATTTTATAGGTTTGCTGCCAGTAGCCATTAAAGTGTCTTAAATGGGGACACTTTTTTCAAACGGTCACAAAATCTTCTCCACTTCGAGTTTTTAGCTGAATTTTTTATGTATGCTGAAAAAAATACAAGGATCACCTCTACCAAATTTGGGGACAAAACTCTTTCTAAAAAAATTTTAAAAAATCCCAAACCGTAAAAAGTTTCAAAAATTGTGAAAAATAGAAAATGGGTCGTCTTGCCACGAAACTTCACATGAAGGCTTAGAGGACCATTGTATGAATTACAAGCAATAAAAATGGCATTGGCATGGCAAAAATATTAAGATATGCTTGAACCCACCTACCACCCGTTCGATCCCCGGCTTGCGCATCCTACCTCTGGTCGATTGAGCGCCCGTACGCTCATTTCGTGGGTTGACTTAGGCATACGGAGTTCATCCCCAGTCTAAGGTCAGACTAGACCGAGGGTTACAGCAGTAGGATCGGTAGCATGCAGGGGGGATCGGGCCAATCCCTGACTTGCGCATTCTGCCTCTCCGGCTGACTGAGCACCCACACGCCCGTTTCGTGGGTTGGCTTAGGCATAGGGAGTTCATTCCTAGTCTAAGCCCCAGCCGGACTGAGGGTTGTGGTAGCGGGACCGACATCACGGAGAGGAGGACCGAGCCTATCCCCGGTTTGTGCATTATGCCTCTCTGGACGGCTCAGCGCTCGTACCCTCATTTTGTGGGTTGACTTAGGCATACGAAGTTCATTCCCAGTTTAAGATCAGACCGAACCGAAGGTTGCGATAGCAGGATCGACAGCACGCAGGGGGGACCGTGCTGATCCTCGGCTTATGCATTCTGCCTCTCCGATCAACTGAGTGCCCGCACCCTCGTTTCGTGGGTTGGCTTAGGCATACGGAGTTCATTCCATGTCTAAGCTTATGGAGTTCATTCCCAGTCTAAGATTGGACTGGACTGAGGGTTGCGGCAGCATGACCAGCAGCAGGATCGGCAGCACGTAGGGGAGACCGGGCCAATCCCCGGCTTACGCATTTTGCCTCTCTGGCTGGCTGAGTGCCCGCACGCTCGTTTCATGGGTTGGCTTAGTCATACGGAGTTCATTCCATGTCTAAGCCCCAGTCGGACTGAGGGTTGTGCCAACAGGACCGGCAGCGGGATCGACAGCACGCAGAGAGGGACCTGGCTGATCCCTGACTTACACATTATGCCTCTCCGCCTGGCTGAGCACCTGCACGCTCATTTCATGGGTTGACTTAGGCATACAAAGCTCAACCGCAGTCTAAGCATACGGAGTTCATTCCCAGTATAAGATCAGACCAGACCGAGGGTTACGGCAGCATGATCGACAGCACATAGGGGGGACCGGGCTGATCCTCAGCTTGTGCATTTTGCCTGTCCGATCGCCTAAGCACCCGCACTCCCGTTTCATGGTTGGCTTAGGCATAGGGAGTTCATTCCATGTCTAAGCCCCAGTCGGACCGAGGGTTGTGGTAGCGGGACCGACAGCACATAGAAGGGGATCAGACCGATCTTCGGCTTGCGTATTATGCCTTTTCGATAGGCTCAACACCCACACGCTCGTTTCATGGGTTGACTTATGCATACGGAGTTCATTTTCAGTGTAAGATCGGATCGGACTGAGGGTTACGATAGCAGGATCAATAGCACGTAAGGGGGGAATGGGCTGATCCCCAACTTACGCATTCTGCCTCTCCTACCGGCTGAGTGCCCACACGCTCATTCCGTGGGTTGGTTTAGGCATATGGAGTTCATTCCCAGTCTAAGATTTTGAGCCACGGTGCACATGCTGGGCTTGGACATGTGCTGGTGCCACATTTTTTTCACCCGGGGCACCATCACCGGAGCATCGCCGTAGAGCCTAATCGACGGATTGGGGGTTCCGACGATTGGGGGGCCGGGGGGTGTGCGCACATGATGTGCGATGGGTGCTGGTACTTTGCCCTTATATTGGCCCCCTATCCCTCACCAATCCTTGAGAACTCACACCCTCTTAAAGATCATTTGAGATTTTATAGGTTTGCTGCCAGTAGCCATTAAAGTGTTTGAAATGGGGACACTTTTTTCAAACGGTCACAAAATCTTCTCCACTTCGAGTTTTTAGCTGAATTTTTTTGTGCATGCCAAAAAAAATACAAGGATCACCTCTTCCAAATTTGGGGACAAAACTCATTCTAAAAAAATTTTAAAAAATCTCAAACCGTAAAAAGTTTTAAAAATCATGAAAAATAGAAAATGGGTCGTCTTGCCACGAAACTTCACATGAAGGCTTAGAGGACCATTGTATGAATTACAAGCAATAAAAATGGCATTGGCATGGCAAAAATATTAAGATATGCTTGAACCCACCTACCATCCGTTCGATCCCCGGCTTGCGCATCCTGCCTCTCTAGTCAGCTGAGTGCCCGCACGCTCGTCTAATGGGTTGACATAGGGATACAGAGTTAATCCCAGTCTAGCCATACGAAGTTCATCCCCAGTCTAACCATACGAAGTTCATCCCTAGTCTAACCATACGAAGTTCATCCCCAACCTAAGATCGGATCGAATCGAGGGTTGCGGCAGTAGGATCGGTAGCACGTAGGGGGGACCGATTTGATCCCCGACTTGTGCATTCTGCCTCTCCGGTAGACTGAGCCCCCACATGCCCATTTCATGGGTTGGCTTAGGCATAGGGAGTTCATTCCATGTCTAAGCCCCAGCCAGACCGAGGGTTGTGGCAGTAGGACCGACAGCACGCAGAGGGGGATCGGGCCAATCCCCGGCTTGCGCATTACCTCTTCGGCCAACTCAGTGCCTGCACGTCATTTCATGGGTTGACTTATGCATACGGAGTTCATTCCCAGTCTAAGATCAGACCGGATCGAGGGTTCTGACAGCAGGATCGACAGCACGTAGGGGGGATCGGGTCGATCCCCAACTTGTGCATTCTACCTCTTTGACCGGTTGAGTGCCCGCACGCTCGTTTAATGGGTTGGCTTAGGCATACGGAGTTCATTCCATGTCTAAGCAAATGGAGTTCATTCCCAGCCTAAGATTTTAAGCCACGGTGCACATGCTGGGCTCGGGCATGTGCTGGTGTCGCATTTTTTTCGCCCGGGGCACCATCGTCGGAGCATCACCGGAGAGCGTATCCGACAGCATTGGGGGTTCTGACGATTGGGGGGTCAGGGGGTATGCGCACATAATGTGCGATGGGTGCTGGTACTTGTGTCACGGGCTTCGACCTTAGACTCATAAACCGTGCAGCCTTAGGCTTAGAATCTCCTCCTTTATGAATAAGTCAGCCTAAAACACAAGCGTACGTGCACTAGAACAATGGGAAGGGCTGATTACGCAAGTTAAAGAGAAACAGGATAAGAAGGCAGAATTTTGGAAATGCTCTTATATTCACTGAAACGAAAGTGTTTAATTGTGTACAATTGAGGGAGGAGTAGCCCTCTATTTATAGTTGAGGCTCTAACTTACACTTAATGGCAATATCCCTAGAATAAAGGCTAAAATCATGGGATTATACAAATTACAATCAATCAGGATGCTAACTCCTGATTTTTAGGGTCAACCAAATTTGCCAGGATGCTGCTGCTGATCCTGCCTACTTCTAGAACCTTCCCTTGCGTGTCCAACACCTTGGGCCCTTCTGGATGTGGTGCGGGTAGCTTGTATGCCAAGCCTTGGTCTCACGGGCTGGCCTGTAAGTAAAGCGGGCATTTTGAACTCGTTTGCTAGGTTTTGCACGCAGATACCCGCCAGCACGCCTAGTCTGCAGGCCTCAAACTCTGGCTCACTTGCTGGTGTGCCTGATGTGCCTGGCGTGCCCGCCCAGGGCATGACATTTTCCTTCACCTGATTGTGCAACACCCTCATTGTGTCTTCTGCATGGTACTGCTTGATCTGGTCCCTGAACTACCATAAGTCATCTGCTGGTTCCCAGCTCACCTCACTATTTGGAAGTCCCTTCCAGTGTAGTAAGTACTCTTGTCTTGGCTGATAGTTCTTCTATCTCACCTTCTGGTCAGCTATGATGCTGTGGAACTCCTTCTCATATGAGGCCCTTGCTCCCAATGGCGCACGCTTTGACTCTACCCATCCTGGATCTCCCTCATCCTCATGGAATGGCTAGAGCATGCTCACATGGAACACCGAGTGTACCTTCAGCTTGGGTGGCAAATCCAACTTGTAGGCAACCTTGCCTACCCTCTTGACTACTTGGAAAGATCCCTTATACCTTCAGACTAGGCCTTTGTGTAGCCCCTTATGGTGCACAATGGGATGCAGCTTCACCAATACCAAGTCTCCAACCTGGAACTACACGTCCCGCCAATTCTGGTCTGCCCACTTCTTCGACATCTTGGCTACCTTGTGTAGACAAACTCTAGCCAAGTCAGTTTGCTCGTGCCATGCCTTGGCAAACTTGTATGCTGTTGGATTCGACCCTGTATAACCTGCAGCAATCAAACCAGGTGTTAGTGGTTGTTGCCCTGTCACAACCTCAAATGGGCTCTGGTTCATTGCCTCGCTCCTTTGCAGGTTGTAGGAAAACTGCGTAATATCTAGTAGCTTTGGCCAGTCCCTTTGTGTGGCACTCACATAGTGCCTGAGGTAGACCTCCAATAGTCCATTCACTCATTCTGTCTGCCCATCGGTCTGCGGATGCATGCTGGTGGAAAAGTTCAAGTCTGACCCTAACAGCTTGAACAACTCAGTCTAGAACTTACCCGTGAAACGCCCGTCCCGATCACTAAGAATGGTCCTCGGCACTCCCCAGTACTTAACCATGTTCTTCAGGAACAATCGAGCTGCCTTCTCAGCTGGGCACTCCTTGGTTGCTGGAATGAAGATTCCATACTTGGAAAACCTATCCACTACCATGATGCTTCCAAACCCTTTGCTTTGGGTAGACGACTATAAAGTCAAAGAAACACCTCCATGGTGTTCTGGCACTGGCAATGGCTTCAAGAGACCGTCTAGTTTCTTGAGCTCCACCTTGTCCTGTTGGCACACAAGACAAGTCTTCACATAGGCTTTCACATCATCCCTCATATGTGGCCAGTAGTACCGATCCTCGATTAACGTCAAGGTACGGCTCATTCTGAGGTGTCCAACCCACCTTGAATCATGGCATTCTTGCAAAACTTCCTTACGGAGCTTCCCGTGCTGCAACATAAATAGTCTACTTCCCCTGGTGTACAGCAAGCCATCCACAAAATCGCCTAGTCTTAACCTTGCTGGGCATACTCCATCAAAGCTTGGCTGTAGGATCATGCACAAGTCTCTCTTGATGTGTGGCACCAGTGACCCTTGGTTGGCTAATGGCAGCAAGGTTAGCCTTCCTACTCAGGTGTCTGCCACTAGGTTCTCCCGCCTCGGCTTGTACTCCATCTGGAAATCAAATTTCGCAAGAAAATCTTGCCATCCCGTCTGCTTAGGGGATAGCTTCTTCTGCGTCTGGAAGTAGCTAGTTGCCACATTGTCCATCCTAACCACGAACCTTGACCTCAACAGGTAATGGTGCCAAGTGCGCAAGTAGTGCACCACTGTAGTCATCTCCTTCTCTTGGACCATGTACTTGCATTCAGTCTCGTTCAGCTTCCTGCTCTTGAACGCGACTGGACGTCCCTCCTGCATCAACACACCCTTTATGAAAAGTCTGATGCATCTGCATGCACCTCATATGGCTTGGCATGGTCTGGCAAGGCCAAGACTGGCTCCTCAATCACAGCTCGCTTCAACCTGTCAAAGGCTTCCTGGCACCCTGCGTTTCATTCCCATGCTTTCCCTTTCTTGAGCAAGTCAGTCAATGGCGTGGCTATTGCTGAGTGACCTTTGATGAAGCGCCTGTAGTAGTTGACCAGCCCAAGGAATGATCTCAACTCAGTGACCTTGGCTGGCAGTTGCCATTCCAGGATGGCGTGTATCTTGCCTCATCCATGCATATCCTGCACTCCACTATGTGGCCAGGAACGGGATCTCCCTGCTGGGTGAATGAGCACTTCTCCTCTTGACAAACAGCTTGTGCGCCCGTAACACCTCTAACACCTGTCTCAAGTGGTCTACATGCTCTCCCAAAGTCTGGTTGTAGATCATAATGTCATCCAAATAAACCACAACAAACCGATCAAAGAATGACTGAAGTACCTTATTCATAAGGGTGCAGAATGTTGCTGGGGCATTCGGGAGTCTGAAAGGCATCACCAAGAACTCATACAAACCATACCGAGTGACACATGCTGTCTTTGGCTCATCTCCCTCTGCAATCCTGACTTGATAGTAGCTTGACCTCAAATCTAGCTAGGTGAACCACCTTGCTCTCCCAAGTTGATCGAACAAGTCCATAATGAGTGGGATGGGGTACTTGTTCTTGATGGTCAGCTTGTTCAAAGCCCGGTAGTCTATGCACAGCCACAACAACCCAACATGCTTGCACTGAAATAGAACCAGTGCACCATAGGGTGCCTTCGATGGCCTGATGAATCCAGCATCAACTAACTCTTTGAACTGCTTCCTTAACTCTTCCAACTCTGGTGGAGACATTCGGTAAGGGGCTCTAGCTGGTGGCTTGGCCTTGAACACCAGCTCGATCTTGTGGTCCACCTCCCTTTTAGGTGGTAGCTTGCTAGGTAGCTTTACGGGCATCACATCACTAAAGGTCTTCAGCACCTTTAGCACCTCCAAGGGTGACTCGGTCTCTTTTTCCCTTGGCTCATCATATTTTAGGGCTGCCAAGAAGGTGCCTTCTTGTTTGCTTACTGCCTTGGCAAATTGGATGGCTGACACCACCCGTGACCCAACTCCAGACCCTCTCCTCAATGGCATTAGGCATTGGCACCATGCATCCAAGATGCAAACACAATCAGCAAAAGGCACAAGGAGGGCATTAATCCAAACAAGGAAATCCAACCCAATCACAAACTCATAGTTGTCAAGGGGTATTACCTCAATGGTCTCCTTACCTTTCCAGTCTCCAAGCTGCAACTCCACTCCTTACGCTACTCTAATGGCTGAAACTTCCTTGGAGTTCACTGTTTTGATGGTACCAGTCCCTTTCTGTACCTTTAGTCTGAGCTTCTGGGCTCTATCACCTAAAATAAAAAGATGTGAGGCACATTTGACCACCAGTGCGCTCACCTTCTGACTCGTAACCATCAGATCCGTAAACATCAAGCCCTTTGGCTTGCGGCTCCCTTTACTCTGAACAGCATTGAGCACCAACGACCCAAGCTTTGCTACCCTTGACTCTGGCTCCTCGTCAGACTCCTTGTCTACAGCAGCCAGCTTGCCCTTCTGCGGGTAATTACGCACTATGTGGCTCCCTCCACATAGGTAGCATGCTAGTGGCTCTCAATCCCCCTTTGCTTTCCACTTGCCTGCTGGAGGCTTTCTCTTGCCATCCTTGGTTGAACGGTCTCGATCTCCATCCTTGGACTTCCGATCATGGTCCTTCCCATTGGAATGCTTCTTTCAATCCTTATCATCCCTGGCCTTACCCTTGGGCTTGGTAGACTCGAACTTGTTCAGAGGCTTGAACTCTATCAAGGCCTCGGTAGTAGTCATGGCTTTAGCCAAGTCATGAACTCCTCTCATTTGTAGCTCATGCTTCACCCACAGCTTCAGCCCATCCATGAAAGCAAATAAGGCATCCTTCTCACCTAGATCCAAGATCTGTAGCATCAGTTCAGAGAATTTTTGGACATACTCCCTTATGTCCCCTTGCTGGCTCAGCCTGTGCAACTTTGCCCGTGCCTCATCATCGGCATACTCTGGGTAAAATTGTTCTCTGAACTCCTTTTGGAACTCTGCCAGGTTCCAATCTTGGTGCTCCCATGCCTGACATCATCACACCTGCGCCTTACCACACAATAAGGCTACATCATGAGAGATACATAGCAGCGGTGCTTACCTTTATCGCCTCGTCTTGCATGCCCATGGCCTGGAAGTACTGCTCCATACCCCAAAGGTAGTTATCTACTTCCTTGGCTGCCCTAGTCCCCTTGAACTCCTTAGGCTTGGGGACATCCAATCTGGACTTGGACACTCCAGCAAACATGCCATTCCTAATGGTAGTCTTGCAAGCAACAAGCTCACTAGTAAGCTCTTCCATCCGCTGGCGCATGGCCTCCATGCCATCGCGCAAGGTCAGCACTTCAGCCTCCAAGGTCTGATTCTTTTGGGTGAACATTTCCAAGCCTTTGTTGAGAGTAGCTTGCAGCTCACTTTGGATCTCCTCCCCCATGGAGTCTAGCGATGCAATGTGAGTCTCTACCCCCTCAAGCTTCTCCCCCATGTCGCCCATGGTCACCTCCACCTTGGCTAGCCTACCGTCCATGGTAGACCAGATATCTCTAGAACTGGCTTTCCTCCCTTTTCCATGCCAATGCTCTTGGGCCTCTGGTTGTTAGTTAGCAGCGTCACTTTGGGATGCCATCTCCTTTAACCTGCACAACACAAACACACAGAATCGAACTTGCTCTGATACCAACTGGCACGGGCTCTGACCTTAGACTCAGAAACCGTGTGGCCTTAGGCTTGGAATCTCCTCCTTTATGCCAAAGTCAGCCTAAAACACAAGTGTACAGGCACTAGAACAACAGGAAGGGCTGATTATGCAAGTTAAAGAGAAACAGGATAAGAAGGTAGAATTCTGGAAATGCCCTTCTATTCACTGAAATAGAAGTGTTTGATGGTGTACAAATGAGGGAGGAGTAGCCCTCTATTTATAGTTGAGGCTCCAGCTTACACTTAATGGCAATATCCCTAGAATAAAGGCTAAAATCATGGGATTATACAGATTACAATCAATCGGGATGCTAACTCCTGATTTTCAGGGTTAACCAAATCTGCCAGGATGCTGCTGCTGATCCTGCTTGCTTTCAGAAGCTTCCCTTGCGTGTCCAGCACCTTGGGCCCTTTCGGATGTGGTGTGGGCAGCTTGTATGCCAGGCCTTGGTCTCACGGGCTGGCCTGCAAGTTGGGCCGGCGTTCTGAACTCCTTTGCTAGGCTTTGCGTGCAGATACCAACCAGCACGCCTGGTCTGCGGGCCTCAACCTCTGGCTCACCTGCCGGTGCGTCGGATGTGCCTGGCACGCCCGCCCAGGGCGTGACACTTGGCCTTCATATTGGCCCCCTATTCCCCATCAAACCTTGAGAACTCACACCCCTTTAAAGAGCATTTGAGATTTTATAGGTTTGCTGCCAGTAGCCATTAAAGTGTCTGAAATGGGGACACTTTTTTCAAACGGTCACAAAATCTTCTCCACTTTGAGTTTTTAGCTGAATTTTTTTGTGCATGCCAATAAAAATAAAAGGACCACCTCTACCAAATTTGGGGTCAAAACTCTTTCTAAAAAAAGTTTAAAAAATCTCGAACCACAAAAAGTTTTAAAAAACGTGAAAAATAGAAAACGGGTCATCTTGCCACGAAACTTCACATGAAGGCTTAGCGGAAAATTGTATGAATTTACAAGCCATAAAAATGGCATTGGCACGACAAAAATATGAAGATGTGCTTGAACCCACCTACCACCCGTTCGATCCCCGGCTTGCGCATCCTGCCTCTCTGGTCGGCTGAGCGCCCGCAAGCTCGTTTCATGGGTTGACTTAGGCATATGGAGTTCATCCCCAGTCTAAGCATACAGAGTTCATTCCCAGTCTAAGATCAGACCGAACCGAGGGTCTTCGGCTTACGCATTCTACCATTCCCGATCGACCGAGCGCCCGCACACTCGTTTCGTGGGTTGGCTTAGGCATAGGGAGTTCATTCCATGTCTAAGCCCCAGTCATACCGAGGGTTGTGGCAGTGGGACCGACAGCATGCAGAGGGGGACCGATCGATCCTCGGCTTACGCATTATGCCTCTTCGGTCGGCTCAGTGCCCGCACACTTGTTTCGTGGGTTGACTTAGGCATACGGAGTTCATTCCCAGTCTAAGATCAGACCGGACCGAGAGTTGCGACAGTGGGATCGACAGCACGCAGAGGGGATCAGGCTGATCCTCAGCTTGCACATTCTGCCTCTCCGGTCGGCTGAGCGCCTGCACGCTCATTTCGTGGGTTGGCTTAGGCATACGGAGTTCATTCCATGTCTAAGCATACGGAGTTCATTCCCAGTCTAAGATCAGACCGGACCGAGGGTTGCGACAGCAGGACCAGCAGCAGGATCAACAGCACACAGGGAGGGACCGAGTCGATCCCCGGCTTGCGTATTTTGCCTCTCCGGTCGGCTGAGCGCCCGCATGCTCGTTTCATGGGTTGGCTTAGGCGTACGAAGTTCATTCCATGTCTAAGCCCTAGCCGGACCGAGGGTTGTGGTAGCAAGACCGACAGTGGGATCGGTAGCACGTAGAGAGGGACCGGGCTGATCGTCGGTTTGTGCATTATGCCTCTCCGGTCGGCCTCTTCGATCGACTCAGCACCCGCACGCTCATTTCATGGGTTAACTTAGGCATACGAAGTTCATCTCCAATCTAAGCATATGGAGTTCATTCCTAGTCTAAGATCGGACCTGACCAAGGGTTACGGCAGTAGGATCAACAGCACGCAGGAGGGACTGGGCCGATCCTCAGCTTGCGCATTCTACCTCTCCGACCAACTAAGCGCCCTACACGTCCGTTTCATGGGTTGGCTTAGGCAGAGGGAGTTCATTCCATGTCTAAGCCCCAGCCAGACCGAGGGTTGTGGCAGTAGGATCGACAACATGCAGGGGGGACCGGGTCGATCCCCAGCTTGCACATTCTGCCACTCCGGTCGGCTGAGCACTTGCATGCCCGTTTCATGGGTTGGCTTAGGCATAGGGAGTTCATTCCATGTCTAAGCATATGGAGTTTATTCATAGTCTAAGAGTTTGAGCCACGGTGCACATGCTGGGCTCGGGCATGTGCTGGTGCCACCCGTTCGATCCCCAGCTTGTGCATCTTGCCTCTCTAGTCGGTTGAGCATCCGTAAGCTCGTTTCATGGGTTGACTTAGCATACGGAGTTCATCCCCAGTCTAAGCATACAGAGTTCACTCCTAGTCTAAGATCAGACCGGACCGAAGGTTGCGGCAGCAAGATCAGCAGCACGCAGGGGGATTGAGCCGAATCCCGGCTTGTGCATTCTGCCTCTCCGGCCAGTTGAGCGCCCGTACGCCCGTTTCGTGGGTTGGGCTTAGGCATACGGAGCTCATTCCACGTCTAAGCCTCAGTCGGATCGAGGGTTGTGGCAGCGGGACCGACAGCACGCAGAGGGGGATCGGGCCGATCCTCAGCTTGTGCATTATGCCTCTCCGACCAGTTCAGCACCCAAACACTCATTTCGTGGGTTGACTTAGGCATACGAAGTTCATTCCCAGTCTAAGATTGGACTGGACCGAGTGTTGCGAAAGCAGGATCGACAGCACGCAGGGGGGATCAGGCTGGTCCCCAGCTTGCGCATTCTGCCTCTCCAACCAGCTCAGCGCCCGCACGCTCGTTTCGTGGGTTGGCTTAGGCATACGGAGTTCATTCCATGTCTAAAACCAAGCCGGACCCGAGGGTTATGGCAGTAGGAACGACAGCGGGATTGACAACACGCAGAGGGGGACCGGGCTGATCCCCGGTTTGCACATTATGCCTCTCCGACCGACTGAGTGCTCGCACGCTCATTTCATGCGATGACTTAGGCATACGGAGTTTATCCCAGTCTAAGCATACGAAGTTCATTCCCAGTCTAAGATCAGATCAGATCGAGGGTTGTAGCAGTAAGATCGGCAGCACGTAAGGGGGGATTAGGTCGATCCCCGGCTTGTGCAATCTGCCTCTCCGGTTGACTGAACGCCCACGCGCCCATTTCGTGGGTTGGCTTAGGCATAGGGAGTTCATTCCATGTCTAAGCCCCAGTCAGACCGAGGGTTGTGGCAGCGAGACCGGACAGCACGCAGAGGGGGATCGAGCCGATCCCCAGCTTGTGCATTATGCCTCTCTGGCTGGCTCAGTGCCCGAACGCTCGTTTCGTGGGTTGACTTAGACATACAAAGTTCATTCCTAGTCTAGGATCGGACTAGACCGAGTGTTGCAATAGCAGTATCGATAGCACATAGGGGGGACCGGATCGGTCCCCGACTTGCGCATTCTGCCTCTCCGATCGACTGAGCGCCCGCACGCTCGTTTCGTGGGTTGGCTTAGGCATACGGAGTTCATTCCATGTCTAAGCATACAGAGTTTATTCCTAGTCTAAGATCAGACTGAACCGAGGGTTACGGCAGCAGGATCGGCAGCACGTAGGGGGGAGTGGGCCAATCCCCAGCTTGTGCATTCTGCCTCTCCGGTCGACATCTCTGGTCGGCTGAGCGCCTGCACACTCATTTCGTGGGTTGACTTAGGCATACGGAGTTCATTCCCCGTCTAAGCATACGGAGTTCATTCCCAGTCTAAGCATACGGAGTTCATTCCCAGTCTAAGATCGGACTAGACCAAGGGTTACGACAGTAGGATCGGTAGCACGTAGGGGGGACCGGGCCGATCTCTGGCTTGCGCATTCTTCCTCTCCGATCGGTTGAGCACCTGCACGTCCGTTTCGTGGGTTGGCTTAGGCATGGGGAGTTCATTCCATGTCTAAGCCCCAGTCGGAATGAGGGTTGTGGCAGCAGGATTGACAGCACGCAGGGGGGACTGGGCCGGTCCCTAACTTACGCATTCTACCTCTCCGGCCGGTTGAGCGCCCGCACACTCATTTCATGGGTTGGCTTAGGCATATAGAGTTCATTCCATGTCTAAGCATACAGAGTTCATTCCCAATCTAAGATTGGACCGGATCGAGGTTTATGGTAGTAGGACCAGCAGTAGGATCGACAGCATGCAGGGAGGGATCGGGTTGATCCCCAGCTTGCGCATTCTACCTCTCCGACCGGCTGAGCGCCCGCACGCTCGTTTCGTGGGTTGACTTATGCATACGGAGTTCATTCCTAGTCTAAGATCAGACTGGACCGAGGGTTACGGTAGTAGGATCGGTAGCAAGTAAGGGGGACCGGGCCGATCCCCAGCTTGCGCATTCTGCCTCTCTGGCCGACGGAGTGCCCGCATGCCCGTTTTGTGAGTTGGCTTACGCATAGGGAGTTCATTCCATGTCTAAGCGCTAGCTGGACCGAAGGTTGTGGCAGTGGGACCAGAGCATGTAGAGGGGGGCCGGGCCGATCCCCGGCTTGCGCATTTTGCCTCTCCGGCCGGCTGAGCACCCGCACGCTCGTTTCGTGGGTTGGCTTAGGCATACAGAGTTCATTCCATGTCTAAGCATACGGAGTTTATTCATAGTCTAAGAGTTTGAGCCACGGTGCACATGCTGGGCTCGGGCATGTGCTAGTGCCACATTTTTTTCGCCTGAGGCACCATCACCAGAGCATCGTCGGAGAGCCTAACTGGCGGCATTGGGGGTTCCGACGATTTGGGGGGCCGGAGGGTGTGGGCACATGATGCGCGATGGGTGCTGGTACTTGGCCCTTATATTGGCCCCCTATCCCTCATCAAACCTCCACAACTCACACCCCCTTAAAGAGCATTTGAGATGTTATAGGTTTGCTGCCAGTGGCCATTAAAGTGTCTGAAATGGGGACACTTTTTTCAAACGGTCACAAAATGTTCTCCACTTCGAGTTTTTAGCTGAATGTTTTTGTGCATGCCAAAAAAATAAAAGGATCACCTCTACCAATTTTTGGGACAAAACTTTTTCTAAAAAAATTTAAAAAAATCTTGATCCGTAAAAAGTTTCGAAAATCATGAAAAATAGAAAACGGGTCGTCTTGCCATGAAACTTCACATGAAGGCTTAGGGGACCATAGTATGAATTTACAAGCCATAAAAATGGCATTGGCATGGCAGAAATATGAAGATGTGCTTGAACACACCTACCATCCGTTCGATCCCCTGCTTGCGCATCTGACCCTCTGGTCGGCTGAGCATCCGCACGCTCATTTCATGGGTTGACTTAGGCATATGAATTTCATCCCCAATCTAAGCATGCAAAGTTCATTCCCATTCTAAGATTAGATCAGACCGAGGGTTGCGACAGCAGGATCAGCAGCACGTAGGGGGGATCGGGCTGATCCCTGACTTGCGCATTCTGCCTCTTCGGCCGGCTGAGTACCCACACTCCTGTTTCGTGGGTTGGCTTAGGCAAAGGGAGTTCATTCCATGTCTAAGCCCCAACTGGATCGAGAGTTGTGGCAGTGAGACAGATAGCACGCAGAGGGGGACCGTGTCGATCCCTGGCTTTCGCATTATACCTCCCCGGTCGGCTCAACACCCGAACGTTCATTTTATGGGTTGACTTAGACATACAGAGTTCATTCCCAGTCTAAGATCAGATTGAATCGAGGTTACGACTGCAGGATCGATAGCACACAGGGGGGATCGAGCCGATCCTCGGCTTGCGCATTCTACCTCTTCGGCCCACTGAGCGCCCGCAATCTCGTTTCATGGGTTGGCTTAGGCATACGGAGTTCATTCCATGTCTAAGCATACGGAGTTCATTCCCAGTCTAAGATCGAACCAGATCGAGGCTTGCGGTAGCAGGACTAGCAATAGGACCGACAGCACACAGAGGGGGATCGGGCCGGGGGGTGTGCGCACATAATGTGCGATTGGTGCAGGTACTTGGCCCTTATATTGGCCCCCTGTCCCTCGTCAAACCTCGAGAACTCACACCCCCTTAAAGAGCATTTGAGATTTTATAGGTTTGCTTCCAGTAGCCATTAAAGTGTCTGAAATGGGGACACTTTTTTCAAACGATCACAAAATCTTCTCCACTTTGAGTTTTTTGCTGAATATTTTTGTGCATGCCAAAAAAATAAAAGGATCACCTCTACCAAATTTGGGGACAAAATGCTTTCTAAAAAAAGTTTAAAAAATCTCGAACCGTAAAAAGTTTCAAAAATTATGAAAAATAGAAAACGGGTCGTCTTGCCACGAAACTTCGCATGAAGGCTTAGGGGACCATTGTATGAATTTACAAGCCATAAAAATTGCATTGGCATGGCAGAAATATGAAGATTTGCTTGAACCCACCAACCACCCGTTCGATCCCCGGCTTGTGCATCTTGCCTCTCTGGTCGGTTGAGCATCCGCACGCTCGTTTTGTGGGTTGACTTAGGCATACGAAGTTCATCCCTATTCGAAGTAAACAGAGTTCATTCCCAGTCTAAGATCGAATTGAACCGAGGGTTGCGACAGTAGGATTAGCAGCAGGGGGGACCAGACCGATCCCCGACTTGCGCATTCGGCCTCTCCGGTCGGCTGAGCACCCGTACGTCCGTTTCGTGGGTTGGCTTAGGCATAGGGAGTTCATTCCATGTCTAAGTGCCAACCGGATCAAGGGTTGTGGCAGCGAGACCGGCAGTACGCAGAGGGGGACCGGACCGATCGTCGACTTCCGCATTATGCCTTTCCGGTCAGCTCAGCAATGCACGCTCGTTTCGTGGGTTGACTTAGGCATACGGAGTTCATTCCCATTCTAAGATCAGATCGGATTGAGGGTTGTGGCAGTAGGATCGACAGCACGTAGGGGGGATCGAGCCAGTCCTCGACTTGCGCATTCTGCCTCTCTGGTCGGCTGAGCGCCCGCACGCTCGTTTCGTGGGTTGGCTTAGGCATACGGAGTTCATTCCATGTCTAAGCCCCAGCCGGACCGAGGGTTGTGGCAGTAGGACTAGCAGCAGGATCGACAGCAGGTAGAGAGGGATCGGACTGATCCTCAGCCTGTGCATTATGCCTCTCCGGCCGGCCTCTCCAGTCGGCTGAGCGCCCGCACGCTTGTTTTGTGGGTTGACTTAGGCATACGGAGTTCATCCCAGTCTAAGCATATGGAGTTCATTCCCAATCTAAGATCATGCCGGACCAAGGGTTGCGGCAGCACGCAGAGGGGGATCGAACCGATCCCCGACTTGTGCATTCTGCCTCTTCGACCGGCTCAGCACCCGTACGCTCGTTTCATGGGTTGGCTTAGGCATACGGAGTTCATTCCATGTCTAAGCATACGAAGTTCATTCCCAATGTAAGAGTTTGAGCCACAATGCACATGCTGAGCTAGGGCATGTGCTGGTGCTGCATTTTTTTCGCCCGGGGCACCATCGTCGAGCATCATCGGAGAGCCTAATCGATGGCATTGGGGGTTCCGACGATTAGGGGGGCCGGGGGGTGTCGCACATGATGTGCGATGGTTGCTGGTACTTGGCCCTTATATTGGCCCCCTATCCCTCAACAAACCTCGAGAACTCACACCCCTTTAAAGAGCATTTAAGATTTTATAGGTTTGGTGCCAGTAGCCATTTAAGATTCTAGCTGAATTTTTTTGTGCATGCCAACAAAAATACAAGGATCACCTCCACCAAATTTGGGGACAAAACTACTTTCTAAAATTATTTTAAAAAATCCCGAATCGCAAAAAGTTTAGAAAATCATGAAAAATAGAAAACGGGTCGTGTTGCCATGAAACTTCACATGAAGGCTTAGGGGACCATTGTATGAATTTACAAGCCATAAAAATGCCATTGGCATGGCAGAAATATGAAGATGTGCTTCAACCCAACTACCACCCGTTCGATCCCCGGCTTGCGCTTTCTGCCTCTCTGGTCGGCTGAGCGTCCGCACGCTCATTTCATGGGTTGAATTAGGCATACGGAGTTCATCCCCAGTCTAAGCATACGGAGTTCAT
Source organism: Durio zibethinus (assembly GCF_002303985.1). The sequence goes on along the minus strand of NW_019167826.1, from coordinate 27,865,358 downwards.
TCCCAGTCTATGATCAGACCGGACCGAGGGTTGCGGTAGCATGATCGGCAGCACGTATGGGGGACTGGGTCGTTCCCAGGCTTGCGCATTTTGCCTCTTCGATTCGATGAGCGCCCGCACGCCCGTTTCATGGGTTGGCTTAGGCATAGGGAGTTCATTCCATGTCTAAGCCCCAATCGGACCGAAGGTTGTGGTAGCGGGACCGACAGCACGTAGAGTGGGACTGGGCCGATCCCTGGCTTGCACATTATGCCTCTCTGATCGGCTCACCTTCTGCATGCTCGTTTTATGGGTTGACTTAGGCATACAGAGTTCATTCCATGTCTAAGCATACGGAGTTCATTCCCAGTCTAAGATCAGACCGGGCTAATCCTCGGCTTGCGCATTCTACCTTTCCGACCAGCTAAGCGTCCGCACGCCATTTCGTGAGATGGCTTTGGCATAGGGAGTTCATTCCATGCCCAAGCCCCAGTCGGACCGAGGGTTGTGGCAGCGGGACAGACAGCACGCAGAGGGGGACCGGGTCGATCCCTGACTTGCGCATTATGCCTCTCTGGCTGGCTCAGCGCCCGAACGCTCGTTTCATGGGTTGACTTAGGCATACGGAGTTCATTCCCAGTCTAGGATCGGATTGGACCGAAGGTTGTGGCAGCAGGATAGACAGCACGCAAGGGAGGACTAGGTCGGTCCCTGACTTTCGCATTCTACCTCTCCACACGCTCGTTTCGTGGGTTGGCTTAGGCATACAGAGTTCATTCCATGTCTAAGCATCCGGAGTTCATTCCCAGTCTAAGATCAAACTGGGCCGATCCCTGACTGCGCATTCTGCCTCTCCGGCTGGCTGAGCGCCCACATGCCCATTTCATGGGATGGCTTAGGCATAGGGAGTTCATTCTATGTCTAAGCCCCAGTTGGACCAAGGGTTGTGGCAGCGGGATAGGCAGCACACAAAAGGGGACTGGGCTGATCCCCGGCTTGCGCATTACGCATCTCCAGCTGGCTCAACGCTCGAATGCTCGTTTCGTGGGTTGACTTAGGCATACGAAGTTCATTCCTAGTCTAAGATCAGATCGGAATGAGGGTTGTGATAGCAGGATCGACAGCACACAGGGGGGACTAAGCCGATCCCTGGCTTGCCCATTCTGCCTCTCCAGCTAGCTGAGCGCCCGCACGCTCGTTTCGTGGGTTGGCTTAGGCATACGGAGTTCATTCCATGTCTAAGCATATGAAGTTCCTTCCCCATCTAAGATTGGACCGGATCGAAGGTTGCGACAACAGAACTATCAGTAGGATCGACATCATGCATGGGGGATCGAGCCAATCCCTAGCTTGCGTATTCTGCCTCTTCGGCCGGCTGAGCGTCCGCACACTCGTTTCATGGGTTGACTGAGGCATACGGAGTTCATCCCCAATCTAAGCATACGGAGTTCATTCCTAGTCTAAGATCAGACCGAACTGAGGGTTGCGGCAACAAGATCGACATCATGCAGGGGGGACCGGGCCGATCCCCGGCTTGCGCATTTTGCCTCTTCGGCCGTCTGAGCGCCCGTACGCCCGTTTCATGGGTTGGCTTAGGCATAGGGAGTTCATTCCATGTCTAAGCCCTAGCCAGACCGAAGGTTGTGGCAGTAGGACCGACAGCACGCAAAGGGGGACCGGGCCAATCGCCGGCTTGCACATTCTGCCTCTCCAGCCGACTGAGCGCCTGCACGCTCATTTCGTGGGTTGGCTTAGGCATACGGAGTTCATTCCATGTCTAAGCATACGGAGTTCATTCCCGGTCTAAGAGTTTGAGCCACGGTGCACATGCTGGGCTCAGGCATGTGCTATTGCATCATTTTTTTCGCCCGAGGCACCATTGTCCGGAGCATCGCCGGAGAGCCTAACCGACGACATTGGGGCTTCCGGCCAATGGGGGGGCCGGGGGGTGTGTGCACATGATGTGTGATGGGTGCTAGTACTTGGCCCTTATATTGGCCCCCTATCCCTCATCAAACCTCGAGAACTCACACCCCCTTAAAGAGCATTTGAGATTTTATAGGTTTGCTGCCAGTAGCCATTAAAGTGTCTGAAATGGGGACACTTTTTTCGAATGGTCACAAAATCTTCTCCACTTCGAGTTTTTAGCTGAATTTTTTTGTGCATGCCAATAAAAATAGAAGGATCACCTTTACCAAATTTAGGGACAAAACTCTTTCTAAAAAAATTTAAAAAAATCCTGAACCCAAAAAGTTTCAAAAATCGTGAAAAATAGAAAACGGGTCGTCTTGCCACGAAACTTCACATGATGGCTTAGGGGACCATTGTATGAATTTACAAGCCATAAGAATGGCATTGGCACAGCAAAAATATGAAGATGTGCTTGAACCCACCTACCACCCATTCGATCCCCGGCTTGCACATCCTGCCCTCTGGCCGGCTGAGCATCCGCACGCTCGTTTCGTGGGTTGACTTAGGCATACGGAGTTCATCCCCAGTCTAAGCATACGGAGTTCATTCAGAGTCTAAGATCAAACCAGACCGAGGGTTGCGACAGCAGGATCGATAGCACGCAGGGGGACCAGGTCGATCCCCGGCTTGCGCATTCTGCCTCTCTGGTCGGCTAACCGCCCTTACGCCCGTTTCATGGGTTGGCTTAGGCATAGGGAGTTCATTCCATGTATAAGCCCTAGCCGGATTGAGGGTTATGGCAGCAGGACCGACAGCACACAGAAGGGGACCGGGTCGATCCCTGGCTTGCGCATTATGCCTCTCCGACCGGCTTAGCGCCCGCACGCTCGTTTCGTGGGTTGACTTAGGCATACGAAGTTCATTCCCAGTCTAAGATCAGATCGGACCAAGGGTTGTGGCAGAAGGATTGACAGCACGCAGGGGGGGACCAGGCCGGTCCTTGGCTTGAGTATTCTGCCTCTCCGGCCAACTGAGCACCCGCACGCTCATTTCGTGGGTTGGTTTAGGCATACGGAGTTCATTCCATGTCTAAGCCCCAATCAGATTGAGGGTTGTGGCAGCAGGACCGGTAGTGGGATCAACAGCACACAGAGAGGGACCGGGCTGATGCACAGCTTGCATAATATGCCTCTTCGGTCAGCCTCTCCGATCGACTGAGCACTCATTCCGAATCATAAAAAGTTTTAAAAATCGTAAAAAATAGAAAACGGGTCGTCTTGCCACGAAACTTCACATGAAGGCTTAGGGGACCATTTTATGAATTTACAAGCCATAAAAATGGCATTGGCATGGCAGAAATATGAAGATATGCTTTAAACCTACCACCTGTTCGATCCCCGGCTTGCGCATCCTGCCTCTTTGGTCGGCTGAGCGCCCGCATGCTCATTTCATGGGTTGACATAGGCATATGATGTTCATCCCCAGTCTAATCATATGGAGTTCATTCCCAGTCTAAGATCAGACCAAAATGAGGGTTACGGCAGCAGGATTGGTAGCACGTAAGAGGGATCGGGCTGATCCCCTAATTACGCATTCTACCTCTCCGGCCGACTGAGTGCCCGCACACCTGTTTCGTGGGTTTGCTTAGGCATAGGGAGTTCATTCCATGTCTAAGCCCCAACCGGATCGAGAGTTGTGGTAGGGGGACCGACAGCCCGTAGAGGGGGATCGGGTCGATCCTCAGCTTGCGCATTCTGCCTCTCCGACCGGCTTAGCGCCCGCACACACGTTTCATGGGTTGACTTAGGCATACGGAGTTCATTCCCAATCTAAGATCGGACCGGACCGAGGGTTGCGGCAGCAGGATCCATAGCACGTAGGGGGAACAGGCCAGTCCCCGACTTGCGCATTCTGCCTCTCTGGTCGGCTGAGCGCCTGCACGCACGTTCGTTTCATGGGTTGGCTTAGGCATATGGAGTTCATTCCATTTCTACGCATACGGAGTTCATTCCCAGTCTAAGATCGGACCGGACCGAGGGTTGTGGTAGTAAGACCAGTAACAGGATCGACAACATATAGGGGGGACCGGGTCGATCCTCGGCTTGTGCATTCTGCCTCTCCTGTTGGGTGAGTGCCCGCACGTATATGGAGTTCATTCCATGCCTAAGCCCTAGCCTGATTGAGGGTTGTGGCAGTAGGACCGGCAACAGGATCAACAGCATGCAAAGAGGGACCAGGTTGATCCCCGGCTTGCTCATTATGCCTCTCTGGCCGACTGAGTGCCCGCACGCTTGTTTCATGGGTTGACTTAGGCATACGGAGTTCATCCCTAGTCTAAGCTTACGAAGTTCATTCCCAGTCTAAGTTCGGACCAGACCGAGGGTTGCGATAACAGGATTGGCAGTACATAGGGGGAACAAGGCCAATCCCCGGCTTGCACATTCTGCCTCTTCGACCGGCTGAGCGCCCGCACGCCCGTTTCATGGGTTGGCTTAGGCATAGGGAGTTCATTCCATGTCTAAGCCCCAACCAGACTGAGGGTTGTCGCAGCGGGACCAGTAGCACGTAGAGGGGGATTGGGCTGATCCCCGACTTGCGCATTATGCCTTTTCGACTTGCTCAGCGCCCGCACACTCGTTTCGTGGGTTGACTTATGCATACGGAGTTTATTCCTAGTCTAAGATCAGACCGGACCGAGGGTTTCGATAGCAAGATCAACAGCACGTAGGGGGGACCGAGCCGATCCTCGGCTTGTGCATTCTGCCTCTCTGGCTGGCTGAGCACCCACACGCTCATTTCGTGGGTTGGCTTAGGCATACGGAGTTCAATCCATGTCTAAGCATACGGAGTTCATTCCCAGTCTAAGATTTTGAGCCACGGTGTACATGCTGGGCTCGGGCATGTGCTGGTGCCGTATTTTTTTCGCCCGAAGCCCCATCACCGGAGCATCACCGAAGAGCCTAACCGACGGCATTGGGGGTTCCGGCCATTGGGGTGGCCGGGGGGGGTGTGCGCACATGATGTGTGATGGTTGCTGGTACTTGGCTCTTATATTGGCCCCCTATCCCTCATCAAACCTTGAGAACTCACATGCCCTTAAAGAGCATTTCAGATTTTATAGGTTTGCTGCCAGTAACCTTTAAATTGTCTGAAATGGGGAAACTTTTTTCAAATGGTCACAAAATCTTCTCCATTTCGAGTTTTTAGCTGAAGTTTTTTGTGCATGCCAACCAAAATACAAGGATCACCTCTACCAAATTTGGGTACAGAACTCTTTCTAAAGCAATTTTAAAAAATCTCGAACCGTAAAAAGTTTCCAAAATCATGAAAAATAGAAAACGGGTCGTCTTGCCACGAAACTTCACATGAAGGCTTAGGGGACCATTGTATGAATTTACAAGCCACAAAAATGGCATTGGCATGACAGAAATATGAAGATGTGCTTGAACCCACCTACCACCTAATCGATCCCCGGCTTGCGCATTCTGCCTCTCCGACCGGCTGAGTGCCCGCATGCTCGTTTCATGGGTTAGCTTAGGGATACGGAGTTCATTCCATGTCTAAGCATACAGAGTTAACCTTTACCAAATTTGGGGGCAAAACTCTTTCTAAAAAAATTTTAAAAAATCCCGAACGGCAAAAAGTTTCCAAAATCATGAAAAATAGAAAACGGGTCGTCTTTGCACGAAACTTCACATGAAGGCTTAGGGGACCATTGTATGAATTTACAAGCCACAAAAATGGCATTGGCATGGCAGAAATATGAAGATGTGCTTGAACCCACCTACCACCCGTTCGATCCCCGGCTTGCGCATCCTGCCCTCTGGTCGGCTGAGTACCCGTACGCTCATTTCTTGGGTTGACATAGGCATACGGAGTTTATCCCGAGTCTAAGCATACGGAGTTCATCCCCAGTCTAAGCATACAGAGTTCGTTCCTAGTCTAAGATCGGATCAGACCGAGGGTTGCGGCAACAAGATCGGCAGCACGCAGGGGGGACCAGGTCGATCCCTGACTTGCGCATTCTGCCTTTCGGCCGACTAAGAGACCGCACGCCCATTTCGTGGGTTTGCTTAGGCATAGGGAGTTTATTCCATGTCTAAGCCCCAGCCGGACTGAGGGTTGTGGCAGCGGACCGGCAACACGCAGAGGGGGATCGGGTCGATCCCCGGCTTGCGCATTATGCCTCTCTGACCGACTGAGCGCCCCCACGCCCGTTTCATGGGTTGGCTTAGGCATAGGGAGTTCATTCTATGTCTAAGCCCCAGCCGGATCGAGGGTTGTGGCAGCGAGACCGGCATCACACAGAGGGGGACCGGACCGATCCTCGGCTTGCGTATTCTACCTCTCCGGCCGGCTGGGCGCCCGCACGCTCATTTCATGGGTTGGCTTAGGCATACGGAGTTCATTCGATGTCTAAGCATACGGAGTTCATTCCCAATCTAAGATTTTGAGCCACGGTGCACATGCTGGGCTCGGGCATGTGCTGGTGACGCATTTTTTTCGCTCGTGGCACCATCGTCGGAGCATCGTCGAAAAGCCTAACTGGTGGCATTGGGGGTTTCGGTGATTATGGGGGTCGGGCGGGTGTGCACACATGATGAGCGATGGGTTCGGATACTTGGCCCTTATATTGGCCCCCTATTGCTCATCAAACCTCCGGAACTCACACCCCCTTAAAAAGTCTGAAATGGGGACACTTTTTTCGAACGATCACAAAATCTTCTCCACTTCGAGTTTTTAGCTGAATTGTTTTGTGCATGCCAACAAAAATACAGGGATCACCTCTACCAAATTTGGGGACAAACCTCTTTCTAAAAAAATTTAAAAAAATCCCGAACCGTAAAAAGTTTCAAAAATCATGAAAAATAGAAAATGGGTCGTCTTGCCACGAAACTTCACATGAAGGCTTAGGGGAACATTGTATGAATTTACAAGCCATAAAAATGGCATTGGCATGGTAGAAATATGAAGATTTGCTTGAACCCACTTACCACCTATTCGATCCTCGGCTTGCGCATCTGCCTCTCTGGTTGGCTAAGCGCCTGCACACTCATTTTATGAGTTGACCTAGGCATATGGAGTTCATCCCCAGTCTAAGTAAATAGAGTTCATTCCCAGTCTAAGATCAGATCGGACCGAGGGTTACGACAGCAGGATCGGCAGCACGCAGGGGGACCAGGCCGATCCTTAGCTTGTGCATTCTGTCTCTCCGACCGACTGAGCGCCTACACGCTCATTTCATGGGTTGCCTTAGGCATACAGAGTTCATTCCATGTAAAAGCATATGGAGTTCATTCCCAGTCTAAGATCAAATCGGATCGAGGGTTATGACAGCAGGACCAGCAGCAGGATCTGCATCACGCAGGGGGGACCGGGTCGATCCCTGACTTACATATTCTGCCTCTCCGGTCGGCCTCCCCAATCGGTTGAGCGGCCGCACGCTCGTTTCGTGGGTTGACTTAGGCATACGGGGTTCATCCCCAGTCTAAGCGTACGGAGTTCATTCCCAGTCTAAGATCGAATCGGACCGAGGGTTGCGATTGTAGGATCGACAGCACGCAGGGGGGATCGGGCCGATCCCCAGCTTACGCATTCTGCCTCTCCGATCGACTGAGTGCCCGCACGCCCGTTTCATGGGTTGGCTTAGGCATAGGGAGTTCCTTCCAAGTCTAAGCCCTAACTGGACCTAAGGTTGTGGCAATGGGACCAGCAGCACGCAGAGGGGGATCGGGCCAATCCCCAACTTACGTATTCTGCCTTTTTGGTCGGCTAAGCGTTCGCACGCTCGTTTCATGGGTTGGGTTAGGCATACGAAGTTCATTCCATGTCTAACCCCAGTCGGATCGAGGGTTATGGCAACAGGACTGGCAGCACGCAGAGGGGGACCGAGTCGATCCCTGGCTTGCGTATTATGCCTCTTTGGCTGACTCAGCAGCCGAACGCTCGTTTCGTGGGTTGACTTAGGCATATAGAGTTCATTCCCAATCTAAGATCGGACCAGACCTGACCGAGGGTTGCGATAGCAGGATCGACAGCATGCAAGGGGGGACCGGGCCGATCCTCAGCTTGCGTATTCTGCCTCTCCAATCGGCTGAGTGTCCACACGCTCGTTTCGTGGGTTGGCTTAGGCATACAGAGTTCATTCCATGTCTAAGCATACGGAGTTCATTCCCAATCTAAGATCTGATCGGATCGAGGGTTGTGGCAACAGGACCAGCAGCAGGATCGGTAGCACGAAAGAGGTGACCAGGTCGATCCCTGGCTTGTGCATTCTGCCTCTCCGACCGGCCTCTTCAGCCGACTGAGCGCCCGTATGCTCGTTTCGTGGGTTGACTTAGGCATACGAAGTTCATCCCCAGTCTAAGCATACGGAGTTTAATCCTAGTCTAAGATCTAATCAGACCGAGGTTACGACAGTAGGATCGGTAGCACGCAGGGGGGATCGGGTTGATCCCCGGCTTGCGCATTCTGCCTCTCCGGCCGGTTGAGTGCCCGCACGCCCATTTCGTGGGTTGGCTTAGGCATAGGGAGTTCATTCCATGTCTAAGCCCCAGTTGGACCGAGGGTTGTGGTAGCGGGATCGGCAGCACGTAGAGGGGGACCGGGTTGATCCCCGACTTACGCATTTTACCTCTCCGACCGTTGAACGCCCGCACGCCCGTTTTGTGGGTTGGCTTAGGCATAGGGAGTTCATTCCATGTCTAAGCCCTAGCCGGATCGAGGGTTGTGGCAGCGAGACCGGGAACACGCAGAGGGGATCGAGCCAATCCCTGGCTTACGCATTATGCCTCTTCGGTCTGCTCAACGCCCGAACGCTCGTTTCGTGGGTTGACTAAGGCATACGGAGTTCATTCCCAGTCTAAGATTGGATCGGACCGAGTGTTGTGATAGTAGGATCGATAGCACGCAAGGGGGATCGGGTCGGTCCTCGGCTTACGCATTCTGCCTTTTCGACCTGCTGAACGCCCGCACGCTCGTTTCGTGGGTTGGATTAGGCATACGGAGTTCATTCCATGTCTAAGCATATGGGGTTCATACCCAGTCTAAGATCAGATCGGATCGAGGGTTACGACAGTAGGACTAGCAGCAGGATCGACAGCACGCAGGGGGGATCGGGTTGATCCTCGGCTTGCGCATTCTACCTCTTCGATCGGCCTCTCCGGCCGGCTAAATGCCCGCATGCCCGCTTCGTGGGTTGAGTTAGGCATACAGAGTTCATTCCTAGTCTAAGCATGCAGAGTTCATTCCTAGTCTAAGCTCTAACCGGACTGAGGGTTGCGGCGGCAGCAGGATCGACAGCACGTATGGGGGATCGGGCCGGTCCCCGGCTTCTGTATTCTACCTCTTCGACCGGCTGAGCGCTCACACGCCCGTTTCGTGGGTTGGCTTAGGCATAGGGAGTTCATTCCATGTCTAAGCCCCAGTTGGACCGAGGGTTGTGGTAGCGGGATCGGCAGCACGTAGAGGGGGACCGGGTTGATCCCCGACTTACGCATTTTACCTCTCCGACCGTTGAACGCCCGCATGCCCGTTTTGTGGGTTGGCTTAGGCATAGGGAGTTCATTCCATGTCTAAGCCCTAGCCAGACCGAGGGTTGTGGAAACGAGACCGACAGCATGCAAAGGGGGATCGGGTTGATCCTCGGCTTGCGTATTCTGCCTCTCCGACCAACTGAGCGCTCGTACGCTCGTTTTGTGGGTTGGCTTAGGCATACGGAGTTCATTCCATGTCTAAGCATATGGAGTTCATTCCCAGTCTAAGAGTTTGAGCCACGATGCACATGCTGGGCTCGGGCATGTGTTGGTGCTGCATTTTTTTCACCTGTGGGGCACCATCGTCGGAGCATCATCAGAGAGCCTAACTGGAGGCATTGGGGGTTCCGATGATTGGGGGGTTGAGAGGGTGTGTGCACATGATGTGCGATGGGTGCTGGTACTTGGCCCTTATATTGGGCCCCTATCCCTCATCAAACAGCATTTGAGATTTTATAGGTTTGCTGCCAGTAGCCATTAAAGTGTCTAAAATGGGGACACTTTTTTCAAACGATCACAAAATCTTCTCCACTTTGAGTTTTTAGCTGAATTATTTTGTGCTTGCCAAAAAAAATACAAGGATCACCTATACCAAATTTGGGGACAAAACTCTTTCTAAAAAAATTTTAAAAAATCTCGAACCATAAAAAGTTTCAAAAATCGTGACGAAACTTCACATGAAGGCATAGGGGACCATTGCATGAATTTACAAGCCATAAAAATGGCATTGGCATGGCAGAAATATGAAGATGTGCTGGAACCCACCTACCACCCGTTCGATCCCCGACTTGCGCATCCTTCCTCTCTGGTCGGCTGAGCGTCTGCACGCTCATTTTATGGGTTGACTTAGGCATATGGAGTTCATCCCCAGTCTAAGCATACAGAGTTTATTCCCAGTCTAAGATCAGACTAGACCGAGGGTTGCGGTAGTAGGATCGATAGCATGCAGAGGGGATCGAATCGATCCCCAACTTGTGCATTCTACCTCTCCGGCCGACTGAGCGCCCGCATGCCTGTTTCACGGGTTGGCTTAGGCATAGGGAGTTCATTCCATGTCTAAGCCCCATCCAGACCGAGGGTTGTGGCAGCGAGACCGGCAACATGCAGAAGGGGGCCGGCCGGGCCGATCCCCAGCTTGCGCATTATGCCTATTCGGCCTGCTCAGCGCCCGAACGCTCGTTTCGTGGGTTGACTTAGGCATACGGAGTTTATTCCTAGTCTAAGATCGGACCGGATCAAGGTTTGTGGCAGCAGGATCGACAAGACGCGGAGGGATTGGGTCGGTCCTAGATTTACGCATTCTACCTCTCCGACCGGTTGAGCGCCCGCACGCTCATTTCGTGGGTTGGCTTAGGCATATGGAGTTCATTCCATGTCTAAGCATACAGAGTTCATTCCCAGTCTAAGATCAGATCAGATCGAGGGTTGGGGTAGTAGGACCAGCAACAGGATCGGTAGCACACAGGGGGGTTCAGGCTGATCCTCGGCTTGCGCATTTTGCCTCTCCGATCGGCCTCTTCAGTCGGCTGAGTGCTCGCACGCTCGTTTCGTGGGTTGGTTGAGGCATAGGAGTTCATTCCATGTCTAAGAATACGGAGTTCATTCCATGTCTAAAAGTTTGAGCGACGAGCACATACTGGGCTTGGGCATGTGCTGGTGCCATATTTTTTTCGCCCAGGGCACCATCGTCAGAGCATTGCCAGACCATCGCGAAGAGCCTAACCAGCGGTATTGGGGGTTCCGGCGATTGGGGGGCTGGGGGGGTGTGCGCACATGTTGTGTGATGGGTGCTGGTACTTGGCCCTTATATTGGCCCCTATCCCTCATCAAACCTCGAGAACTCACACCCCTTAAAGAGCATTTGAGATTTTATAGGTTTGCTGCCAATAGCCATTAAAGTGTCTAAAATGGGGACACTTTTTTCAAACGGTCATAAAATCTTCTCCACTTCGAGTTTTTAGCTGAATGTTTTTGGGCATGCCAACAAAAATACAATGATCACCTCTACCAATTTTGGCGACAAAACTCTTTCTTAAAAAATTTTAAAAAATCTCAAACCGTAAAAAGTTTCAAAAATCGTGAAAAATAGAAAACGGGTTGTCTTGCCGTGAAACTTCACATGAAGGCGTAGGGGACCATTGTATGAATTTACAAGCCATAAAAATGGCATTGGCATGGCAGAACTATTAAGATTTTCTTGAACCCACCTACCACCCGTTCGATCCCCGGCTTGCGCATCTTGCCTCTCTGGTCGGCTGAGCGTCCGACGCTCGTTTCGTGGGTTGACTTAGGCATACGGATTTCATCACCAGTCTAAGCATACGGAGTTCATTCCTAGTCTAACATCAGACCGGACCGAGGGTTACGGCAGCAGGATCCACAGCATGCAGGGGGGACCGGGCCGATCCCCAACTTGCGCATTTTGCCTCTCCGGCCGACTGAGCACCCGCACGCCTGTTTCATGGGTTGCTTAGCCATAGGGAGTTCATTCCATGTCTAAGCCCTAGCCGGACCGAGGTTTGTGGCAGTGGGACCGGCAGCATGCAAAAGGGGATCGAGTCGATCCCCGGCTTGCGCATTATGCCTCTTCGGTCAGCTCAACACCCGCACGCTCGTTTATGGGTTGACCTATGCATACGGAGTTCATTACCAGTCTAAGATTGGACCGAACTGAGGGTTGCAGCAGCAGGATTGACAGCACGCAGGGGGGGACTAGGCCGATCCACGGCTTGCGCATTCTACCTCTCCGACCGACTGAGCACCCGCACACTCATTTAATGGGTTGGCTTAGAATACGAAGTTCATTCCATGTCTAAGCATATGGAGTTCATTCCCAGTCTAAGATTTTGAGCCACGGTGCACATGCTGGGCTCCAGGCATGTGCTGGAGCCGTATTTTTTTCGCTCGGGGCACCATTTGTCGGAGCATCGTCGAGAGCCTAACTAGCGGCATTTGAGGGTTCCGACGATTGGGGGGCTCGGGGGGTGTGCGCACATGATGTGCGATGGGTGCTGGTAGTTGGCCCTTATATTGGCCCCCTATCCGTCATCAAACCTCGAGAACTCACACCCCATTAAAGAGTATTTGAGATTTTATAGGTTTGCTGTCAGTAGCCATTAAAGTGTCTGAAATGGAGACACTTTTTTCAAACGGTCACAAAATCTTCTCCATTTCAAGTTTTTAGCTGAATATTTTTGGGCATGCCAACAAAAATACAACGATCACCTCTACCAAATTTGGGGACAAAACTCTTTCTAAAAAAAGTTTAAAAAATCTCGAACCGCAAAAAGTTTCAAAAATCGTGAAAAATAGAAAACGGGTCGTCTTGCCATGAAACTTCACATGAAGGCTTAGGGGACCATTGTATGAATTTACAAGCCATAAAAATGGCATTGGCATGGCAGAAATATGAAGATGTGCTTGAACCCACCTACCACCCGTTCGATCCCTGGCTTGTGCATCCTGCCTCTCTGGTTGGCTGAGCGCCCGTACGCTTGTTTCGTGGGTTGACTTAGTCATACGGAGTTCATCCCCAATCTAAGCTTGAACCCACCTACCACCCGTTCAATCCCCAGCTTGCGCATCCTGCCTCTCTGGTCGGCTGAGCACCCGCACGCTCCTTTCGTGGGTTGACTTAGGCATATGGAATTCATTCCCAGTCTAAGAACGGATTGGATCGAGGGTTGTGGTAGTAGGATCGGCAGCATGCAAGGGGGACCGGGGTGATCCTCGGCTTGCGCATTTTGTCTCTCCAGCCGGTTGAGCGCCCGCACGCCCGTTTTCTGGGTTGGCTTAGGCATAGGGAGTTCATTCCATGTCTAGGGCCCAGCTGGACCGAGGGTTGTGGCAGCGGGACCGATAGCACGTAAAGGGGGATCGGGCCGATCCCCGGCTTGCGCATTATGGCTCTCCGGCTGGCTCAACGCCCGCACGCTCGTTTCATGGGATGACTTAGGCATACGGAGTTCATTCCCAATCTAAGATCAGATCGGACCGAGGGTTGTGGCAGCAGGATGGACAGCACGCAGGGGGACCAAGTCGATCCCCGGCTTGCGCATTCTACCTTTCTGACTGGCTAATCGCTCGCATGCTTGTTTCGTGGGTTGGCTTAGGCATACGGAGTTCATTCCATTTCTAAGGATACGGAGTTCATTCCCAGTCTAAGATCGAATCGGATCGAGGGTTACGACAGCAGGATCGATAGCATGCAGAGGGGACCGGGCCGATCCCTGGCTTGTGCATTCTACCTCTCCGGTCGGCTGAGCCCCCACACGCTCGTTTCATGGGTTGGCTTAGGCATACGAAGTTCATTCCATGTCTAAGCCCCAACCGAACCGAGGGTTGTGGCAGCAGGACCAATAGCGGGATCGGCAGCACGTAGAGGGGGATCAGGCTAATCCTCAGCTTGCAAATTATGCCTCTCCGGCCGGTTGAGCGCCCGCACGCTCGTTTCGTGGTTGACTTAGGCATACAGAGTTCATCCCCAGTCTAAGCATACGGAGTTCATTCCAGTCTATGATCATACCAGACCGAGGGTTGCGGTAGCAGGATGGGCAGCACGTAAGGGGGACCAGGCGATCCTCAGCTTACGCATTCTGCCTCTCCGGCCGGTTGAGCACCCACACGGCCGTTTCATGGGATGGCTTAGGCATAGGGAGTTCATTCCATGTCTAAGCCCCAGCTGGACCGAGGGTTGTGGCAGCAGGGCTGGCAGCACGCAGAGGGGGACCGGGTCAATCCCCGGCTTGCGCATTATGCCTTTCGACCGACTCAGCGCACGCACGCTCGTTTCGTGGGTTGACTTAGGCATACGTAGTTCATTCCCAGTCTAAGATTGGATCGGATCGACGGTTGCGGTAGTAGGATCGACAGCACGTAGGGGGGACCGGGCCGATCCTTGGCTTGCGCATTCTACCTCTCTGGCCGGCTGAGCGCCCGCACGCTCATTTCGTGGGTTGGCTTAGGCATATGGAGTTCATTCCGTGTCTAAGCATACGGAGTTCTTTCCCAGTCTAATATTTTGAGCCATGGTGCACATGCTGGGCTCGGGCATGTGCTGGTGCCACATTTTTTTCGCCCGGGGCACCATCGTCGGAGCATCACTGGAGAGCCTAACTGGCGGCATTGGGAGTTCCAGCGATTGGGGGGGTGTGCGCACATGATGTGCGATTGGTGCTGGTACTTGGCCGTTATATTAGCTGTGTATCCCTCATCAAACCTCAAGAACTCACACCTCTTTAAAGAGCATTTGAGATTTTATAGGTTTGCAGCCAGTAGCCATTAAAGTGTCTGAAATAGGGACACTTTTTTCAAACGATCACAAAAACTTCTCCACTTCGAGTTTTTAGCTGAATGTTTTTGTGCATGCCAACAAAAATGTAAGGATCAGCTCTACCAAATTTAGGGACAAAACTCTTTCTAAAAAATTTTTAAACCCGAACCACAAAAAGTTTCAAAAATCAGGAAAAATAGAAAACGGGTCGTCTTGCCACGAAACTTCGCATGAAGGCTTAGGGGGCCATTGCATGAATTTACAAGCCAAAAAAAGGGCATTGGCATGGCAGAAATATGAAGATGTGCTTGAACCCACCTACCACCCGTTCGATCCCTGGCTTGCGCATCCTGCCTCTCTGGTTGGCTGAGCGCCCGCACGCTCATTTTGTGCGTTGACTTAGGGATACGGAGTTCATGCCCAGTCTAAGCATATGGAGTTCATTCCCAGTCTAAGATCAGACTGGACTGAGGGCTGCGATAGCAGGATCAGTAGCACGGAGGGGGGACCGGGCCGATCACCGACTTGCGCATTCTGCCTTCTCCGGCCGGCTGATCGCCCGCAATGCCCGTTTCGTGGGTTTGGCTTAGGTGTAGGGAGTTCATTTCCACTTCTAAGCCCCAGTCCGGAACCGAGGGTTTGTGGTAGCGGGACCGGTAGCACGCAGAGGGGGACCCGGGCTGATCCTTGGCTTACGCATTATGCCTCTTCGGCTGGCTCAGTGCCTGCACGCCGTTTCGTGGGTTGACTTAGGCATACGGAGTTTATTTCCCAGTCTATAGATGGATCGGATCACCTGAAGGTGTATGGATAGCAGGATCGACAGGCACGCATGGAGGACCATGGGGGGGCGGGGCCCGATCTGCGATTTAGCGCATTCTGCCTCTCCGTTGGCTGAGTGCCCGGATGCTCGTTTCGTGCATTGGCTTAGGCATACGAAGTTCATTCCATGTCTAAGCATACAGAGTTCATTCCCAGTCTAAGATTGGACCAGACTGAGGGTTGCGACAGTAGGACCAGTAGCAGTATTGACAACACGCAGGGGGGACCAGGTCAATCCCTGGCTTGTGCATTCTGCCTCTCCGGTCGACTGAGTGCCCGTACGCTCGTTTCATGGGTTGGCTTAGGCATATGGAGTTCATTCCTTGTCTAAGCCCCAACCGGACCAAGGGTTGTGGTAGTAAGATCGACAGCGGGATCGGCAGCACGTAGAGGGGGATCCGACTGATCCCCGGCTTCCGTACGTAGAGCGCCCACACACTCTTTCTGTGGGTTGACTTAGGCATACAGAGTTCATCCCCAATCTAAGCATACGGAGTTCATTCCCAGTCTAAGATTGGACTGAACTGAGGGTTACGACAGCAGGATCGACAGCACGCAGGGGGGACCAGACCGATCCCCGGCTTGTGCATTCTACCTCTCCGGCCGGCTGAGCGCCCACACGCCTATTTCGTGGGTTGGCTTAGGCATAGGGAGTTCATTCCATGTCTAAGCCCCAGCTGGACCGAGGGTTTTGGCAATAGGACCGCAGCACGCAGAGGGGGACCGGGTCGATCCTCGACTTGCGCATTATGCCACTCCGGCTGGCTCAGCGCCCGCACGCTCGTTTCATGGGTTTACTTAGGCATACGGAGTTCATTCCTAGTCTAAGATCAGACCGAATCGAGGGTTTCGGTAGCAAGATCGATAGCACGTAGAGGGGGATCGGGTCGATCCCTGGCTTGTGCATTCTGCCTCTTCGACCGACTGACCGCCCACACGCTCGTTTCATGGGTTGCCTTAGGCATACAGAGTTCATTCCCTGTCTAAGCCCCAGTCGGACCGAGGGTTATGGCAGCAGGACCGACAGCAGGATCGACAGCACGCGAAAGGGGACCGAACTGATCCCCAGCTTGTGCCTTATGCCTCTCGGTCGGCCTCTTCGGCCGACTGAGCGCCCGTATGCTCGTTTCATGTGTTGACTTAGGCATATGGAGTTCATCCCCAGTCTAAGCATACGGAGTTCATTCCCAGTCTAAGATCAGACCGGACTGAGGGTTGCGGCAATAGGATCGGTAGCACGCAGGGGGGACCGGGCTGATCCTCAGCTTACTTATTTTGCCTCTCTGGCCGACTGAACGGCTGCACACCCTTTTCGTGGGTTGGCTTAGGCATAGGGAGTTCATTCCATGTCTAGGCCCAGTCAGACCGAGGGTTGTGGCAGCGAGACCGATAGCACACAGAGGGGGACTGGGTCGATCCTAGGCTTGCACATTATGCCCCTTCGATCGGCTCAGCGCGCGGACGCTCGTTTCATGGGTTGACTTATGCATACGGAGTTCATTCCCAGTCTAAGATTGGGCCAGACTGAGGGTTGCGGCAGCAGGATCGACAGCGCGAGGGGGGGGATCGGGCCGATGCCCAGCTTGTGCATTCTGCCTCTCCGATAAGCTAAGTGCCCGCACGCTCGTTTCATGGGTTGGCCTAGGCATACGGAGTTCATTCCATGTCTAAGCATACGGAGTTCATTCCCAGTCTAAGATTTTGAGCCATGGTGCACATGCAGGGCTTGGGCATGTGCTGGTGCCTTATTTTTTTCGTCGAGGGCACCATCACTGGAGCATCGTTGGAGAGCCTAACCGGCAGCATTGGGGGTTTCGATGATTGGGGGAGCCGAGGGGTGTGCACACATGATGTGTGTGGGGACCAAGCTGATCCCTACCTCACGCATTCTGCCTCTCCGGCCAGCTGAGTGCCCGTACACCCGTTTCGTGGGTTGGCTTAGGCATAGGGAGTTCATTCCATGTCTATGCGCCAGCTGAACCGAGGGTTGTTGCAGCGGGACTGGCAGTATGCAGAGGGGGATTGGGTCGATCCTCGGCTTGCGCATTATGCCTCTCCAGTAGGCTCAGCACCCGCACGTTTGTTTTGTGGGTTGACTTAGGCATACAGAGTTCATTCCCAGTCTAAGATCGGACTAGACCGAGGGTTGCGGACAGCAGGATCGACAGCACACAGGGGGGACCTGGTCGATCCCCGACTTTCACATTCTACCTCTCCGGTCGGTTAAGCACCCGCACGCTCGTTTCATGGGTTGGCTTAGGCATACGGAGTTCATTCCATGTCTAAGAATACGGAGTTCATTCCCAGTCTAAGATCGGACCGGACCGAGGGTTGCGACAGTAGGACCAGCACCACGATCGACAGCACGTAGGGGGGAACCGAACCGATCCTCGACTTACGCATTCTGCCTCTCCGGCCGACTGAGCGCCCACACGCTCGTTTCGTGGGTTGGCTTAGGCATACAAAGTTCATTCCATGTCTAAGCCCCAGCTAGACTAAGGGTTGTGGTAGCAGGACCGACAGCGGGATCGGTAGCACGCAGAGGGGGATCGGGCTTATCCCCAGCTGGCGCATTATGCCTCTTCGAGTAGCCTTTCCGGCCGGCTGAGCACCCGCACGCTCGTTTCGTGGGTAGACTTACGCATATGGAGTTCATCGCCAGTCTAACCATACGGAGTTCATTCCCAACGGCAGTAGGATCAATAGCACGCAGGGGGACTGGGCCGATCCCCGGCTTGCGCATTCTGTCTCTCCAGCTGGCTGAGCGTCCGCATGCCCGTTTCGTGGGTTGGCATAGGCATAGGGAGTTCATTCCATGTCTAAGCCCCAGCTGGATCGAGGGTTACGGTAGAGGGACCGACAGCACGGAGAGGGGGACCGGGTTGATCCTTGGCTTGCGTATTATGCCTCTTCGGTCGGCTCAGTGCCCGTACACTCGTTTCATGGGTTGACTTATGCATACGGAGTTCATTCCCAATCAGAATCAGACTGGATCGAGGGTTTGCTGTAAGTACCGACATGCACCGCAGGGTCAGATCAGGGCTGATGCCCGGCTTGCCGCATTCCCTGCCTCCCCGGTCAGCTGAGTGGCCCGCACGCTTGTTTTCTGGGTTGGCTTAGGCCGTAGTTCATTCCATGTCTAAGCACACAGCATGTTCATTCCCAGTCTAAGATTTTCTAGGCACGGTGCACATGCTGGGCTCGAGCATGTGCTGGTGCCACATTTTTTCGCTCGGGCACCATTGTCGGAGCATTCGCCAGAGAGCCTAGCCGACGGCATTAGGGGGTTCATGATTGATTGGGGGGGCCGGGGGGTGTGCGCACATGATGTGTGATGGGTGCTGGTACTTGGCCCTTATATTGGCCCCCTATCCCTCATCAAACCTCGAGAACTCACACCCCCTTAAAGAGCATTTGAGATTTTATAGGTTTGCTGCCAGTAGCCATTAAAGTGTCTGAAATGGGGACACTTTTTTCAAACAGTCGGAAAATCTTCTCCACTTCGAGTTTTTAGTTGAATTTTTTTGTGCATGGAAACAAAAATACAAGGATCACCTCTACCAAACTTGGGGAAAAAAACCTTGCTAAAAAAATTTTAAAAAATCCCGAACTGCAAAAGTTTCAAAAATCATGAAAAATAGAAAACGGGTCATCTTGCCACGAAACTTCACATGAGGGCTTAGGGGACCATTGTATGAATTTACAAGCCATAAAAATACATTGGCATGGCAGAAATATGAAGATGTGCTTGAACTCACCTACCACCCGTTCGATCCCTAGCTTGCGCATCCCGTCTCTCTGGTCGGCTGAGCGCCCGTACACTCGTTTAATGCATTGACTTAGGCATACAGAGTTCATCTCCAGTCTAAGCATACGGAGTTTACTCCCAGTCTAGGATCGGACCGGACCAAGGGTTACGACAGTAGGATCGGCAGCATGTAAAGGGGACCCAACTGATCCCTGACTTGCGCATCCTGCCTCTCTGGTCGGTTGAGTGCCCGCACGCTCGTTTCGTGGGTTGACTTAGGCATACGGAGTTCATCCCCAGTCTAAGCATACGGAGTGCATTCCCAGTCTAAGATCAGACCGGACCAAGGGTTGCGACAGCAAGATCGACAGCAAGCAGGGGGGATCGAGTCGATCCCCGGCTTGCGCATTCTGCCTCTCCGACCGGCTGATCACCCGCACGCCCGTTTCGTGGGTTGGCTTAGGCATAGGGAGTTCATTCCATGTCTAAGCCCCAGTCGGACCGAGGGTTGTGGCAACGGGACAGGCAGCACACAGAGGGGGATCGGGTCGATCCTCGGCTTGCGCATTATGCCTCTCCGATCGGCTCAGTGCCTGTACACTCATTTCGTGGGTTGACTTAGGCATACGGAGTTCATTCCTAGTCTAAGATCAGACCAAATCAAGGGTTGCGGTAGTAGGATCGATAGCATGCAGGGGTGGATCGGGTCGATCCCCGGCTTGTGCATTCTGCCTTCTGACCGGCTGAGTGCCCGCACGCTCATTTCATGGGTTGGCTTAGGCATACAGAGTTCATTCCATGTCTAAGCATACGGAGTTCATTCCCAGTCTAAGATTTTGAGCCAAAGTGCACATGCTGGGCTCGGGCATGTGCTGGTGAAGCATTTTTTTCACCAGGGGCACCATCATCGGATTATCGTCGGAGAGCCTAACCAGCGGCATTGGGGGTTCCGACGATTATGGGGACCAGGGGGTGTGCGCACATGATGTGCGATGGGTGCTGGGACTTGGCCCTTATATTGGCCCCCTATCCCTCATCAAACCTCGAGAACTCACACCCCCTTAAAGAGCATTTGAGATTTTATAGGTTTGCTGCCAGTAGCCGTTAAAGTTTTTGAAATGGGGACACTTTTTTGAAACGGTCACAAAATCTTCTCCACTTCGAGTTTTAAGCTGAATGTTTTTGTACATGGCAAAAAAAATACAAAGATCACCTCTACCAAATTTGGGGACAAAACTCTTTCTAAAAAAATTTTAAAAAATCCCGAACCACAAAAAGTTTCAAAAATCGTGAAAAATAGAAAATGGGTCGTCTTGCCACGAAACTTCACACGAAGGCTTAGGGGACCATTGTATGAACAAGCCATAAAAATGGCATTGGCACGGTAGAAATAGGTAGATGTGCTTGAACCCACCTACCACCCGTTCGATCCCCGGCTTGGGCATCCTGCCTCTTTGCTCGGATGAGTGCTCGCACACTCGTTTCATGGGTTGACTTAGGCATACGGAGTTCATCCCCAGTCTAAGCATATGGAGTTCATTCCCAGTCTAAGATCAAACCAGACCGAGAGTTGCGGCAGCAGGATTGACAGCACGCAGGGGGGATCGGGTCGATCCTCGGCTTGCGCATTCTACCTCTCCGGGCAGCTAAGCGCCCGTACGCTAGTTTCGTGGGTTAGCTTAGGCATACGGAGTTCATTCCATGTCTAAGCATATGGAGTTCATTCCCAGTCTAAGATTTTGAGCCACGGTGCACATGCTGGGCTCGGGCATGTGCTGGTGCCGCATTTTTTTCGCCCGGGGCACCATCACCGGAGCATCGTCGGAGAGCCTAATCGGCGGCATTGGGGGTTCCGACGATTGGGGGGGCCGGGGGGTGTGTGCACATGATGTGCGATGGGTGCTGGTAGTTGGCCCTTATATTGGCCCCCTATTCCTCATCAAACCTCGAGAACTCACACCCCCTTAAAGGGCATTTGAGATTTTATAGGTTTGCTACCAATAGCCATTAAAGTGTCTAAAATGGGGACACTTTTTTCAAACGGTCACAAAATCTTCTCCACTTCAAGTTTTTAGCTGAAGTTTTTTGTGCATGTGAACAAAAATAAAAGGATCACCTCTACCAAATTTGGGACAAAAATCTTTCTAAAAAAAATTTCAAAAATCCCGAACCGTAAAAAGTTTCAAAAATCGTGAAAAATAGAAAATGGGTTGCTTTGCCATGAAACTTCACATGAAGGCTTAGGGGACCATTGTATGAATTTACAAGCCATAAAAATGGCATTCAGATGGTAGAAATATGAAGATGTGCTTGAACCCACCTACCACCCGTTCGATCCCTGGCTTGTGCATCCCGCCTCTCTGGTCAACTGAGCGCCCGTACACTCGTTTCGTGCGTTGACTTAGGCACACATAGTTCATCCCCAGTCTAAGCATACAAAGTTCATTCCCAGTCTAAGATCGGACCGGACCGAGGGTTACGGCAGCAGGATCGGCAGCACGTAAGGGGGACCCGACTGATCCCCGGCTTACGTATTCTGCCTCCCCGACCGACTGATCGCCCGCGCGCCCATTTCATGGGTTGGCTTGGGCATAAGGAGTTCATTCCATGTCTAAACCCCAGCTGGATCGAGGGTTGTGGCAGCGGGACCAGCAGCATGCAGAAGGGGACTGAGCTGATCCCCGGCTTGTGCATTAGGCCTTTCCGATCGGCTCAGTGCCCATACGCTTGTTTCGTGGGTTGACTTAGGTATACGGAGTTTGTTCCATGTCTAAGGCCTAGCTGGATGGAGGGTTGTGGCAGCAGGACCGGTAGCAGGATCGACAGCATGTAGAAGGGGACCAGACTGATCCCTGGCTTACGCATTACGCCTCTCCGATCGGTTGAGCACCTACACGCTCATTTTATGGGTTGAGTTAGGCATACGGAGTTCATCCCCAGTCTAAGCATACAGAGTTCATTCCCAGTCTAAGATCAAACCGAACCGAGGTTTGTGGCAGCAGGATCGGTAGCACGTAGGAGGGACCGAGCTGATCCCCTGCTTGCGCATTCTGCCACTCCGATCAGCTGAGCGCTCGTATGCCCGTTTCGCGGATTGGCTTAGCATAGAGAGTTCATTCCATGCCTAAGCCCCAGTTGAACTGAAGGTTGTGGTAGTTGGACTGAGGGTTGTGGCAATAGGATCGACAGCATGCAAGGGGGGACAGGGTCGATCCCCGACTTGCACAATCTGCCTCTCCGGCCGGCTGAGCGCCCGCACGCTCGTTTCGTGGGTTGGCTTAGGCATACGGAGTTCATTCCATGTCTACGTAGACGGAGTTCATTCCCAGTCTAAGATTTTGAGCCATGTTGCACATGCTAGGCTCGGGCATGTGCTGGTGCCGCATTTTTTTTGCCCGGGGCACCATCGTCAAGCATCGCTGGAGAGCCTAACCGGTGGCATTGGGGGTTCCGACAATTGGGGGGGCCGAGGGGGGTGTGAGCACATGATGTGCGATGGGTACTGGTAGTTGGCCCTTATATTGGCCCCCTATTCCTCATCAAACCTCGAGAACTCACACCCCCTTAAAGAGCATTTGAGATTTTATAGGTTTGCTACCAGTAACCATTAAAGTGTCTAAAATGGGGACATTTTTTTCAAATGGTCACAAAATCTTCTCCACTTCGAGTTTTTAGCTGAATTTTTTTGTGCATGCAAACAAAAATACAAGGATCACCTCTACCAAATTTGGGGACAAAACTCTTTCTAAAAAAAATTTAAAAAATCCCAAACTATAAAAAGTTTCAAAAATCGTGAAAAATAGAAAACGGGTCGTCTTGCCACAAAACTTCACATGAAGGCTTAGGGGACCATCATATGAATTTAAAAGCCATAAAAATGGCATTTGCATGTTAGAAATATGAAGATATGCTTGAACCCACCTACCACCCGTTCGATCCCCGGCTTGCGCATCCCGCATCTCTGGTCGGCTGAGCGCCCGTACACTCGTTTCATGGATTGACTTAGGCATACAGAGTTCATCCCCAATCTGAGCATACGGAGTTCATTCCCAGTCTAAGATCGGATCGGATCGAGGGTTACGGTAGCAGGATCGGCAGCACGCAAGGGGGACCCGACCGATCCCCGGCTTGCGCGTTCTGCCTCCCCGACTGGCTGAGCGCCTGCACGCCCTTTTTATGGGTTGGCTTGGGCATAAGGAGTTAATTCCATGTCTAAACCCCCAACCGGACCGAGGGTTGTGGCAGCGGGACCGGTAGCACACACAGGGGGACCGAGTCGATCCCCTACTTGTGCATTATGCCTCTTCGATCGGCTCAGTGCCCGCACACTCGTTTCGTGGGTTGACTTAGGCATACGGAGTTCATTCCATGTCTAAGGCCTAGTCAGACCGAGGGTTATGGCAGCAGGATCGGTAGCGGGATCGACAACACGCAGAGGGGGACCGGGCTGATCCCTGGCTTGCACATTATGCCTCTCCGGTCGACTGAGCGCCCGCATGCTCATTTCATGGGTTGACTTAGGCATACGGAGTTCATCCCCAGTCTAAGCATACGAAGTTCATTCCCAGTCTAAGATCAGACCGGACCAAGGGTTGCGACAGTAGGATCGATAGCATGCTGGAGGAACCGGGCCGATCCCCGGCTAGTGCATTCTGCCTCTCCGACCGGCTGAGCGCCCGCATGCCCGTTTCACGGATTGGCTTAGGTATAGGGAGTTCATTCCATGTCTAAGCCCCAGCCGGACCAAGGGTTGTGACAGCAGGACCGACAGCACGCAGTGAGGGATCGGGCCGATCCCCGGCTTGCGCATTATGCCTCTTCGATCGGCTCAGTGCCCACACGCTCATTCCGTGGGTTCACTTATGCATACGGAGTTCATTCCTAGTCTAAGATCAGATCAGATTGAGGGTTGTGGCAGTAAGATTGACAGTACGCAAGGGGGGACAGGGTCGATCCCCGGCTTGTGCAATCTGCCTCTCCGACCGGTTGAGCGCCCGCACGCTCGTTTCGTGGGTTGGCTTAGGCATACGGAGTTCATTCCATGTCTACGCATAAGGAGTTCATTCCCAGTCTAAGATTTTGAGCCATGTTGCACATGGTAGGCTCGAGCATGTGCTGGTGCCACATTTTTTTTCGCCCGGGGCACCATCGTCGGAGCATTGCCGGAGAGCCTAACCGACGGCATTGGGGGTTCGACGATTGGGGGGGCCAGGGGGTGTGCACACAAGATGTGTGATGGGTGGTGGTACTTGGCCCTTATATTGGCCCCCTATCCCTCATCAAACCTCGAGAACTCACACCCCTTAAAGAGCATTTGAGGTTTTATAGGTTTGCTGCCAATAGCCATTAAAGTGTCTGAAATGGGGACACTTTTTTCAAACGGTGACAAAATCTTCTCCACTTAGAATTTGTAGCTGAATTTTTTTACGCGTGCCAAGAAAAATACAAGGATCACCTCTACCAAATTTCAGGACAAAACTCTTTCTAAAAAAATTTTAAAAAATCCCGAACAGTAAAACATTTCAAAAATCATGAAAAATAGAAAACGGGTCGTCTTGCCACAAAACTTCACATGAAGGCTTAGGGGACCATTGTATGAATTTACAAGCCATAAAAATGGCATTGGCATGGCAAAAATATGAAGATATGCTTGAACCCACCTACCACCCGTTCGATCCCCGACTTGCGCATCCTGCCTCTTTAGTCGACTGAGTGCCCGCACGCTCATTTCATGGTTGACTTAGGCATACAGAGTTCATCCCCAGTCTAAGCATATAGAGTTCATTCCCAGTCTAGGATCTGACCAGACCGAGGGTTACGGCGACAGGATCGGCAGCACGTAGGGGGGACGGGTCGATTCCCGGCTTGCGCATTTTGCCTGTCCGACCGGCTGAGCCCCCGTGCGCCCATTTCATGGGTTGGTTTAGGCATAGGGAGTTCATTCCATGTCTAAGCCCCAGCCGGACTGGGGGTTGTGGTAGCGGGACAGACAGCACGCAGAGGGGGACTGGGCCGATCCCCGGCTTGTGCATTATGCGTCTTCAGCTGGCTCAGTGCCCGCACGCTTGTTTCATGGGTTGACTTAGGCATACGGAGTTCATTCTGAATCTAAGATCGAACCGGACTGAGGGTTGCGGCAGCAAGATCGATAGCACGCAGGGGGGGACCGGGCCAATCCCCAGTTTACGCATTTTACGTTTCCGATCAGCTGAGTGCCCGCACGTTCGTTTCATAGGTTGGCTTAGTCATACGAAGTTTATGCCATGTCTAAGCATACGGAGTTCATTCCCAGTCTAAGATCGGATCGGATCGAGTGTTACGAAAGCAGGACCAGTAGCAGGATCGACAGCACGACGAGAGGGACCGAGATGATCCTCGGCTTACACATTCTACCTTTTCGGTAGGCCTCTCCGGCCGGCTGAGTACCCGCATGCTCGTTTCATGGGTTGACTTAGGCATACGGAGTTCATCCCCACTCTAAGCATACGGAGTTCATTCACAGTCTAAGATCGGATCAGACCGAGGGTTGCGGTAGTAGGATCGACAGCATACAGAGGGGACCGGGTCGATCCCTGGCTTGCGCATTCTGCCTCTCCAGCCAACTGAGAGCTCGCACGCCTGT
This sequence comes from Durio zibethinus, assembly GCF_002303985.1. The sequence goes on along the minus strand of NW_019167826.1, from coordinate 27,839,469 downwards.
TTCATGGGTTGGCATAGGCATAGGGAGTTCATTCCATGTTTAAGCCCCTGCCAGACCCAAAGGTTGTGGCAGCAGGACCGGCAGCACGCAGAAGGGGATCGGGTCGATCCCTGGCTTGTGCATTATGCCTCTCCGACCGGCTGAGTGCCCGCACACCCGTTTCGTGGGTTGGCTTAGGCATAGGGAGTTAATTCCGTGTCTAAGCCCCAGCCGGACCGAGGGTTGTGGTAGCGGGACCGACAGCACACAGAGGGGGACCAGATCGATCCCCAGCTTGTGCATTATGTCTCTCTAGTTGGCTCAGCATCCACATGCTCGTTTCGTGGGTTGACTTAGGCATACGAAGCTCATTCCTAGTCTAAGATCGGACCGGACTAAGGGTTGAGGTAGCAAGATCGATAGCACACAGGCGGGCATCGGGTCGGTCCCCGATTTACGCATTCTACCTCTCCAGTCGACTGAGTGCTCGCATGCTCGTTTCATGGGTTGACTTAGGCATACAGAGTTCATTCCATGTCCAAGCATATGGAGTTCATTCCCAGTCTAAGATTGGATCGGACCTAGGGTTGAGACAGCAGGACCGATAGCAAGATCAGCAGCACGCAGGGATGGACCGGGTCAATTTTTGGCTTGGGCATTCTACCTCTCCGACCGGTTGGGCACCCGCACACTCATTTCGTGGGTTGGCTGAGGCATACAGAGTTCATTCCATATATAAACCCCAGTCGGACTGAGGGTTGTGGCAGCAGGACCGACAGTGGGATCGACAGCACACAGAGGGGGATCAGGCTGATCCCCAGCTTGCGCATTATGGCTCTCTGGCCGGCCTCTTCGATCGGCTAAGCGCCAGCACACTCGTTTCATGGGTTGACTTTGGCATACGGAGTTCCTCCCCAGTCTAAGCATACGTAGTTCATTTCGAGTCTAAGATCGGACCGGACCGAGGGTTACGGCAGCAGGATTGGTAGTACATAGGGGGGACCAGGCCAGTCCCCGGCTTACGCATTTCGCCTCTCCGGATGGTTGAGCGACCGCACGCCCATTTCGTTTGTTGGCTTAGGCATAGGGAGTTCATTCCATGTCTAAGCCCCAGTTGGACCGAGGGTTGTGGCAGCGGGACGAACAGCACGCAGAGGGGGATCGGGCCGATCCCCGGCTTGCACATTATTCCTCTTCGATCGGCTCAGCACCCGCACGCTCGTTTCATGGATTGATTTATGCATACGGAGTTCATCCTTAGTCTAAGATCAAACCGGATTGAGGGTTGCAGCAGTAGGATCGACAGCACGTAAGGGGGGATCGGGCCGATCTCCAGCTTACGCATTCTGCCTCTCCGATCGGCTGAGCGCCCGCACACTCGTTTCGTGGGTTGGCTTAGGCATACGGAGTTCATTCCATGTCTAAGCATACGGAGTTCATTCCCAGTCTAAGATTTTGAGCCATGGTTTACATGCTGGGCTCGGGTATGTGCTGGTGCCGCATTTTTTTCACCCGGGGCACCATCGTCGGAGCATCATCGGAGAGCCTAACCGGGTTGATCCTCGGCTTGCGCATTCTGCCTCTCCGATCGGCTGAGCGCCCGCATGCCCATTTCATGGGTTGGCTTTGGCATAGGGAGTTCATTTCATGTCTAAGCCCCAGCCGGACCGAGGGTTGTGGCAGCGGGACTGGTAGCACACAGAGAGGAACCGGACTGATCCTCGACCAGCGCATTATGACTCTTCCGTTGGCTCAGCATCCGCACGCTCGTTTCACGGGTTGACTTATGCATATGGAGTTCATTCCCAGTCTAAGATTGGACTGGACTGAGGTTTATGGTAGCAGGATCGATAGCACGGAGGGGGGGACCGGGCTGATTCCCGGCTTGCACATTTTGCCTCTCCGGTCGGTTGAGCACTCGCTTGCTCGTTCCCTGGGTTAGCTTATGCATACGGAGTTCATTCCATGTCTAGCATACGGCAGTTCATTCCCAGTCTTAGATTTTAAGCCACGTGCAAAATGCTGGCTCGGCATGTGCTTGTACCACATTGTTTTTGCCTTGCGGTGGCCACCATCGCCGAGCATCGTCGAAGTGTCGTTGGAGCAGCCTAACCAGGGGCCATTGGGGTTTCGACAATTGGGGGCGAGGGGGCGTGCACACATGATTGTCGCGATGGGTTGCTGGCTACTTGGCACTTATATTGGCCCCCTAATCCCTCATCAAACCTCGAAACTCACAAACCTTAAAGACATTTCGAGATTTTACGTAGGTTTTGCTGCCAATAGCCATTAAAGTGTCTGAAATGGGGACACTTTTTTCAAACGGTCAAAATCATCTCAACTTCAGGTTTTTAGCTGAAGTTTTTTGTGCATGCCAACAAAAATAGAAGGATCACCTCTACCAAATTTGGGGACAAAAGTCTTTCTAAAAAATTTTTAAAAAATCCCGAACCATAAAAAGTTTTGAAAATCGTGAAAAATAGAAAACAGGTCGTCTTGCCACGAAACTTCACATGAAGGCTTAGGGGACCATTGTATTAATTTACAAGCCATAAAAATGGCATTGGCAAGATAGAAATTTGAAGAGGGGCTTGAACCCACCTACCACCCGTTCGATCCTCGGCTTGCGCATCCTGCCTCTCTGGTTGGCTGAGCGTCCGCACGCTCGTTTCGTGGGTTGACTTTGGCATACAGAGTTCATCCCCAGTCTAAGCATACGGAGTTCATTCCCAGTCTAAGATCAGACCGGACCGAGGGTTGCGGTAGCAGGATCGGCAGCACACAGGGGGGACCGGGTCGATCCTCGGCTTGCACATTCTGCCTCTCCGGTAGGTTGAGCGCCCGCACGCCCATTTCGTGGGGTGGCTTTGGTATAGGGAGTGCATTCCATGTCTAAGCCCCAGCCAGACCGAGGGTTGTGGCAGTGGGACCAGTAGCACGCAGAGGGGGACCGGGTCGATCCCCGGCTTATGCATTATGCCTCTTCAGTCGGCTCAGTGCCCGCATGCTCGTTTCATGGGTTAACTTATGCATACGGAGTTCATTCTTGTATGAGATCAGGCCAGACCGAGTGTTGTGGCAGCAGGATCGACAGTACGTAGGGGGGACCGATCGATCCCTGGCTTGCGCATTCTTCCTCTCCTACCGGCTGAGCGCCCGCACGCTCGTTTCGTGGGTTGGCTTAGGCATACGGAGTTCATTCCATGTCTAAGATTATGGAGTTCATTCCCAGTGTAAGATTTTAAGCCATGCTGCACATGTTGGGCTTGGGCATTTGCTGGTGCCACATTTTTTTCGCCTGGGGCACCATTGCCAGAGCATCGTCGAAGAGCCTAACCGACGGCATTGGGGGTTTCGACAATTGGGGGGCCGGGGGGTGTGCGCACATGATGTGCGATGGGTGCTGGTGCTTGGCCCTTATATTGGCCCGCTATCCCTCATCAAACCTCGATAACTCACACCCCCTTGAAGAGAATTTGAGATTTTATAGGTTTGCTGCTAGTAGGCGTTAAAGTGTCTGAAATGGGGACACTTTTTTCAAACAGTCACAAAATCTTCTCCACTTTTAGTTTTTAGCTGAATTTTTTTGTGCATGCCAACAAAAATACAAGGAACACTTCTACCAAATTTGGGGACAAAAATCTTTCTAAAAAAATTTTAAAAAATCCCGAACTGCAAAAAGTTTCAAAAATCATGAAAAATAGAAAATGGGTCGTCTTGCCACAAAACTTCACATGAAGGATTAGCGGACCATTGTATGAATTTACATGCCATAAAAATGGCATTGGCATGGCAGAAATATGAAGATGTGCTTGAACCCACCTACCACCCGTTTGATCCCCGACTTGCGCATCCTGCCTCTCTGGTCGGCTGAGCATCCGTACGCTCGTTTCATAGGTTGACTTAGGCATATGGAGTTCATCCGTAGTCTAAGCATACAGAGTTCATTCTCAATCTAAGATCGGACCAGACCGAGGGTTATGATAGCAGGATCGGCAGCATGCAGGGGGGATCGAACCGATCCCCAACTTTCGCATTCTGCCTCTCCGGCCGGCTGAGTGCCCGAACGCCTATTTCATGGGTTGGCTTAGGCATGGGGAGTTCATTCCATGTCTAAGCCCCAGCCGGATTGAGGGTTGTGGAAGCAGGACCGGTAGCACGTAGAGGGGGATCGGGTCGATCCTCAGCTTGCGCATTATGCCTCTCCGACCGGCTCAGCGCCCGCATGCTCATTTCGGGGGTTGACTTAGGCATACAGGGTTCATTCCCAGTCTAAGATTGAATCAATTTGAGGGTTGCGGCAGCAGGATCGACTGCATGCAGGGGGTGACCGGGTTGGTCCCCGACTTACGCATTCTACCTCTCCGACTAGCTAAGCGACCGCACGCTCGTTTCGTGGGTTGGCTTAGGCATACGGAGTTCATTCCATGTCTAAGCATACAAAGTTCATTCCCAGTCTAAGATCAGACTGGACCGAGGTTTGCGGTAGCAGGACAAGCAGCAAGATCGACAGCATGTAGGGGGGACTAAGCCGATCCCTGGCTTGCGCATTCTGCCTCTCCAGCCGACTGAGCGCCCGTATGCTTGTTTCGTGGGTTGGCTTAGGCATACAGAGTTAATTCCATATCTAAGCCCTAGCCAGACCGAGGGTTGTGGCAGCAGGACCTGTAGCGGGATCGATAGCACGCAGAGGGGGACAAAGTTGATCCTTGGTTTGAGCATTATGCCTCTTCGATCGGCCTCTCCGATCGGCTGAGCGCCCGAACGATCATTTCATGGGTTGCCTTAGGCATACGGAATTCATCCCCAGTCTAAGCATATGGAGTTCATTCCCTGTCTAAGATCGGATCGGACCGAGGGTTGCGACAGCAGGATCAGTAGCACACAGGGGGGACCGAGCCGATCCCCGGCTTGTGCATTCTGCCTCTCCGGCCGATTGAGCACCCACACGTCCGTTTTGTGGGTTGGCTTAGGTATAGGGAGTTCATTCCATATCTAAGCCCCAGCCGGACTGAGGGTTGTGGTAGCGGGACTGGCAGCATGCAGAGGTGGACCGAGCCGCTTGCGTATTATGCCTCTCCGGCCGGCTCAATGCCCGAACGCTCATTTCATGGGTTTACTTAGCCATACGGAGTTCATTCGCAGTCTAAGATCGGATTGGACCGAGGGTTGCGGTAGCAGGATCGACAGCACGCAGGGGGGGACCGAACCGATCCCCGGCTAATGCATTCTACCTCATCGGTCGACTGAGCGCCCGGATGCTCGTTTCGTGGGTTGGCTTAGGCATACGGAGTTCATTCCATGTATAAGCATACGGAGTTCATTCCCAATCTAAGATCGGATTGGATCTAGGGTTGCGATAGCAGGATCGGCAGCACGCAGGGAGGATCGAGTCGATCCTCGACTTACGTATTTTGCCTCTCCGACCGGCTTCTGCGGCTGACTGAGCGCCCGCACGCTCGTTTCATGGGTTGACTTAAGCATATGGAGTTCATCCCCAATCTAAGCATACGGAGTTCATTCCCAGTCTAAGATCGAACCAGACCGAGGGTTGCCACAGCAGGATTGGCAACATGCAGGGGGACCAGGGCGATCCTCGACTTGCACATTCTGCCTCTCTGGTCGACTGAGCGCCTGCACACCCATTTCGTGGGTTGGCTTAGGCATAAGGAGTTCATTCCATGTCTAAGCCCCAGCTGGTCCGAGGGTTGTGGTTGTGGGACCGGCAGCATGCAGAGGGGGACCAGGCCGATCCCCGGCTTGCACATTCTACCTCTCCGATTGACTGAGCGCCCGTACGCTCATTTCGTGGGTTGGCTTAGGCATACGGAGTTCATTCCATGTCTAAGCATATGGAGTTCATTCCCAGTCTAAGAGTTTAAGCCATGATGCATCGTTGGAGAGGCTAACCGGCGGCGTTGGGGGTTCTGGCGATTGGGGGGCCGTGGGTTGTGCGCACATGATGTGCGATTGGTGCTGGTATTTGGCCCTTATATTGGCCCCCTATCCCTCATCAAACCTCGAGAACTCACACCCCCTTAAAGAGCATTTGAGATTTTATAGGTTTGCTGCCAGTAGCTATTAAAGAGTCTAAAATGGGGACACTTTTTTCAAACGTTCACAAAATCTTCTCCATTTTATGAATTTACAAGCCATAAAAATTTCATTGGCATGGCAAAAATATGAAGATGTGCTTGAACCCACCTACCATCCGTTCGATCCCCGGCTTGTGCATCCTACCTCTCTGGTCGGCTGAGCGTTCGTACCCTCATTTTGTAGGTTGACTTAGGCATACGAAGTTCATCCCCAATCTAAGCATACGGAGTTCATTCCCAGTCTAAGATCAGATCGGACTGAGGGTTGTGACAGTAGGATCGACAGGATGCAGGAGGGACCGGACAGATCTCCGACTTGCGCATTTTGCCTCTCCAGCCGACTGAGCGCCCGCACGCCCGTTTTGTGGGTTGGCTTAGGCATAGAGAGTTCATTCCATGTCTAAGCCCTAGTCGGACTTAAGGTTGTGGCAGCGAAATTGGCAGCATACAGAGGGTGATCGGGCCGATCCCCGGCTTACGCATTATGCCTCTCCGGTTGGCTCAACGCTCGAACGCTAGTTTCGTGGGTTGACTTAGGCATACGGAGTTCATTCCCAGTCTAAGATCAGATCAGATCGAGGGTTGCGACAGCAGGATCGACAGCACGAAGGGGGGACCAAATCGGTCCCCAGCTTGCGCATTCTGCCTCTTCGACTGGTTGAGCGCCCATATGCTCATTTTGTGGGTTGGCTTAGGCATACGGAGTTCATTCCCAGTCTAAGATCAGATGAGACTGAGGGTTGCGGTAGCAGGACCAACAATAGGATCGACAGCACGCACGGTGGGTCAGCGAATCCCCGGCTTGCGTATCCTTGCCTCTCCGACCGGCTGAGCGCCCGTACGCTTATTTCGTGGGTTGGCATAGGCATACGGAGTTCATCCCCAGTCTAAGCATACGAAGTTCATTCCCAGTCTAAGATCAGACCAGATCGAGGGTTGCAGTAGTAAGATCTTCAGCACACAGGGGGGACTAGGTCGATCCTTGGCTTGCGCATTTTACCTCTTCGGCCAGCTGAGCGCCCGTACGCCCGTTTCATGGGTTGGCTTAGGCATTGGGAGTTCATGCCATGTCTAAACCCCAGCCAGACTGAGGGTTGTGGCAGTGGGACCGGTAGCACACAGAGGGGGACCGGGCCGATCCCGTCTTGCACATTCTGCCTCTCCAGCCGGCTGAATGCCCGCACGCTCGTTTCGTGGGTTGGCTTAGGCATCCGGAGTTCATTCCATGTCTAAGCATACGGAGTTCATTCCAAGTCTAATAGTTTGAGCCATGGTGCACATGTTGGGCTCAAGCATGTGCTGGTGCCGGATTTTTTTTTCGCCAGGGGCACCATAGCCGAAGCATCGCCGAAGAGCCTAACCGACGGTTCCGACGATTGGGGGGTCAGGGGGTGTGCGCACATGATGTGTGATGGGTGTTGGTACTTGGCCCTTATATTGGCCCCCTATCCCTCATCAAACCTTGAGAACTCACACCCCCTTAAAGAGCATTTAAGATTTTATAGGTTTGCTGCCAGTAGCCATTAAAGTGTCTGAAATGGGGACACTTTTTTCAAACGGTCACAAAATCTTCTCCACTTCGATTTTTTAGCTGAATTTTTTTGTGCATGGCAAAAAAAATACAATGATCACCTCTACCAAATTTGGGGACAAACGTGTTTCTAAAAAAATTTTAAAAAATCCCAAACCATAAAAAGTTTTAAAAATCATGAAAAATAAAAAATGGGTTGTCTTGCCACGAAACTTGACATGAAGGCTTAGGGGACCATTGTATGAATTTACAAGCCATAAAAATGGCATTGGCATGGCAGAAATATGAAGATCTGCTTGAACCCACCTACCACCCATTCGATCCCCGGTTTGCACATCCTGCCTCTCTGGTAGGCTGAGCGTTCGCACGTTCGTTTCGTGGATTGACTTAGGCATATGGAGTTCATACCCAGTCTAAGCATATGGAGTTCATACCCAGTCTAAGCATACGGAGTTCATTCCCAGTCTAAGATTGGACCGGACCAAGGGTTACGATAGCAGGATCAGTAGCACGCATGAGGGACCAGGCCGATCCCTGGCTTGCACATTCTGCCTATCCGGTTGGTTGAGCAACCGTACGCCCGTTTCATGGGTTGGCTTTGGCATAGGGAGTTCATTCCATGTCTAACCCCCAGTCGGACTGAGGGTTGTGGCAGCGGGCCCGGCAGCATGCAGAGGGGGACCGAGCTGATCCCCAGCTTACGCATTATGCCTCTCTGACCGGTTTAGTGCCCACACGCTCGTTTTGTGTGTTGAATTAGGCAAACAGAGTTCATTCCTAGTCTAAGATCAGACCGAACAGAGGGTTATGGCAGCAGGATTGACAACAACTGGGGGGGAGCGAGCTGGTCCCCGGCTTGTGCATTCTGCCTCTCCGATCGATTGAAAGCCTGCACGCTCATTTCATGGGTTGGCTTAGGCATAAGGAGTTCATTCCATGTCTAAGCATACACAGTTCATTCCCAGTCTAAGATCGGATCGGATCGAGGGTTACGTAGCAGGACCAGCAGTAGGATCGACAGCATGTAGGGGGGACCAGGTCGATACTCGACTCGTGCATTCTGCCTCTCCGATCAGTTGAGCGCCCGCACGTTCGTTTCGTGGGTTGGCTTAGGCATACGGAGTTCATCCCTAGACTTAGCATACGGAGTTCATTCCCAGTCTAAGATCGGATCGGACCGAGTGTTGCGGTAGTAGGATCGACGATCCGCAGGAGGGACCGAGCCGATCCCCGACTTGTGCATTCTACCTCTCCGGCCGGTTTAGCGCCTGCACGCTCGTTTCGTGGGTTGGGTTAGGCATACAGAGTTCATTCCATGTCTAAGCCCCAATCGGATCGAGGGTTGTGGCAGCAGGACCAGTAGCGGGATCGGTAGCATGCAGAGGGGGATCGGGCTAATCCCCAGCTTGTGCATTATGCCTTTTCGGTCGGCCTCTTCGATCGGCTGAGCGCCCGCACACTCATTTTGTGGGTTGGCTTAGGCATACGGAGTTCATCCCCAGTCTAAGCATACGGAGTTCATTCCCAGTCTAAGATCAGATCGGATCAAGGGTTGCGACAGCAGGATCGACAGCACGTAGGGGGACCAGGCCAATCCCCGGCTTACGCATTCTACCTCTCCGGCCGGCTGAGCGTCCGTACGCCCATTTCGTGGGTTTGCTTAGGCATACGAAGCTCATTCCATGTCTAAGCCCTAGCCGGACTGAGGGTTGTGGCAGCGGGACTGGCAGCACGTAGAGAGGGATCGGGTCGATCCTCGGCTTGCGCATTATGCCTCTCCGACCGGCTCAATGCCCCACCGCTCATTTCGTGGGTTGACTTAGGCATACGGAGTTCATTCCCAATCTAAGATCAGACCGGATCGAGGGTTGCGGTAGCAGGATCCACAGCACGCAGGGGCGGACTGAACCGGTCCCCGACTTGTGCATTCTACCTTTCTGGCCGATTGAGTGCCCGCATGCTCGTTTCATGGGTTGGCTTAAGCATACGGAGTTCATTCCATGTCTAAGCGTATGGAGTTCATTCACAGTCTAAGATCGAACCGGACTGAGGGTTATGACAGCAGGACCAGCAGCAGGATCGGTAGCACGTAGGGGGACCGGATCGATCCTTGGCTTGTGTATTCTACCTCTCTAGACGGCTTCTGCGACAGGCTGAGCGCCCGCACGCTCGTTTCATGGGTTGACTTAGGCATATGGAGTTCATCCCCAGTCTAAGCATACGAAGTTCATTCCCAGTCTAAGATCGGACCAGACTGAGGGTTGTGGCAGCAGGATTGGCTGCACGCAGGGGGGACCAGGCCGATCCTCGGCTTGCGCATTCTGCCTCTCCGATCGGCTGAGTGCCCGCACGCTCGTTTCGTGGGTTGGCTTAGGAATAGGGAGTTCATTCCATGTCTAAGCCTCCATGGAACCGAGGGTTGTGGTAGCGAGACCGACAGCACACAGAGGGGGATCGAGCTAATCCCCAGCTTGCGCATTCTGCCTCTCTGGCCGACTGAGAGCCCGTACGCACGTTTCATGGGTTGGCTTAGGCATACAGAGTTCCTTCCATGTCTAAGCATATGGAGTTCATTCCCAGTCTAAGAGTTTGAGCCATGGTGCACATGCTGGGCTCGGGCATGTGCTGGTGCCGCATTCTTTTCACCCAGGGCACCATTGCCAGAGCATCACCGGAGAGCCTAACCGACGGCATTGGGGGTTCCAGCGATTGGGGGGTCGGGGGGTGTGCGCGTATCATGTTCGATAGGTGCCGGTATTTTGCCCTTATATTGGCCCCCTATCCCTCATCAAACCTCAAGAACTCACACCCCTTAAAGAGCGTTTGAGATTTTATAGGTTTCCTGCCAGTAGCTATTAAAGTGTCTGAAATGGGGACACTTTTTTCAAACGGTCACAAAATCTTCTCCACTTCGATTTTTTAGTTGAATTTTTTTTTGTGTGCCAAAAAAAATAAAAAGATCACTTCTACCAAATTTGGGGACAAAAGTCTTTCTAAAAAAAGTTTAAAAAATCCTGAACCGTAAAAAGTTTCAAAAATCATGAAAAATAGAAAACGGGTCGTGTTGCCACGAAACTTCACATGAAGGCTTAGGGGACCATTGTATGAATTTACAAGCCATAAAAATGGCATTGGCATGGCAGAAATATGAAGATATGCTTGAACCCACCTACCCCTGTTCGATCCCCGGCTTGTGCATCCTGCCTCTCTGGTTGGCTGAGCGTTCGCATGCTCGTTTCGTGGTTTGACTTAGGCATACGGAGTTCATCCCCAGTCTAAGCATACGGAGTTCATTCCCAATCTAAGATTGGACCAGACCGAGGGTTACGGTAGCAGGATCGGCAGAAATATGAAGATGTGCGATTGGTGCTGGTATTTGGCCCTTATATTGGCCCCCTATCCCTCATCAAACCTCGAGAACTCACACCCCCTTAAAGAGCATTTGAGATTTTATAGGTTTGCTGCCAGTAGCTATTAAAGAGTCTGAAATGGGGACACTTTTTTCAAACGTTCACAAAATCTTCTCCATTTTATGAATTTACAAGCCATAAAAATTTCATTGGCATGGCAGAAATATGAAGATGTGCTTGAACCCACCTACCAACCGTTCGATCCCCGGCTTACGCATCCTGCCTCTCTGGTCGGCTGAGCGTTCGCACGTTCGTTTCGTGGGTTGACTTAGGCATGCTGAGTTCATCCCCAGTCTAAGCATACGGAGTTCATTCCTAGTCTAAGATCAGACCGGACCAAGGGTTACGGCAGCAGGATCAGCAGCACGCAGGAGGGATCGGGCTGATCCCCGGCTTGCGCATTCTGCCTCTCCGACCAGCTGAGTGCCCGTACGCCCGTTTCATGGGTTGGCTTTGGCATAGGGAGTTCATTCCATGTCTAAGCCCCAGCCAGACTGAGGGTTGTGGCTGTGGGACTGGCAGCATGCAGAGAGGGACCAGGCCGATCCCCGACTTGCGCATTATGCCTCTCCAACCGGCTCAACGCCCGAATGCTCATTTCGTGGCTTGACTTAGGCATACGGAGTTCATTCCTAGTCTAAGATTAGACCAGACCGAGGGTTGCGGTAGTAGGATCGACAGCACGTAGGGAGGGACCAAACTGGTCCCCGGCTTACGTATTCTGCCTCTCCGATTGGTTGAGCACCCGCACGCTCGTTTTATGGGTTGGCTTAGGCATACGGAGTTCATTCCATGTCTAAGCATACAGAGTTCATTCCCAGCCTAAGATCGAACCAGACCGAGGGTTACGATAGTAGTACCAACAGTAGGATCAGCAGCATGCAGGGGGGTCGGGCTGATCCCTGGCTTGCACATTCTGCCTTTCCGACCGGCTGAGTGCCCGCACGCTCGTTTCGTGGGTTGGCCTAGGCATACGGAGTTCATCCCCAGTCTAAGCATATGGAGTTCATTCCCAATCTAAGATCAGACCGGACCGAGGGTTGTGGCAGTAGGATCGGCAACATGCAGGGGGGATTGGGTCGATCCCCAGTTTACGCATTCTGCCTCTTCGGCCAGCTGAGCACCCGCACGCCCGTTTCGTGGGTTGGCTTATGCATAGGGAGTTCATTCCATGTCTAAGCCCCAGCCAGACTGAGGGTTGTGGCAGCGGGATCGACAGCACACAGAGGGTACCGAGCCAATCCCGTATTGTGCATTCTGCCTCTCCAACCGGCTGAGTGCCCGCACGCTCATTTTGTGGGTTGGCTTAGGCATCCAGAGTTCATTCCATGTCTAATCATACGGAGTTCGTTGCCAGTCTAAGTGTTTGAGCCACGGTGCATATGCTGGGCTCGAGCATGTGCTGGTGCCACTTTTTTTTCGCCCAGGGCACCATCGCTAGAGCATTGCCGGAGAGCCTAACCGACGGTATTGGGGGTTCCGGCCATTAGAGGGCCGGGGGGTGTGCGTACATGATGTGTGATGGGTGCTGGTACTTGGCCCTTATATTGGCCCCCTATCCATCATCAAACCTTGAGAACTCACACCCCCTTAAAGAGCATTTGAGATTTTATGGGTTTGTTGCCAGTAGCCATTAAAGTGTCTGAAATGGGGACACCTTTTTCAAACGGTCACAAAATCTTCTCCACTTCGAGTTTTTTAGTTGAATTTTGTTGTGCATACCAACAAAAATACAAGGATCACCTCTACCAAATTTGGGGACAAAAGTCTTTCTAAAAAAATTTTAAAAAATTCAGAACTGCAAAAAGTTTTGAAAATCATGAAAAATAAAAAATGGGTCGTCTTGCCACGAAACTTCACATGAAGGCTTAGGGGACCATTGTATGAATTTACAAGCCATAAAAATGGCATTGGCATGGCAGAAAAATGAAGACATGCTTGAACCCACCTACCACCTGTTCGATCCCCGGCTTGCGCATCCTGCCTCTCTGGTTGGCTGAGCGTTCGCACGCTCGTTTTGTGGGTTGACTTAGGCATACGGAGTTCATCCCCAGTCTAAGCATACGGAGTTCATTCCCAGTCTAAGATTGGACCAGACCGAGGGTTACGGTAGCAGGATCGGTAGCACACAGGGGTGACCAAACCGATCCTCGGCTTGCACATTCTGCCTCTCCGATCGGCTGAGCACCCGCACGCCCGTTTCATGGGTTGGCTTTGGCATAGGGAGTTCATTCCATGTCTAAGCCCCAGCCGGACTGAGGGTTGTGGCTGTGGGCCTATTAGCATGTAGAGAGGGACTGGGCCGATCCCCGGCTTGTGCATTATGCCTCTCCAACTGGCTCAGTGCCCGCACGCTCGTTTTGTGTGTTAACTTAGGCATTCTACCTCTCCGTCCGGCTGAGCGCCTGCATGTTTGTTTCATGAGTTGGCTTAGGCATACGGAGTTCATTCCATATCTAAGCATATCGGAGTTCATTCCCAGTCTAAAATTTTGAGCCACGGTGCACATGTTGGGCTCGTGCATGTGCTGGTGCCGCATTTTTTTCGCTCGGGGCACCATCACCGGAGCATCGTCGGAGAGCCCAACCGTGGCATTGGGGGTTCCGACGATTGGGGGGACTGGGGGGTGTACGCACATGATGTGCGATGGGTGCTGGTACTTGGCCCTTATATTGCCCCCTTATCCCTCATCAAACCTCGAGAACTCACACCCCCTTAAAGAGCATTTGAGATTTTATAGGTTTGCTGCCAGTAGCCATTAAAGTGTCTAAAATGGGGACACTTTTTTCCAAACGGTCACAAAATCTTCTCCACTTCGAGTTTTTAGCTGAATTTTTTTGAGCATGCCAAAAAAAATAAAAGGATCACCTCTACCAAATTTGGGGACAAAAGTCTTTCTAAAAAATTTAAAAAAATCCCGAACCATAAAAAGTTTCGAAAATCATGAAAAATAGAAAACGGGTCGTCTTGCCACGAAACTTCACATGAAGGCTTAGGGGACCATTGTATGGATTTACAAGCCATAAAAATGGCATTGGCATGGCAGAAATATTAAGATATGCTTGAACCCACTTACCACCCATTCGATCCCCGGCTTGCGTATCCTGCCTCTCTGTTCGGCTGAGTGCTCGCACGCTCGTTTCGTGGGTTGACTTAGGCATACGGAGTTCATCCTCAGTCTAAGCATACGGAGTTCATTCCCAGTCTAAGATCAAACCGAACTGAGGGTTGCGACTGCAGGATCGACAGCACGCAGGGGGATCGGGCCGATCCCCAGCTTGCGCATTCTGCCTCTCCGGCCGGCTAAGCGCCCACACACTCGTTTCGTGGGTTGGCCTAGGCATAGGGAGTTCATTCCATGTCTAAGCCCCAATCGGATTGAGGGTTGCGGCAGCGGGATTGGCAGCACGTAGAGGGGGATCGGGTCGATCCCTGACTTACGCATTATGCCTCTTCGACTTACTCAGCGCCCGCACGCTGGTTTTGTGGGTTGGCTTAGGCATACGAAGTTCATTCCTAGTCTAAGATCGAATCGGACTGAGGGTTACGGCAACAGGATCAACAGCACGTAGGGGGGACCAGGTCGATCCCCGGCTTGGGCATTCTGCCTTTTCGACCGGCTGAGCACCCGCACGCTCGTTCTATGGGTTGGCCTAGGCACACAGAGTTCATTCCATGTCTAAGCATATAGAGTTCATTCCCAGTCTAAGATCAGACCAGACCGAGGGTTGTGACAGTGGGGCCAGCAGTAGGATCGATAGCACGTAGGGGGGACCGGGCCGATCTCCGGCTTGCGCATTCTACCTATCCAGCCGACTGAGCGCCCGCACACTCATTTCGTGCATTGACTTAGGCATACAGAGTTCATCCCCAGCCTAAGCATACGGAGTTCATTCCCAGCAGCAGGATCGATAGCACGCAGGGAGGGACCTGGTCGATCCCCGACTTGCGCATTCTGCCTCTTCGGTCGGCTGAGCGCCCGCACGCTCGTTTTGTGGGTTGACTTAGGCATACAGAGTTCATCCTCAGCCTAAGCATACGAAGCTCATTCCCAGTCTAAGATCGAATCGGACCGAGGGTTGCGACAGCAAGATCGGCAGCACGCAGAGGGGACCGCACATCCGTTTCGTGGGTTGGCTTAGGCATAGGGAGTTCATTCCACGTCTAAGCCCCAGTCGAACCGAGGGTTGTGGCACAGGACCAGCAGCAAGCGGAGAGGGATCGGGCCAATCCTCAGCTTACGCATTATGCCTCTCCGGCCAGCTCAGCGTCCGCACGCTCGTTTCATGGGTTGACTTAGGCATACGGAGTTCATCCCCAGTCTAAGCATACGAAGTTCATTCCCAGTCTAAGATCGGATCGGACTGAGGGTTGCGACAGCACGCAGGGGGAACCGGGTCGATCCCCGGCTTACGTATTCTACCTTCCCGGCCTGCTGAGCGCCCACACGCCCATTTCGTGGGTTGGCTTAGGCATAAGGAGTTCATTCCATGTCTAAGCCCCAGCCAGACCGAGGGTTGTGGTAACGGGACTAGCAATACATAGAGGGGGATCGAGTCGATCCCCTGCTTGCGCATTATGCCTCTTCGGTCGGCTCAGCGCCCGTACGCTCGTTTCGTGGGTTGACTTATGCATATGGAGTTCATTTCCAGTCTAAGATCAGACCGAATCGAGGGTTGCGATAGTAGGATCGACAGCTCGTAGGGGGGATCGGGTTGATCCCTGGCTTGCGCATTCTATCTTTTCGGTCGGCTGAGCACCCGCACGCTCGTTTTGTGCGTTGGCTTAGGCATACGGTGTTCATTCCATGTCTAAGCATATGGAGTTCATTCCCAGTCTAAGTTTTTGAGCCACGGTGCACATGCTGGGCTCGAGCATGTGCTAGTGCCGTATTTTTTTTGCCTGGGACACCATCGTCGGAGCATTCCGGAGAGCCTAACCGACGGCATTGGGGATTCTGACGATTGGAGGGGTCAGGGGGATGTGCGCACATGATGTGCGATAGGTGCTGGTACTTGGCCCTTATATTGGCCCCCTATCCCTCATCAAACCTCAAGAACTCACACGTTCTTAAAGAGAATTTGAGATTTTATAGGTTTGCTGCCAGTAGCCATTAAAGTGTCTTAAATGGAGACACTTTTTTCAAACAGTCACAAAATCTTCTCCACTTCGAGTTTTTAGTTGAATTTTTTTGTGCATGCCAAAAAAAATACAAGGATCACCTCTACCAAATTTGGGGACAAAACTCTTTCTAAAAAAATTTCGAACAATCTCGAACCGTAAAAAGTTTCAAAAATCGTGAAAAATAGAAAACGGGTCATCTTGCCATGAAACTTCACATGAAGGCTTAGGGGACCATTGTATGAATTTACAAGCCATAAAAATGGCATTGGCACGTCAGAAATATGAAGATGTGCTTGAACCCACCTACCACCCGATCGATCCTCGGCTTGCGCATCCTGCCTCTCTGGTTGGCTGAGTGCCCGCGCGCTCGTTTTGTGGGTTGACTTAGGCATACGGAGTTCATCCCCAGTCTAAGCATACAGAGTTCATTCCCAGTCTAAGATCAGACCGGACCGAGGGTTGCGACAGTAGGATCGACAGCACGCAGGGGGGATCAAGCCGATCCTCAGCTTGTGCATTCTGCCTCTCTGGCTGGCTGAGCACCCGCACATCTGTTTTGTGGGTTGGCTTAGGCATAGGGAGTTCATTCCATGTCTAACCCCTAACCGGATTAAGGGTTGTGGCAGCAGGACCGGTAACAAGCAGAAGGGGACCGGGTCGATCCCCGGCTTGCGCATTATGCCTCTCCGGCTGGCTCAGCACCCGCACACTTGTTTCATGGGTTGACTTAGGCATACAGAGTTCATTCCCCATCTAAGATCAGACCAGATCGGGGGTTACGGTAGCAAGATCAACAGCAGGATCGACAGCACGTAGGAGGGACCCGGCAGGTCCCCGACCTGCACATTCTACCTCTCCGACCGACTGAGTGACCGCACGCTCGTTTCATGGGTTGGCTTAGGCATACGAAGTTCATTCCATGTCTAAGAATACAGAGTTCATTCCCAATCTAAGATCTGACCAGACCGAGGATTACACAGCAGGACTAGCAATAGGATTGGCAGCACGCAGGGGGGATCGAGTCGATCCCCGACTTGCACATTCTGCCTCTCCGGTCGGTTGAGCACCCGAACACTCAATTCATGGGTTGGCTTAGGCATACGGAGTTCATTCCATGTGTAAGCCCCAGCCGAACTGAGGGTTGTGGTAGCGAGACTGACAGTGGGATTAGCAGCACGTAGAGGGGGATCGGGTTGATCCCTGGCTTGCGCATTATGCCTTCTCGACCGGTTGAGCGCCCGCACGCTCATTTTGTGGGTTGACTTAGGCATATAGAGTTCATCCCTAGTCTAAGCATACGGAGTTAATTCCCAGTCTAAGATCGAACCGGACTGAGGGATGCGATAGCAGGATCGGCAGCACGTAAGAGGGACCGGGCTGATCCTCGGCTTACGCATTTTGCCTCTCCGGCCGGTTGAGCGCCCGTACACCCGTTTCATGGGTTGGCTTAGGCATAGGTAGTTCATTCCATGTCTAAGCCCCAGCCGAACCGAGGGTTGTGGCAGCGGGACCGACACCACGTAAAGAGGGATCGGGTCAATCCTCGGCTTACGCATTATGCCTCTTCGGCCGACTCAGCGCCCGCACGCTCATTTCTTGGGTTGACTTATGCACACAGAGTTCATTCCCTGTGTAAGATCGGATCAGACCGAGGGTTGCGACAGTAGGATCGACAGCATGTAGGGGGGACTAGGCCATTCCCCGGCTTGAGCATTCTGCGTCTCCGGTCGACTGAGTGCCTGCACGCTCGTTTTATGGGTTGGCTTAGGCATACGGAGTTCATTCCCAGTCTAAGATTTTGAGCCACAGTGCACATACTGGGCTTGAGCATGTGCTGGTGCTGCATTTTTTTCACCCGGGGCACCATCGTCAGAGCATCGTCGGAGCATCGTCAGAGAGCCTAACCGGCGGCATTGTGGGTTCTGGCGATTGGGGGGCCAGGCGGGTGTGCGGACATGATGTGCGATGGGTGCTGGCACCCATCACCCTTATATTGGCCCCCTATCCCTCATCAAACCTTGAGAACTCACACCCCCTTAAAGAGCATTTGAGATTTTATAGGTTTGCTGCCAGTAGCCATTAAAGTGTCTAAAATGGGGACACTTTTTTCAAACGGTCACAAAATCTTCTCCACTTCGAGTTTTTAGCTAAATTTGTTTGAGCATGCCAACAAAAATACAAGGATCACCTCTACCAAATGTGGGGACAAAATTCTTTCTAAAAAAATTTTAAAAAATCCCAAACCGCAAAAAGTTTCAAAAATCATGAAAAATAGAAAACGGGTCGTCTTGCCAAGAAACTTCACATGAAGGCCTATAGGACCATTGTATGAATTTACAAGCCATAAAAATGGCATTGGAATGGCTGAAATATGAAGATGTGCTTGAACCCACCTACTACCCGTTCGATCCCCAGCTTGCGCCTCTTACCTCTTCGGTCGGCTGAGCGCCCGTACGCTCGTTTCGTGGGTTGACTTAGGCATACAGAGTTCATCCCTAGTCTAAGCATATGGAGTTCATTCCCAATCTAAGATCAGACCGGATCGAGGGTTGTAGCAGAAGGATCGACAGCACACAAGGTGAATCGAGCTGATCCCCAGCTTGCGATTCTGCCTCTCTGGCCGGCTAAGCGCCCACACGCCCATTTCGTGGGTTGGCTTAGGCATAGGGAGTTCATTCCATGTCTAAGCATACGGAGTTCATTCCCAGTCCAAGATCGGATCAGACCGAGGGTTGCGACAGCAGGACTAGCAGCAAGATTGACAGCACGTAGGGAGGGATCGGGTGAATCCTCGGCTTGTGCATTCTGCTTCTCCGGTCAGCTAAGCACCCACACGCTCGTTTCATGGGTTGAATTAGGCATACAGAGTTCATCCCCAGTCTAAGCATACAGAGTTCATTCCTAGTCTAAGATCAGATCGAACCGAGGGTTACGATAGTAGGATCAACAGCACGTAAGGGGGATCGAGCCGATCCCCAGCTTGTGTAATCTACCTCTCCGGTTGGTTGAGTGCCCACACGCCCGTTTTATGGGTTGGCTTAGGCATAGGGAGTTCATTCCATGTCTAAGCCCCAGCCGGACTGAGGGTTGTGGCAGCAGGACCGACAGCATGCAGAGGGGGACCAGGTCGATCCTCGGCTTGCGTGTTATACCTCTTTGGCTGGCTCAGCACCCGTACGCTCGTTTCATGGGTTGACTTATGCATATAGAGTTCATTCCTAGTCTAAGATCGAACCAGACTGAGGGTTACAGTAGCAGGATCGACAGCACGCAGGGGGGGACCGAGTCGATCCCCGGCTTACGCATTCTGCCTTTTCAGCCAGTTGAGCACCCACACACTCGTTTCATTGGTTGGCTTAGGCATACAAAGTTCATTCCATGTCTAAGCTCCAGCCGGATCGGGTCGATCTTCAGCTTACGCATTATGCCTCTTCGACCGGCTCAGCGCCCGCACGCTCGTTTCCTGGGTTGACTTATGCATACGAAATTCATTCCCAGTGTAAGATCAGATCAGATCGAGGGTTGTGGCAGTAGGATCGACAGCATGTAGGGGGATTGGGCCGATCCCCGGCTTGAGCATTCTGCATCTCCAGTCGGTTGAACGCCTGCACGCTTGTTTCATGGGTTGGCTTAGGCATACGGAGTTCATTCCATGTCTAAGCATAAGGAGTTCATTCCCAGTCTAAGATTTTGAGCCACGGTGCACATGCTGGGCTTGGGTATGTGTTGGTGCCACAATTTTTTCACCTGGGGCACCATCACCGGAGCATCGCCAGAGAGCCTAATCAACGGCATTAGGGGTTTCGACGATTGGGGGGGCCGGGGGGTGTGCGCACATCATGTGCGATGGGTGCTGGTACTTGGCCCTTATATTGGCCCCCTATTCCTCATCAAACCTTGAGAACTCACACCCCCTTAAAGAGCATTTGAGATTTTATAGGTTCGCTACCAGTAGCCATTAAAGTGTTTGAAATGGGGACACTTTTTTCAAACGGTCACAAAATCTTCTCCGCATCGAGTTTTTAATTGAATTTTTTTATGCATGCCAAAAAAAATACAAGGATCAACTCTACCAAATTTGGGGACAAAACTCTTTCTAAAAAAATTTTAAAAAATCCTGAACCGTAAAAAGTTTCAAAAATCATGAAAAATAGAAAACGGGTCGTCTTGCCACGAAACTTCACATGAATGCTTAGGGGACCATTCTATGAATTTAAAAGCCATAAAAAAGGCATTGCCATGGTAGAAATATGAAGATATGCTTGAACCCACCTACCACCCATTCGATCCCCGGTTTGTGCATCCTGCCTCTCTGGTCAGTTGAGCGCCCGCACGCTCATTTTATGGGTTGACTTAGGCATACGGAGTTCATCCCCAGTCTCAGCATACGGAGTTCATTCCTAGTCTAAGATCAGACCGGACCGAGGGTTGTGGCAGCAGGATCGACAGCACGTAGGGGGGATCGGGCTGATCCCTAACTTGCGCATTCTGCCTCTCCGGCCGGCGGAGCGCCTGCACACCCATTTCCTGGGTTGGCTTAGGCATAGGGAGTTCATTCCATGTCTAAGCCCCAGTCAGACCGAGGGTTGTGGCAACGGGACAGAAAGCACGCAGAGGGGGACCGAGCCGATCCCCGGCTTCGCATTATGCCTCTCCGGTCGGCTCAGTGCCCGTACGCTCATTTTGTGGGTTGACTTAGACATACAAAGTTCATTCCCCGTTTAAGATCGAACCCGACTGAAGGTTGCAGTAGTAGGATCGATTGCACACTGGGGGGGACCGGGCCGATCCCCGGCTTACGCATTCTGCCTCTCCACTCGGCTGAATGCCCACACGCTCATTTCATTGGTTGGCTTAGGCATACGAAGTTCATTCCATGGCTAAGCATACAGAGTTCATTCCCAGTCTAAGATCGGATCAGACTGAGGGTTGCGGCAACAGGACCAACAGCAGGATCGACAGCACGCAAGGGGGGACCAGGCCGATCCCTAGCTTGCGCATTCTTCCTCTCCGATCGGCTGAGCGCCTGCACGTTCTTTTTATGGGTTGGCTTAGGCATACGGAGTTCATTCCATGTCTAAGCCCTAGTCAGATCGAGGGTTGTGGTAGCAGGACTGGCAGCGGGATCGACAGCACGCAGAGGGAGATCGAGCCTATCCCCGGCTTACGCATTCTACCTCTCCGATCAATTGAGTGCTAGCACGCTCGTTTCATGGGTTGGCTTAGGCATACGAAGTTCATTCCATGTCTAAGCCCCAGCCGGACCGAGGGTTGTGGTAGCAAGACCGGTAGCAAGATCAGCAGCACACAGAGGGGGATCGAGCTGATCCCCGACTTTCACAATATGCCTCTCCAGCCAGCTGAGCACCCGCACGCTCATTTCGTTGGCTGACTTAGGCATACGGAGTTCATCCCCAGTCTAAGCATATGGAGTTCATTCCCAGTCTAAGATCAAATCGAATCAAGGGTTGTGGTAGCAAGATCGACAACACGCATGGGGGCCGGGCTGATCCCTGACTTGCACATTCTGCCTCTCCGGCTGGCTGAGCGCCCGCACGCCCGTTTTGTGGGTTGGCTTAGGCATACGGAGTCCATTCCATGTCTAAGCATACGGAGTTCATTCCCAGTCTAAGAGTTTGAGCCACGATGCACATGCTGGGCTTGGGCTTCTACTGGTGCCGCATTTTTTTCACCTAGGGCACCATCGTCGGAGCATCGCCGGAGAGCCTAACCGACGGCATTGAGGGTTCTGGGGATTGGGGGGCCGGGGGGTGTGCGCACATGATGTGCGATGGGTGCTGGTACTTTGCCCTTATATTGGCCCCCTATGCCTCATCAAACCTTGAGAACTCGCACCCCCTTAAAGAGCATTTGAGATTTTATAGGTTTGCTGGCAGTAGCCATTAAAGTGTCTAAAATGGGGACACTTTTTTCAAACGGTCACAAAATCTTCTCAACTTCAAGTTTTTAGCTAAATTTTTTTTTGCATGCCAAAAAAAATACAACAATCACCTCTACCAAATTTTTTGACAAAAATCTTTCTAAAAAAATTTAAAAAAATCTCGAACCGTAAAAAGTTTCAAAAATCATGAAAAATAGAAAATGGGTCATCTTGCCATGAAACTTCACATGAAGGCTTAGGGGACCATTGTATGAATTTTCAAGCCATAAAAATGACATTGGCACGGCAGAATTATGAAGATGTGCTTGAACCCACCTACCACCCGTTCAATCCCCGGCTTACGCATCTTGCCTCTCTGGTCGGCTGAACACCTGCACGCTCGTTTTATGGGTTGACTTAGGCATACAAAGTTTATCTCCAGTCTAAGCATATGGAGTTCATTCCCAGTCTAAGATCAGACCGAACTGAGGGTTACGGTAGTAGGATCGATAGCACGTAAGGGGGATCAGGTCGATCCTCGGCTCGCGCATTCTGCCTCTTCGATCGGCTGAGCACCCATAAGCCCATTTCGTGGGTTGGCTTAGGCATAGGGAGTTCATTCCATGTCTAAGCCCCAGTCAGACCGAGGGTTGTGGCAGCGGGACCTACAGCACACAGAGGGGGACCGGGTCGATCCCCTGCTTGCAGATTATGCCTCTCCAATCGGCTCAGCGCCCGCACGCTCGTTTCATGGGTTGGCTTAGGCATACGGAGTTCATTTCCAATCTAAGATTGGACCAGACTGAGGGTTTCGATAGCAGGACCAGCAGCAGGATTGACAGCACGCAAGGGGGACCGAGTCGGTCCCTGGCTTGCGCATTCTACCTCTTCAGCCGGTTGAGCCCTCGTACGCTCGTTTCGTGGGTTGGCTTAGGCATATGGAGTTCATTCCATGTCTAAGCATATGGAGTTCATTCCCAGCCTAAGATCAGATCGGACCGAGGGTTTCGGCAGTAGGACCAGCAGCAGGATCGATAGCACGTAGGGGGTATCGGGTTGATCCCTGACTTGCGTGTTCTACCTCTTCGGCCGGTTGAGCCGCCACACACTGGTTTGATGGGTTTGCTTGGGCATACGGAGTTCATTCCATGTCTAAGCATACAGAGTTCATTCCCAGTCTAAGATCGGATCAGACCGAGGGTTGCGGCAGCAGGACCAGCAGCAGGATCGACAGCACGCAAGGTAGACCGGGTCGATCCCCGGCTTGCGCATTCTGCCTCTCCGATCGGCCAAGCACCAGCACGCTCGTTTCGTGGGTTGGCTTGGGCATACGGAGTTCATTCCATGTCTAAGCATACGAAGTTCATTCCCAGTCTAAGATCAGACCGGATCGAGGGTTGCGGTAGTAGGACTAGTAGCAGGATTGACAGCACGCAGGGGGATCGGGCTGATCCCCGGCTTGCGCATTCTGCCTCTTCGATCGGTTGAGCGCCCGTACGCTCATTTCGTGGGTTGGCTTAGGCATACGGAGTTCATTCCATGTCTAAGCCCCAGTCGGACCGAGGGTTGTGGCAACAAGACCGACAACGGGATCGGCAACACGTAGAGGGGGACTGGGCTGATCCTCAGCTTGCACATTATGCCTCTCCGATCAGCCTTCTGGTCGGCTGATCGCCCGCACGCTTGTTTTATGGGTTGACTTAGGCATACGAAGTTCATCCCCAGTCTAACCATACAGAGTTTATTCCCAGTCTAAGATCAAACCAGACCAAGGGTTGCGACAGTAGGATCAACAGGATGCTGGGAAGATCGAGCCGATCCCCAGCTTGTGCATTCTGCCTATCCGGCCAGCTGAGTGCCCACACACCCGTTTCGTGGGTTGGCTTAGGCATAGGGAGTTCATTCCATGTCTAAGCCCCAGCCGAACCGAGGGTTGTGGCAGCGGGACGGGTAGCACGCAGAGGGAGGAGTTCATTCCATCCTTGGCTTGTGTATTATGCCTTTTCGGCCGGCTTAGTGCACGAACGCTCGTTTCGTAGGTTGACTTAGGCATGCGGAGTTCATTCCCAGTCTAAGATCGGATCGGATCGAGGGTTGCGACAGCAGGATCGACAGCATGCAGGGGGGACCGGGCCGGTCCTCAGCTTGCACATTCTGCCTCTCCAACTGACTGAGCACCCGTACGCTCGTTTCGTGGGTTGCCTTAGGCATACAGAGTTCATTCCATGTCTAAGCATACGAAGTTCATTCCCAGTCTAAGATCGGACCGGACCGAGGGTTATGGTAGTAGGACCAGCAGCAAGATCAGCAGCACGCATGGGGGACTGGGCCGATCCTCGGCTTGTGCATTCTACCTCTTCGACTGGTTGACTTAGGCATACGAATTTCATCCCCAATCTAAGCATACAGAGTTTATTCCTTGTCTAAGATCGAATCGGACCGATGGTTGCGACAGTAGGATCAAAAGAATGCAGAGGGGATCGGGTCGATCCCCAGCTTGTGCATTCTACCTTTTCGGCCAACTGAGTGCCTGCACGCCCGTTTTGTGGGGTGCCTTAGGCATAGGGAGTTCATTCCATGTCTAAGCCCCAGCCGGACTGAGGGTTGTGGCAGCAAGATCGGCAGCACGTAGAAGGTGACCGGGCCGATCCACGGCTTGTGCATTTTGCCTCTCCGATCGGTTGAGCACCTGTGTCATGCCCTAGGTGGGTGCGGTAGGCACATCAGGCGGACCAACAGGCGAGCCAGAGGTTGAGGCCCGCAAACCAGGCGTGCTGGCAGGTATTTGTGCGCAAAGCCTAGCAAATGAGTTTAGAACGCCCACCCAACTTGCAGGCCAGCCCGTGAGACCAAGGCCTAGCATACAAGCTACCTGTACCACATCCAGAAGGGCCCAAGGTGCTGGACACACAAGGGAAGCTTCTGGAAGCTGGCAGGATCAGCAGGAGCATCCTGGCAGATTTGGTTGACCCTGAAAATCAGGAGTTAGCATTCTGATTGATTGTAATCTGTATAATCCCATGATTTTAGCCTTTATTCTAGGGATATTGCCATTAAGTTGTAGCTTAAGCCTCAACTATAAATAGAGGGCTGCTCCACCCTCAGTTGTACACCATCAAACACTTCTGTTTCATGAATACAAGAGTATTTCTAGAATTCTATCTTTTTATCCTATTTCTCTTTAACTTGCGTAATCAGCCCTTCCCATTGTTCTAGTGCCTGCACGCTTGTGTTTTAGGCTGACTTAGGCATAAAGGAGGAGATTCCAAGCCTAAGGCCGCACGGTTTCTGAGTCTAAGGTCGGAGCCCATGACAGTTGGTATCAGAGCAAGTTCGATTCTACGTGTTTGTGTTGTGCAGGTTAGATCGTGATTAAGGAGATGGCATCCCAAAGCGACATTGCTAGCCAACAACCAGAGGCCCAGGAGCATGGGCGTGGAAGAGGCAAGAAAGCCAATTTTAGAGATATCTGGTCTACCATGGACGGTAGGCTGGCCAAGGTGGAGGTGACCGTAGGCAACATGGGGGAGAAGTTTGAGGAGGTAGAGACTCACATTGCATCGCTAGACTCCATGGGGAAAGAGATCCAAAGTGAGCTGGAAGCTGCTTTCAACAAAGGCTTGGACGTGTTCACCCGAAAGAATCAGACCTTGGAGGTTGAAGTGCTGACCTTGCACGATGGCATGGAGGCCATGCACCAACGGATGGAAGAGCTTGCCAGTGAGCTCATTGCTTGCAAGACTGCCATTGGGAATGGCATGTTTGTTGGAGTGTCCAAATCCAGATTGGATGTCCCCAAGCCTAAGGAGTTCAAGGGGACTAGGGCGGCCAAGGAAGTAAACAACTACCTATGGGGTATGGAGCAGTACTTCCAGGCCATGGGCATGCAAGATGAGGTAATAAAGGTAAACACCACTACTATGTATCTCACTGATGTAGCCTTATTGTGGTGGAGGTGCAGGTG
Source organism: Durio zibethinus (assembly GCF_002303985.1). The sequence goes on along the minus strand of NW_019167826.1, from coordinate 27,813,485 downwards.
TGATGATGTCAGGCGTGGGAGCGCCAAGATTGGAACCTGGGTAAAGTTCCAAAAAGAGTTCAAAGAACAATTTTACTCGGAGTATGCTGATGATGAGGCACGGGTGGTGTCAGCCATCCAATTTGCCAAGGCGGTAAGCAGACAAGAAGACACTTTCTTGGCAGCCCTGAAATATGATAAGCCAAGGGAGAAAGAGACTGAGTCACCCTTGGAGGTGCTAAAGGTGCTGAAGACCTTTAGTGATGTGATGCTCGCAAAGCTACCTAGCAAGCTACCACCTAAGAGGGAGGTGGACCATAAGATCGAGCTGGTGTTTGAGGCCAAGCCACCAGCCAGAGCCCCTTACCGAATGTCTCCACTAGAGTTAGAGGAAACAGCTCAAAGAGTTAGTTGATGCTGGCTTCATCAGGCCATCGAAGGCACCTTATGGTGCACCAGTTCTATTTCAGCACAAGCATGATGGGTCATTGTGGCTGTGCATAGACTACCGGGCTTTGAACAAGCTGACCATCAAGAACAAGTACCCCATCCCACTCATTATGGACTTGTTCGATCAATTTGGGAGCGCAAGGTGGTTCACCAAGCTGGATTTGAGGTCGGGCTACTATCAAGTCAGGATCGCGGAGGGAGATGAGCTAAAGATAGCATGTGTTTGTATGAGTTCTTGGTGATGCCTTTCAGACTCACGAACACCCCAGCAACATTCTACACCCTTATGAACAAGGTACTTCAATCATTCCTTGATCGATTTGTTGTGGTTTATTTGGATGACATTGTGATCTACAGCCAGACTTTGGGAGAGCATGTAGACCACTTGAGACAGGTGTTCAAGGTGTTACGGGTGCACAAGCTATTTGTCAAGAGGGAGAAGTGCTCATTCACCCAGCAGGAAATCCCATTCCTTGGCCACAAAGTGGGAGGTGGCAGGATAAGCATGGATGAAGGCAAGATACACGCTATCCTGGAGTGGCAACCACCAGCCAAGGTCACCGAGTTGAGATCGTTCCTTGGGCTGGTTAACTACTACAGGTGCTTCATAAAAGGTCACTTAGCAATAGCCATGCCATTGACTGACTTGCTCAAGAAAGGGAGAGCATGGGAGTGGAGTGCAGGGTGCCAGGAAGCCTTTGACAGGTTGAAACAGGCTGTGACCGAAGAGCCAGTCTTGGCCTTGCCAGACCATGCCAAGCCGTATAAGGTGCATATGGATGCATCAGACTTTGCCATAGGGGGCGTGTTGATGCAGGAGGGACGTCCAATCGCATTTGAGAGCAAGAAGCTGAATGAGACTGAGCGTAAGTACATAGTCCAAGAGAAGGAGATGATTGCAGTGGTGCACTGCTTGTGCACTTGGCACCATTACCTGTTGGGGTCGAGGTTCATGGTGAGGAGGGACAATGTGGCGACCAACTACTTCCAAACGCAAAAGAAGCTGTCCCCAAGTAGGCTAGATGGTAAGATTTTCTTACAGAATTTGATTTCCAGATGGAGTACAAGCCAGGATGGGCGAACCTAGTGGCAGACGCCCTGAGCAGAAAGGTCAACCTTGCTGCCATTAGCCAACTAGAGGGGTCACTGGTGCCGCGTATCAAGGAGGGACTTACGCATGATCCTATAGCCAAGGCTTTGATGGAGTACGCCTAGCAAGGTAAGACTAGGCGATTTTGGTTGCAGGATGGCTTGCTGTACACCAGGGGCAATAGACTGTTTGTGTCACAGCACGGGAAGCTCCGCAAGGAAGTTTTGCAAGAATGCCATGATTCAAGGTGGGCTAGACACCCCGGAGTGAGCCACACCTTGGCACTGATCGAGGACCAGTACTACTGGCTGCACATGAGGGATGATGTGGAGGCCTATGTGAAAACTTGTCTTGTGTGCCAATAGGACAAGGTGGAGCTCAAGAAACCAAGCGGTCTCTTGGAGCCATTGCCAGTGCCAGAGTGACCATGGGAGAGTGTTTCTCTAGACTTTATAGTCGGTCTACCCAAAGCAAAAGGGTTTGGAAGCATCATGGTAGTGGTGGATAGGTTTTCCAAGTATGGAATCTTCATTCCAGCAACCAAGGAGTGCCCAGCCGAGGTGGTAGCTCGATTGTTCCTGAGGAACATGGTTAAGTACTAGGGAGTGCCGAGGACCATTGTTAGTGATCGGGACGAGTAGGTTCTGGACTGAGTTATTCAAGCTATTAGGATCAGACTTGAACTTTTCCACCAGCATGCATCCGCAGATCGATGGGCAGACAGAGCGAGTAAATGGACTATTGGAGGTCTACCTCAGGCACTATGTGAGTGCCACACAAAGGGACTGGCCAAAGCTGCTAGACATTGCGCAGTTTTCCTACAACTTGCAAAGGAGCCAGGTAACGAACCAGAGCCCATTCGAGGTTGTGATAGGGCAACAACCACTAACACCCAGTTCAATTACTGCAGGTTATACAGGGCCGAATCCAGCAGCATACAAGTTTGCCAAGGCATGGTAGGAGCAAACTAACTTGGCCAGAGTTTGTCTACACAAGGCGGCCAAGAGGTCGAAGAAGTGGGCAGACCAGAAGAGGTGGGATGTGCAGTTCTAGGTTGGAGACTTGGTGTTGGTGAAGCTGCATCTCATTGCGCACCATAGGGGGCTGCACAAAGGCCTAGTCCGGAGGTATGAGGGACCTTTTCGAGTAGTCAAGAGGGTAGGCAAGGTTGCCTACAAGCTAGATATGCCACCCAAGCTGAGGGTACACTTGATGTTTTATGTGAGCATGCTCAAGCCGTTCCATAAGGATGAGGGAGATCCAGGACGAGCAGAGTCAAAGCGTGTGCCATTGGGAGCAAGGGCCTCATATGAGAAGGAGGTCCACAGCATCATGGCTGACTGAGAGGTGAGACGGAAGAACTATCAACCAAGACATGAGTACTTGGTGTGCTGGAAGGGACTTCCAGACAGTGAGGCGAGCTGGGAACTAGTAGATGACTTATGGCAGTTCGGGGACTAGATTAGGTAGTACCATGTAGAAGATGCAACGAGGGCATTGTGCAATCAGGTGGGGGAGAATGTCATGCCCTGGGCAAGTGCGCCAGGCACATTAGGCGGACCAGCAGGTGAGCCAGAGGTTAAGGCCCGCAGACTAGGCGTGCTGGCGGGTATCTGTGCGCAAAGCCTAGCAAATGAGTTCAGAACGCCCGCCCAACTTGCAGGCTAGCCCGTGAGACCAAGGCCTGGCATACAAGATGCCTGTACCACATCCAGAAGGGCCCAAGGTGCTGGACACGTAAGGGAAGCTTCTGGAAGCAGGCAGGATCAGCAGGAGCATCCTGGCAGATTTGGTTGACCCTAAAAATCAGGAGTTAGCATCCTGATTGATTGTAATTTATATAATCCCATGATTTTAGCCTTTATTCTAGGGATATTGCCATTAAGTTGTAGTTGGAGCCTCAACTATAAATAGAGGGCTGCTCCACCCTCATTTGTACACCATCAAACACTTCTATTTCAGTGAATACAATAGCATTTCCAGAATTTTGTCTTCTTATCCTATTTCTCTTTAACTTGCGTAATCAGCCCTTCCCATTGTTCTAGTGCCCGCACACTTGTGTTTTAGGCTGACTTAGGCATAAAGGAGGAGATTCCAACCTAAGGCCGCACGGTTCTGAGTCTAAGGTCGGCAGCCCATGACACTTGCACGCTGGTTTCGTGGGTTGGCTTAGGCATACGGAGTTCATTCCATGTCTAAGCATATGGAGTTCATTCCCAGTCTAAGAGTTTCAGCCACGGTGCACATGCTGGACTCAGCCATGTGCTGGTGCCGTATTTTTTTCGCCCGGGGCACCATCGCCGGAGCATCGTCGGAGAGCCTAACTGGTGGCATTAGTGGTTCCGGCGATTGGGGGGGCCGGGGGGTGTGCGCACATGATGTGTGATGGGTGCTGGTACTTGGCCCTTATATTGGCCCCTATCCCTAATCAAACCTCGAGAACTCACACCCCCTTAAAGAGCATTTGAGATTTTATAGGTTTGCTGCCAGTAGCCATTAAAGTGTCTAAAATGGGGACACTTTTTTCAAACGGTCACAAAATATTCTCCACTTCGAGTTTTTAGCTGAATTTTTTTGTGCATGCCAAAAAAAATATAAGGATCAGCTCTACCAAATTTGGGGACAAAACACTTTCTAAAAAAATTTTACAAAATCCCGAACCGTAAAAGTTTCAAAAATCATGAAAAATAGAAAATAGGTCGTCTTGCCACGAAACTTCGCATGAAGGCGTAGGGGACCATTGTATGAATTTACAAGCCATGAAAATGGCATTGGCATGGTAGAAATATAAAGATGTGCTTGAACCCACCTACCACCCGTTTGATCCTCGGCTTGCGCATCCTGCCTCTTTGGCCGGCTAAGCGTCTGCACGCTCGTTTCGTGGGTTGACTTAGGCATATGGAGTTCATCCCCAGTCTAAGCATACGGAGTTCATTCCCAGTCTAAGAACAGACTGGACCGAGGGTTGCGGTAGCAAGATCGGCAGCACACAGGAGGGACCGGGCCGATCCCCGGCTTGCACATTCGGCCTCTCCAATCGGCTGAGTGCCCACACGCCTGTTTCATGGGTTGGCTTAGGCATAGGGAGTTCATTCCATGTCTAAGCCCCAGTCAGATCGAGGGTGGCAGCAGGACCGACAGCACACAGAGGGGGACTGGGCCAATCCTCGGCTTGTTCATTATTCCTCTCCGGTCAGCTCAGTGTGCGAACGCTCGTTTCGTGGGTTGACTTAGGCATACAGAGTTCATTCCCAATCTAAGATCGGACTAGACCGAGGGTTGCGACAGCAGGATCGACAGCACGTAGGTGGGGATTGGGTCAGTCCTCGGCTTACGCATTCTACCTCTTCGATCAGCTGAGCGTTCGTATGCTCGTTTCATGGGCTGGCTTAAGCTTACGGAGTTCATTACATGTCTAAGCATACGGAGTACATTGGCAGTCTAAGATTGGATGGAATCGAGGGTTACAGCAGTAGGACCAGTAGCAGGATCGGCAGCACGCAGGGGGGACCGGGTCGATCCTCGGCTTACGCATTCTGCCTCTCCGGTCGGTCGCTCCGGTAGGCTGAGCGCCTGCATGCTCGTTTCGTGGGTTAACTTAGGCATACGAAGTTCATCCCCAGTCTAAGCATACGGAGTTCATTCCCAGTCTAACATCGAACTGGACCGAGGTTTGCGGCAGCAGGATTGGCAGCACGCAGGGGGGAGCGGGCCGATCCCCGACTTGTGCATTCTGCCTCTCCGATCGGTTGAGCGCCCGCATGCCTGTTTCACGAGTTGGCTTAGGCATAGGGAGTTCATTCCATTTCTAAGCCCCAGCCGGACCGAGGGTTGTAATAGCGGGACTGACAGCACGCAGAGGGGGATCGGGTCGATCCCCAGCTTGCACATTCTGCCTCTCCGATCGGCTAAGCGCCCGCACGCTTGTTTCATGGGTTGGCTTACATATGGAGTTCATTCCCAGTATAAGAGTTTGAGCTGCGGTGCACATGCTGGGCTCTGGCATGTGCTGGTGCCACATTTTTTTTGCCCGGGGCACCATCGTCGGAGCATCGTCGAAGAGCCTAACCGGTGGCATTGGGGGTTCTGGCGATTGGAGGGGCCGAGGGGTGTTCGCACATGATGTGCAATGGGTGCTGGTACTTGGCCCTTATATTGGCCCCCTATGCCTCATAAATCCTCGAGACTCACACCCCCTTAAAGAGCATTTGAGATTTTATAAGTTTGCTGCCAGTAGCCATTAAAGTGTCTGAAATGGGGATGCTTTTTTCAAACGGTCACAAAATCTTCTCCACTTCGAGTTTTTAGCTGAATTTTTTTTTTGCATGCCAAAAAAAATACAAGGATCACCTCTACCAAATCTGGGGACAAAAATCATTCTTAAAAAATTTTAAAAAATCCCAAACCGTAAAAAGTTTTGAAAATCGTGAAAAATAGAAAACGGGTCGTCTTGCCATGAAACTTCACATGAAGGCGTAGGGGACCATTGTATGAATTTACAAGCCATAAAAATGGTATTGGCATGGCAAAAATATGAAGATGTGCTTGAACCCACCTACCTCTCGTTCGATCCCCGACTTGCGCATCCTGTCTTTCTGGTCGACTGAGTGTCCGTACGCTCGTTTCGTGGGTTGACTTAGGCATACGAAGTTCATCCCTAGTCTAAGCATAGGGAGTTCATTCTCAATCTAAGATCAGACCAGATCGAGGGTTGCGGTAGCAGGATTGATAATACGCAGGGGGATCGGGCTAGTCCTCGGCTTGTGCATTCTGCCTCTCCAACCAGCTGAGCGCCCACACACTCGTTTCATGGGTTGGCTTTGGCATACGGAGTTCATTCCATGTCTAAGCATACAAAGTTCATTCCCAGTCTATGATCAGACTGGACCGAGGGTTGCGGTAACAGGATCGACAGCATGCAGGGGGGACCGATTGATCCTCGACTTGCGCATTCTGCCTCTTCGGCCGACTGAGCACCCGTACACTTGTTTCATTGGTTGGCTTAGGCATACGAAGTTCATTCCATGTCTAAGCCCCAGCTGGACTGAGGGTTGTGGCAGCAGGACCGGCAGTGAGATCGACAGCACGCACAGGGGGACCGGGATGATCCTCGGCTTGCGTATTATGCCTTTCTAGCCGGCTAAGCATCTGCATGCTCATTTTGTGGGTTGGCTTAGGCATACGGAGTTCGTCCCTAGTCTAAGCATATGAAGTTTATTCCCAGTTTAAGATCAGACCGGACCTAGGGTTGCGACAGCAGGATCGGTAGCACATAAGGGGAACCAGGCTGATCTCCGGCTTGCGCATTCTACCTCTCCGGCTGGCTGAGCGCCCGCACGCCCGTTTCATGGGTTGGCTTAGGCATAGGGAGTTCATTCCATATCTAAGCCCCAGTCGGACCGAGGGTTGTGGCAGTGGGATCGATAGCACACAGAGGGGACCAGGCCGACCCTCGACTTGCACATTATGCCTCTCTGATCGGCTCAGCTCCCGAACGCTCGTTTCATGGGTTGACTTAGGCATACGAAGTTCATTCCTAGTCTAAGATCGGACCAGATTGAGGGTTGCGATAGCAAGATCGATAGCCCACGGGGGGGGACCGGGTCGGTCCCCGGCTTGAGCATTCTGCCCTCTTTGGTCGGTTGAGCACCAGTACACTCGTTTCGTGGGTTGGCTTAGGCATATGAAGTTCATTCCATGTCTAAGCATACGGAGTTCATTCCCAATCTAAGATCGAATCAGACCGAGGGTTACGACAGCAGGACCAGTAGCAAGATCGACAGCACATAGGGGGGACTGGGCTATTCCCCGACTTATGCATTCTACCTCTTTGACCGGCCCCTCCGACCGGCTGAGCGCCCGCACGCTCGTTTCGTGGGTTGACTTAGGCATACGGAGTTCATCCCCAGTCTAAGCATATGAAGTTCATTCCTAGTCTAAGATCAAACCGGACTGACGGTTGCGGCTGCAGGGATTGGTAAGCACGCAGGGGGGATCAGCCAAATCCTCGGCTTGCGTATCTCTGCCTCTTTCGCACGGGTTAGGCGGTTCGCAACGTCCCGTTCATGGGTTGGCTTAGGCATAGGGAGTTCATTCCACGTCTAAGCATACGAAGTTCATTCCCAGTCTAAGATTGGATTGAACCGAGGGTTATGGCGGTAGGACCAGTAGCAGGATCGATAGCACGTAGGGGGGATCAGGCCGATCCTCAATTTGCGCATTCTACCTCTTTGATCGACCTCTCCGATCGGCTGAGTGCTTACAGGCTCGTTTCATGGGTTGACTTAGGCATACGGAGTTTATCCCCAGTCTAAGCATACGGAGTTCATTCCTAGTCTAAGATCAAATCGGATCGAGGGTTGCGGCAGCAGGATCGATAGCATGCAGGGGGGACCGAGCCAATCCCCGGCTTACGCATTTTGCCTCTTCGGTTGGTTGAACGGTCGCACGCCCGTTTCATGGGTTGGCTTAGGCATAGGGAGTTCATTCCATGTCTAAGCCCCAGCCGGACCGAAGATTATGGCAGCAGGACTGACAGCACACAGAGGTGGACCGGGCTGATCCCCGACTTACGCATTCTGCCTCTCCGATCGACTGAGCGCCCGCAGGCTCATTTCGTGGGTTGACTTAGGCATACGGAGTTCATTACATGTCTAAGCATACAGAGTTCATTACATGTCTAAGCATACAGAGTTCATTCCCAGTCTAAGAGTTTGAGCCACGGTGCACATGCTGGGCTCAGGCATGTGCTGGTACCGCATTTTTTTCGCACGGGGCACCATCGTCGGAGCATCGCTGAAGAGCTTAACCGGTGGCATTGGGGGTTCTGATGATTGGGGGGGCCAAGGGGTGTGCGCACATGATGTACGATGGGTGCTGGTACTTGGCCCTTATATTGGTCCCCTATCCCTCATCAAACCTCGAGAAGTCACACCCCCTTAAAGAGCATTTGAGATTTTATAGGTTTGCTGCCAGTAGCCATTAAAGTGTCTGAAATGGGGACACTTTTTTCAAACGGTCACAAAATCTTCTCCACTTCGATTTTTTAGCTGAATTTTTTTGTGCATGCCAACAAAATTACAAGGATCACGTCTACTAAATTTTGGGACAAAAATCTTTCTAAAAAAATTCTAAAAAATCCCCAACCGTAAAAAGTTTCAAAAATCATGAAAAATAGAAAACGGGTCGTCTTGCCACGAAACTTCACATGAAGGTGTAGGGAACCATTGTTTGAATTTACAAGCCATAAAAATGGCATTGGCATGGCAGAAATATGAAGATGTGCTTGAACCCACCAATCACTTGTTGGATCCTCGGCTTGCACATCTTGCCACTCTGGTCAGTTGAGCGTCCGCATGCTAATTTCATGGGTTGACTTAGGCATACAGAGTTCATCCCTAGTCTAAGCATATGAAGTTCATTCCCAATTTAAGATCGGACCGGACCGTGGGTTGCGATAGTAGGACCGGCAGCACGTAGGGGGGATCAGGCCGATCCTCGGCTTGCGCATTCTGCCTCTCTGGCTGGCTGAACGCCTGCATGCCCGTTTCGTGGGTTGGCTTAAGCATAGGAAGTTCATTCCATGTCTAAGCCCCAGTCGGACCGAGGGTTGTGGCAGCCGGACCGATTAGCACGCAGAAGAAGGATGCGGCGCCCGATCCCGTGCCGTTGCGCATTAATGCCTCTCCCGCGCTTAGCGCCTGCACACTTATTTTGTGGTTTGACTTAGGCAAACGGAGTTCATTCCCAATCTAAGATCGGTCCGAACCGAGGGTTACGATAGCAGGATCGACCGCACGCAGGGGGACTCAGGGTCCGATCTCAGTTTGTGCATTCTACCTTCTCCGATCGGCTTGAAGTGCCCGGACGCTCATTTTGGTGGGGTTGGACTTAGGCATACGGAGTTTATTCCATGTCTAAAGCATATGGAGTTCATTCCCAGTCTAGGGATTGAATCGAACTGAGGGTTGTGGCAGCAGTACCAGTAACAGGATCGATAGCATACAGGGGGGACCGGGTCGATCCTCGGCTTATGCATTCTGCCTCTCTGGCCTACTATCGCATGCTCATTTTGTGGGTTAGCTTAGGCATACGAAGTTCATTCCATGTCTAAGCCCCAGTCGGACCGAGGGTTGTGGCAGTAGGATCGGTAGTGGGATCGACAACATGTAGAGGGGGACCGGGCTGATCCCCGGCTTGGGCATTATGCCTCTTCGGTCGACTCAGTGCCCGAACGCTTGTTTCGTGGGTTCACTTAGGCATACAGTATTCATTCCTAGTCTAAGATCAGACCGGACTGAGGGTTGCGACAGCAGGATCGACAGCACGCTGGGAGGGACCGGGTCAATCCCCGGTTTTTACATTCTGCCTCTCCGATCAGCTGAGCGCCCGCATGCTTGTTTTGTGGGTTGGGTTAGGCATACGGAGTTCATTCCATGTCTAAGAATGCGGAGTTCATTCCTAATCTAGGATCGAACCGGATCGAGGGTTGCAGCAGCAGGACCAACAGCAGGATCAACAGTACGCAGGGGGGACCGGGTTGATCCCCGACTTACGCATTCTACCTCTCCGATCGGCTGAGCGCCCGTACGCTCGTTTTGTGGGTTGACTTAGGCATACGATGTACATCCCCAATCTAAGCATACGGAGTTCATTCCCAGTCTAAGATCGAACCGGACTGAAGGTTGCGACAGCAGGATCTGTAGCACATAAGGGGGATCGAGCCGATCCCTGGCTTGCGCATTCTACCTCTCCGGCCTGCTGACCACCCGCAAGCCCGTTTCGTGGGTTGGCTTAGGCATAGGGAGTTCATTCCATGTCTAAGCCCCTGTCGGATCGAGGGTTGTGGCAGCAGGACCGACAGCACGCAGAGGCAGACCGGGCCAATCCCCGGCTTGCGCATTCTGCCTCTCTGGCCGGCTGAGCGCCTGCACGCTCGTTTCGTGGGTTGGCTTAGGCATACAGAGTTCATTCCATGTCTAAGCATACGGAGTTCATTCCTAGTCTAAGAGTTTAAGCCATGGTGCACATGCTGGGCTAGGGCATGTGCTGGTGCCGTATTTTTTTCGCCCGAGGCACCATCATCGGAACATCGTCGGAGAGCCTAACCGGCGACATTGGGGATTCCGGCGATTGGGGCACCGGGGGGGTGTGCGCACATGATGTGCGATGGGTCCTGGTACTTGGCCCTTATATTGGCCCCCTATCCCTCATCAAACCTCGAGAACTCACACCCCCTTAAAGAGCATTTGAGATTTTATAGGTTTGCTGCCAGTAGCCATTAAAGTGTCTGAAATGAGGACACTTTTTTCAAACGGTCACAAAATCTTCTCCACTTCGAGTTTTTAGCTGAATATTTTTGTGCACACCAAAAAAAATACAAGGATCACCTCTACCAAATTTGGGGACAAAACTCTTTCTAAAAAAATTTTAAAAAATCTCGAAACCGCAAAAAGTTTCAAAAATTATGAAAAATAGAAAACGGGTCATCTTGCCACGAAACTACACATGAAGGCGTAGGGGACCATTGTGTGAATTTACAAGCCATAAAAATGGTATTGGCACAGCAAAAATATGAAGATGTTCTTGAACCCACCTAGTCCGCACGCTCGTTTCGTGGGTTGACTTAGGCATACGAAATTCATCCCTGGTCTAAGCATACGGAGTTCATTCCTAGTCTAAGATCAGACCGAACCGAGGGTTACGGTAGTAGGATCGGTAGCACATAGAGGGGACCAGACCAATCCCTGACTTGTGCATTCTACCTCTCCGGCCGGTTGAGCACCCGCACGACCGTTTCATGGTTTGGCTTAGGTATAGGGAGTTCATTCCATGTCTAAGCCCCAGCCGGACCGAGGGTTGTGGCAGCGTGGCCTACAGCACGTAGGGAGGGATCGAGCCAATCCTCGACTTACGCATTATGCCTCTCCGACCGGCTCAGTGCCCGCCCACTCGTTTCATGGGTTGACTTAGGTATACGGAGTTCATTCCCAGTCTAAGATCGGATCAGACCGAGGGTTGTGGCAGCAGGATCAATAGCACGTAGGGGGAACCCGGTCGTCCCCGGCTTGCGCATTCTACCTCTCCAACCGGCTGAGCACCCGTACGCTTGTTTCGTGGGTTGGCTTAGGCATACGGAGTTCATTTCATGTCTAAGCATACGGAGTTCATTCCCAGTCTAAGATCACATCGGACCGAGGGTTGCGGCAGTAGGACCAGTAGTAGGATCGGTAGCACGCAGGGGGATCGGGCTGGTCCCCAGCTTGCGCATTCTACCTCTCCGGTTGGTTGAGCGCCCGCACGCTCATTTAGTGGGTTGGCTTAAGCATACGGAGTTCATTCCATGTCTAAGCCCTAGCTGGACCGAGGGTTGTGGTGACAGGACCGGCAGCATGTAGAGGGGGATCGGGCTGATCCTTGGCTTTCGCATTATGCGTCTCCAGCTGGCTCAGCACCCGCACGCTCGTTTTGTGGGTTGACTTAGGCATACGGATTTCATTCCTAGTCTAAGATCGACCCGGACCGAGGGTTGTGGTAACAGGATCGACAGCACGTAGGCGGGGACCGAGTCGGTCCCCGACTTGCACATTTGGCCTCTCCGACCGACTGAGCACCCGCACGCACGTTTCGTGGGCTGGCTTAGGCATACGGAGTTCATTCCATGTCTAAACATACGGAGTTTATTCCCAGTCTAAGATCGAATCAGACCGAGGTTGCGGTAGCAGGATTGGTAGCATGCAGGGGGTACCGAACTGATCCTCGGCTTACGCATTCTACCTCTCCAGCCGGTTGAGCACCCGGACGCTCGTTTTATGGGTTGGCTTTGGTATATGGAGTTCATTCCATGTCTAAGCCCCAGCCAGACCGAGGGTTGTGGCAGCAGGGCCGGCAGCGAGATCGACAGCACGCAGAGGTGAATCGAGCTGATCCCCGGGTTGTACATTATGCCTTTCCAGCTGGTTGAGCGCCCGCACGCTCGTTTCATGGGTTTACTTAGGCATACGAAGTTCATCCCCAGTCTAAGCATATGGACTTCATTCCCAGTCTAAGACCGGATCGGACCGAGGGTTGCGGTAGCAGGACCAGCAGCACGTAAGGGGGACCGGGCCGATCATCGACTTGTGCATTCTACCTCTCTGGTCGACTGAGCGCCTGCACACCCGTTTCATGGGTTGGCTTAGGCATAGGGAGTTCATTCCATGTCTAAGCCCCAGTCGGACAGAGGGTTGTGGCAGCGAGACCGACAGAACGCAGAGGGGGATCGGGCCGTCCCTGGCTTGCGCATTATGCCTCTTCGGTCGGTTCAGCACCGCACGCTCGTTTCATGGGTTGACTTAGGCATACAGAGTTAATTCCCACTGTAAGATTGGATCGGACCGAGGGTTGTGGTAGTAGGATCGACAGCACGTAGGGAGGGATCGGGCCGATCCCCGACTTACGCATTCTGCCTCTCCGATCGACTGAGCGCCCGCTCGCTCATTTCATGGGTTGGCTTAGGCATACGGAGTTCATTCCATGTCTAAGCATATAGAGTTCATTCCCAGTCTAAGATCAGACCGAATCGAGGGTTACGGCTGTAGGATTGGCAGCACATAGGGGGGATCGGGCCGATCCCCGACTTTCACATTCTACCTCTCTGATCGGCTGACCGTCCGCACGCTCATGTCGTGGGTTGGCTTAGGCATACGTAGTTCATTCCATGTCTAAGCCCCAGCCGGACTGAGGGTTATGGTAGCAGGACCAGTAGCAGGATCGACAGCATGCAGAGGAGGATCGAGATGATCCTCGACTTGCACATTATGCCTCTCCGACCGACCTTTTTGGTCGGCTAAGCGCCTGAATGCTCGTTTCATGGGTTGACTTAGGCATTTGGAGTTCATCCCCAGTCTAAGCATACGGAGTTTATTCCCAGTTTAAGATCAGACTGGACTGAGGGTTGTGGCAGCAGGATCGACAGCACGTAGGGGGGACCAGGCCGATCCTCGACTTGCGCATTCTGCCTCTCCGACAGGCTGAGTTCCCGCACGCTCGTTTCGTGGGTTAGCTTAGGCATACGGAGTTCATTCCATGTCTAAGCATACGGAGTTCATTCCCAGTCTAAGATTTTGACCCACGGTGCACATGCTGGGCTCGGGCATGTGCTGGTGCCGCATTTTTTTTTGCCAGGGGCACCATCGTCGGAGCTTCACCGGAGAGCCTAACCGGTGGCATTGGAAGTTCCAGCGATTGGGGGGCTGTGGGGGTGTGTGCACATGATGTGCAATGGGTGCTGGTACTTGGCCCTTCCCCTATCCTTCATCCAACCTTGAGAACTCACACCCCTTTAAGAGCATTTGAGATTTTATAGGTTTGCTGCCAGTAGCCATTAAAGTGTTTGAAATGGGGACACTTTTTTCAAACAGTCACAAAATATTCTCCACTTTGAGTTTTTAGTTGAATGTTTTTGTGCATGCCAACAAAAATACAAGGATCACCTCTACCAAATTTGGGGACAAAACTCTATCTAAAAAATTTTTAAAAAATCTCGAACCGTAAAAAGTTTCAAAAACCGTGAAAAATAAAAAACGGGTCATCTTGCCACGAAACTTCACATGAAGGCTTAGGGGACCATTGTTGAATTTACAAGCCATAAAAATGGCATTGGCATGGCAGAAATATGAAGATGTGCTTGAACTCACCTACCACCCGTTCGATCCCTGAGTTACGCATCCTGCCTCTCTGGTCGGCTGAGAGTCCGCACGCTCGTTTCGTGGGTTAACTTAGGCATACGGAGTTCATCCCCAGTCTAAGCATACGGAGTTCATTCCCAGTCTGTGATCAGACCGGACCGAGGGTTGCGACAGCAGGATCGGCAGCACGCAGGGGGGACCGAGCTGATCCCTGGCTTGCGCATTCTACCTCTCTGGCCGGTTGAGCACCCGCACACCCGTTTCATGGGTTGGCTTAGGCATAGGGAGTTCATTCCATGTCTAAGCCCCAGCCAGACCGAGGGTTGTGGTAGCGGGACCGACAGCATGCAGAGGGGGATCGGACCGATCCCCGCCTGTGCATTATGCCTCTCCGATTGGCTCAACGCCCGTACGCTCATTTCATGGGTTGACTTAGGCATACAGAGTTCATTCCCAATCTAAGATCAGACCAGACCGAGGAATGTGACAGCAGGATCGACAGTACGCAGGGGGGATCAGATCGGCCCCCGACTTACGCATTCTGCCTCTCCGATCAGCTAAGCGCCCGCACTCTCATTTCATGGGTTGGCTTGGGCATACGAAGTTCATTCCCAGTCTAAGATCAGACTGGACTGAGGGTTGCAGTAGTAGGACCAGCAGCAGGATCGATAGCATGTAGGAGGGACCAGACCGATCCCCGACTTGCGCATTCTGCCTCTCCGGCTGGCTGAGCGCCCGCACACCCGTTTCATGGGTTGGCTTGGGCATAGGGAGTTCATTCCATGTCTAAGCCCCAGCCAGACGAAGAGTTGTGGCAGCGGGACCGGCAGCACGCAAAGAGGGACCGGGCCGATCCCCGACTTGCGCATTATGCCTTTTCGGTTAGCTCAGCGCCCGCACGCTCATTTCATGGGTTGACTTAGGCATACAGAGTTCATTCCCAGTCTAAGATCAGACCGGACCGAGGGTTGCGACAGCAGGATCGACAGCACGCAGGGGTGGATCGGGTCGATCTCTGGCTTGAGCATTCTACCTCTCCGACCGACTGAGTGCCCACACACCCATTTCGTAGGTTGGTTTAGGCGTGGGGAGTTCATTCCATGTCTAAGCCCCAGCTAGATCGAGGGTTGTGGCGACGGGATCGACAGCACGCAAAGAGGGATAGGTTCGATCCCAGGCTTGCGCATTAAGCCTCTCCGGCTGGCCTAGCGCCCTCACGCTCGTTTCGTGGGTTGACTTAGGCATACGGAGTTCATTCCCAGTCTAAGATCAGACCAGACCGAGGGTTGGGATAGCAGGATCGACAGCACAAAAGGGGGGATCGGGTCGATCCCCGGCTTGCACATTCTGCCTCTCCGGTTGGCTGAGCAACCACACTCTCATTTCGTGGGTTGGCTTAGGCATACGAAGTTCATTCCCAGTCTAAGATCAGACCGGACTGAGGGTTGCAGTAGCAAGACTAGCAGCAGGATCGACAGCACGCAGGGGGGATCGAGCTGATCCTCGGCTTGCGCATTCTGCCTCTCCGGCCAGCTGAGCGCCCGCACGCTCGTTTCGTGGGTTGGCTTAGGCATACGAAGTTCATTCCATGTCTAAGCCCCAGTTGGATCGAGGGTTGTGGCTGCAGGATTGGCAGCGGGATCAGTAGCACGCAGAGGGGGATCAAGCTACTCTTTGATTTGCGTATTATGCCTTTCCAACCGACCTCATTGGCCGGTTGAACGCCCGTACTCTTGTTTTGTGGGTTGGCTTAGACATACGGAGTTCATTCCATGCCTAAGCATACGGAGTTCATTCCCAGTCTAAGATCGAACTGGACTGAGGGTTGCAACAGCAAGACCAACAGTAGGATCTGTAGCATGTAGGGGGGACCAGGTTGATCCCTGACTTACGCATTCTGCCTCTTCGGCCGGCTGAGCGCCCGCACGCCCGTTTCCTAGGTTAGCTTAGGCATACGGATTTCATTCCATGTCTAAGCATACGGAGTTCATTCCCAGTCTAAGATCAGACTGGACTGAAGGTTGCGACAGTAGGACCAGTACAGGATTGATAGTACGCAGAGGGGGATCGAGTCTATCCCCGGCTTGTGCATTATGCCTCTCCTTCCGGCTCAGCGCCCGTACGCTCGTTTCGTGGGTTGACTTATGCATACGGAGTTCATTCCCAGTCTAAGATCAGACCGAAACGAGGGTTACGGTAGCAGGATCGACAACACGGAGGGAGGGACTGGGCCGATCCCCGGCTTGCACATTTTCCTCTCCGATCGGCTGAGTGCTCGTTCGCTCGTTTCATGGGTTGGCTGAGGCATACAAAGTTCATTCCATGTCTAAGCATATGGAGTTCATTCCTAGTCTAAGATCTGACCGGTCCAAGGTTACGACAGTAGCACCAGCACAGGATCGATAGCACGCAGGGGGACCGGGTCAATCCATCGCTTGCACATTCTGCCTCTCCGGCCGGTTGAGCACCCGTATGCTCATTTTCTGGGTTGGCCTAGGCATACGAAGTTCATTCCATGTCTAAGCCCCAGCCGGACTAAGGATTATGGCAGCAGGACCGACAGTGGGATCGACAGCATGCAAAGGGGGATCGGGCCGATCCCCAGCTTACGCATTATGCCTCTCCGGTCGGCTCAGCGCCCGTACGCTCGTTTCATGGGTTGACTTATGCACACGGATTTCATTATCAATCTAAGATCGAACTAGACCAAGGGTTGCGGTAGCAGGATCAACAACACACAGGGAGGATCGGGTCGAACCCCGGCTTGCGCTTTCTACCTCTCCGGTCTACTGAGCGCCCGCACGCTCATTTCGTGGGTTGGCTTAGGCATACGGAGTTCATTCCATGTCTAAGCCCCAACCGGACTGAGGGTTGTGGCTCCAAGACCAGTAGTAGGATCAGCAGCATGCAGAGGGGGATCGGGTTGATCCCTGGCTTGCGCATTATGCCTCTCCGATCGGCCTCTACGACCGACTGAGCGTTCACACGCTCGTTTCATGGGTTGACTTAGGCATACGAAGTTCATCCCCAGTCTAAGCATACGGAGTTCATTCCCAATCTAAGATCAGATGAGACTGAGGGTTGCGGTAGCAGGATCCGCAGCACGCAAGGGGGATCGGGCCGATTCCCTGCTTGTGCATTCTGCCTCTCTGGCCGGTTGAGCGCCCGTACACCCGTTTCGTTGGTTGGCTTAGGCATAGGGAGTTCATTCCATGTGTAAGCCCCAGCTGGACTGAGGGTTGTGGCAGCAGGACCGGTAGCACGTAAAGGGGGATCAGGCCGATCCTCAACTTGCGCATTATGCCTCTTCGGCCGGCTCAGCACCCGCACGCTCATTTCATGGGTTGACTTATGCATACGTAGTTCATTCCTAGTCTAAGATCAGACTGGACCGAGGGTGGCAGCAGCAAGATCGACAGCATGTAGGGAGGGATCGGGCCGATCCCCGACTTGCACATTCTACCTCTCCGGTCGGCTGAGCACCCGCACGCTCATTTCGTGGGTTGGCTTAAGCATACGGAGTTTATTCCATGTCTAAGCTTACGGAGTTCATTCTCAGCCTAAGATTTTGAGCCACGGTGCACATGCTGGGCTTGGGCATGTTCTGGTGCTTGCATTTTTTTTGCCTGGGGCACCATCGTCAGAGCATCGTCGGAGAGCCTAAGTGGCGGCATTGGGGGTTTCGGCGATTGGGGGGTCGGGGGGGTTTGCGCACATGATGTGCGATGGGTGCTGGTACTTGCGTCACGGGCTCCAACCTTCGACTCAGAAATCATGCGGCCTTAGGCTTGGAATCTCTTCCTTTATGCCTAAGTCAGCCTAAAACACAAGCGTATGGGCACTAGAACAATGGGAAGGGCTGATTATGCAAGTTAAAGAGAAACAGGATAAGAAGGTAGAATTCTGGAAATGCTCTTGTATTCACTGAAATGGAAGTGTTTGATGGTGTAAAAATGAGGGAGAAGCAGCTCTCTATTTATAGTTGAGGCTCCAGCTTACACTTAATGGCAATATCCTTAGAATAAAAGCTAAAATCATGGGATTATACAGATTACAATCAATCAAGATGCTAACTCCTAATTTTCAGGGTCAACCAAATCTACCAGGATGCTGCTGCTGATCCTGCCTGCTTCCAGAAGCTTCGCTTGCATGTCCAGCACCTTGGGCCCTTCTGGATATCGTGCGGGCAGCTTGTATGCCAAGCCTTGGTCTCACGGGCTGGCCTGCAAATTGGACGGGCGTTCTAAACTGGTTTGCTAGGCTTTGCACGCAGATACCCGCCAGCACACCTGGTCTGCGGGCCTGAACCTCTGGCTCACCTGCTGGTGCACCTGATGTGCTTGGTGTGCCCACCCAGGGCGTGACATTCTCCCTCACCTGATTGCGTAATGCCCCTATTGCATCTTCTGCATGGTACTACCTGATCTGGTCCCTGAACTGCTGTAAGTCATCTGCTGGTTCCCAACTTGCCTCACTATCTAGAAGTCTCTTCCAGCACACCAAGGACTCTTGTTTTGGCTGATAGTTCTTTCGTCTCACCTCCTAGTCAGTTATGATACTATGGACCTCCTTTTCATATGAGGCCCTTGCTCCCAATGGCGTACGTTTTGACTCTGCCCATCCTGGATCTCCCTCATCCTCATGGAATGGCTTGAGCATGCTCACATGGAACACTGGGTGTACCTTCAGCTTGGGTGGCATATCCAGCTTATAGGCAACCTTGCCTACCCTCTTGACTACTCGAAAATGTCCCTCATACCTTTCGGACTAGGCCTTTGTGCAGCCCCCTATGGCACACAATGGGATGTAGCTTCACCAATACCAAGTCTCCAACCTGGAACTGCACGTCCCGCCTATTCTGGTCTGCCCACTTCTTCGACCTCTTGGCTGCCTTGTGTAGACAAACTCTGGCCAAGTCAGTTTACTCCTGCCATGCCTTGGCAAACTTGTATGCTGCTGGATTCGGCCCTGTATAACCTGCAGCAATCAAACTGGGTGTTAGTGGTTGTTGCCTTATCACAACCTCAAATGGGCTCTGGTTCGTTACCTCGCTCCTTTGCAAGTTGTAGGAAAACTACGCAATATCTAGCAGCTTTGGCGAGTCCCTTTGTGTGGCACTCACATAGTGCCTGAGATAGACCTTCAATAGTCCATTCACTCGTTCTGTCTGCCCATCGGTCTGCGGATGCATGCTGGTGGAAAAGTTCAAGTCTGACCCTAACAGCTTGAACAACTCAGTCCAGAACCTACCCGTGAACTCATTCCCAGTCTAAGATCAGATCGAATCGAGGGTTGCGACAGTAGGATCGACAGCATGCAGGGGGACCGGGCCAATCCCTGGCTTGCGCATTCTGCCTCTCCGATCGGCCAAGGGCCCGCATGCCCGTTTCGTGGGTTGGCTTAGGCATAGGGAGTTCATTCCATGTCTAAGACCCAGCCGAACCGAGGGTTGTGGCAGCAAGACCGGCAGCAGATAGAGGGGGACCAAGCTGATCCCCAGCTTGTGCATTATGCCTCTCCGGTCGGCTCAGCACCCGCATGCTCGTTTCGTGGGTTGACTTAGGCATACGGAGTTCATTCCCAGTCTAAGATTAGACCAGAACGAGGGTTGCTGTAGCAGGATCGACAGCACGTAGGGGGGATCGGGCCAATCCCCGACTTGTGCATTCTGCCTCTCCGACCTGCTGAGTACCCGTACACTCGTTTCGTGGGTTGGCTTAGGCATACGGAGTTCACTTGCAGTCTAAGATCGGACCGGGACAAGGGTTGCGGTAGCAGGACTAGCAGCAAGATCGACAGCATGTAGGGAGAGACCGGGCTGATCCCCGACTTGTGCATTCTGCCTTTCTGGCCGGTTGAGCGCCCGCATGCTTGTTTTGTGGGTTGGCTTAGGCATACGGAGTTCATTCCATGTCTAAGCATACAGAGTTCATTCCCAGTCTAAGATTGCATCGGACCAAGGGTTGTGGCAGCAAGACTAGCAGCACGATCAACAGTATACAGGGGGGACCGGGCCGATCCCTGGCTTACGCATTCTGCCTCTCTAGCCGACTGAGCGCCTGCACAATCATTTCATCGGTTGGCTTAGGCATACAGAGATCATTCCATGTCTAAGCCCCAGTCGGACCAAGGGTTGTGGCAGCAGGACCGATAGCAGGATCGACAGCACGCAGAGGGGTATCGGGCTGATCTGCGGTTTGAGCATTATGCCTCTCTGGCTGACTAAGCGCCCGCATGCTCGTTTCGTTGGTTGACTTAGGCATATGAAGTTCATCCCCAATCTAAGCATACAGAGTTCATTCCCAGTCTAAGATCAGACCGTACCGAGGGTTGCGACAGTAGGTTCGGCAGAATACAGGGGGGACCGGGTCGATCCTCGGCTTACGCATTCTGCCTCTCCAGTCGACTGAGCACCCTGCATGCCCGTTTCATGGGTTGGCTTAGTCATAGGGAGTTCATTCCATGTCTAAGCCACAGCTGGACCAAGGGTTGTGGCAGTGGGATCGGTAGCACACCGAAGGGATCGGACTGATCCCTGGCTTACGCATTCTACCTCTCCGGCCGGTTGAGTGCCCGCACGCCCATTTCATGGGTTGGCTTAGGCATAGGGAGTTCATTCCATGCCTAAGCCCCAGCCAGACCAAGGGTTGTGGTAGCGGGACTAGCAGCACGTAGAGGGGGACCAGGCTAATCCTCGGTTTGCGCATTATGCCTCTTCGGTTGGCTCAGCACTCGCACGCTTGTTTCGTGGGTTGACTTATGCATACGGAGTTCATTCCCAATCTAAGATGGGATTGGACTGAGGGTTACGGTAGCAGGATTGATAGATGTAGGGGGGACCGGGCCGATCCCCGACTTGCGTATTCTGCCTCTCTGGCCGACTGAGCACACACACGCTCGTTTCGTAGGTTAGCTTAGGCATACGGAGTTCATTCCACGTCTAAGCATACGGAGTTCATTCCTAGTCTAAGATTTTGAGCCACGATGCACATGCTAGGCTCGGGCATGTGCTGGTGCGGCATTTTTTTTCTCCCGGGGCACCATTGTCGAAGCATCGCCGAAGAGCCTAACTGACGGCATTGGGGGTTCCGGTGATTTGGGAGGCCGCGAGGGTGTGCGCATATGATGTGCGATGGGTGCTGGTACTTGGCCATTATTGGCCCCCTATCCCTCTTCAAACCTCAAGAACTCACACCCCCTTAAAGAGTATTTGAGATTTTATAGGTTTTCTGCCAGTAGCCATTAAAGTGTCTGAAATGGGGACACTTTTATCAAACGGTCACAAAATCTTCTCCACTTCGAGTTTTTAGCTGAATTTTTTTGTGCATGCCAACAAAAATACAAGGATCACCTCTACCAAATTTGGGACAAAACTCTTTCTAAAAAAATTTTAAAACATCTCGAACCACTAAAAGTTTCAAAAATTATGAAAGATAGAAAACGGCTCTTCTTGCCACGAAACTTCACATGAAGGCTTAGGGGACCATTGTATGAATATACAAGCCATAAAAATGGCATTGGCACGGCAAAAATATGAAGATGTACTTGAACCCACCTACCACCCGTTCGATCCCCGGCTTGCGCATCCTGCCTCTCTGGTCGGCTGAGCACCCGCACGCTCATTTCGTGGGTTGATTTAGGCATACAGAGTTCATCCCCAGTCTAAGCATATGAAGTTCATTCCCAATCTAAGATCAGACTTGACCGAGGGTTGCGGGTGCAGGATCGACAGCCCAAAAGGGGGACCGGGCCGATCCCCGGCTTGCGCATTCTGCCTCTCTGACCGGCTGAGCGCCCGCACGCCCGTTTCGTGGGTTGGCTTAGGCGTAGGGAGTTCATTCCATGTGTAAGCCCCAACCGGACCGAGGGTTGTGGCAGCGAGATCGGTAGCACGCAGAGGGGGATCGGGCCAGTCCCCGACTTGCGCATTATGCCTCTTCGACCGGCTCAGCACCCGCACGCTCATTTTGTGGGTTGACTTATGCATACAGAGTTCATTCCTACTATAAGATTAGACCGAACCGAGGGTTGTGGCAGCAGGATCGACAGTACGCAAGGGGGATCGAGCCGATCCCCTGCTTGCGCATTCAGCCTCTCCGGCCGACTGAGCGCCCGCATGCTCGTTTCGTGGGTTGGCTTAGGCATATGGAGTTCATTCCATGGCTAAGCATACAGAGTTCATTCCCAGTCTAGGCATACAAAGTTCATCCCCAGTCTAAGCATACGGAGTTCATTCCCGGTCTAAGATTGAATCAAACCGAGGGTTGCGACAGTAAGATCGACAGTGCGCAGGAGGGATTGGGTCGATCCCTGGCTTGTGCATTCTGCCTCTCCGGCTTGCTGAGAGCCCGCACGCCCGTTTTGTGGGTTGGCTTAGGCATAAGGAGTTCATTCCATGTCTAAGCCCCAGCCAGACCGAGGGTTGTGGCAGCAGGACCGGCAGCATGCAGAAGGGGACTGGGCCGATCCCCTGCTTGCGCATTATGCCTCTTCGGCTGGCTCAGCGCCCGCACGCTCGTTTCATGAGTTGACTTATGCATACGGAGTTCATTCCCAGTCTAAGATCAGACTAAATTGAGGGTTACGGTAGCAGGATCGACAGCACACAGGAGGGGACCGGGCCGATCCCCGGCTTGTGCATTCTGCCTCTACGACCGGCTGAGCGCCCGCACGCTCATTTCGTAGGTTAGCTTAGGCATACAGAGTTCATTCCATGTCTAAGCATACGGAGTTCATTCCCAGTCTAAGATTTTGAGCCACAGTGCATATGCTGGGCTCTGGCATGTGCTGGTGCCACCTTTTTTTTCGCTCGGGGCACCAACGTCGGAGCATCGCCAGAGAGCCTAATCGACGGCATTGGGGGTTTTGGCGATTGGGGGGGCCGGGGGGTGTGCGCATATGATGTGCGATGGGTACTGGTACTTGGCCCTTTTATTGGCCCCCTATCCCTTATCAAACCTTAAGAACTCACACCCCCTTAAAGAGCATTTGAGATTTTATAGGTTTGCTGCCAGAAGCCATTCAAATGTCTGAAATGGGACACTTTTTTCAAATGGTCACAAAATCTTCTCCACTTTGAGTTTTTAGCTAACTGTTTTTGTGCAAGCCAACAAAAATACAAGGATCACCTCTACCAAATTTGGGGGCAAAACTCTTTCTAAAAAAATTTTAAAAAATCCTGAACCGCAAAAAGTTTCAAAAATTGTAAAAAATAGAAAACGGGTTGTCTTGCCAAGAAACTTCACATGAAGGCTCAGGGGACCATTGTATGAATTTACAAGCCATAAAAAAGGCATTGGCATGACAGAAATATGAAGATGTGCTTGAACCCACCTACCACCCGTTCGATCCCCAGTCTAAGCATATGGAGTTCATTCCCAGCCTAAGATCGGACTGGACCAAGGGTTGCGGCAGCAGGACCGGCACCACGCAGGGTGGATCGGGTCGATCCCGGCTTGCGCATTCTGCCTCTCCAGCTGGCTGAGCGCCCGCACGCCCGTTTCGTGGGTTGGCTTAGGCATAGGGAGTTCATTCCATGTCTAAGCCCCAGCTAGATCGAGGGTTGTGGCAGCGAGACCGGCAGCATGCAGAGGGGGACTGGGCAAATTGCCAGCTTACGCATTATGCCTTTCCGGTCGGCTCAGCGCCCACACGCTTGTTTCATAGGTTGACTTAGGCATACAAAGTTCATTCCCAGTCTAAGATCAGACCAGATCGAGGGTTGCGGCAATAGGATCGACAGCACACGGGGGGGACCGAGCCGGTCCCCGGCTTACGCATTCTACCTCTCCGACCGACTGAGCGCCCGCACGCTCGTTTCGTGGGTTGGCTTAGGCATAGGGAGTTCATTCCATGTCTAACCATATGGAGTTCATTCCCAATCTAAGATTGGACCGGACCGAGGGTTGCTGCAGCATGACCAGCAGCAGGATCGACAGCACGTAAGGGGGACCGGGCCGATCCCCGTCTTCCAGATTCTGCCCTCTGATCGGCTGAGCGTCCGCACACTCGTTTCATGGGTTGGCTTAGGCATACGGAGTTCATTCCATGTCTAATCCCTAATCGGACCAAGGGTTGTGGCAGCAGGACTGACAGTGGGATCGGTTGAACGTAGAGGGGGACCGAGCTGATCCTCGGCTTACGCATTATGCCTCTTCGGCTGGCAGAGCGCCTGCACGCTCGTTTCAGGGGTTGACTTAGGCATACGGAGTTCATCCCCAGTCTAAGCATACGAGTTCATTCCCAGTCTAAGATCAGACCGGACCGAGGGTTGTGGTAGCATGATCTGTAGCACGCAAAGGGGGATCGGGTCGACCCCGGCTTGCGCGTTATGCCTCTTCGGTCGGCTCAATGCCCGCACGCTCGTTTCCTGGGTTGACTTACGCATACGGAGTTCATTCCCAGTCTAAGATCAGACCGGACCGAGGGTTACGGCAGCAGGATCGACTACACGCAGGAGGGGATCGGGTCGATCCCCGGCTTATGCATTCTGCATCTCCGGCTGACTGAGCGCCCGCACGCTCACTTCGTGGGTTGGCCTAGGCATACGGAGTCCATTCCATGTCTAAGCATACGGAGTTCATTCCCAGTCTAAGATTTTGAGCCACAGTGCACATGCTGGGCTCGGGCATGTGCTGGTGCCGCATTTTTTTCCCCTGGGGCACCATCGCTGGAGCAACGCAGAAGCATCGTCGGAGAGCCTAACCGGTGGCATTGGGGGTTCCGACGATTGGGGGTCCGAGGGGTTGTGCGCACATGATGTGTGATGGGTGCTGGTACCTGGCCCTTATATTGGCCCCCTATCCATCATCAAACCTCGAGAACTCACACCCCTTTAAAGAGCATTTGAGATTTTATAGGTTTGCTGCCAGTAGCCATTAAAGTGTTTAAAATGGGGACATTTTTTTCAAACGGTCACAAAATATTCTCCACTACGAGTTTTTAGCTGAAGTTTTTTGTGCAAGCCAAAAAAAATACAAGGATCACCTCTACCAAATTTGGGGACAAAACTCTTTCTAAAAAAATTTAAAAAAATCTCGAACCGCAAAAAGTTTTAAAAATCGTGAAAAATAGAAAACGGGTCGTCTTGCCACAAAACTTCACATGAAGGCTTAGGGGACCATTGTATGAATTTACAAGCCATAAAAATGGCATTGGCATGGCAGAAATATGAAGATGTGCTTGAACCCACCTACCACCCGTTCGATCCCCGGCTTACGCATCCTGCCTCTCTGGTCGGCTGAGCGCCCGCACGCTCATTTGGTGGGTTGACTTAGGCATACGGAGTTCATTCGTAGTCTAAGCATATGAAGTTCATTCCTAGTCTAAGATCAGACTGGACTGAGGGTTGCGGCAACAGGATCAGTAGCATACAGGGGGGACCAGATCGATCCCCGGCTTGCGCATTCTGCCTTTCTAGCCGGCTGAGCACCCGCATGCTCGTTTCATGGGTTGGCTTAGGCATAGGGAGTTCATTCCATGTCTAATCCCCAATCGGACCAAGGGTTGTGATAGCGGGACCGGCAGCATGCAGAGGGGGATCGGGCCGATCCCCGACTTACGCATTATGCGTCTTCGATCGGCTCAGCACCCGCACGCTCGTTTCATGGGTTGACTTAGGCATACAAAGTTCATTCCCAGTCTAAGATCAGACTGGACTGAGGGTTGCGATAGCAGGATCGACAGCACGCAGTGGGGATCATGTCGGTCCCCGGCTTTCGCATTCTGCCTCTCTGGTCGGTTGAGTGCCCGTTCGCTCGTTTCACCCGTTGGCTTAGGCATACAAAGTTCAATCCATGTCTAAGCATACGGAGTTCATTCCCAGTCTAAGATCGGACCGGACCGAGGGTTGTGGCAGCAGGACCAATAGTAGGATCAACAGCACGCAGGGGGGACCGAGCCGATCCCCAGCTTGCACATTCTGCCTCTCCGGCTGCCGCCCGCACGCTCGTTTTGTGGGTTGGCTTAGGCATATAGAGTTCATTCCATGTCTGAGCCCCAACTGGGCCGAGGGTTGTGGCAGCAAGACCAGTAGCGAGATCGACAGCACACAGAGTGGGATCGAGTTGATCTTCGGCTTACGCATTATGCCTCTCCGGTCGACTGAGCGCCCGTACGGTCGTTTTATGGGTTGACTTAGGCATGAGGAGTTCATCCTCAGTCTAAGCATACGGAGTTCATTCCCAGTCTAAGATCGGATCGGATCGAGAGTTGCGACAGCAGGATCGATAGCACGCAAGGGGGACCGGGCCAATCCCTTGCTTGCGAATTTTGCCTCTCCGACTGGTTGAGCGCCCGCATGCCCATTTCGTGGGCTGGCTTAGGCATAGGGAGTTCATTCCATGTCAAGCCCGAGTAGGATTGAAGGTTGTGGCAACGGGACCAACAGCACGTAGAGGGGGATCGGGCTGATCCCCAACTTGCGTATTATTCCTCTTCGACCGGCTCAATGCCCGCACGCTCGTTTCGTGGGTTAATTTATGCATAGGAGTTCATTCCCAGTCTAAGATTGGACCGAACCGATGGTTGCAGCAATAGGATCGACAGCACACAGGGGGGACCAGGCTGATCCTTGGCTTGCGCATTCTGCCCTTCAATCGACTGAGCGCCCGCACGCTTGCTTCGTGGGTTGGCTTAGGCATACGGAGTTCATTCCGTGTCTAAGCATACGGAGTTAATTCCCAGTCTAAGATTTTGAGCCATGGTGCACATGCTGGGCTTGGACATGTGCTGGTTCCGCATTTTTTTCACCCGGGGCACCATCGTCGGAGCATTGTCGAAGAGCATAACCGAAGGCATTGGGGGTTCCGACGATTGGAGGGGCGGGGGATGTGCGCACATGATGTGCGATGGGTGCTGGTACTTGGCCCTTATATTGGCCCCCTATCCCTCATCAAACCTTAAGAACTCACACCCCCTTAAAGAGCATTTGAGATTTTATAGGTTTGCTGCCAGTAGCCATTAAAGTGTTTGAAATGGGGACACATTTTTCTAACGGGCACAAAATCTTATTCACTTCGAGTTTTTAGCTGAAGTTTTTTGTGCTTGCCAAGAAAAATACAAGGATCACCTCTAACAAATTTGGGGGCAAAACTCTTTCTAAAAAAATTTTATAAAATCTCGAACCGTAAAAAGTTTCAAAAATCATGAAAAATAGAAAACGTGTCGTCTTGGCATGAAACTTCACATGAAGGCTTAGGAGACCATTGCATGAATTTACAAGCCATAAAAATGGCATTAGCACGACAGAAATATGAAGATATGCTTGAACCACCTACCACCCGTTCGATCCTCGACTTGCGCATCCTGCCTCTCTGGTCGGCTGAGCACCCGTACGCTCGTTTCATGGGTTGACTTAGGCATACGAAGTTCATCCCCAGCCTAAGCATAGGAGTTCATTCCCAGTCTAAGATCAGATCAGACCGAGGGTTGCGGTAGCAGGATCGACAGCACGCAGGGGGACTGGGCCTATCCCTGGCTTGCGCTTTCTGCCTCTCCAGCCGGTTGAGCGCCCGCACTCCTATTTCATGGGTTGGCTTAGGCATAGGGAGTTCATGCCATGTCTAAGCCCCAGTTGGACCGAGGGTTGTGGCAGCGGGACTGGTAGCACACAGATGGGGACCGGGCCGATACCCGGCTTGCGCATTATGCCTCTTCGGCTGGCGCAGCACCCACACGTTTGTTTCGTGGGTTGACTTAGGCATACGCAGTTCATCCCCAGTTTAAGCATACAGAGTTCATTCCCAGTCTAAGATCGAGTCAAACCAAGGGTTGTAGCAGTAGGACCAGTAGTAGGATCGGTAGCATGTAGGGGGGACCAGGTTGATCCCTGACTTATGCATTCTGCCTCTCCGGCCGGCTGAGCACCCGCACGCCCATTTCCTAGGTTGGCTTAGGCATACGGATTTCATTCCATGTCTAAGCATACGGAGTTCATTCCCAATCTAAGATCAGACTGGATCGAAGGTTGCGATAGTTTGACCAGCACAGGATTGATAGCACGCAGAGGGGGACCGAGTCTATCCCCGACTTGTGCATTATGCCTCTCCTTCCGACTCAGCGCCTGCACGCTCGTTTCGTGGGTTGACTTATGCATACGGAGTTCATTCCCAGTCTAAGATCGGACCAAAACGAGGGTTGCGGTAGCAGGATCGATAACACGGAGGGAGGGACTGGGCCAATCCCTGGCTTGCACATTTTCCTCTCTGACCGGTTGAGTGCCCGTCCGCTCGTTTCATGGGTTGGCTGAGGCATACAAAGTTCATTCCATGTCTAAGCATACGGAGTTCATTCCTAGTCTAAGATCAGACCGGTCCAAGGTTACGACAGTAGGACCAGCACAGGATCGATAGCACGCAGGGGGACTGGGTCAATCCGTCGCTTGCACATTCTGCCTCTCCGGCCGGTTGAGCACCCGTACGCTCATTTCCTGGGTTGGCTTAGGCATACGAAGTTCATTCCATGTCTAAGCCCCAGCCGGACTAAGGATTATGGCAGCAGGACCGACAGTGGGATCGACAGCATGCAAAGGGGGATCGGACCGATCCCCAGCTTACGCATTATGCCTTTTCGGTTGGCTCAGCGCTCGCACGCTCGTTTCATGGGTGGACTTATGCACACAGATTTCATTCCCAATCTAAGATCGAACCGGACCAAAGGTTGCGGTAACAGGATCGACAACACGTAGGGGGGATCGGGTCGAACCTCGACTTGCGCATTCTACCTCTCCGGTTTACTGAGCGCCCGCACGCTCATTTCGTGGGTTGGCTTAGGCATACATAGTTCATTCCATGTCTAAGCCCCAGCCGGATTGAGGGTTGTGGCTCCAAGACTAGCAGTAGGATCAGCAGCATGCAGAGGGGTATCAGGCTGATCCCTGGCTTGCGCATTATGCCTCTCCGATCGGCCTCTACGACCGACTGAGCGCTCACAAGCTCGTTTCGTGGGTTGACTTAGGCATACGGAGTTCATCCCCAGTCTAAGCATACGGAGTTCATTCCCAATCTAAGATCGGATGAGACTGAGGGTTGCGGCAGCAGGATCCACAGTACACAAGGGGGATCGGGCTGATCCCCGGCTTGTGCATTCTGCCTCTCCGACCGGTTGAGCGCCCGTACACCCGTTTCATGGGTTGGCTTAGGCATAGGGAGTTCATTCCATGTGTAAGCCCCAGCTGGACTGAGGGTTGTGGCAACAGGACCGGTAGCATGTAAAGGGGATCAGGCCGATCCTCGGCTTACGCGTTATGCCTCTTCGATCGGCTCAGCACCCGCACGCTCATTTCGTGGGTTGACTTATGCATACGGAGTTCATTCCTATTCT
Source organism: Durio zibethinus (assembly GCF_002303985.1). The sequence continues at coordinate 27,783,977 of NW_019167826.1, read as the reverse complement.
AAGATCAGACTGGATCGAAGGTGGCAACAGTAGGATCGACAGCATGTAGGGAGGGATCGGGCCGATCCCCGACTTGCGCATTCTACCTCTCCGGTCGGCTGAGCGCCCGCACGCTCATTTCGTGGGTTGGCTTAAGCATACGGAGTTCATTCCCAGCCTAAGATTTTGAGCCACGATGCACATGCTGGGCTTGGGCATGTTCTGGTGCTGCATTTTTTTTGCCTGGGGCACCATCGTCAGAGCATCGTCGGAGAGCCTAAGTGGCGGCATTGGGGGTTTCGGCGATTGGGGGGGTCGGGGGGGTTTGCGCACATGATGTGCGATGGGTGCTGGTACTTGCATCACGAGCTCCAACCTTCGACTCAGAAATCATGCGGCCTTAGGCTTGGAATCTCTTCCTTTATGCCTAAGTTAGCCTAAAACACAAGCGTATGGGCACTAGAACAATGGGAAGGGCTGATTATGCAAGTTAAAGAGAAACAGGATAAGAAGGCAGAATTCTGGAAATGCTCTTGTATTCACTGAAATGGAAGTGTTTGATGGTGTACAAATGAGGGAGAAGCAGCTCTCTTTTTATAGTTGAGGCTCCAGCTTACACTTAATGGCAATATCATTAGAATAAAGGCTAAAATCATGGGATTATACAGATTACAATCAATCAAGATGCTAACTTCTAATTTTCAGGGTCAACCAAATCTACCAGGATGCTGCTGCTGATCCTGTCTACTTCCAGAAGCTTCGCTTGCATGTCCAGCACCTTGGGCCCTTCTGGATATCATGCGGGCAGCTTGTATGCCAAGCCTTGGTCTCACGGGCTGGCCTGCAAGTTGGACGGGCATTCTAAACTTGTTTGCTAGGCTTTGCATGCAGATACCCGCCAGCACACCTGGTCTGCGGGCCTGAACCTCTGGCTCACCTGCTGGTGCACCTGATGTGCCTGGTGTGCCCAACCAGGGCGTGACATTCTCCCCCACCTGGTTGTGCAATGCCCTCATTGCATCTTCTGCATGGTACTACCTGATCTGGTCCCTGAACTGCTATAAGTCATTTACTGGTTCCCAGCTTGCCTCACTGTCTAGAAGTCTCTTCCAGCGCACCAAGTACTCTTGTTTTGGCTGATAGTTCTTTTGTCTCACCTCCCAGTCAGTTATGATGCTGTGGACCTCCTTCTCATATGAGGCCCTTGCTCCCAATGGCGTACGTTTTGACTCTGCCCATCCTGGATCTCCCTCATCCTCATGGAATGGCTTGAGCATGCTCACATGGAACACCGGGTGTACCCTCGGCTTGGGTGGCATATCCAGCTTGTAGGCAACCTTGCCTACCCTCTTGACTACTCGAAAATGTCCCTTATACCTTCGGACTAGGCCTTTGTGCAGCCCCCTATGGCACACAATGGGATGCAACTTCACCAATACCAAGTCTCCAACCTGGAACTGCACGTCCCGCCTATTCTGGTCTGCCCACTTCTTCGACCTCTTGGCCGCCTTGTGTAGGCAAACTCTGGCCAAGTCAGTTTGCTCCTTCCATGCCTTGGCAAACTTGTATGCTGCTGGATTCGGCCCTGTATAACCTACAGCAATCGAACTGGGTGTTAGTGGTTGTTGCCCTATCACAACCTCAAATGGGCTCTGGTTCGTTACCTCGCTCCTTTGCAAGTTGTAGGAAAACTACGCAATATCTAGCAGCTTTGGCGAGTCCCTTTGTGTGGCACTCACATAGTGCCTGAGATAGACCTTCAATAGTCCATTCACTAGTTCTGTCTGCCCATCGGTCTGCGGATGCATGCTGGTGGAAAAGTTCAAGTCTGACCCCAACAGCTTGAACAACTCAGTCCAAAACCTACCCGTGAAATGCCCTTCCCGATCACTAACAATGGTCCTCGACACTCCCCAGTACTTAACCATGTTCTTCAGGAACAATCGAGCTGCCTTCTCGGCTGGGCACTCCTTGGTTGTTGGAATGAAGATTCCATACTTGGAAAACCTGTCCACCACTACCATGATGTTTCCAAACCCTTCTACTTTGGGTAGATCGACTATAAAGTCCAGAGAAACACTCTCCCATGGTCGTTTTGGCACTGGCAACGGCTCCAAGAGACCGCCTGGTTTCTTGAGCTCCACCTTGTCCTGTTGGCACACAAGATAAGTCTTCACATAGGCCTCCACGTTGTCCCTCATGTGCGGCTAGTAGTACCAATCCTTGATCAACGCCAAGGTACGGCTCACTCCGGCGTATCCAGCCCACCTTGAATCATGGCATTCTTGCAAAACTTCCTTGCAGAGCTTCCCATGCTGCGGTACAAATAGTCTACTTCCTCTGGTGTACAGCAAGCCATCCTGCAACTAAAACTGCCTAGTCTTACCTTGCTGGGCGTACTCCATCAAAGCCTTGGCTGTAGGATCATGCACAAGTCCCTCCTTGATGTGCGGCACCAGTGACCCCTCTAGTTGGCTAATGGCAGTAAGGTTAGCCTTTCTGCTCAGGGCATCTGCCACTAGGTTCACCTGCCCTGGCTTGTACTCCATCTGGAAATCAAATTCCATAAAAAAATCTTGCCATCTCGCCTGTTTGGGGGATAGCTTCTTCTACGTCTGGAAGTAGTTGGTCACCACATTGTCCGTCCTAATCACGAACCTCGACCCTAATAGGTAATGGTGCCAAGTGCACAAGCAGTGCACCATTGCAGTCATCTCTTTCTCTTGGACTGTGTACTTGCGCTCAGTCTCGTTCAGCTTCCTGCTCTCGAACGTGACTGAACGTCCCTCCTGCATCAACACGCCCCCTGTGGCAAAGTCTGATGCATCTGTATGCACCTCATACGTCTTGGCATGGTCTAGCAAGGCCAAGACTGGCTCTTCAATCATAGCCCGCTTCAACCTGTCAAAGGCTTCCTGGCACCCTACGCTCCACTCCCATGCTTTCCCTTTCTTGAGCAAGTCAGTCAATGGCATGGCTATTGCTGAGTGACCTTTGATGAAGCGCCTGTAGTAGTTGATCAGCCCAAGGAACGATCTCAACTCAGTGACCTTGGCTGGCGGTTGCCACTCCAAGATGGCATGTATCTTGCCTTCATCCGTGAGTATCTTGCCACCTCCCACTATGTGGCCAAGGAACGGGATCTCCTGCTGGGCGAATAAGCACTTCTCCCTCTTGACAAACAGCTTGTGTGCCCGCAACACCTCGAACACCTGTCTCAAGTGGTCTACATGCTCTCCCAAAGTCTGGCTATAGATCACAATGTCATCCAAATAAACCACAACAAACCGATCAAGGAATGACTGGAGTACCTTGTTCATAAGGGTGCAGAATGTTGCTGGGGTGTTCGTGAGTCCGAAAGGCATCACCAAGAACTCATACAAACCATACCGAGTGACACATGCTGTTTTTGGCTCATCTCCCTCCGTGATCCTGACTTGGTAGTAGCCCGACCTCAAATCCAGCTTGGTGAACCACCTTGCACTCCCAAGTTAATCGAACAAGTCCGCAATGAGTGGGATAAGGTACTTGTTCTTGATGGTCAGCTTGTTCAAAGCTCGGTAGTCTATGCACAGCTGCAACAACCCATCATGCTTGTGCTGAAATAGAACCGGTGCACCATACGATGCCTTCGATGGCCTGATGAAGCCATCATCAACTAACTCTTTAAGCTACTTCCTCAACTCCTCCAACTCTGGTGAAGACATTTGGTAAGGGGCTCTAGCTGGTGGCTTGGCCTCGGACACCAGCTCGATCTTGTGGTCCACCTCCCTCTTAGGTGGTAGCTTGCTAGGTAGCTTGCTAGGTAGCTTTGCGGGCATCACATCACTAAAGGTCTTCAGCACCTTTAGCACCTCCAAGGGTGACTCGATCTCCTTCTCCCTTGGCTCATCATATTTCAGGGCTGCCAAGAAGGTGTCTTCTTATCTGCTTATCACCTTGGCAAATTGGATGGCTGACACCACCTGTGACCCAACTCTAGACCCTCTCCTTAATGGCACTAGGCATTGGCACCTTCCATCCAAGATGCAAACACAATCGGTAAAATGCACAAGGAGGGCGTTAATCCGAATAAGGAAATCTAACCCAATCACAAACTCATAGTCATCAAGGGGTATTACCTTAATGGTCTCCTTGCCTTTCTAGTCTTCAAGTTGCAACTCCACTCCCCGCGCTACTCCAATGGCTGGAACTTCCTTGGAGTTCACCGTTTTGATGGTACCAATCCCTTTCTGCACCTTTAGTCTAAGCTTCCGGGCTCTATCACCTGAAATAAAAAGATGTGAGGCACCTGTGTCCACCAGTGCGCTCACCTTCTGACCTGCAACCATCAGATCCGTAAACATCAAGCCCTTTGGCTTACGGTTCCCCTTACTCTAGACAGCATTGAGCAGCAACGACCCAAGCTTTGCTGCCCCTAACTCTGGCTCCTCGTCAGACTCATTGTCTACAGCAGCCAGCTTGCCCTCCTGCGGGTAATTGCGCGCTATGTGGCTCCCTCCACATAGGTAGCATGCTAGTGGCTCTCGATCCCCTTTTGCTTTCAACTTGCCAGCTAGTGGCTTCCTCTCTCCATCCTTGGTTGAATGGTCTCGATCTTCATCCTTGGACTCCCGATCACAGTCCTTCCCCTTGGACTACTTCTTTCGGTCTCGATCGTCCCTGCCCTTACCCTTGGGCTTGGTAGACTCAAACTTGTTTAGAGACTTGAACTCTATCAAGTGCTCGACAATAGTCATGGCTTTAGCCAAGTCATGAACTCTTCTTCTTTGTAGCTCATTCTTCACCCATGGCTTCAACCCATCCATGAAAGCAAATATGGTGTCCTTCTCACCTAGATCCGAGATTTGTAGCATCAGTTCAGAGAATTTTTGGACATATTCCCTTATGTCCCCTTACTGGCTCAGCCTGCGCAACTTTGCCCGTGCCTCGTCATCGGCATACTCCAGGTAAAATTGTTCTTTGAACTCTTTTTGGAACTCTGCCCAGGTTCCAATCTTGGCGCTCCCACACCTAACATCATTACACCTGCACCTCTACCACAATAAGGCTAAATCAGTGAAATACATAGCAGCAGTGCTTACCTTTATCGCCTCGTCTTGCATACCCATGGCCTAGAAGTACTGCTCCATACCCTGAAGGTAGTTATCTACTTCCTTGGCCACCCTAGTCCCCTTAAACTCCTTAGGCTTGGGGACATCCAATCTTGACTTGGACACTCCAGCAAACATCCATTCCTAATGGCAGTCTTGTAAGCAACGAGCTCACTGGTAAGCTCCTCCATCCGCTGGTGCATGGCCTCCATGCCATCGCGCAAGGTCAGCACTTCAACCTCTAAGGTCTGATTCTTTTGGGTGAACATGTCCAAGCCTTTGTTGAGAGCAGCTTGCAGCTCACTTTGGATCTCCTCCCCCATGGAGTCTAGCGATGCAATGTGAGTCTCTACCCCCTCAAGCTTCTCCCCCATGTTGCCCATGGTCACCTCCACCTTGGCCAGCCTACTGTCCATGGTAGACCAGATATCTCTAGAACTGGCTTTCCCCTCTCTTCCACACCCATGCTCCTGGGCCTCTAGTTGTTGGTTAGCAACGTCACTTTGGGATGCCATCTCCTCTAACCTACATAACACAAACACGCAGAATCGAACTTGCTCTGATACCAACTGTCATAGGCTCCAACCTTAGACTCAGAAACCGTGCGGCCTTAGGCTTGGAATCTCCTCCTTTATGCCTAAGTCAGCCTTAAACACAAGCGTACGGGCACTAGAACAATAGGAAGGGCTAATTACACAAGTTAAAGAGAAACAGGATAAGAAGGCAGAATTCTGGAAATGCTCTTGTATTCACTGAAACAGAAGTGTTTGATGGTGTACAAATGAGGGAGGAGCAGCCCTCTATTTATAGTTGAGGCTCCAGCTTACACTTAATGGAAATATCCCTAGAATAAAGGCTAAAATCATGGGATTATATAGATTACAATCAATCAGGATGCTAACTCCTGATTTTCAGGGTCAACCAAATCTGCCAGGATGCTGGTGCTGATCCTGCCTGCTTCCAAAAGCTTCCTTTGCGTGTCCAGCACCTTGGGCCCATCTGGATGTGGTACGAGCAGCTTGTATGCCAGGCCTTGGTCTCACGGGCTGGCCTGCAAGTTGGGCGGGCATTCTGAACTCGTTTGCTAGGCTTTGCGCGCAGATACCCGCCAGCATGCCTAGTCTGCGGGCTTCAACCTCTGGCTCACCTGCTGGTGCGCCTGATGTGCCTGGCGTGCCCGCCCAGGGTGTGACACTTGGCCCTTATATTGGCCCCCTATCCCTCATCAAACCTCGAGAACTCACACCCCCATAAAGAGCATTTGAGATTTTATAGGTTTGCTGCCAGTAGCCATTAAAGTGTCTGAAATGGGGACACTTTTTTCAAACGGTCACAAAATCTTCTCCACTTCGAGTTTTTAGCTGAATTTTTTTGTGCATGCCAAAAAAAATATATGGATCACCTCTACCAAATTTAGGGACAAAACGCTTTCTAAAAAATTTTTAAAAAATTTCAAACCGTAAAAAGTTTTGAAAATCGTGAAAAATAGAAAACAGGTCGTCTTGCCACGAAACTTCACATGAAGGCTTAGGGGAAAATTGTATGAATTTACAAGACATAAAAATGGCATTGGCATGGTAGAAATATGAAGATGTGCTTAAACTCACCTGCCACGCGTTTGATCCCCGGCTTGCACATCCTGCCTCTCTGGTTGGCTGAGCGCCCGTACGCTTGTTTCATGGGTTGACTTAGGCATATGGAGTTCATCCCCAGTCTAAGCATACAGAGTTCACTCCCAGTCTAAGATCAGATTGAATCGAGGGTTGCGGTAGTAGGATCGATAGCATGTAGGGGGGACCGGGCCAATCCCTGGCTTGCGCATTCTGCCTCTCCGACCGGCCAAGCGCCCGCATGCCCGTTTCATGGGTTGGCTTAGGCATAGGGAGTTCATTCCATGTCTAAGACCCAGCCAAACCGAGGGTTATGGCAGCAGGACCGGCAGTAGATAGAGGGGGACCAAGCTAATCCCCAGCTTGCACATTATGCCTCTCCGGTCGGCTCAGTGCCCGTATGCTCGTTTCATGGGTTGACTTAGGCATACGGAGTTCATTCCCAGTCTAAGATCAGACCAGAATGAAGGTTGCTGTAGCAGGATCGACAGCACGTAGGAGGGATCGGGCCAATCCCCGACTTGCGCATTCTGCCTCTCGGACCTGCTGAGTGCCCATACACTTGTTTCGTGGGTTGGCTTAGGCATACGGAGTTCATTCGCAGTCTAAGATCGGACCGGGACAAGGGTTGCGGCAGCAGGACCAGCAGCAAGATCGACAGCATGTAGGGAGAGACCGGGCTGATCCCCGGCTTGTGCATTCTGCCTTTCTGGCCGCCTGAGTGCCCGCACGCTTGTTTTGTGGGTTGGCTTAGGCATACGGAGTTCATTCCATGTCTAAGCATACAGAGTTCATTCCCAGTCTAAGATTGCATCGGACCGAGGGTTGTGGCAGCAAGACTAGCAGCAGGATCAACAGTATACAGGGGGGACCAGGCCGATCCCTGGCTTACGCATTCTGCCTCTCTAGCCAACTGAGCACCTGCACAATCATTTCATCGGTTGGCTTAGGCATACAGAGATCATTCCATGTCTAAGCCCCAGTCAGACCGAGGGTTGTGGCAGCAGGACCGACAGCGGGATCGACAGCACGCAGAGGAGGATCGGGCTGATCTGCAGTTTGAGCATTATGCCTCTCTGGCTGACTAAGCGCCCGCATGCTCGTTTCGTTGGTTGACTTAGGCATACGAAGTTCATCCCCAATCTAAGCATACGGAGTTCATTCCCAGTCTAAGATCAGACCGTATCGAGGGTTGCGACAGTAGGATCGGCAGAATGCAGGGGGGACCGGGCCGATCCTCGGCTTACGCATTCTGCCTCTCCAGTCGACTGAGCACCCTGCATGCCCGTTTAATGGGTTGGCTTAGTCATAGGGAGTTCATTCCATGTCTAAGCCACAGCTGGACCAAGGGTTGTGGCAGTGGGATCGGCAGCACATCGGAGGGACCGGGCTGATCCCCGGCTTACGCATTCTACCTCTCCGGCCGGTTGAGTGCCCGCACGCCCATTTCATGGGTTGCCTTAGGCATAGGGAGTTCATTCCATGCCTAAGCCCCAGCCAGACCGAGGGTTGTGGTAGCGGGACTAGCAGTACGTAGAGGGGGACCAGGCTAATCCTCGGTTTGCGCATTATGCCTCTTCGGCTGGCTCAGCACTCGCACGCTCGTTTCGTGGGTTGACTTATGCATACGGAGTTCATTCCCAGTCTAAGATGGGATCGGACTGAGGGTTGCGGTAGCAGGATTGATAGCACATAGGGGGGACCGGGCCGATCCCCGGCTTGCGCATTCTACCTCTCTGGCCGACTGAGCACCCGCACGCTCGTTTCGTAGGTTAGCTTAGGCATACGGAGTTCATTCCACGTCTAAGCATACGGAGTTCATTCCTAGCTAAGATTTTGAGCCACGATGCACATGCTAGGCTCGGGCATGTGCTGGTGCCGCATTTTTTTCTCCCGGGGCACCATTGCCGAAGCATCGCCGAAGAGCCTAACCGGCGGCATTGGGGGTTCTGGTGATTTGGGAGGCCACGAGGATGTGCGCACATGATGTGCGATGGGTGCTGGTACTTGGCCATTATTGGCCCCCTATCCCTCTTCAAACCTCGAGAACTCACACCCCTTAAAGAGTATTTGAGATTTTATAGGTTTTCTGCCAGTAGCCATTAAAGTGTCTGAAATGGGGACACTTTTATCAAACGGTCACAAAATCTTCTCCACTTCGAGTTTTTAGCTGAATTTTTTTGTGCATGCCAACAAAAATACAAGGATCACCTCTACCAAATTTAGGGACAAAACTCTTTCTAAAAAAATTTTAAAACATCTCGAACCGTTAAAAGTTTCAAAAATTATGAAAAATAGAAAACGGGTCTTCTTGCCACGAAACTTCACATGAAGGCTTAGGGGACCATTGTATGAATATACAAGCCATAAAAATGGCATTGGCACGGCAAAAATATGAAGATGCGCTTGAACCCACCTACCACCTATTCGATCCCGGCTTGCGCATCCTGCCTCTCTGGTCGGCTGAGCACCCGCATGCTCGTTTCGTGTGTTGATTTAGGCATACGGAGTTCATCCTCAGTCTAAGCATACGAAGTTCATTCCCAATCTAAGATCGGACTTGACCGAGGGTTGCGGGTGCAGGATCGACAGCACAAAAGGGGGACCGGGCTGATCCTCGGCTTGCGCATTCTACCTCTCTGACTGGCTGAGCACCCGCACGCCCATTTCGTGGGTTGGCTTAGGCGTAGGGAGTTCATTCCATGTGTAAGCCCCAGCCGGACCGAGGGTTGTGGCAGCGAGATCGGTAGCACGCAGAGGGGGATCGGGCCAGTCCCCGACTTGCGCATTATGCCTTTTCGACCGGCTCAGCACCCGCACACTCATTTTGTGGGTTGACTTATGCATACAGAGTTCATTCCTAGTATAAGATCAGACCGGACTGAGGGTTGTGGCAGCAGGATCGACAGCACGCAAGGGGGACTGGGCCGATCCCCGGCTTGCGCATTCAGCCTCTCCGGCCGACTGAGCACCCGCATGCTCATTTCGTGGGTTGGCTTAGGCATATGGAGTTCATTCCATGGCTAAGCATACAGAGTTCATTCCCAGTCTAGGCATACAGAGTTCATCCCCAGTTTAAGCATACAGAGTTCATTCCCGGTCTAAGATTGAATCAAACCGAGGGTTGCGACAGCAAGATCGACAGCGCGTAAGAGGGATTGGGTCGATCCCTAGCTTGCGCATTCTGCCTCTCCGGCTGGCTGAGCGCCCGCACGCCCATTTTGTGGGTTGGCTTAGGCATAAGGAGTTCATTCCATGTCTAAGCCCCAGCCAGACTGAGGGTTGTGGCGGCAGGACCGGCAGCATGCAGAGGGGGACTGGGCCGATCCTCTGCTTGCGCATTATGCCTCTTCGGCTGGCTCAGCGCCCGCACGCTCGTTTCATGAGTTGACTTATGCATACGGAGTTCATTCCCAGTCTAAGATCAGACTGAATTGAGGGTTACGGTAGCAGGATCGATAACACGCAGGGGGGGACCGGGCCGATCCCCGGCTTGTGCATTCTGCCTCTTCGACCGGCTGAGCGCCCGCACACTCATTTCTTAGGTTAGCTTAGGCATACAGAGTTCATTCCATGTCTAAGCATACGGAGTTCATTCCCAGTCTAAGATTTTGAGCCACAATGCAGATGCTGGGCTCTGGCATGTGCTGGTGCCACTTTTTTTTTTGCCCGGGGCACCAACGTCGGAGCATCACCGGAGAGCCTAATCGACGGCATTGGGGGTTTTGGCGATTGGGGGGGCCGGAGGGTGTGCGCACATGATGTGCGATGGGTACTGGTACTTGGCCCTTTTATTGGCCCCCTATCCCTTATCAAACCTCGAGAACTCACACCCCCTTAAAGAGCATTTGAGATTTTATAGGTTTGCTGCCAAAAGCCATTCAAGTGTCTGAAATGGGACACTTTTTTCAAATGGTCATAAAATCTTCTCCACTTCGATTTTTTAGCTGACTGTTTTTGTGCAAGCCAACAAAAATACAAGGATCACCTCTACCAAATTTGGGGGCAAAACTCTTTCTAAAAAAGTTTTAAAAAATCCTGAACCGTAAAAAGTTTCAAAAATTGTAAAAAATAGAAAACGGGTTGTCTTGCCAAGAAACTTCACATGAAGGCTCAGGGGACCATTGTATGAATTTACAAGCCATAAAAATGGCATTGGCACGGCAGAAATATGAAGATGTACTTGAACCCACCTACCACTCGTTCGATCCCCAGTCTAAGCATATGGAGTTCATTCCCAGCCTAAGATCGGACCGGACCAAGGGTTGTGGCAGCAGGACAGGCACCACGCAGGGGGGATCGGGTCGATCCCGGCTTGCGCATTCTGCCTCTCCAGCTGGCTGAGCACCCGCACGCCCGTTTCGTGGGTTGGCTTAGGCATAGGGAGTTGATTCCATGTCTATGCCCCAGCTAGACCGAGGGTTGTGGCAGCGAGACCGGCAGCATGCAGAGGGGGACTGGGCAAATCGCGGCTTATGCATTATGCCTTTTCGGCCAGCTCAGCGCCCGTACGCTTGTTTCATGGGTTGACTTAGGCATACAAAGTTCATTCCCAGTCTAAGATCAGACCGGATCGAGGGTTACGGCAATACGATCGACAGCGCACGGGGGGGACAGAGTCGGTCCTCGGCTTACGCATTCTGCCTCTCTGACCGACTGAACGCCCGCACGCTCGTTTCGTGGGTTGGCTTAGGCATAGGGAGTTCATTCCATGTCTAACCATATGGAGTTCATTCCCAATCTAAGATTGGACCGGACCGAGGGTTGCTGTAGCATGACCAGTAGCAGGATCGACAGCACGTAGGGGGGACCGGGCCGATCCCCATCTTCCGCATTCTGCCCTCCGACCGGCTGAGCGTCCGCACACTCGTTT
>NW_019167826.1:27689793-27771422 GCF_002303985.1 Durio zibethinus | reverse complement strand
GCAGCACAAAACCAATTCAGGCTAAAAAACTTGAATTGGAGGATTATTGTGATTGTTTGAAAAAAGTGTCCTCATTTTCAGACACTTTAATGGCTACTTGGCAGCAAACCTATAAAATCTCAAATGCTCTTTAAGGGGGTGTGAGTTCTCAAGGTTTTATGAGGATAGGGGCCAATTAAGGGCCAAGTACCAGCACCCATCACAATCATGTATATGACATACCCCCGGGCCCCCCAATCATCGAAATACCCAATGCCGCCTGTTAGGCTCTCCGACGATGCTCTAGCGATGCTCCGACGATGGTGCCCCAGGTGAAAAAAATGTGGCACCAGCACATGCCCGAGCCCAGTATGTGCACCGTGGCTCAAACTCTTAGACTGGGAATGAACTCTGTATGCCTAAGCCAACCCATGAAACAAGTGTGTGGGCGCTCAGTCAGTCGGAGAGGCAGAATGCGCAAGTCAGGGATCGGCCCGGTCCCTCTCTGCGTGCTGCCGGTCCTGCTACCACAACCCTTAGTTTCGCTGGGGCTTAGACATGGAATGAACTCCCTATGCGTAAGCCAACCCACGAAATGGGCGTACGGGCGCTCAGCTGGCCGGAGAGGCAGAATGCGTAAGTCGGGGATCGGTCCGGTCCCCCCTGCATGCTGTCGATCCTGTTACCGTAACCCTCGGTCCAGTCTAATCTTAGACTAGGAATGAACTCTGTATGCTTAGACTGGGGATGAGCTCCGTATGCCTAAGTCAACCCATGAAATGAGCGGGCGAGCGCTCAGTCAGTCGGAGAGGCCAGTCAGAGAGATATAATGACAAGCCAGGGATCAACCCGATCCCCCTCTGCGTGCTACCGATCCCGGTACCGGTCCAGCTACCATAACCCTCGATCTGGCTAGGGCTTAGACATGGAATGAACTCCGTATGCCTAAGCCAACCCACGAAATGAGCGTGCGAGTGCTCAGTCGACCGGAGAGGCAAAATGTGCAAGTCAGGGATCGATCCGATCCCCCTTACGTGCTATCGATCCTACTACCGCAACCCTCGATCCGATTTGATCTTAGATTGGGAATGAACTCCGTATGCCTAAGTCAACCCATGAAACGAGCGTTCAGGCATTGAGCCGATCGGAGAGGCATAATACGCAAGTCGGGGATCGACCCAGTCCCCCTCTGCGTGCTGTCAGTCCCGCTGCCACAACCCTTAGTTCCGCTGGGGTTTAGACATGGAATGAACTCCCTATGCCTAAGCTAAGCCACGAAACGGGCGTACGGGTGCTCAACCGGTCGTAGAGGCAGAAAGCGCAAGCCAAGGATCGGTCCATCCCCTCTGTATGCTATCGATCCTGTTGCCACAACCCTCGGTCCAATCTGATCTGAGACTGGGAATGAACTCCGTATGCTTAGACTACGGATGAACTCCGTATGCCTAAGTTAACCCACGAAACGAGCGTACGGGCGCTCAACCGATCGAAGAGGTCGGTCGGAGAGACATAATGCACAAGTCGGGGATCAGCCCAGTCCCTCTTTACGTGCTGCCGATCTGTCGATCCCACTGCCGATCCAGCTGCCACAACCCTCAGTCCGGCTTAGACATGGAATGAACTCCATATGCCTAAGCCAACCAACGAAACCAGCGTGCGAGCGCTCAGCCGACCGAAATGGCAGAATGCGTAAGCCAAGGATCAGCTCGGTCCCCCTACGTCTATCGATCTTGTTGCCGTAACCCTCGATCCGGTTCGATCTTAAACTGGAAATGAACTCCATATGCTTAGATTAGGGATGAACTCTGTATGCGTAAGTCAACCCATAAAATGAACGTGCGGGCACTCAACCGACCGGAGAGGTCGGCCGGAGAGGTAGAATACGTGAGCCGAGGATCGACCCGGTCCCCCCTGCGTGCTATCGATCCTGCTGCTGGTCCTGCTGGTCCGATCTTTGACTGGGAATGAACTTCGTATGCTTAGACATGGAATGAACTCCGTATGCCTAAGCTAACCCACAAAACGAGTGTGCAGGTGCTCAACCAATCGAAAAGGCAGAATGCATAAGCTGGGGACCAGCCCGATCCCCCATGTATGCTATCGATCCTACTGCTGCAACCCTCGGTCCAGTCTGATCTTAGACTGGGAATGAACTTCGTATGCCTAGGTCAACCCACGAAACGAGTGTTCTGGCGCTGAGCCGATCGGAGAGGCATAATGCCCAAGACGGGGATCAACCTGGTTCCCTTCTGCGTGCTGCCGATCCCACTGCCGGTCTTGCTGCCACAGCACTCGGTCTGACTGGGGCTTAGGCATGGAATGAACTTCGTATGCCTGAGCCAACCCATGAAACGAGAGTGCGAGCACTCAGTCGTTCGGAGAGGCAGAATGCGCAAGCCGGGGATCGGCCCGATCCCCCCTTACGTGCTGTCGATCCTACTGCTGGTCCTGCTGTCGCAACCCTCGTTCTATCCAATCTTAGACTGGGAATGAACTCCATATGCTTAGACATGGAATGAACTCCGTATGCCTAAGCCAACCCACGAAACGAGCGTGCGGGCGCTCAGTCGACCGGAGAGCCAGAATGCGTAAGTCGAGAAATGGCCCAGTCTCCCCTGCGTGTTGTCGATCCTGCTGCAGTAACCCATGGTCTGGTCTGATCTTAGACTGGCAATGAACTCCGTATGCCTAAGTCAACCCACAAAACGAGCATGCGGGTGCTGAGCCGATTGGAGAGGCATAATGCGCAAGCCGGGGATCGACCCGACCCCCCTCTGTGGGCTATCGATCCTGCTGCCATAACCCTCTGTCCGGCTGGGGCTTAGACATGGAATGAACTCCCTATGCCTGAGTCAACCCACGAAACGGGCGTGCGGGTGCTCAGCTGGTCGAAGAGGCAGAATGCGCAAGCGGGGGATCGGCCCGATCCCCCTTGTGTGCTGCTGATGCTACTGTCGTAACCCTCGGTCTCGTTCGATCTTAGACTGGGAATGAACTTCGTATGCTTAGACTAGGGATGAACTTCATATGCTTAAGTCAACCCATGAAATGAGCATGCAGACGCTCAGCCGACCACAAAGGAAGAATGCGCAAGCCGGGGATCGAACGGGTGGTAGGAGGGTTCAAGCACATCTTCATATTTCTACCGTGCCAATGCCATTTTTATGGCTTGTAAATTCATACAATGGTCCCCTACACCTTCATGTGAAGTTTCGTGGCAAGATGACCCGTTTTCTATTTTTCACGATTTTTGAAACTTATTACGGTTCGGGATTTTTTTAAATTTTTTTAGAAAGAGTTTTGTCTCTAAATTTGGTAGAGGTTGTATCTTTATTGGCATGCACAAAACAATTCAGGTAAAAACTCAAAGTGGAGAAGATTTTGTGACTGTTTGAAAAAAGTGTCCCCATTTCAGACACTTTAATGGCTACTGGCCGCAAACCTATAAAATCTCAAATGCTCTTTAAGGGGGTGTGAGTTCTCGAGGTTTGATGAGGGATAGGGAGCCAATATATGGGCCAAGTACCAGCACCCATCGCACATCATGTGCGTACACCCCCCGACCCCCCAATCGTCGGAACCCCCAATGCCGTCAGTTAGGCTATCCGAGCCCAGCATGTGCACTGTGGCTCAAACTCTTAGACTGGGAATGAACTCCGTATGCTTAGACAAGGAATCAACTCTGTATGCCTAAGCTAACCCATGAAACAAGCGTATGGGTGTTCAGCCGGTCGGAGAGGCAGAATGCGCAAGTCGAGGATCAGCCCGATCCCCCTCTACGTGCTGTTGGTCCCGCTACCACAACCCTCGGTCCGGTTGGGGCTTAGACATTTAATGAACTCCCTATGCCTAAGCCAACCCAAGAAATGGGCGTGCGGGTGCTCAACCGGCCGGAGAAGCAGAATGCACAAGTCGGGGATCGGCCCGGTCCCCCCTGCATGCTGCCGATCCAGCTAGTCCTGCTGTCGCAACCCTTGGTCCGGTCTGATCTTAGACTGGGAATGAACTTCGTATGCTTAGACTGGGGATGAACTCCGTACACCTAAGTCAACCCATAAAATGAGCGTGCGGGCGCTCAACCGACCGGAGAGGCAGGATCCGCAAGCCGGGGATCGAACGGGTGGTAGGTGGGTTCAAGCACATCTTCATATTTTTGCCATGCCAATGCCATTTTTATGGCTTGTAAATTCATACAATGGTCCCTAAGCCTTCATGTGAAGTTTCGTGGCAAGACGACCCGTTTTCTATTTTTCACGATTTTCAAAACTTTTTATGGTTCAGGATTTTTTAAAATTTTTTCAGAAAGCATTTTGTCCCCAAATTTGGTAGAGGTGATCCTTGTATTTTTTTCGGCATCCACAAAACAATTCAGCTAAAAACTCAAAGTGGAGAAGATTTTGTGATCGTTTGAAAAAAGTGTCCCCATTTCAAACACTTTAATGGCTACTGGCAGCAAACCTATAAAATCTTAAATGCTCTTTAAGGGGGTGTGAGTTCTTGAGGTTTGATGAAGGATAGGGGGCCAATTTAAGGGCCAAGTACCAGCACCCATCAAACATCATGTGCGCAGACCCCCCAGCCCCTCCAATCGCCGGAACCCCCAATGCCGTCGATTAGGCTCTCCGACGATGCTCTGACGATGGTGCCTCGGGCGAAAAAAATATGGCACCAGCACATGCCCAAGCCCAGCATGTGCACCGTGGCTCAAAATCTTAGACTAGGAATGAACTCCGTATGCTTAGACATGGAATGAACTCTGTATGCCTAAGCCAACCCATGAAAATGAGCGTGCGGGCGCTCAGCCGACCGGAGATGCAGAATGCACAATCCGAGGATTGGCCCAGTCCCCCCTGTGTGTTGTCAATCCTGCTGCCACAACCCTCAGTCCGATCTGATCTTAGACTGGGAATGAACTATGTATGCCTAAGTTAACCCATGAAACGAGCGTGCGGGCGCTGAACCGACCGAAGAGGCATAATGCGCAAGCCGGGGATCAACTCGATCCCCCTCTGCGTGCTGCCGATCCCGCTGCTACAACCCTCGATCCGACTGGGGCTTAGACATGGAATGAACTCCCTATGCCTAAACCAATCCACGAAATGGACGTGCGGGCGCTCAATCGATCGAAGAGGTAGAATACACAAGCCAGGGATCGACTCAGTCCCCCCAACGTGCTATCGATCCTCATGCCGCATCCCTCGGTTCGGTCTGATCTTAGACTGGGAATGAACTCTGTATGCTTAGACTGGGGATAAACCCCGTATGCCTAATTCAACCCATGAAATGAGCGTGCAGGTGCTCAGCCGACCGAAAAGGCCGATCGAAAAGGCATAATACGCAAGCCAAGGATCAGCCTGATCCCCCTCTGTGTGCTGTCAATCCTGCTGCCGATCCTGCTACCACAACCCTTGGTCCAGCTGGGGCTTAGACATGGAGCGAACTACGTATGCCTAAGCCAACCCATGAAATGAGCGTATGGGTGCTCAACCAGCTTGAGAGGCAGAATGCACAAGCTGAGGATCAGCCCGGTCCCTCTTACATGCTGTCGATCCTGCTGCTGGACCTGCTACCGCAACCCTCAGTCCGATCTGATCTTAGACTGGAAATGAACTCTGTATGCTTAGACATGGAATGAACTCCGTATGCCTAAGCCAACCCACGAAATGAGCGTGCGGGCGCTCAGTCGATCGAAGAGGCAGAATGTGTAAGCCAGGGATTGGCCTGGTCCCCCCTACATGCTGTCGATCCTGCTACAGCAACCCTCGGTTCGGTCCTATCGTAGACTGGGAATGAACTCTGTATGCCTAAGTCAACCCATGAAACGAGCGTATGGGCATTGAGCCAATCGGAGAGGCATAATGCGCAAGCTGGGGATCGGCCCGGTAACCTCGGTGTGCTGTCGGTCCCATTGCTACAACCCTCAGTCTGGCTGGGGCTTAGACATGGAATGAACTCCCTATGCCTAAGCCAACCCATGAAACGAACGTGTGGGCGCTTAACCGGCTGGAGAGGTAGAATGCACAAGCTGGGGATCGGCCCGATCCCCCCTGCGTGCTGTCGATCCTATTGCCGCAACCCTCGGTCTGGTCTGATCTTAGACTGGGGGATGAACACTGTATGCTTAGACTGGGGATGAACTCCGTATGCCTAAGTCAACCCACGAAACGAGCGTGCGGGCATTCAGCCGACGTGAGAGGCAGGATGTGCAAGCTAGGGATCGAACGGGTGGTAGGTGGGTTCAAGCACATCTTCATATTTCTATCGTGCCAATGCCATTTTTATTGCTTGTAAATTCATACAATGGTCCCATAAGCCTTCATGTGAAGTTTCGTGGCAAGACGACCCGTTTTCTATTTTTCAAGATTTTTGAAACTTTTTACGGTTCAGGATTTTTTAAAATTTTTTTAGCAAGAGTTTTGTCCCCAAATTTGGTAGAGATGATCCTTGTGTTTTTTTTGGCATGCACAAAAAAATTTAGCTAAAAAATCAAAGTGGAGAAGATTTTGTGACCCTTTGAAAAAAGTGTCCCCATTTCAGACACTTTAATAGCTACTGGCAACAAACCTATAAAATCTCAAATGATCTTTAAGGGGGTGTCATTTCTCAAGGTTTGATGAGGGATAGGGGGTCAATATAAGGGCCAAGTACCAGCACCCATCGCACATCATGTGTGCACACCCCCCGGCCCCCCCAATCGTCGGAACCCCAATGCCATCGGTTAGGCTCTCAGGTAATGCTCTGGCGATGGTGCCCCGGGCGAAAAAAATGAGGCACCAACACATGCCCGAGCCCAGCACGTGCACCGTGTCTCAAAATCTTAGACTGAGAATGAACTCTGTATGCTTAGATATGGAATGAACTCCCTATGCCTAAGACAACCCATAAAACGGGTGTGCAGGCGCTCAGCAGGCCAGAAAGGCAGAATGCGCAAGCAGAAGATTGGTACGGTCCCCCCTGCATGCTGTCGATCCTACTGCCGCAACCCTCGGTCTGATCCGATCTTAGACTAGGAATGAACTTCGTATGCTTAGACTGGGGATGAACTCTGTATGCCTAAGGCAACCCACGAAACGAGCGTGCGTGTGCTCAGCCGGCTAGAAAGGCCAGTCGAAGAGGCATAATGAGCAAGCTGGGGATCAGCCCGGTCCCCCTCAATGTGCTGTCGATCCTGCTGTCGGTCCTGCTGCCACAACCCTCTGTCTGGCTAGGGCTTAGACATGGAATGAACTCTATACGCCTAAGCCAACCCACGAAACGAGCGTGCGGGCGCTCAGCCGGTCGGAGAGCCAGAATGCGCAAGCCGGGGATCGAACGGGTGGTAGGTCGGTTCAAGCACATCTTCATATTTCTGCCATGCCAATGCCATTTTTATGGCTTGTAAATTCATACAATGGTCCCCTAAGCCTTCATGTGAAGTTTCGTGGCAAGATGACCCATTTTCTATTTTTCATGATTTTCGAAACCTTTTGCGGTTCGGGATTTTTTAAAATTTTTTTAGAAAGAGTTTTGTCCCCAAATTTTGTAGAGATGATATTTGTATTTTTGTTGGTATGCAAAAAAACATTCAGCTAAAAACTCGAAGTGGAGAAGATTTTGTGACCCTTTGAAAAAAGTGTCCCCATTTCAGACACTTTAATGGCTACTGGCAGCAAACCTATAAAATCTAAAATGCTCTTTAAGGGGGTGTGAGTTCTCAAGGTTTGATGAGGGATAGGGGACCAATATAAGGGCCAAGTACCAGCACCCATCGCACATCATGTACGCACACCCCCCGGCCCTCCCAATCGTCGAAACCCGTAATACCGTCGGTTAGGCTCTCCGGCGATGCTCCGACGATGGTGCCTCGAGTGAAAAAAATGCGGCACCAGCACATGGCCGAGCCCAACATGTGCACCGTGGCTCAAAATCTTAGATTGGGAATGAACTCCGTATACCGAAGCTAACCCACGAAATGAGCGTGCGGGTGCTCAGCTGGCCGGAGAGGCAGAATACGTAAGCCGAGGATCGGCCCGATCCCCCCTGCATGCTGTTGATCCTGGTGCCTCAACCCTCGGTCCGGTCCGATCTTAGACTGGGAATGAACTCTGTATGCATAAGTCAACGCACGAAACGAGCGTGCGGGCGTTGAGCCAGTGGAAGAGGTATAATGCGCAAGCCGAGGATCGACCCGATCCTCCTCTACATGCTTCCGGTCCTGCTGTGACAACCCTCGATCTAGCTGGGGCTTAGACATGGAATGAACTCTGATGCCTAAGCCAACCCATGAAACGGGCGTACGGAGGGCTTAGTCGATCGGAGAGGCAGAATGCGCAAGTCAGGGATCGGCTTGATCCTTCCCTGCGTGCTGCCGATCCTGCTGCTGGTCTTGCTACCGCAAACCTCGGTCCGATCCAATCTTAGACTGGGAATGAACTCCATATGCTTAGACATGGAATGAACTCCGTATGCCTAAGCCAACCCACGAAATGAGCATGCGGGCGCTCAACCGGCTGGAGATGTCGAATGCGTAAGTCGGGGACCGACCTGGTCCCCCCTGCGTGCTGTAGATCTTGCTACCGCAACCCTCAGTCTAGTCCGATCTTAGACTGGGAATGAACTTCGTATGCCTACGTCAACCCACTAAACGAGCGTGCGAGCACTGAGCCGATCGGAGAGGCATAATGCGCAAGCTGGGGATCAACCCGATCCCCCTCTACGTGCTGCTGGTCCCGCTGCCACAACCCTCAGTCCGGCTGGGGCTTAGACAAGGAATGAACTCCCTATGCCTAAGCCAACCCACGAAATGGGCGTGCGGGCACTCAGCTGGCCGGAGCAACAGAATGCGTAAGCCAGGGATCGGCCCAATCCCCCCTGCGTGATGTCAATCCTACTACCGCAACCCTCGGTTCGGTCTGATCTTAGACTGTGAATGAACTCCGTATGCTTAGACTGGGGATGAACTCCGTATGCCTAAGTCAACCCACGAAACGAGCGTGCGAGCGCTCAGCCGGTCCCCCTCTGCGTGCTGTCGATCCTGCTGCTGGTTCGGTTGGGGCTTAGACATGGAATGAACTCCTTATGCCTAAGCCAACCCATTGCACATCATGTGCACACAACCCCTGGCCCCCCCAATCGTCGGAACCCCTAATGCCGTCGGTTAGGCTCTCCGACGATGGTAGCCGGGCAAAAAAAATGTGGCACCAGCACATGCTCGAGCCTAGCATGTGCACCGTGGCTCAAACTCTTAGACTGGGAATGAACTCCGTAAGCTTAGACATGGAATGAACTCTGTATGCCTAAGCCAACCCACGAAACGAGCGTGTGGGCACTCAACCGATCGGAGAGGTAGAATGTGCATGCCGGGGATCGACCCGCTCCCCCTCTGCTTGCTGTTGGTCCCGCTGCCACAACTCTCGGTCTGGCTGGGCTTAGACATGGAATGAACTACCTATGCCTAAGCCAACCCACAAAATAGACGTGTGGATGCTTAGCCGGCCAGAGAGGCAGAATGCGTAAGCCGGGGATCGACTCGGTCCCCCTGCGTGCTGCCGATCCTGCTGTTGCAACCCTTGGTCCGGTCCGATCTTAGACTGAGAATGAACTCTATATGCTGAGATTGGGGATTAACTCTGTATGCCTAAGTCAACCCATGAAACGAGCGTGCAGGCGCTCAGTCGGCCGAAGAGGTCAGTCGAAGAGGCATAATGTGCAAGCCGGGGATCAGCCCGATTCCCCTCCGCGTGCTATCGATCCTGCTGTCGGTCCTGCTGCCACAACCCTCGGTCTAGCTAGAGCTTTGACATGGAATGAAGTATGTATGCCTAAGCCAACCCACGAAACAAGTGTGCGGGAACTCAGTCGGCCGAAGAGGCAGAATGCGTAAGTCGAGGATCGACTCGATCCCCCCTGCGTGCTATCAATTCTGCTGCTGGTCCTGCTGTCGCAACCCTCGATTCAGTCCGATCTTAGACTGAGAATGAACTCCGTATGCCTAAGCCAACCCACGAAATGAGCGTGCGGGCGCTCAGCTAACCGGAGAGGCAGAATGTGCAAGCCAGGGACCGATGCGGTCCCCTTTACGTGCTGTCGATCCTACTACCGCAACCCTCGGTCCGGTCCTATCTTAGACTGGGAACAAACTCTGTATGCCTAAGTCAACCCATGAAATGAGCGTACGGGCACTGAGCCAGCCGAAGAGGCAAAATGTGCAAGTCGGAGATCGACCCGATCCCTCTTTGCGTGCTGTCGGTCTGACTGCCACAACCCTCGGTCCAGCTGGGGCTTAGACATGGAATGAACTCCCTATGCCTAAGCCAACCCACGAAATGGGCATACGGGCGCTTAGCCAGTCGGAGACGCAGAATGCGTAAGCTAGTGATCAGCCTGGTCCCCCCTACGTCTTACTGATCCTACTGTCGTAAACCTCGACCCGGTCTGATCTTAGACTGGGAATGAACTTCGTATGCTTAGACTAGGGATGAGCTCCGTATGCCAAAGTCAACCCATGAAACGAGCGTGCGGGTGCTCAGCCGGCTAGAGAGGCTGGCCGAAAAGGCATAATGCGCAAGCCGGGGATCAGCTCGATCCCCCTCTACGTGTTGCCGATCCCGCTGTCGGCCCTGCTGCCATAACCCTCGGTCCGACAGGGGCTTAGACATGTAATGAACTCCGTATACCTAAGCCAACCCATGAAAAGAGCGTACGAGCGCTCAATCGACCGGTGAGGTAGAATGCACAAGCCGAGGATCGACCCGATCCCCTCCTGTGTGCTACCGATCCTGCTGCTGGTCCTGTTACCACAACCCTCGGTCCGATCCAATCTTAGACTGGGAAAGAACTCCATATGCTTAGACATGGAATGAACTTCGTATGCCTAAGCCAACCCACGAAACGAGCGTGCGGGCGCTCAGTCGACCGGAGAGGCAGAATGCACAAGCCGGGGACCGGTGTGGTCCCCCCTGCGTGCTGTCGATCCTCCTATCACAACCCTCAGTTCGATCCGATCTTAGACTGGGAATGAACTCCGTATGATTAGACTGGGGATGAACTCCGTATGTTTAAGTTAACCCACGAAACGAGCGTACGAGCGCTCAGTCAGTCAGAGAGGCATAATGCGCAAGCCGAGGATCAGCCCAATCCCTCTCTGCATGTTGTCGGTCCCACTGCCACAACCCATTGTCCGGCTGGGGATTAGACATGGAATGAACTCCCTATTCCTAACCCAACCCACAAAACGGGCGTGCGGGCACTCAGCCGATCGGAGAGGCAAATTTATGCAAGCTGAAGATCGGCCCGATCCCCCCTGCGTGCTGCCGATCCTATTATCGTAACCCTCGATCCGGTTCGATCTTAGACTGGGAATGAACTCCGTATGCTTAGACTTGGGATGAACTCCGTATGCCTAAGTCAACCCATGAAACGAGCGTGTGGGCGCTCAGTCGGCCAGAGAGGCAGAATGCGCAAGCCGGGGATCGACCTGGTCCCTTCGCATACTGCTGGTCCTGCTGCCGCAACCCTCGATCTGGTCTGATCTTAGACTGGGAATGAACTCCGTATGCTTAGACATGGAATGAACTTCGTATGCCTAAGCCAACCCATGAAATGAGCATGCAGGCACTCAGCCGATCGGAGAGGAAGAATGCATAAGTCGGGGACCGATTCGGTTCCCCTGCGTGCTATCGATCTTGCTGCCACAACCCTTGGTTCGATCTGATCTTAGACTGGAAATAAACTCTGTATGCCAAAGTCAACCCACAAAATGAGAGTGCAGGCACTGAGCCACCGGAGAGGCATAATGCGCAAGTCGAGGATTGGCCCGATCCCCTTCTGCGTGCTACCGGTCCCGCTGCCACAACCCTCCGTCTGACTGGGGCTTAGACATTGAATGAACTTCCTATGCCTAAGCAAACCCACGGAACGGGCGTGCGGGCACTTAGCTGACCGAAGAGGCAGAATGCGCAAGTCGAGGATCAGCCCGATCCCCCCTGCGTGCTGTCGATCTTGCTGTCGCAACCCTCGGTCCTGTCTGATCTTAGACTGGGAATGAACTCCATATGCTTAGACTGGGGATGAACACCGTATGCCTAAGTCAACCCACGAAACGAGCGTGCAGACGCTCAGCCGACCAGAGTGGCGGGATGTGCAAGCCGAGGATCGAACAGGTGGTAGGTGGGTTCAAGCACATCTTAATATTTTTGCCATGCCAATGCCATTTTTATGGCTTGTAAATTCATACAATGGTCCCCTAAGCCTTCATGTGAAATTTCGTGGCAAGACGACCCGTTTTCTATTTTTCATGATTTTCAAAACTTTTTGTGATTCGAGATTGTTTAAAATTTTTTTAGAAAGAGTTTTGTCCCCAAATTTGGTAGAGGTGATCCTTGTATTATTATTGGCGTGCACAAAAAAATTTAGCTAAAAACTCAAAGTTGAGAAGATTTTGTGACCGTTAGAAAAAAGTGTCCCCATTTTAGACACTTTAATGGCTACTGGTAGCAAACCTATAAAATCTCAAATGCTCTTTAAGGGGGTGTGAATTCTCGAGGTTTGATGAGGGATAGGGGGCCAATATAAGGGACAAGTACCAGCACCCATCGCACATCATGCATGCACTCCCCCCGGCCCCCCAATCGTCGGAACCCCCAATGCCGCCGGTTAGCTCTCCGACGATGCTCCAGTGATGGTGCCCTGGGTGAAAAAAATGTGGCACCAGCACATGCTCGAGCCTAGCATGTGCACCGTGGCTCAAACTCTTAGACTGGGAATGAATTCCGTATGCTTAGACATGGAATAAACTGCGTATGCCTAAGCCAACCCATGAAATGAGCGTACAAGCGCTCAGTCGGCCAGAGAGGTAGAATGCGCAAGCCGAGGATCGACCCGATCTCCCTTTACGTGCTGCCAGTCCTGCTGCCACAACCCTCAGTCTGGCTGGGGCTTAGACATGGAATGAACTCCCTATGCCTAAGCAAACCCACGAAACGGGCGTGCGGGAGCTCAGCTGGCTGGAGAGGCAGAATGCGTAAGCCAGGGATCGGCCTGATCCCCCCTACGTGCTACCGATCCTATTGTCGCAACCCTCGATCTGGTTAGATCTTAGATTGGGAATGAACTTCATATGCTTAGACTGGGGATGAACTCCGTATGCCTAAGTCAACCCACGAAATGAACGTCCGGGCGCTCAGCCGACTGGAGAGGTAGAATGCATAAGCCGAGGATCGACCCAATCCCCGCTGCGTGCTGTCAATCCTGCTGTTGGTCCTACTACCGTAACCCTCATTTTGATCTGATCTTATACTGGGAATGAACTCCGTATGCTTAGACATGGAATAAACTTCGTATGCCTAAGACGACCCACGAAACGAGCAAGCGGGCGCTTAGCCGGCTGGAGAGGCAGAATGCGCAAGTCGGGGATTGGCTCGGTCCCCCCTACGTGTTGTCAATCCTGCTACCACAACCCTCGATTTGGTCTGATCTTAGATTGGGAACGAGCGTTCGGGCATTGAGCCAACCGGAGAGGCATAATTTGCAAGCCGGGGATCGACCCGGTCCCCCTCTGCATGCTGCCAGTTCCACTGCCACAACCCTCAGTCCGACTGGGGCTTAGACATGGAATGAACTCCTTATGCCTAAGCCAACCCATGAAACGGGCGTGCGGGCACTCAGTCGGTCAGAGAGGCAGAATACGCAAGCCGAAGAATGGCCCGATCCCCCCTGCGTGCTGTCGCTCTTGCTGCCGCAACCCACGATTTGGTTTGATCTTACACTGGAAATGAACTTCGTATGCTTAGACTAGGGATGACTCTGTATGCCTAAGTCAACCCACGAAACGAGCGTGCAGATGCTCAGTCGACCAGAGAGGTAGGATACGAAAGCCGGGGATCGAACGGGTAGTAGGTGGGTTCAAGCACATCTTCATATTGCTACCATACCAATTCCATTTTTATGGCTTGTAAATTCATACAATGGTCCCCTACACCTTCATGTGAAGTTTCGTGGCAAGACGACCCGTTTTCTATTTTTCATGATTTTTGAAAGTTTTTACGGTTCGAGATTTTTAAAATTTTTTTAGAAAGCGTTTTGTCCCCAAATTGGGTAGAGCTGATCCTTGTATTTTTGTTGGATGCATAAAAAAATTCAGCTAAAAACTCAAAGTGGAGAAGATTTTGTGACCGTTTGAAAAAGTGTCCCCATTTCAGACACTTTAATGGCTACTGGCAGTAAACCTATAAAATCTCAAATGCTCTTTAAGGCGGTGTGAGTTCTCGAGGTTTGATGAGGGATAGGGGGCCAATATAAGGGCCAAGTACCAGCACCCATCGCACATCATGTGCGCACACCCCCCGGCCCCCCCAATCGTCGGAACCCTAATGCCACCGGTTAGGCTCTCCGGCGATGCTCAGACGATGCTCCGATGTGGTGTCCTAGGTGAAAAAAATGTAGCACCAGCACATGCCCGAGCCCAACGTGTGCACCGTGGCTCAAACTCTTAGACTGGGAATGAACTCCGTATGCTCAGACATGGAATGAACTCGTATGCCTAAGCCAACCCACGAAACGAGTGTGTGGGTGCTCAGCCGGCAGGAGAGGCAGAATACGTAAGCTGAGGATCGACTCGATCCCCCTCTATGTGCTGCTGGTCCCGCTGGGGCTTAGACATGTAATGAACTACCTATGACTAAGCCAACCCATGAAATGGGCGTGTGGGCGTTCAACAAGGTCGGAAAGGCAGAATACGCAAGTCGAGGATCAGCCCAGTCCCCCCTGCATGCTGTCGATCCTAGTGCCGAAAACCTCGGTCCAGTTTTATCTTAGACTGGGAATGAACTCTGTATGCTTAGACTAGGGATGAACTTCGTATGCCTAAGTCAACCCATGAAACGAGCGTGCGGGCGCTCAACCGGCCGGAGAGGCTGGCCAAAAAGGCAGAATGTGCAAGCTGGGGATCGGCTTGGTCCCCTCCTACGTGCTACCGAGCCTGTTACTGATCCTGCTGTCGCAACCCTTGGTTCGATCTGATCTTAGATTGGGAATGAACTTCATATGCTTAGACATGGAATGAACTTTGTATGCCTAAGCCAACCAATAAAACGAGCGTGCGGGTGCTTAGCCGGTCGGAGAGGCAGAATGCACAAGCCAGGGATCGACTCAGCCCCCCCTACGTGCTGTCGATCCTACTACCGCAACCCTCGATCCGATCTGATCTTAGACTGGGAATAAACTTCGTATGCCTAAGTCAACCCACGAAACGAGCGTTCGGGTGCTAAGCCAGCCAGAGAGGCATAATGCACAAGCCAGGGATTGGCCCGATCCCTCGCTGCGTACTGTCGATCCTGCTACTGGTCCTACTGTTGTAACCCTCGGTCTGATCCGATCTTAGACTGGGAATGAACTTTGTCTGCTTAGACACGGAATGAACTCTGTATGCCTAAGCCAACCCGTGAAATGAGCATGTGAGGGCTCAGTCGATCGAAGAGGCAGAATGTGCAAGCCAGGGACCAGCTCTGATCCCCCCTACGGCTATCAACCTGCTTATCGGCAAACCCTCGGTCCGTCTGATCTTAGCGCTAGGAATAACCCCGTATTTTGCATAGATAGAATGAACTCCTATGCCTAAGCCAACCCACGAAACGAGCGTGCGGGTGCTCAACCGGCTAGAGAGGCAGAATACGCAAGTCAGGGATCGGCCCGGTCCCCTCTGCGTGCTGCTGATCCTGCTGCTGGTCCTGCTACCCCAACCCTTGGTCCGATTCAATATTAGACTGGGAATGAACTCTGTATGCTTAGACATGGAATGAACTCCGTATGCCTAAGCCAACCCATGAAATGAGCGTGCGAGCGCTCAGCCGGCCAAAGAGGCAAAATGTGCAAGCCGGGGACCAGCCCGATCCCCCTTTACGTGCTGTTGATCCTGCTATCGTAACCCTCGATCCTATCTGATCTTAGACTGGGAATGAACTTCGTATGCCTAAGTTAACCCATAAAATGAGCGTGCAGGCACTGAGTCGATCGGAGAGGCATAATATGCAAGCTGGGGATCGATCTGATCCCCCTCTACGTGCTATTGGTCCCGCTGCCACAACCCTCGATTTGACTGGGGCTTAGACATGGAATAAACTCCTTATGCCTAAGCCAACCCACGAAACGGGCGTGCGGGCGCTCAACCGATCGGAGAGGCAGAATGCGTAAGTTGGGGATCAGCCCGATCCCCTCTGCGTGCTGTCGATCCTGCTGTCGCAACCCTCGATCTGATCCGATCTTAGACTAGGAATGAACTCCATATGCTTAGACTGGGGATGAACTTCGTATGCCTAAGTCAACCCACGAAACGAGCCTGCGGACGCTCAGCAGACTAGAGAGGTTGGTTGCGTAAGTCGAGGATCGAACGGGTGGTAGGTGGGTTCAAGCACATCTTCATATTTCTGCCATTCCAATGCCATTTTTATGGCTTGTAAATTCATACAATGGTCCCCTATGCCTTCATGTGAAGTTTCGTGGCAAGACGACCCGTTTTCTATTTTTCATGATTTTTGAAACTTTCTGCATTCGAGATTTTTTAAAATTTTTTTAGAAAGATTTTGTCCCCAAATTTGGTAGAGATGATCTTTGTATTTTTGTTGGCACTCACAAAAAAATTCAGCTAAAAACTCAAAGTGGAGAAGATTTTGTGACCCTTTGAAAAAAGTGTCCCCATTCCAGACACTTTAATTGCTATAAAATCTCAAACCTATAAAATCTCAAATGCTCTTTAAGGGGTGTGAGTTCTAGAGGTTTCATGAGGGATAGGGGGCCAATATAAGGGCCAAGTACCAGCAACCATCGCACATCATGTGCACACACCCCCCGGCCCCCCTAATCATCGGAACCCCCAATGCCGTCGGTTAGGCTCTCCGGTGATGCTCCGGCAATGGTGCCCCGGGCGAAAAAAATGCGGCACCAGCACATGCCAGAGCCCAGCATGTGCACCGTGGCTCAAACTTTTAGACTGGGAATGAACTCTGTATGCTTAGACATGGAATGAACTCTGTATGTCTAAGCCAACCCACGAAACGAGCGTACGGGCGCTCAGTCAGTCGGAGAGGTAGAATGCGCAAGCCAGGGATCGACCTGGTCCCCCTCTGCATGCTACCGATCCCACTGCTACAACCCTCAGTCTGGCTAGGGCTTAGACTTCGAATGAACTCCCTATGCCTAAGCCAACCCACGAAATGGGCGTGTGGATGCTCAGCAGGCCGAAGAGGCAGAATGCACAAGTCGGGGATCAGCCTAGTCCCTCTTAAGTGCTACCGATCTTGCTATCGCAGCCCTCAGTCCAGTCCGATCTTAGCCTGGGAATGAACTTCGTATGCTTAGATTGGGGATAAACTCCGTATGCCTAAGTCAACCCATGAAACGAGCATTCGGGCGCTCAGCCGACCTGAGAGGCCGATCGGAGAGGCAGAATGCATAAGCCGGGGATCGATCGGGTCCCCCCTTTCGTGCTGTCGATCCTACTGCTGGTCCTGCTATTGCAACCTTCGGTCCGGTCCGATCTTAGACTGGGAATGAACTCCGTATGCTTAGACATGAATGAAATCCGTATGCTTAAGCCAACCCACGAAACGAGCGTGTGAGCATCCAGCCGACTGGAGAGGCAGAATCCGCAAGCCAGGGACCGGCCTGGTCCCCCCTGCGTACTGTCGATCCTACTACTGCAACCCTCGGTCCGATCCGATCTTAGACTAGGAATGAACTCCCTATCCTAAGTCAACCCATAAAACGAGTGTTCGGGCACTAAGTCGACCGAAGAGACATAATGCGTAAGGCGGGGATTGGCCCGATCCCCCTCTGAGTGCTATCGATCGCGCTGCCACAACCCTTGATTCGACTGGGCTTTGACATGGAATGAACTCCCTATGCCTAAGCCAACCCATGAAACGAGCGTGCGGGCGCTCAACCGATCGAAGAGGCAGAATGCGTAAGTCGGGGATCGGCCCGATCCCCCCTGCGTGCTGTCGATCTTGCTATCGTAACCCTCTGTCCTATCTGATCTTAGACTAGGAATGAACTCCATATGCTTAGACTGGGGATGAACTCCGTATGCCTAAGTCAACCCATGAAATGAGCATGCGGGTGCTCAGCCGGCTGGAGAGGCATAATGCTTAAGCCAGGGGTCAACCTGGTCCCCCTCTGCGTGCTGTCGATCCCGCTGTCAGTCCTACTGCCACAACCCTCGGTCTGGCTGTGGCTTAAACAAAGAATGAACTCCATATGCCTAAGCCAACCCATGAAATGAGCGTGCGGGCGATCAACTGCCCGAAGAGGCAAAATACACAAGCTGGGGATCGGCCCGGTCCCCCCTGCGTACTGCCGATCCTACTACTGGTCTTGTTACCGCAAACCTCGATCAGGTCTGATCTTAGACTGAGAATGAACTCCATATGCTTAGACATGGAATGAATTCCGTATGCCTAAGCCAACCCATGAAATGAACGTACGGGCACCCAGCCAGCCGGAGAGGCAGAATGCGCAAGCAGGGGACCGACCCAGTCCCCCTTACGTACTGTCGATCCTGCAACCGCAACCCTCGGTCCAGTCTGATCTTAGACTGGGAATGAACTCCGTATGCCTAAGTCGACCCACGGAATGAGCGTTCATACGCTGAGTTAGTCGGAGAGACATAATGCATAAGCCGGGGATTAGCTCGATCCCCCTCTGCGTACTACCGATCGTGCTACCACAACCCTCAATCCAGCTGGGGCTTAGACATGGAATGAACTCCCTATGCCTAAGTCAACCCACAAAACGGGCATACAGGCACTCAGTCAGTCGGAGAGGCAAAATGCGTAAGCCGGGGATCGGCCTGATCCCCCATGCGTTCTGTCAATCTTGCTACTGCAACCCTCTATCCGATCTGATCTTAGACTGGGAATGAACTCTGTATGCTTAGACTGGGGATGAACTCCGTATGCCTAAGTCAACCCATGAAACGAGCATACGTGTGCTCAGCCGGTCGGAGAGGCATAATGCGTAAGCCAAGGGTCAACACGATCCCCTTCTGCGTGCTGCCGATCCTGCTGTCGGTCCTGCTACCACAACCCTCGATTCGGCTAGGGCTTAGACATGGAATGAATTCCATATGCCTAAGCCAACCCATGAAATGAGCATGCAGACGGTCAATCGCCCGAAAGGCAGAATGCGTAAGCTAGGGATTCACCTGGTTCCCCCTTACGTTGTAATCCTGCTGCTGGTCCTGTTGCCGCAACCCTCAGTTGGTCTGATCTAGACTGGGAATAACCCCGTATGGCTTAGAGATGAGATGAAACACCGTATACCTAAGCCAACCCACGAAATGGGCGTTGCGGGCGCTCAGCCGACGTTTGAGGGCAAAATGCACAGTTAGGATACGCCCAGGTCCCTCTTACGTGTTGCTGATCCTGCTATCGCAACAACCCTCCGGTCTGTTTCGATCCTAGATAGGGAATGAACTCCGTATGCTTAGACTGGGGATGAACACCATATGCCTAAATCAACCCACGAAACGAGCATTCCGGCACTGAGCCGACAGGAGAGGCATAATCCGCAAGCTGAGGATCGGCCCGATCCCTCTTTGCGTGCTACCAGTCCCGCTGCCACAACCCTTGGTCTGGCTGGGGCTTAGACATGGAACGAACTCCCTACACCTAAGCCAACCCATGAAATAGGCGTACGAGTGCTCAATCGGCCAGAAAAAAAGAATCCGTAAGCCATGGATCAGCCTGGTCCCCTTTGTGTGCTACCGATCCTACTATCGCAACCCTCGATCTAGTCTGATCTTAGACTGGGAATGAACTCTGTATGCTTAAACTAGGGTTGAACTCCGTATGCTTAGCTGGGAATGAACTCTGTATACCTAAGTCAACCCACGAAACGAGCGTTCGGGCACTGAACTGGTCGAAGAGGCATAATACGTAAGCCAGGGATCAGCCCGGTCCCCCTCTGCGTGCTGCTGGTCCCGTTGCCACAACCCTCTGTCCGACTGGGGCTTAGACATGGAATGAACTCCCTATGCCTCAGCCAACCCACGAAATGGGCGTGCGGGCACTCAGCTGGTCGGAGAGGAAGAATGTTCAAGTCGGGGATCAGCCCGGTCCCCCCTGCGTGCTGTCGATCCTGCTATCGCAACCCTCAATCCGATCTGATCTTAGACTAGGAATGAACTTCGTATGCTTAGACTGGGGATGAACACCGTATGCTTAAGTCAACCGATGAAATGAGCGTGTGGGCACTCAGCCGGCCGGAGAGGCATAATGCGTAAGCTGGGGATCAGCCCGGTCCCCCTCTACGTGCTGTCGATTCTGCTGTCGGTCCTGTTGCCACAACCCTCAGTCCGACTAGGGCGTAGACATGGAACGAACTCCGTATGCCTAAGCCAAGCCACGAAACGAGCGTGCGGGTGTTCAGCAGGCCGAAAAGCCAGAATGCGTGAGCCGAGGATCGGCCCGATCCCCCTACATGCTGTCAATCCTACTGCCACAACCCTCGGTTTGATCCGATCTTAGACTGGCAATGAACTACGTATGCCTAAGCCAACCCACGAAACGAGCGTGTGGGCGCTCGACCAGTCGGAGAGGCCTGCCAGAGAGGCATAATGCACAAGCCGGGGATCAACCCGGTCCCCCTCTACGTGCTGTTAATCCCGCTGTCGGTCCTCCTACCACAACCCTCGGTCCGGTCTGATCTTAGACTGGGAATGAACTTCGTATGCTTAGACATGGAATGAACTCCGTATGCCTAAGCCCACCCACGAAACGAGGGTGCGGGCACTCAACCGGTCGGAGAGGTAGAATGCACAAGTCGGGGATCAACCCGGTCCCCCCTGCGTGCTGTCGATCCTGCTGCTAGTCCTGCTCTCGTAACCCTCGGTCCGGTCCGATCTTAGACTGGGAATGAACTCCGTATGCTTAGACATGGAATGAACTCTGTATGCCTAAGCCAACCCACGAAACGAGCGTGCGGGCACTCAACCGTCCGGAGAGGCAGAATGCGCAAGCTGGGGATCGACCCAATCCCCCCTGCATGCTATCAATCTTGCTGCCACAACCCTCGGTCTGGTCTGATCTTAGACTGGGAATGAACTCCATATGCCTAAGTCAACCCACGAAACGAGCGTGCAGGCGTTGAGCCGATCGGAGAGGCATAATGCACAAGTCGGGGATCGACCCGATCCCTCTCTGTGTGCTACCGATCCTGCTACCACAACCATCGGTCCGGTTGGGGCATAGACATGGAATGAACTCCCTATGCCTAAGCCAACCCATGAAACGGGCACGCGGGCGCTCAGTCGACCGGAGTGGCAGAATGCACAAGCCAGGGATCGGCCCAGTCCCCTCTACGTGCTATCGATCCTACTGTCGTAACCCTTAGTCCAATCTGATCTTAGACTAGGAATGAACTCTGTATTCTTAGACTAGGGATGAACTTCGTATGCCTAAGTTAACCCAAGAAACAAGCGTGCAAGCGCTCACCCGATCAGAGAGGCAGAATGCGTAAGTCGGGGATCGACCCGGTCCCCCTAACGTGCTGTCGATCCTGCTGTTGGTCTTGCTGTCGTAACCCTCGATCCAGTTTGATCTTAGACTGGAATGAACTCTGTATGCTTAGACATTGAATGAACTCCGTATGCCTAAGCCAACCCACGAAACGAGTGTGCAGGTGCTCAGCCGACCGGAGTGGCAGAATGCGGCTAAGCCTAGGGACTCAACCCAGCCTCACCTGCATGCTGTCGATCCTAGGTCAAACGGTCCAGTCTGATCTTAACTAGGAATGAACTTATGCCAAGTCAACCACGAACGAGCGTTCGGCGCTGAGTTGGCCGGAGAGGCAAATGGGCAAGCCAGGGATCGGCTCGATCCCCTCTGCTTGCTATCGGTCCGCTGCCACAAACCCTCGTCCGACTGACTTGGACATGGAGAACTCCTATGCAGAGCCAACCCAGCAAACAGGTGGGGAGCCTCAGCCACTGAGAGCAGATTATGCCGAGATCGGTGCGATCCCCATGCGTGCAGTCGATCCTGCTACCTACTTTGGACTGATCTCATCTTAGACTGGAATGAACTTTGTATGCTTAGACTGGGGATAAACTCTGTATGCCTAAGTCAACCCACAAAACGAGCGTGCGGACGCTCAGCCGACCTAAGAGGTAGGATGCGCAAGCAGGGGATAGAACGGGTGGTTGGTGGGTTCAAGCACATCTTCATATTTCTGCCTTGCCAATGCCATTTTTATGGCTTGTAAATTCATACAATGGTCCCCTATGCCTTCATGTGAAGTTTCATGGCAAGACGACCCGTTTTCTATTTTTCATGATTTTTGAAACCTTTTACGGTCCGGGATTTTTTAAAATTTTTTTAGAAAGAGTTTTGTCCCCATATTTGGTAGAGGTGATCCTTTTTATTTTTGTTGGCATGCACAAAACAATTCAGCTGAAAACTCGAAGTGGAGAAGATTTTGTGACCATTTGAAAAAAATGTCCTCATTTCAGTCAATTTAATGGCTACTGGCAGCAAACCTACAAAATCTTAAATGCTCATTAAGGGGGTGTGAGTTCTTGAGGTTTGATGAGGGATAGGGGGCCAATATAAGGGCCAAGTACCAGCACCCATCGTACATCATGTGCGCACACCCCCCGACCACCCCAATCGTCGGAACCCCCAATGCCGCTGGTTAGGTTCTCCGTCGATGCTCCGGTGATGGCACCCCGGGCAAAAAAAATGCGGTACCAGCACGTGCTCGAGTCCAGCATGTGCACCGTGGCTCAAACTCTTACACTGGAAGTGAACTCCATATGCTTAGACATGGAATGAACTCCGTATGCCTAAGCCAACCCACGAAACGAGTGTGCAGGCGCTCAACTGGTCGGAGAGGCAGAGTGAGAAGCCTGGGATCGACCCGATCCCCCTCTACGTTCTGTCAGTCTCGCTGCCATAACCCTCGGTCTGGCTGGGCTTAGACATGGAATGAACTCCCTATGCCTAAGCCAACCCATGAAACGGGCATGCGGGTGCTCAATTGGTCAGAGAGGCAGAATGCGTAAGTCGGGGATCAACCCGATCCCCCCTGCGTGCTGTCGATCCTACTGCTGCAACTCTTGGTCCGGTTCGATCTTAGATTGGGAATGAACTTTGTATGCTTAGACTGGGGATGAACTCCATATGCCTAAGTCAACCCACGAAACGAGCATGCGGGTGCTCTTCCGACTGGAGAGGTCGATCGGACAGGTAGAATGCAAAAGTCAGGGATCGACCCGATCCCCTCCTGCGTGCTGCTGACCCTGCAGCTGGTCTTGCTATTGCAACCCTCGATCCGGTCTGATTTTAGACTAGGAATGAACTCCGTATGCTTAGACATGGAATGAACTCCGTATGCCTAAGCCAACCCACGAAACGAGCGTGCAGGTGCTCAGCCGGCCGGAGAGGTAGAATGCGCAAGCCAGGGATTAGCCCAGTCCCCCTCTGTGTTCTGTCGGTCCCGCTGCCACAACCCTCAGTCTGGCTAGGCCTTAGGCATGTATGCCTAAGCCAACCCGCGAAATGGGCTTGCGGGCGCTCAGTCGACCGAGGAGGCAGAATGCACAAGCTGGGGATTGGCCCGATCCCCCCGACGTGCAGTCGATCCTGCTGCCGCAACCCTCAGTCCAATTCGATCTTAGACTGGGAATGAACTCCGTATGCTTAGACTGGGGATGAACTCTGTATGCCTAAGTCAACCCACGAAACGAGCGTACGGGCGCTCTTCCGACAGGAGAGGTCCGTCGAAGAGGCAGAATGCAAAATTTAGGGATCGGCCCAGTCCCCCCCCTGTGTGCTGATGATCCTGCTGCTGGTTCTGTTGTCACAACCCTCAGTCCGATCTAATCTTAGACTGGGAGTGAATTCCGTATGCTTAGACACAGAATGAACTTTGTATGCCTAAGCCAACCCATGAAACGAGCTTTCGGGCGCTCAGCCTACCGAGAGGCAAAATACGTACGTCAGGGATCGACCCAGTCCCCTCTACGTGCTATCGATCCTACTGTTGCAACCCTCGGTTTGGTTCGATCTTAAACTAGGAATGAACTCTGTATGCCTAAGTCAACCCATGAAACGGGTGTTCAGGCACTGAGCTGACCAGAGAGGCATAATGCGCAAGCCGGGGGTCGACCTGGTCCCCCTCTGCGTGCTGCCGGTCTCGCTGCCACAACCTTCAGTCCGGTTGGGGCTTAGACATGGAATGAACTCCCTATGCCTAAGCCAACCCACGAAACAGGCGTACGGGCGCTCAGCCAACCGGAGAGGTAGAATGCGCAAGCTAGGGATCAGCCCGGTCCACCCAGCATGCTACCGATCTTGCTATCGCAACCCTCGATTCAGTCTGATCTTAGACTGGGAATGAACTCCATATGCATAGACTGGGGATGAACTCCGTATGCCTAAGTAAACCCACGAAACAAGCGTGCGAGGCTAAGCCGATCGAAGATGCTAGTCGGAGAGGCATAATACGTGAACTGGGGATCAGCTCGATCCCCATCTACGTGCTGTCGGTCCTACTACCATAACCCTCGGTCCGGTTGGGGCTTAGACATGGAATGAACTTCGTATGCCTAAGCCAACCCACGAAACGAGCGTCCGGGTGCTCAGCCGATCGGAAAGGCAAAATGCGTAAGTCGGGGATCGACCCGATCCCTCCTGCGTGCTATCGATCCTACTGCTGGTCCTGCTACCATAACCTTTGGTCCGATCTGATCTTAGACTGGGAATAAACTCCGTATGCTTAGACATGGAATGAACTCCGTATGCCTAAGCCAACCCATGAAACGGGTGTATGAGTGCTCAGCCGACTGGAGAGGCAGAATGCATAAGCTGGGGACCAGTTTGATCCCCCCTACGTGTTGTCAGTCTTGCTGTCGCAACCCTCGGTCCGGTCTGACCTTAGACTGGGCATCAACTCTGTATGCCTAAGTCAACCCACGAAACGAGCATGCGGGCGCTGAGTCGGTCGGAGAGGCATAATGCACAAGCTGGGGATCGGCTCGATCCCCCTCTATGTGCTGTCGGTCCCGCAGCCACAACCCTTGGTTCAACTGGGTCTCAGACATGGAATGAACTCCCTATGCCTAAGCTAACCCACGAAACGGGCATGCAGGCGCTCAGTCGGCCAAAGAGGCAGAATGTGTAACCCGGGGATCAGCCCAGTCCCTCCTACGTGTTATCGATCCTGCTATCACAACCCTCGGTCTGATCTGATCTTAGACTGGGAATGAACTCTATATGCTTAAACTAGGGATGAACTCCGTATGCCTAAGTCAACCAATGAAACAAGCGTGCAGACGCTCAACCGACCGAAGAGGCAGGATGCGCAAGCCGGGGATCGAACGGGTGGTGGGTGGGTTGAAGCACATCTTCATATTTCTGCCATGCCAATGCCATTTTTATGGCTTGTAAATTCAAAAAATGGTCCCCTATGCCTTCATGTGAAGTTTTGTGGCAAGATGACCCGTTTTCTATTTTTCACGATTATTGAAACTTTTTACGGTTCGAGATTTTTTAAAATTTTTTTAGAAAGAGTTTTGTCCCCAAATTTGGTAGAGGTGATCCTTGTATTTTTGTTGGCATGCACAAAATAATTCAGCTAAAAACTCAAAGTGGAGAAGATTTTGTGACCATTTGAAAAAAGTGTCCCCATTTTAGACACTGTAATGGCTACTGGCAGCAAACCTATACAATCTCAAATACTCTTTAAGGGGGTGTGAGTTCTCGAGGTTTGATGAGGGATAGGGGGCCAACATAAGGGCCAAGTACCAACACCCATCGCACATCATTAGCGAACACCCCCTCGGACCCCCCCAATCACCGAAACCGGCAATGCCGTCGGTTAGGCTCTCTAGCGATGCTCCGACGATGGTGCCCCAAGCAAAAAAAATTTGGCACCATCACATGCCTAAGCCCAGCATGTGCACCATGGCTCAAACTCTTAGACTGGGAATGTACTTCGTATGGTTAGACAATGAATGAACTCCGTATGCCTAAGCCAACCCATGAAACGAGCATGCGGGCACTCAGTCGGCTAGAGAGGCAGAATAAGCAAGCCAAGGATCGACCCGGCCCCCCTCTACATACTACCGGTCCCGCTACCATAACCCTGGGTCCAGTTGGGGCTTAGACATGGAATGAACTCCCTATACCTAAGTCAACCCATGAAACGGGCCCACGAGAGCTCAGCCGACCAGAGAGGTAGAATGCGTAAGCCGGGGATCGGCCTGGTCCCCCCTAGGTGCTATCGATCCTGCTACCGCAACCCTCGGTCAAATTCGGTCTTAGACTGGGAATGAGCTCTATATGCTTAGACTAGGGATGAACTCCGTATACCTAAGTCAACCCACGAAACAAGCGTGCGGGCGCTCAGCCGGTCGGATTGGGAATGAACTCCATATGCTTAGACATGGAATGAACTCCGTATGCCTAAGCCAACCCACGAAATGAGCGTGCGGGTGCTCAGCCTGCCAAAGAGGTAGAATGTGCAAGCCAAGGACTGGCCCAGTCCCCCCTGCGTGCTGTCGATCCTACTGTCGCAACCCTCGGTCCGGTCCATTCTTAGATTGGGAATGAACTCCATATGCCTAAGTCAACCAACGAAACGAGCGTTCAGGCACTGAACCGGTCGGAGAGGCAAAATGCGTAAGCCAGGGATCGACCCGGTCCCCTTCTGTGTGCTGTCGGTCTCGCTGCCACAACCTTCGGTTCGGCTAGGGCATAGATATGGAATGAACTACCTATGCCTAAGCCAACCCATAAAATGGGCTTACGGGCGCTCAGTCGGTCGGAGAGGCAGAATGCACAAGCTGGGGATCGGCCCAGTCCCCCTGCGTGCTATCGATCCTGTTGCCGTAACCCTCAGTCTGATCCGATCTTAGACTGGGAATGAACTTCGTATGCCTAAGTCAACCCACGAAACGAACTTACGGGTGCTCAGTCGGCCAGAAAGGTAAAATGCGCAAGCCAAGGACCGGCCTGGTCCCTCCTGCGTGCTGTCGATCCTGCTGCCACAACCCTCGATCCGATCTGATCTTAGACTGGGAATGAACTCCGTATGCCAAAGTCAACCCACGACACGAGCATTTGGGCGTTGAGCCAGTCGGAGAGCCATAATGCATAAGCCGGGGATCGGCTCGGTCCCCTCTGCGTGCTGCCAGTCCCACTACCACAACCCTCAGTCTGGCTGGGGCTTAGACATGGAATGAACTCCCTATGCCTAAGCCAACCCATGAAACGGGCGTGCGGGTGCTCAGCCAGTTGGAGAGGCAGAATGCTCAAGCCGGGGATCGACTCGGTCCCCCCTGCGTGCTGTTGATCCTACTGCTGCAACACTCGGTTTGATCCGATCTTAGACTGATAATAAACTCCATATGCTTAGACTGGGGATGAACTCCGTATGCCTAAGTCAGCCCATGAAACGAGCGTGCGGGCGCTCAACCGATCGAAGAGGCAGAATGCATAAGCCGGGGATCGGCCTGGTCCCCCTTGCATGCTGTCGATCCTACTACCACAACCCTCGGTCTGGTCTGATGTTAGACTGGGTATGAACTTCGTATGCTTAGACTGGGGATGAACTCCGTATGCCTAATTCAACCCACAAAACGAGCTTGCGGACACTCAGCCGACTAGAAAGGTTAGATGCGCAAGCCAAGGATCAAACGGGTGGTAGGTGGGTTCAAGCACATCTTCATATTTCTGCATTGCCAATACCATTTTTATGGCTTGTAAATTCATACAATGGTCCCCTACACCTTCATGTGAAGTTTCATGGCAAGACGACTTGTTTTCTATTTTTCTTAGTTTTTGAAACTTTTTACAGTTCAGGATTTTTGAAAATTTTTTTAGAAAGCGTTTTGTCCCCAAATTTGGTAGAGGTGATCCTTGTATTTTTTTTGGCATGCTCAAAAAAATTCAGCCAAAAACTCGAAGTGGAGAAGATTTTGTGACCGGTTGAAAAAAGTGTCCCCATTTCAGACACTTTAATGGCTACTGGTAGCAAACCTATAAAATCTCAAATGCTCTTTAGGGGGGTGTGAGTTCTCGAGGTTTGATGAGGGAAAGGGGGCCAATATAAGGGCCAAGACCAGCACCCATTGCACATCATGTTAGCACACCCCCCCCAATCACAGGAACCTCCAATACCGTCGGTTAGGCTCTCTAGCGATACTCCGACGATGGTGCCTCGGGTGAAAAAAATGTGGCACCAGCACATGCCCGAGCCCAGTATGTGCACTGTAGCTCAAACTCTTAGATTGGGAATGAACTCCGTATGCTTAGACATGGAATGAACTCTGTATGCCTCAGCCAACCCATGAAACAAGCGTGCGGGCGCTCAGTCGGTCGGAAAGGCAGAATGCCCAATCCAGGGATCAACCCGGTCCCCCTCTGCGTGTTGTCAGTCCCACTCCCACAACCCTTGGTCCAGCTAGGGCTTAGACATGGAATGAACTCCCTATGCCTAACCCAACCCATGAAATGGGCATGCGGACACTCAACCAATTGGAGAGGCAGATTACGTAAGTCGAGGATCGGCCCCAGCCCCCTACATGCTGTCGATCCTGTTGCTGGTCCTGCTACCGTAACCCTCGGTCTGATCCAATCTTAGACTGGGAATGAACTCTGTATGCTTAGACATGGAATGAACTCCGCATGCCTAAGCCAACCCACGAAATGAGCGTACGGGCGCTCAGTCGATCGGATAGGCAGAATGCGTAAGTTGGGGACCGACCCGATCCCCCTCTGTGTGCTGTTGATCCTGCTACCGCAATCTTTAGTCTGATCTTAGACTGGGAATGAGCTCCGTATGCCTAAGTTAACCCATGAAATGAGCGTTCAAGCACTGAGCTAGCCAGAGAGGCATAATGCGCAAGCCGGTGATCGGGTCGGTCCCCCTCTATGTGCTGTCGGTCCCCCTCTGCATGCTACCGGTCCCGTTGCCACAACCCTTGGTCCGGTTGGGGCTTATACATCGAACGAACTCCCTATGCCTAAGCCAACCCACGAAATAGGCGTGCGGGTGCTCAGCCAGTTGAAGAGGCAGAATACGCAAGCCGGTCCGATCTTAGATTGGAATAAATTCCGTATGCTTAGACTGGGGATGAATTCCGTATGCCTAAGTCAACCCATGAAACGAGCGTGCAGGTGCACAGCCAGTCAGAGAGGCATAATGCATAAGTTGAGGATCAGCCTAGTCCCCCTCTGTGCAGTGTCGATCCCACTGCCGGTCTTACGGCCACAACCCTCGGTCCGACTGGGGCTTAGACATGGAATGAAGTCTGTATGCCTAAGCCAACCCACGAAACGAGTGTACGGGCACTCAACCGCCCGAAGAGGCAGAATGCGCAAGTCGGGGATCGACCCGGTCCCCCTCTGTGTGCTACCGGTCCCGCTGCCACAACCCTCGGTCCGGTTGGGGCTTAGACATGGAATGAACTCCCTATGCCTAAACCAACCCACGAAATGGGCGTGCGGGCGCTCAGCCGGCCGGAGAGGTCGAATGTGCAAGCCGGGGATCGGTTCGGTCCCCCTGGATGCTGTCGATCCTGCTGCCGTAACCTTCAGTCTGATTCGATCTTAGACTGGGAATGAACTCCGTATGCTTAGACTAGGGATGAACTCTGTATGCCTAAGTCAACCCACGAAACGAGCGTGCAAGCACTCTTCCGACAGGAGAGGTCCGTCGAAAAGGCAGAATGCAAAATTTGGGGATCGGCCCAGTCCCCCCTATGTGCTGACGATCCTGCTACTATTTCTGCTGTCACAACCCTCAGTCTGGTCTGATCTTAGACTGGGAGTGAATTTCGTATGCTTAGACACAGAATGAACTTCGTATGCCTAAGCCAACCCATGAAATGAGCTTTCAGGCACTCAGCCTACCGAGAGGTAAAATGAGCAAGTCAGGGATCGACCCAGTCCCCTCTGCGTGCTGTCGATCCTACTGTCACAACCCTCGGTTCGGTTCGATCTTAAACTAGGAATGAACTCCGTATGCCTAAGTCAACCCATGAAACGGGTGTTTGGGCGCTGAGCCGACCGAAGAGGCATAATGCGCAAGCCGGGGGTCGACCTGGTCCCCCTCTGTGTGCTGCCGGTCTCGCTGCCACAACCCTCAGTCCGACTGGGGCTTAGACATGGAATGAACTCCCTATACCTAAGCCAACCCACGAAACAGGCGTGCGGGCACTCAGTCGACCAGAGAGGTAGAATGCGCAAGCTAGGGACCAGCCCGATCCACCCAGCGTGCTATCGATCCTGCTATCGCAACCCTCGGTCCGATCCGATCTTAGACTGGTAATGAACTTCGTATGCATAGACTGGGGATGAACTCCGTATGCCTAAGTGAACCCATGAAACAAGCGTGCGGGGGCTAAGCCGATCGAAGATGCTAGTCAGAGAGGCATAATACGTGAACTGGGGATCAGCTCGATCCCCATCTACGTGCTGCCAGTCCTACTGCCATAACCCTCGATCCGGTTGGGGTTTAGACATGGAATGAACTTTGTATGCCTAAGCCAACCTACGAAACGAGCGTTTGGGCGCTCAACCGATCGGAGAGGCAGAATGCGCAAGCCGGGGATCGACCCGGTCCCTCCTGCGTGCTGTCGATCCTGCTGCTGGTCTTGTTGTCGTAACCTTTGGTCCGATCTGATCTTAGACTGGGAATGAACTCCGTATGCTTAGACATGGAATGAACTCCGTATGCCTAAGCCAACCCATGAAACGGGTGTACGAGTGCTCAGCCGATCGGAGAGGCAGAATGCATAA
The DNA here is from genome assembly GCF_002303985.1 of Durio zibethinus. The sequence continues at coordinate 27,740,670 of NW_019167826.1, read as the reverse complement.
GCCGGGGATCGTCCTGATCCCCCCTACGTGCTGTCGGTCTTGTTACCACAACCCTCAGTCCGGTCTAACCTTAGACTGGGCATCAACTCCGTATGCCTAAGTCAACCCACGAAATGAGCATGCAGGCGTTGAGTCGACCGGAGAGGCATAATGCACAAGCCGGGGATCGGCTCGATCCCTCTCTACGTGCTGTCAGTCCCACAGCCACAACCCTTGGCCCAACTGGGTCTCAGACATGGAATGAACTCCCTATGCCTAAGCTAACCCACGAAACGGGCATGCAGGTGCTCAGTCGGCCAAAGAGGCAAAATGTGTAACCCGGGGATCATCCCAGTCCCTCCTGTGTGCTGTCGATCCTGCTACCGTAACCCTCGGTCCGGTTTGATCTTAGACTGGGAATGAACTCTATATACTTAGACTAGGGATGAACTCCGTATGCCTAAGTCAACCAATGAAACGAGCGTGCAGACGCTCAACCAACCAGAGAGGCAGGATGCGCAAGCCGGGGATCAAACGGGTGGTAGGTGGGTTGAAGCACATCTTCATATTTCTGCCATGCCAATGCCATTTTTATGGCTTGTAAATTCATACAATGGTCCCCTATGCCTTCATGTGAAGTTTTGTGTATGCTTAGACATGGAATGAACTCCGTATGCCTAAGCCAACCCACGGAACGAGCGTGCGGGCGTTCAGCCAGTCGGAGAGGCAGAATGTGCAAGCCGGGGACCAGCTCGGTCCCCCTGCGTGCTGTCAATCCTGCTGTCGCAACCCTCGATCTGATCTTAGACTGGGAATGAACTTCATATGCCTAAGTCAACCCACAAAACGAGCGTGTGGGCACTGAGCCGATCGGAGAGGCATAATGCGTAAGTCGAGGATCAGCCCGATCCCCCTCTGCGTGCTGTCGATCCCACTGCCACAACCCTCGGTCTGATTGGGGGTTAGACATGGAATGAACTCCCTACGCCTAAGCCAACCCACAAAACGGGCGTACGGGCACTCAACCGGTTGGAGAGGCAGAATGCGCAAGCCGGGGATCGACCTGATCCCCCCCTGCATGCTGTCGATCCTGCTACCGTGAACCTCAGTCCGGTCTAATCTCATGTTGGGAATAAACTCTATATGCTTAGACTGGGGATAAACTCGGTATGCCTAAGTCAACCCATGAAACGAAAGTGCGGACGCTCAGCCGACCAGAAAGGTAGGATGCGCAAGCCAAGGATCGAACGAGTGGTAGGTGGGTTCAAGCACATCTTCATATTTCTACCATGCCAATGCCATTTTTATGGCTTGTAAATTCATACAATCATCCCCTAAGCCTTCATGTGAAGTTTCGTGGCAAGACGACCCGTTTTCTATTTTTCATGATTTTTGAAACTTTTTACGGTTCGGGATTTTTTAAAATTTTTTTAGAAAGAGTTTTGTCCCTAAATTTGGTAGCAGAGATCCCTGTATTTTTGTTGGCATGCACAAAAATATTCAGCTAAAAACTCAAAGTGGAGAAGATTTTGTGACCGTTTGAAAAAAGTGTCCCTATTTTAGACACTTTAATGGCTACTAAAAGTAAACCTATAAAATCTCAAATGCTCTTTAAGGGGGTGTGAGTTCTCGAGGTTTGATGAGGGAAAGGGGGCCAATATAAGGGCCAAGTACCAGCACCCATCGCACATCATGTGCGCACACCCCCTGGCCCCCCCAATCGTCGAAACCCCCAATGCCGCCGGTTAGGCTCTCTGGCGATGCTCCGATGATGGTGCCCCGGGCAAAAAAAATGTGGCACCAGCACATGCCCAAGCCCAGCATGTGCACCGTTGTTCAAAAAAGACTGGGAATGAACTCCGTATGCTTAGACATGGAATGAACTCCGTATGCCTAAGCCAACCAACGAAATGAGCGTGCGGGCACTCAGTCGACCGAGAGGCAGAATGCGCAAGCCGGGGGATCGACCTGATCCCCCATATGTGCCGTCGATCCTACTACCACAACCCTCTGTCTGATCCAATCTTAGACTAGGAATGAACTCCGTATGCATAAGTCAACCCACGAAACGAGCGTACGAGCGTTGAGCCAGTCGAATAGGCATAATGCATAAGCCGGTGATCGGCCCAGTCCCCCTCTGCGTGCTGCCGGTCCCGCTGCAACAACCCTCGGTCCGGCTGGGGCTTAGACATGGAATGAACTCCCTATGCCTAGGCCATCCCACGAAACGGGCGTGCGGGCACTCAGCTGATCGAAGAGGTAGAATGTGCAAGCCAGGGATCAACCCGGTCCCCCTGCGTGCTGCCGATCTTACTGCCGCAACCCTCGGTTCGATCCAATCTTAGATTGGGAATAAACTCTATATGCTTAGACTGGGGATGAACTCCGTATGCCTAAGTCAACCCATGAAATGAGCGTGTGGGTGCTCAGCCTATCGGAAAGGCCAGCCGAAGAGGCATAATACGCAAGCCAGGGATCAACCCGGTCCCCCTCTGCATGCTACCGATCTCGCTGTCGGTCCTGCTGCCACAACCATCGGTCTTGCTGGGGCTTAGACATGGAATGAACTCCGCATGCCTAAGCCAACCCATGAAATGAGTGTGCGGGCGCTCAGTCGATCGGAGAGGCAGAATGCGCAAGCCAAGGATAGGCCTGGTCCCCTCTGCGTGCTACTGATCCTACTACTGGTCCTACTATCGTAACCCTCAGTCCGGTCCGATCTTAGACTGGAATGAACTCCATATGCTTAGACATGGAATGAACTCTGTATGCCTAAGACAACCCACGAAACGAGCTTGTGGGCGCTCAGTCGACTGGAGAGGCAGAATGCGCAAGTCGTGGACCGACCTGGTCCCCCCTACGTGTTGTCGATCCTGCTACCGCAACCCTCAGTCCGGTCTGATCTTAGATTGGGAATCAACTCCGTATGCCTAACTCAACCCACGAAATGAGCAAGCGGGGGCTGAGCCAGTCGGAGAGGCATAATGCGTAAGCCGAGGATCGGCCCAGTCCCCCTCTTCGTGCTGCCGGTCCTGCTACCACAACCTTCGGTCCGACTGGGGCTTAGACATTTCATGAACTCCCTATCCCTAAGCCAACCCACGAAACGGGCGTGTGGGTGCTCAGCTCGGTTCCCCCTACGTGCTGCCGATCCTGCTGTCGCAACCCTCGATCTGGTCTGATCTTAGACTGGGGATGAACTCCGTATGCTTAGACTGGGGATGAACTCCGTATGCCTAAGTCAACCCACGAAATGAGTGTGCGGGTGCTCAACTGACCAGAGAGGCAGGATGCGCAAGCCAGGGATCGAACGGGTGGTAGGTGGGTTCAAGCACATCTTCATATTTTTGCCTTGCCAATGCCATTTATATGGCTTGTAAATTCATACAATGGTCCCCTAAGCCTTCATGTGAAGTTTCATGCCGTTTTCTATTTTTCATGATTTTTGAAACTTTTTGCGGTTCGAGATTTTTTAAAATTTTTTTAGAAAGATTTTTGTCCCCAAATTTGGTAGAGGTGATCCTTGTATTTTTTTTGGCATGCACAAAAAAATTCAGCTAAAAACTCGAAGTGGAGAAGATTTTGTGACCATTTGAAAAAAGTGTCCCCATTTCAGACACTTTAATGGCTACTGGTAGCAAACCTATAAAATCTCAAGTGCTTTTTAAGGGGGTGTGAGTTCTCAAGGTTTGATGAGGTATAGGGGGCCAATATATGGGCCAAGTACCAGCACCCATCGCACATCATGTGCGCACACCCCCCGGCCCCCCAATCGTCGAAACCCTCAATGCCGCCGGTTAGGCTCTCCGGTGATGCTCCGATGATGGTGAAGGACGCCTTATTTGCTCTCATGGATGGGCTGAAGCCATGGGTGAAGCATGAGCTACGAAGGAGAGGAGTTCATGACTTGGCTAAAGCCATAACTACTGCCAAAGCCTTGATAAAGTTCAAGCCTTTGAACAAGTTCGAGTCTACTAAGCCTAAGGGTAAGGGCAGGGACGATAGAGACCGAAAGAAGCAGTCCAAGGGGAAGGACCGTGATCAAGAGTCCAAGGATGGAGATCGAGATCATTCAACCAAGGATGGCGAGAGGAAGCCATCAACAGGCAAGTGGAAAGCAAAGGGGGACCGAGAGCCACTAGCATGCTACCTATATGGAGGGAGCCACATAGCGTGCAATTACCCATAGAAGGGTAAGCTGGCTGCTGTAGACAAGGAGTCTGACGAGGAGCCAGAGTCAGGGGTAGCAAAGCTTGGGTCATTGGTGCTCAATGCTGTCCAGAGTAAGGGGAGCCGCAAGCCAAAGGGCTTGATGTTTACTAATCTGATGGTTGTGAGTCAGAAAGTGAGCGCACTGGTGGACACAGGTGCCTCACATCTTTTTATTTCAGGTGATAGAGCCTGAAAGCTCGGACTAAAGGTGCAGAAAGGGACTGGTACCATCAAAACGGTGAACTCCAAGGAAGTTCCAGCCATTAGAGTACGCGGGGAGTGGAGTTGCAGCTTGGAGACTGGAAAGGCAAGGAGACCATTAAGGTAATACCCCTTGACGACTATGAGTTTGTGATTAGGTTGGATTTCCTTGTTCAGATTAATGCCCTCTTTGTGCCTTTTACCGATTGTGTTTGCATATTGGATGTACGGTGCCAATGCCTAGTGCCATTAAGGAGAGGGTCTGGAGTTGGGTCACGGGTGGTGTCAGCCATCCAATTTGCCAAGATGGTAAGCAGACAAGAAGACACCTTCTTGGTAGCCTTGAACTATGATGAGCCAAGGGAGAAGGAGACAAGTCACCCTTGGAGGTGCTAAAAGTGTTGAAGACCTTTAGTGATGTGATGCCCGCAAAGCCACCTAGAAAACTACCACCTAAGAGGGAGGTAGACCATAAGATCGAGCTTGTGTCTGAGGCTAAGCCACCAGCTAGAGCCCCTTACCGAATGTCTTCACCAGAGTTAGAGGCGTTGAGGAAGCAGCTCAAAGAGTTAGTTGATGCTGGCTTCATCAGGCCATCGAAGACACCCTATGGTGCACCGGTTCTATTTCAGCGCAAGCATGATGGGTTGTTGCGACTGTGCATAGACTACCGGGCTTTGAACAAGCTGACCATCAAGAACAAGTACCCCATCCCACTCATTACGGACTTATTCGATCAACTTGAGAGCGTAAGGTGGTTCACCAAGCTGGATTTGAGGTCAGGCTTCTATCAAGTCAGGATCACAGAGGGAGATGAGCCAAAGATAGCATGTGTCACTCTGTATGGTTCGTATGAGTTCTTGGTGATGCCTTTCAGACTCACGAATGCCCCAGCAATATTCTGCACCCTTATGAACAAGGTACTTCAGTCATTCCTTGATCGGTTTGCTGTGGTTTATTTGGATGACATTGTGATCTACAGCCAGACTTTGGGAGAGCATGTAGACCACTTGAGACAGGTGTTCGAGGTGTTGCAGGCGCACAAGCTGTTTGTCAAGAGGGAGAAGTGCTCATTCACCCAGTAGGAGATCCCGTTCCTTGGCCATATAGTGGGAGGTGACAGGATACGCATGGATGAAGGCAAGATACATGCCATCCTGGAGTGGCAACCGCCAGCCAATGTCACTGAGTTGAGATCATTCCTTGGGCTGGTCAACTACTACAGGTGCTTCATCAAAGGTCACTTAGCAATAGCCACAGCATTGACTGACTTGCTCAAGAAAGGGAAAGCATGGGAGTGGAGCGCAGGGTGCCAGGAAGCCTTTGATAGGTTAAAGCAGGCTGTGACCGAGGAGCCAGTCTTGGCCTTGCCAGACCATGCCAAGCCATATGAGGTGCATACGGATGCATCAGACTTTGCCATAGGGGGCATGTTGATGCAAGAGGGATGTCAAGTCGCGTTCGGGAGTAGGAAGCTGAATGAGACTGAGCGTAAGTACACGGTCCAAGAGAAGGAGATGACTGCAGTGGTGCACTGCTTGCGTACTTGGCGCCATTACCTGTTGGGGTCGAAGTTCATGGTTAGGATGGACAATGTGGCGACCAGCTACTTCCAGACATAAAAGAAGCTATCCCCCAAGCAGGCGAGATGGGAAGATTTTCTTGCAGAATTTGATTTCCAGATGGAGTACAAGCTGGGGCGGGTGAACCTAGTGGCAGATGCCCTGAGCAGGAAGGCTAACCTTGTTACCATTAGCCAACCAGAGGGGTCACTAGTGCCGCACATCATGGAGGGAATTGTCCATGATCCTACAACCAAGGCTTTGATGGAGTACACCCAGCAAGGTAAGACTAAGCGGTTTTGGTTACAGGAGGGCTTGCTGTACACCAGGGGAAGTAGACTATTTACGTCGTAGCACGGGAAGCTCCGCAAGGAAGTTTTGCAAGAATGCCATGATTCAAGGTGGGTTGGACACCCCAGAGTGAGCCGTACCTTGGCGTTGATCGATGACTGGTACTACTGGTCGCACATGAGGGACGATGTGAAGGCCTATGTGAAGACTTGTCCTGTGTGCCAATAGGACAAGGTGGAGCTCAAGAAACCCGGTGGTCTCTTGGAGCCATTGCTAATGCCAGAGTGAGCATGGGAGAGTGTTTCTCTAGACTTTATAGTCGGTCTACCCAAAGTAGAAGGGTTTGGAAGCATTATGGTAGTGGTGGACAGGTTTTTCAAGTATGGAATCTTCATTCCAGCAACCAAGAAGTGCCCAACCAAGGAGGCAGCTCGATTGTTCCTGAAGAACATGGTTAAGTACTGGGGAGTGCCAAGGACCAGTGTTAGTGATCGGGACGGGCATTTCACGGGTAGGTTCTGGACTGAGTTGTTCAAGCTGTTGGGGTCAGACTTAAACTTTTCCACCAGCATGCATCCGCAGACCGATGGGCAGACAGAATGAGTGAATGGACTATTGAAGGTCTACCTCAGGCACTATGTGAGTGCCACACAAAGGGACCGACCAAAGCTGCTAGATATTGCGTAGTTTTCCTACAACTTGCAAAGGAGCGAGGCAACGAACCAGAGCCCATTTGAGGTTGTGACAGGGCAACAACCACTAACACCCAGTTCGATTGCTGCAGGTTATACAGGGCCAAATCCAACAGCATACAAGTTTGCCAAGGCATGGCAGGAGCAAACTGACTTGGCTAGAGTTTGTCTACACAAGGCGACCAAGAGGTCGAAGAAGTGGGCGGACCAAAATAAGCGAGATGTGCAGTTTCAGGTTGGAGACTTGGTATTGGTGAAGCTGCATCCCATTATGTGCCATAGGGGGCTGCACAAACGCCTAGTCCAGAGGTATGAGGGACTTTTTCGAGTAGTCAAGAGGATAGGCAAGGTTGCCTACAAGCTGGATATGCCACCCAAGCTGAAGGTACACCCGGTGTTCCATGTGAGCATGCTCAAGCCGTTCCATGAGGATGAGGGAGATCCAAGATGGGCAGAGTCAAAGCGTGCGCCATTGGGAGTAAGGGCCTCATATGAAAAGGAGGTCCACAGCATCATAGCTGATCGGGAGGTAAGACGGAAGAACTATCAGCCAAGACAAGAGTACTTGGTGCGTTGAAAGGGACTTCCAATAGTGAGGCAAGTTAGGAACCGGTAGATGACTTATGGTAGTTCGAGGACCAGATCAGGCAGTACCATGCAGAAGACACAATGGGTGCATTGCACAATCAGGTGGTGGAGAATGTCACGCCCTGGGTGGGCACGCCAGGCACATCAGGCGTACCAACAGGTGAGCCGGAGGATGAGGCCCGCAGACCAGGCGTGCTGGCGAGTATTTGCACACAAAGCCTAGCAAACAAGTTCAGAACGCCTGCCCAACTTGCAGGCCAGCCTGTGAGACCAAAGCCTGGCATACAAGCTGCCCGCACCACATTCAAAATGGCCCAAGGTGCTGGACATGCAAGGGAAGCTTCTGGAAGTAGGCAGGATCAGCAGCAGCATCCTGGCAGATTTGGTTGACCCTAAAATTAGGAGTTAGCATCCTGATTGATTGTAATCTGTATAATCCCATGATTTTAGCCTTTATTCTAAGGATATTGCCATTAAGTGTAAGCTGGAGCCTCAACTATAAATAGAGAGCTACTCATCCCTTATTTGTACACCATCAAACACTTCCGTTTCAGTGAATACAAGAGCATTTCCAAAATTCTACCTTCTCATCTTGTTTCTCTTTAACTTGCGTAATCAGCCCTTCCCGTTGTTCTGGTGCCCGTACGCTTATGTTTTAGGCTGACTTAGGCATAAAGGACGAGATTCCAAGCCTAAGGCCCCATGGTCTCTGAGTTTAAGGTTGGAACCCATGACACAAGTACCAGTACCTATAGCACATCATGTGCGCACACCCTCTCAGCCCCCCAAATCGTCGGAACCCCCAATGCCGTCGGTTAGGCTCTCCAGCGATGCTCCGACGATGGTGCCCCGGGTGAAAAAAATGTGGCACCAGCACATGCTCGAGCCCAGCATGTGCACCATGGCTGAAAATCTTAGGCTGGGAATGAACTCCGTATGCTTAGACATGGAATGACCTCCGTATGCCTAAGCCAACCCACGAAACGAGCGTGCAGGCACTCAGTCGGTCGAAGAGGTAGAATGTGCAAGTCAGGGATCGGCCCGATCCCCCATGCGTGCTATCGATCCTGCTACCTCAACCCTCAGTTCGGTCTAATCTAAGATTAGGAATGAACTTTGTATGCATAAGTCAACCCACGAAATGAGTGTGCGGGTGCTGAGCCAACCGAAGAGGCATAATGCGCAAGCCGGGGATCGACCTGGTCCCCCTCTATGTGCTATCGATCTCGCTGCCACAACCCTCAGTCCGGTTGGGGCTTAGACATGGAATGAACTCCCTATGCCAAGCGAACCCACGAAACGGGCGTGCGGGCGCTCAGCCGGTCGGAGAGGCAGAATATGCAAGCCGAGGATCGGCTCGATCCCCTCGGCGTGCTGCGGATCCTACTGCCGCAACCCTTGATCCCGTCTGATCTTAGACTGGGAATGAACTCCGTATGCTTAGACTGGGGATGAACTCCGTATGCCTAAGTCAACCCATGAAACGAGCGTACAGGCGCTCAGTCGACCATAGAGGCCGACCGGAGAGGCATAATGCACAAGTCGGGGATCAACCTAGTCCCCCTCTGCGTGCTGTCAATCTCGCTACCGGTCTTGCTGCCACAACCCTCGGTCCGGGTGGGGCTTAGACATGGAAGGAACTCTGTATGCCCAAGCCAACCCATGAAACGAGCGTACGGGCGCTCAGTCGACTGGAGAGGCAGAATGTGCAAGCCGGGGATTGGCCCGATCCCCCTTGCTTGCTATCGATCCTACTGCCACAACCCTCGATCCGATCTGATCTTACACTGGGAATGAACTCTGTATGCTTAGACATTGAATGAACTCCGTATGCCTAAGCCAACCCACGAAACGAGCGTGCGGACACTCAGTCGGCCGAAGAGACAGAATGCGTAAGCCAGGGATCGGCCTGATCCCCCTTGCGTGCTGTCGATCCTGCTACCATAACCTTTGGTGCTATCCGATCTTAGACTGGGAATGAACTCCATATGCCTAAGTCAACCCACAAAATGATCGTACAAGCGCTGAGCCGACCGGAGAGGCATAATGCGCAAGTCGGGGATCAGCCCGGTCCCCCTCTATGTGCTATCGATCCCGTTGCCACAATCCTCTGTTCGACTGGGAATTAGATGTGGAATGAACTCCCTATGCCTAAGCCAACCTACGAAATGTGCGTACGGGCGCTCAGCTGGCCGGAGAGGCAGAATGCTCAAGCCGGGGATCGACCCGATCCCCATGCGTGCTACCGATCCTGCTGCCCCAACCCTCGGTCCGATCTGATCTTAGACTGGGAATGAACTCCATATGCTTAGATTGGGGATGAACTTCGTATGCCTAAGTCAACCCACGAAACGAGCGTGTGGGCGCTCAGCCGACCAGAGAGGCAAGATGCGCAAGCCGGGGAAAAAAATATGGCACCAGCACATGCCCGAGCCCAGCATGTTCACCGTGGCTCAGACTCTTAGACTAGGAATGAACTTTGTATGCTTAGACATGGAATAAACTTCGTATGCCTAAGTCAACCCACGAAATGAGCGTGCGAGCACTCAGCCGGTCGGAGAGGCAAAATGTGCAAGTCGGGGATCATGCCGGTCCCCCTCTACGTGCTGTCGGTCCCGCTGCCACAACCCTCGGTCCGACTGGGGCTTAGACATGGAATGAACTCCCTATGCCTAAGCCAACCCATGAAACAGGTGTGCAGGCACTTAGTCGGTCAGAGAGGTAGAATACACAAGCTAGGGATCGGCCCGATCCCCCCTGTGTGCTATCGATCCTACTGCTGTAACCCTCGATTCGATTCGATCTTAGACTGGGAATGAACTCTGTATGCTTAGATTGGGGATGAACTCTGTATGCCTAAGTCAACCCATGAAACGAGCGTGCGAACGCTCAGTCAGCCGGAGAGGCCGACCGAAGAGGCAGAATGGGCAAGCCAAGGATCAGTCCGATCCCCCCTACGTGCTATCGATCCTGCTGCTGGTCTTGCTATCGCAACCCTCGGTCCGGTCTGATCTTAGACTGGGAATGAACTCCGTATGCTTAGACATGGAATGAACTCCGTCTACCTAAGCCAACCCATGAAATGAGCGTGTGGGCGTTTAGCCAGTCGGAGAGGCAAAATACACAAGCCGGGGACCAGTCGAGTCCCGCCTGCGTTCTGTTGATTCTGCTGCCGCAACCCTCGGTTCGATTCGATCTTAGACTTGGAATGAACTCCGTATGCCTAAGTCAACCCATGAAAGGAGCATTCGGGCGTTGAACCGGCCGAAGAGGCATAATGCGTAACTCGAGGATTAGCCCGATCCCCCTCTGCGTGCTGTCGGTCCCGCTACCACAACCCTCAGTCCGAATGGGGCTTAGACATGGAATGAACTCCCTATGCCTAAGCCAACCCATGAAAAGGGCATTTGGGCACTCAGTCGATCGGAGAGGCAGAATGCATAAGCCGGGGATTGGTCTGGTCCCCTCTGGGTGCTACCGATCCTACTGTCGCAACCCTTGGTCTGGTTCAATCTTAGACTGGGATTTACCTCCGTATGCTTAGATTGGGGATGAACTCCACATGCCTAAGTCAACCCACGAAACGAGCGTGCGAGCGCTCAGTCGATCGGAGAGGCCGACCGAAGAGGTATAATGCGTAAATCGAGGATCAACTCGGTCCCCCTTTGCGTGCTGCCGATCCTGCTGCCACAACCCTTGGTCCGACTGGGGCTTAGACATGGAATGAACTCTGTATGCCTAAGCCAACCCACGAAACGAGCATGCGGGTGCTCAACCGGCCAGAGAAGCAGAATGCACAAGTCGAGGATCAACCAGATCCCCCTTGGGTGCTACCGATCCTATTGCTGGTCCTACTGTCGCATCCTTCGATCCGATCCGATCTTAGACTGGGAATGAACTCCGTATGCTTAGGCATGGAATGAACTCCGTATGCCTAAGCTAACCCATGAAATGAGCATGCGGGCACTCAATCGGTCGAAGAGGCAAAATGCGTAAGCCGGGGACTGACCCGATCCCCCCTGCGTACTGTCGATCCTGCTATCGCAACCCTCAGTCTGGTTCGATCTTAGACTAGGAATGAACTCCATATGCCTAAGTCAACCCATGAAACGAGCGTGCGGGCACTGAGCCGATCGGAGAGGCATAATAGGCAAGTCGGGGATCAACTCGATCCCCCTCTGCGTGCTGTTGGTCTCGCTGCCACAACCCTCGATTCGACTAGAGCTTACACATGGAATGAACTCCCTATGCCTAAGCCAACCCACGAAAAGGGCGTGCGGGTGCTCAGCCGATCGGAGAGGCAGAATGCGTAAGCCAAGGATCAGCCTGATCCCCCCTGCGTGTTGTCGATCCTGCTACCGTAACCCTCGATTCGGTTCGATCTTAGACTGGGAATGAACTCCGTGTGCTTAGACTGGGGATGAACTCCGTATTCTGAAGTCAACGCATGAAACGTACGTGTGGGCACTCAGCTGACCGGAGAGGCCGACTGAAGAGGCAGAATACGCAAGCCGAGGATCGACCCGGTCCCCCCTTGCGTACTGTCGATCCTGCTACTGGTCTTACTGCCGCAACCCTCGATTCGATCCGATCTTAGATTGAAAATGAACTCGTATGGCTAAGTCAACCCACGAAATGAGCGTTCGGGCACTGAACCGATCGGAGAGGCATAATGCATAAGCCTGAGATCGACCCGATCCCCCCCTGCATGCTGTCGGTCCTGCTGCCACAACCCTCGGTTCGGCTGGGGCTTGGACATAGAATGAACTCCCTATACCTAAACTGACCAACGAAACGGACGTACGGGCACTCAGCCGACCAGAGAGGTAGAATTCATAAGCCAAGGATCGGCCTGGTCCCCCTTGCGTGCTGTCGATCCTGCTGCCGTAACCCTCGGTGGTAGTTGGGTTCGAACGGGTGGTAGCTGGGTTCAAGCACATCTTCATATTTCTGCCATGCCAATGTGATTTTTATGGCTTGTAAATTCAAACAATGGTCCCCTAAGCCTTCATGTGAAGTTTCATGGCAAGACGACCCGTTGTCTATTTTTCACGATTTTTGAAACTTTTTACAGTTTGGGATTTTTTAAAATTTTTTTAGAAAGATTTTTGTCCCAAAATTTGGTAGAGGTGATCCTTGTATTTTTTTTGGTGGGCACAAAAAAATTTAGGTAAAAATTCGAAGTGGAGAAGATTTTGTGACCGTTTGAAAAAAGTGTCCCCATTTCAAACACTTTAATGGCTACTGGCAGCAAACCTATAAAATCTCAAATGCTTTTTAAGGGGGTGTGAGTTCTCGAAGTTTGATGAGGGATAGGGGGCCAATATAAGGGCCAAGTACCAGCACCCATCGCACATCATGTGCGCATACCCCCCGGCCCCCCAATCGTTAGAACCCTCAATGCCGCCGGTTAGCCTCTCCGGCATGCTCCGACGATGGTGCCCTGGGTGAAAAAAATGTGGTACCAGCACATGCCTGAGCCCAGCATGTGCACCGTGGCTCAAAATCATAGATTGGGAATGAACTCCGCATGCTTAGACGTTGAATGAACTCCATATGCGTAAGCCAACCCACGAAATGAGCGTGCGAGCGCTCAGCAGGCTAGAGAGGCAGAATGTGCAAGCCGGGGATTGACCCATTCTGCCCCTGCGTGCTGTCGATCCTGCGATAGTAACCCTTAGTCTGGTCAGATGTTAGACTAGGAATGAACTTCGTATGCATAAGTCAACCCACGAAATGAGCATGCGTGCGCTGTGCCAATCGAAGAGGCATAATGTGCAAGCCGGGGATCGGCCCGGTCACCCTTTGCGTGCTGCCTGTCCCGCTGCCACAACCCTCGATCCAGCTGGGGCTTAGACATGGAATGAACTCCCTATGCCTAAGCCAACCCATGAAACGGGCGTGCGGGCGCTCAGCCGGCCAGAGAGGCAGAATGCGTAAGCCTGGGATCGGCTCGGTCCCCCCTGCATGCTGTCGATCCTGCTGCCACAACCCTTGGTCCAGGCCGATCTTAGACTGGGAATGAACTCTGTATGCTTAGACTGGGGATGAACTCAGTATGCCTAAGTCTACCCAAGAAACGAGCGTGCGGGCATTCAACCGACCAGAGAGGTCGATCGGAGAGGCATAACGCGTAAGCTGAGGATCAGCCCGGTCCCCCTCTACGTGCTGTCGATCCTGCTATCGATCCTGCTGCCACAACCCCAGTCTGGTTGGGGCTTAGACATGGAATGAACTCCGTATGCCTAAGCCAACCCATGAAATGAGCGTGCGGGTGCTCAGCCATTCGGAGAGGCAAAATGCGCAAGCCGAGGATTGGCCTGGTCCTGCCGCGGTGCTGTCGATCCTGCTGCTGGTCCTGCTGGCCCAACCCTCGATTCGGTCTGATCTTAGACTGGGAATGAGCTCAGTATGCTTAGACATGGAATGAACTTCGTATGCCTAAGCCAACCCACGAAAGGAGCGTGCGGGCGCTCAGCTGACCCGAGAGGCAGAATGTGCAAGTTGGGGATCGACCCGATCCCCCCTGCATTCTGTCGATCTTGCTACCACAACCCTTGGTCCAGTCCGATCTTAGACTGTGAATGAACTCTGTATGCCTAAGTCAACCCACGAAACGAGCGTACGGGTGCTCAGCCGATGGGAGAGGCATAATGCGCAAGTCAGGGATCAGCCCGGTCCCCCTTTGCATGCTGGCAGTCCCACTGCCACAACCCTCGGTCCGATTGGGGCATAGACAAGGAATGAACTCCCTATGCCTAAGCCAACCCACGAAACGGGTGTGCGGGCGCTCAACCGGCCGGAGAGGCAGAATGCGCAAGCCAGGGGTCGGCCCGATCCCCCCTACGTGCTACCAATCTTGCTACCGTAACCCTCGGTCTGGTCCGATCTTAGATTGGGAATGAACTTCGTATGCCTAAGTCAACCCATGAAATGAGCATGTGGGCGCTCAGCCAGTCGGAGAGGCTGGTCGAAGATGTATAATGCGTAAGCCGGGGATAAGCCCGATCCTCCTCTACGTACTATCGATCCCGATGCCGGTCCTGCTGCCACAACCCTCGGTTCGGTTGGGGCTCAGACATGGAACGAACTCCGTATGCCTAAGCCAACCCACGAAACAAGCGTTTGGGCACTCAGCCGGCCGGAGAGGTAGAATGTGCAAGTCAAGGATCGGCCCGGTCCCCCCTTGTGTGCTACCGATCCTGCTACCGCAACCCTCGGTTTGGTCCGATCTTAGACTGGGAATGAACTCCGTTTGCTTAGACATGGAATGAACTCTGTATGCCTAAACCAACCCACGAAACGAACGTGCGGGCATTCAACCGATCGGAGAGGCAGAATGCGTAAACTGGGGATCAGCCCGATCCCCCCTGTGTGCTGTCGATCCTACTGTCGCAACCCTCGGTCCGATCTAATCTTAGACTGGGAATGAACTCCGTATGCCTAAGTCAACCCACGAAACGAGCATGCGGGCACTGAGCTGGCCGGAAAGGCATAATGCGCAAGTCGGGGATCGGCCCGATCCCCCTCTGCATGCTACCGGTCTCGCTGCCATAACCCTCGGTCCGGTTGGGGCTTAGACATGGAATGAACTCCCTATGCCTAAGCTAACCCATGAAACGGGCCTGCAGGCGTTCAGCCGATCGGAGAGGCAAAATACGCAAGCCAGGGATCGGCCTTTGAAGATCTTGTGATTGTTTGAAAAAAGTGTCCCCATTTCAGGCACTTTAATGGCTACTGGTAGTAAACCTATAGAATCTCAAATGCTCTTTAAGGGGGTGTGAGTTCTCGAGGTTTGATGAGGGATAGGGGCCCAATATAAGGGCCAAGTACCAGCACCCTTCGCACATCATGTGCGCACAACCCCCGGCCCCCCCAATCGCCGGAACCCCCAACGCCGCTGGTTAGGCTCTCCGACGATGCTCTGGCGATGGTGCCCTGGGCAAAAAAAATACGCCACCAGCGCATGCCCGAGCCCAACATGTGCACCGTGGCTCAAAATATTAGACTGGGAATGAACTTTGTATGCTTAGACATGGAATGAACTCCGTATGCCTAAGCCAACCCACAAACAAGCGTGCGGGCACTCAGCTAACTGGAGAGGCAGAATGCACAAGCAGGCGATTGGTTTGGTCCCCCCTACGTTCTGTCGATCCTATTGCTGCAACCCTCGGTCCAGTCTGATCTTAGACTGGGAATGAACTTCGTACGCATAAGTCAATCCATGAAACGAGCGTGCGGGCGTTGAGTCGGTCGAAGAGCCATAATGTCCAAGCCGAGGATCAGCCCGGTCCCCCTCTGCATGCTGCTGGTCCCGCTGCCACAACCTTGGTCCGACTGGGGCTTAGACATGGAATGAACTCCCTATGCCTAAGCCAACCCATGAATCGGGCGTGCGGGTGCTCAGCCGGCTGGAGAGGTAGAATGCGCAAGCCGGGGATCAGCCCGATACCACCTGCGTGCTGTCGATCCTGCTGCAGCAACCCTTGATCCAGTCCGATCTTAGACTGGGAATGCACTCCATATGCTTAGACTGGGGATGAACTCCGTATGCCTAAGTCAACCCACGAAATGAGCATGCTGGCATTCAGCTGGTCGGAGAGGCAGAATGCGTAAGTCAGGGATCGACCCAATTCTTCCCTGCATGCTGCCGATCCTGCTTCTAGTCCTGCTACTGCAACCCTCAATCCGGTCCGATCTTAGACTGGGAATAAACTCCGTATGCTTAGACATGGAATGAACTTCGTATGCCAAAGCCGACCCACGAAACGAGCGTGTGGGCGCTTAGCCGGCCGAAAAGGCAGAATGCGCAAGTCGGGGATCGGCCCGATCCCCCCCTACGTGCTGTCAATCCTACTACCGCAACCTTCGGTTTGGTCCGATCTTAGACTAGGAATTAACTTTGTATGCCTAAGTCAACCCACGAAACAAGCATGCAGGCGTTGAGCCGGTCGGAGAGGTATAATGCGCATGCTGGGGATTGGCCCGATCCCCCTCTGTGTGTTGTCTCCCGTTGCCACAACCCTCGGTCTGACTAGGGCTTAGACATGGAATGAACTCCCTATACCTAAGCCAACCCACGAAACAGGCGTGTGGGTGCTCAGTAGGCCGGAGAGGCAGAATGCACAAGCCGGAGATTGGCCTGGTCCCCCATGTGTGCTGTCGATCCTGCTGCCACAACCCTTAGTTCAGTCCGATCTTAGACTAGGAATGAACTTCGTATGCTTAGACTGGGGATAAACTTCGTATGCCTAAGTCAACCCACGAAACAAGCGTGCGGGCGCTCAGCCGACCAGAGAGGCAGGATGCACAAGCCGGAATCGAACAGGTGGTAGGTGGGTTCAAGCACATCCTCATATTTCTGCCATGCCAATGCCATTTTATGGCTTGTAAATTCATACAATGGTCCCCTAAGCCTTCATGTGAAGTTTCGTGGCAAGACGACCCGTTTTTTATTTTTCATGATTTTTGAAACTTTTTACGGTTCGAGATTTTTTAAAATTTTTTTAGAAAGAGTTTTGTCCCCAAATTTGGTAGAGGTGATCCTTGTATTTTTTTTGGCATGCACAAAAAAATTCAGCTAAAAACTCGAAGTGGAGAAGATTTTGTGACCATTTGAAAAAAGTGTCCCCATTTTAGACACTTTAATGGCTATGACAACAAATCTTTAAAATCTCAAATGCTCCTTACGGGGGGTGAGTTCTCGAGGTTTGATGAGAGATAGGGGGCCAATATAAGGGCCAAGTGTCACACCCTGGGCGGGTGCGCCAGGCACATTAGGCGCACCAGTAGGCGAGCCAGAGGTTGAGGCCTACGGACCAGGCGAGCTGGCGGGTATCTACACGCAAAGCCTAGCAAACGAGTTCAGAACACCCACCTAACTTGCAGGCCAGCCCGTGAGACCAAGGCCTGGCATACAAGCTGCCCACACCACATCTGAAAGGGCCCAAGGTGCTGGACACACAAGGGAAGCTTATAGAAGCAAGCAGGATCAACAGCAGGATCCTGGCAGATTTGGTTGACCCTGAAAATTAGGAGTTAGCATCCTGATTGATTGTAATCTGTATAATCCCATGATTTTAGCCTTTATTCTAGGGATATTGCCATTAAGTGTAAGTTGGAGCCTTAACTATAAATAGAGGGCTGCTCTTCCCTTATTTGTACACCATCAAACACTTCTGTTTCAGTGAAGACAAGAGCATTTCTAGAATTCTGCCTTCTTATCCTGTTTCTCTTTAACTTGCGTAATCAGCCCTTCTTGTTGTTCTAGTCTCGTACGCTTGTGTTTTAGGCTGACTTAGGCTTAAAGGAGGAGATTCCAAGCCTAAGGCCGCATGGTTTCTAAGTCTAAGTTCGGAGCCCGTGACAATTGGTATCAGAGCAAGTTCGATTCTGCGTGTTTGTGTTGTGCAGGTTAGAGGAGATGGCATCCCAAAGTGACACTACTAACCAACAACTAGAGGCCCAGGAGCATGGGCATGGAAAAGGGAGGAAAGCCAGTTCTAGAGATATCCGGTCTACCATGAACGGTAGGCTGGCCAAGGTGGAGGTGACCATGGGCGACATAGGGGAGAAGCTTAAGGGGGTAGAGACTCACATTGCATCGTTAGACTCCATGGGGGAGGAGATCCAAAGTGAGCTGCAAGCTACTCTCAACAAAGGCTTGGACGTGTTCACCCAAAAGAATCAGACCTTGGAGGCTGAAATGCTGACCTTGCGCGATGGCATGGAGGCCATGCACCAGCGGATGGAGGAGCTTACCAGTGAGCTCATTGCTTGCAAGACTGCCATTAGGAATGGCATGTTTGCTGGAGTGTCCAAGTCCAGATTGGATGTCCCCAAGCCTAAGGAGTTCAAGGGGACTAGGGGTGCCATGGAAGTAGATAACTACCTTTGGGGTATGGAGCAGTACTTTCAGGCCATGGGCATGCAAGACGAGGCGATAAGTGTAAGCACCGTTGCTATGTATCTCACTGATGTAGCCTTATTGTGGTAGAGGCACAGGTGTGATGATGTCAGGTGTGGGAGCGCCAAGATTGGAACCTGGGCAGAGTTCCAAAAGGGGTTCAGAGAACAATTTTACCTAGAGTATGCCGATGATGAGGCACGGGCAAAGTTGCGCAGGCTGAGCCAACAAGGGGACATAAGGGAGTATGTCCAAAAATTCTCTAAACTGATGCTACAGATCTTAGATCTAGGTGAAAAGGACTACTTATTTGATTTCATGGATGGCTGAAGTCGTGTGTGAAGCATGAGCTACAAAGGAGAGGAGTTCATGACTTGGCTAAAGCCATGACTACTGCCGAGGCCTTGATAGAGTTCAAGCCTTTGAACAAGTTTGAGTCTACCAAGCCTAAGGGTAAGGGCAGGGATGATAGAGACCGGAAGAAGCAGTCCAAGGGGAAGGACCGTGATCGAGAGTCCAAGGATGGAGGCCGAGACCGTTCAACCAAAGATGGCGAGAGGAAGCCACCAGCAAGCAAGTGGAAAGCAGAAGGGGATCGAGAGCCACTAGCGTGCTACCTATGTGGAGGGAGCCACATAGCGCGTAATTACCCACAAAAGGGCAAGCTGGTTATTGTATACAAGGAGTCTGACAAGGAGCTAGAGTCAGGGGCAGCAAAGCTTAGGTCATTGGTGCTCAATGCTGTCCAGAGTAAGGGAAGCCATAAGCCAAAGGGCTTGATGTTTGTGGATTTGATGGTTGCAGGTCAGAAGGTGAGCGCACTAGTGGACACAGGTGCCTCACATCTTTTTATTTCAGGTGATAGAGCCTAGAAGCTCAGACTAAAGGTGTAGAAAGGGACTGGTACCATCAAAACGGTGAACTCCAAGGAAGTTCCAGCCATTGGAGTAGCGCGGGGAGTGGAGTTGCAGCTTGGAGACTGGAAAGGCAAGGAGACCATTGAGGTAATACCCTTTCACGACTATGAGTTTGTGATTGGGTTGGATTTCCTTGCTCGTATTAATGCCCTCCTTGTGCCTTTTGTCAATTGTGTTTGCATCTTGGATGCACGGTGCCAATGCCTAGTGCCATTAAGGAGAGGGTCTGAAGTTGGGTCGCGGGTGGTGTCAGCCGTCCAATTTGCCAAGGTGGTAAGCAGACAAGAAGACACCTTTTTGGTAGCCCTGAAATATGATGAGCCAAGAGAGAAGGAGACCGAGTCACCCTTGGAGGTGCTAAAGGTGCTGAAGACCTTTAGTGATGTGATGCCCGCAAAGCTACCTAGCAAGCTACCACCTAAGAGGGAGGTGGACCACAAGATCGAGCTGGTGTCCAAGGCCAAGCCACCAGCTAGAGCCCCTTACCGAATGTCTCCACCAGAGTTGAAGGAGTTGAGAAAGTAGCTCAAAGAGTTAGTTGATGCTGGGTTCATCAGGCCATCGAAGGTACCCTATGGTGCATCGATTCTATTTCAGTGCAAGCATGATGGGTCGTTGTGGCCGTGCATAGACTACCGAGCTTCGAACAAGCTGACCATCAAGGACAAGTACCCCATCCCACTCATTACAGACTTGTTCGATCAACTTGGGAGTGCAAGGTGGTTCACCAAGCTGGATTTGAGGTCGGGCTACTATCAAGTCAGGATCGTGGAGGGAGACGAGCTAAAGACAGCATGTGTCACTCAGTATGGTTCGTATGAGTTCTTGGTGATGCCTTTCGGACTCACGAATTCCCAAGCAACATTCTGCACCCTTATGAACAACGTACTTCAGTCATTCCTTGATCGGTTTGTTGTGGTTAATTTGGATGACATTGTGATGTACAGTCAAACTTTGGGAGAGCATGTAGACAACTTGAGACAGGTGTTCGAGGTGTTGCGGGTGCACAAGCTGTTTGTCAAGAGGGAGAAGTGCTCATTCGCCCAGCAGGAGATCCCGTTCCTTCACCACATAGTGGGAGGTGGCAGGATACGCATGGATGAAGGCAAGATACATGCCATCCTAGAGTGGCAACCGCCAGCCAAGGTCACTAAGTTGAGATCGTTCCTTAGGCTGGTCAACTACTACAGGCACTTCATTAAAGGTCACTCAACAATAGCCACGCCATTGACTGACTTGCTTAAGAAAGGGAAAGCATGGGAGTACAGCGCAGGGTGCCAGGAAGCCTTTGACAGGTTAAAGCGGACTGTGACCGAGGAGCCAATCTTGGCCTTGCCAAACCATGCCAAGCCGTATGAGGTGCATACGAATGCATCAGACTTTGCCATAAGGGGCGTGTTGATGTAGGAGGGATGTCCAGTCGCGTTCGAGAGCAAGAAGCTGAACGAGACTGAGCGTAAGTACACGGTCCAAGAGAAAGAGATGACTGCAGTGGTGCACTACTTGCACACTTGGTGCCATTACCTGTTGGGGTCGAGGTTCGTGGTTAGGACGGACAATGTGGCGACCAGCTACTTCCAGATACAGAAGAAGCTATCCCCCAAGCAGGCGAGATGGAAAGATTTTCTTACAAAATTTGATTTCCAGATGGAGTACAAGCTGGGGCGAGCGAACCTAGAGGCAGACGCCCTGAGCAGGAAGGCTAACCTTGTTGCCATTAGCCAACCAGAGGGGTCACTGGTGCTGCGCATCAAGGAGGGACTTATGCATGATCCTACAGCCAAGGCTTTGATGGAGTACACCCAGCAAGGTAAGACTAGGCCATTTTGGTTACAGGATGGCTTGCTGTACACCAGGGGAAGTAGACTAGTTGTACCGTAGCACGGGAAGCTTCGTAAGGAAGTTTTGCAAGAATGCCATGATTCAAGGTGGGCTGGACAGCCCGGAGTGAGCTGTACCTTGGCATTGATCAAGGATCGGTACTACTAGCCGCACATAAGGGATGATATGGAGGCCTATGTGAAGACTTGTCTTGTGTGCCAACAGGACAAGGTGGAGCTCAAGAAATCAGGCAGTCGCTTGGAGCCTTTGCCAGTGCCAGAGCGACCATGGGAGAGTGTTTCTCTGGACTTTATAGTCGGTCTACCCAAAGCAGAAGGGTTTGGAAGCATCATGGTAGTGGTGGATAGGTTTTCCAAGTATGGAATCTTCATTCCAGCAACCAAGGAGTGCCTAACTGAGGAGGCAGCTCGATTGTTCCTGAAGAACATGGTTAAGTACTGGGGAGTGTTGAAGACCATTATTAGTGATCAGGACAGGCATTTCACGGGTAGGTTTTGGACTGAGTTGTTCAAGCTGTTGGGGTCAGACTTGAACTTTTCCACCAGCATGCATTCATAGACCGATGGGCAGACAAAATGAGTGAATGGATTATTGGAGGTCTACCTCAGGCACTATGTGAGTGCCATACAAAAGGACTGGCCAAAGCTGCTAGATATTACACAGTTTTCCTACAACTTGCAAAGGAGTGAGGTAACGAACCAGAGCCCATTTGAGGTTGTGACAGGGCAACAACCACTAACACCCGATTCGATTGCTGTAAGTTATACAGGGCCAAATCCAGTAGCATACAAGTTTGCCAAGGCATGGTAGGAGCAAACTGACTTGGCCAGAGTTTGTCTACACAAGGCAGCCAAGAGGTCGAAGAAATGGGTAGACCAGAATAGGAGGGACGTACAGTTCCAGGTTGGAAACTTAGTGTTGGTGAAGCTGCATCCCATTGTGCACCATAGGGGGCTACACAAAGGCCTAGTCCGGTCGAGAGGGTAGGCAAGGTTGCCTACAAGCTGGATATGCCACCCAAGCTGAGGGTACACCCGATGTTCCATGTGAGCATGCTCAAGCCATTCCATGAGAATGAGAGAGATCCAAGACGGGCAGAGTCAAAGCATACACCATTGGGAAATGGCCTCATATGAAAAGGAGGTCCACAGCATCATAGCTGACTAAAAGGTAAGACGAAAGAACTATCAACCAAGACAAGAGTACTTGGTGCACTGGAAGGGACTTCCAGACAGTGAGGTGAGCTGGGAACCAGTAGATGACTTATGGCAGTTCGAGGACCAGATCAGGTAGTACCATGCAGAAGATATAACAAGGGTGTTATGCAATCAAGTGAGGGAGAATGTCACACCTTAGGCGGGCACGCCAGGCACATCAGGCGCACCGACAGGTGAGCTAGAGGTTGAAGCCCATAGACCAGGCGTGTTGGCAAATATCTGTGTGCAAAGCCTAGCAAACGAGTTCAGAACAACCGCCCAACTTGCAGGCCAGCCCGTGAGACCAAGGCCTGGCATACAAGCTGCCCGTACCATATCCAGAAGGGCCCAAGGTGCTAGACACGCAAGGGAAGCTTCTGGAAGTAGGCAGGATCAGCAGCAGCATCCTGGTAGATTTGGTTGACCCTAAAAATCAGGAGTTAGCATCTTGATAGATTGTAATCTGTATAATCCCATGATTTTAGCCTTTATTCTAGGGATACTACCATTAAGTGTAAGCTGGTGCCTCAACTATAAATAGAGGGCTGCTTCTCTATATGCTCAGACTGAGGATGAACTCTGTATGCCTAAGTCAACCCATGAAACGAGCGTATGGGCGCTCAACCGGTCGGAGAGGCAGAATACGCAAGCTAGAGAATGGCACGATCCCCCTTACGTATTATTGATCCTGCTACCGTAACCCTCGGTCCGATCCAATCTTAGACTGGGAATGAACTCCGTATGCTTAGACTGAGGATGAACTCCATATGCCTAAGTCAACCCACGAAACGAGTGTGTGGGGGCTCAGCTAACCGGAGAGGCCGGCCAGAGAGGCATAATGCGCAAGTCGAGGATCAGCCCGTTCCCCCTTTACGTGCTGTCGATCCCACTACCAGTCTTGCTGCCATAACCCTCGATTCGGCTGGGGCTTAGACATGGAATGAACTCCGTATGCCTAAGCCAACCCATGAAACGAGCGTGCGGGTGCTCAACCGGTCGGAGAGGTAGAATACGTAAGTCGGGGATCGGTTCGATCCCCCCTGCGTGCTGCCCATCCTGCTGCTGTAACCCTCGGTCCGATTTGATCTTAGACTGGGAATGAACTCCATATGCTTAGACATGGAATGAACTCCGTATGCCTAAGCCAACCCACGAAATGAGCGTGCGGGTGCTCAGTCGATCGGAGAGGTAGAATGCGTAAGCCAGGGACCGACCTGGTCCCTTTTATGTGCTGCCGATCCTGTTGTCACAACTTTCAGTCCAGTCTGATCTTAGACTGGGAATGAATTTTGTATGCCTAAGTCAACCCATGAAACGAGCTTTCAGGCATTAAGCCGGTCGGAGAGGCATAATGCACAAGCCGGGGATTGGCACGGTCCCTCTCTGCGTGCTATCGGTCTGGCTGCCACAACCCTCGGTCCGGTTGGGGCTTAGACATGGAATGAACTCTCTATGCCTTAAGCCAACCCAGCGAACGGGCATTGCGGTGCTCAGCCGACCGGAGAGGCAGAATGTGTAAGCTAGGGATAGACCCGATCCCTCTAGTGCTACCGATCCTGCTACTGTAACCCTCAGTCCGGTCCGATCTTAAACTGGGAATGAACTCCATATGCTTAGACTGGGGATGAACTTCGTATGCCTAAGTCAACCCACGAAATGAGCGTGCGGGCACTCAGTCGACCGACAAGGCCGACCGGAGAGACATAATGCACAAGCCGGGGATCAACCCGGGCCCCCTTTACGTGCTACCAATCCCGCTGTCGATCCTACTGCCACAACCCTCGGTCCGGCTAGGGCTTAGTCATGGAATGAAGTCTGATGCCTAAGCCAACCCATGAAACGAGCATGCGGGCACTCAGTCGATCGGAGAGGTAGAAAGCGCAAGCCGAGGATCGGCCTGATCCACCCCTACATGCTGTCGATCCTGCCACTGGTCCTACTACCGCAACCCTCGGTCCGGTCTGATGTTAGACTGAGAATGAACTCTGTATGCTTAGATATGGAATAAACTCCGTATGCTTAAGCCAACCCACGAAACGAGCGTGTGGGCACTCAGCCGACCGGAGAGGTAGAATGTGCAAGCTAGGGATAGACCCGATCCCCCCCAACGTGCTGTCAATCTTGCTGCCGCAACCCTCAGTCTGGTTTGATCTTAGACTGGGAATGAACTCTGTATGCTTAGACTGGGGATGAACTTCGTATGCTTAAGTCAACCCATGAAACGAGCGTGCGGGCGTTCAACCGGGCGAAGAGGTAGAATGCACAAATCAAGGATCAACCTGGTCCCCCTCTCCGTGCTGCCAGTCCCGCTGCCACAACCCTCGGTCCGGCTGGGGCTGAGACATGAAATGAACTCACTATGCCTAAGCCAACCCACGAAACCGACATGCAGGCGCTCAGTCAACTGGAGAGGTAGAATGCACAAGCCGAGGATCGACTCGATCCCTCCTGCGTGCTGTCGATCCTACTGTCGTAACCCTCGGTTCGGTTCAATCTTAGACTGGGAATGCCTAAGCCGGGGATCGAACGAGTGGTAGGTGTGTTCAAGCACATCTTAATATTTCTGCCATGCCAATGCCGTTTTTATGGCTTGTAAATTCATACAATGGTCCCCTACGCCTTCATGTGAAGTTTCATGGCAAGACGACCCGTTTGTTATTTTTCACGATTTTCAAAACTTTTTGCGGTTCGAGATTTTTTAAAATTTTTTTAGAAAGAGTTTTCTCCCCAAATTTGTTAGAGGTGATCCTTGTATTTTTGTTGGCATGCATAAAAAAATTCAGCCAGAAACTCGAAGTGGAGAAGATTTTGTATCGTTATGGTAAAGCATCCCCATTCACAGACACTAAGCTACTGGCAGCAAACCTGTAAAAATCTCAAATGCTTTTAGGTGATTCTCATGATTGATGACTCTAGCCAACATAAGGCCAAGACCAGCACCCTCGCACATCATTTGCGCCCCCAGGCCCCCCAATTGTCAGAAACCACTAAATGTCGCCGGTATGCTGTCAGACAATGCTCCGGTGATGGTGCCCCGGGTAAAAAAAATACGGCACCAGCACATGTCCTGAGCACAGCATGTGCACCATGGCTCAAAATCTTAGACTGGAAGAACTCCGTATGGCTTAGACATGCAATGAACTCCGTATGCTTAGACATGGATATGAACCTTCGTATGGCTAAGAGAAAACCCACGAAACGAGCATGCGGGGCGCCTCAGCTGGCCGGAGAGGCAAATGGTGCAAGCCAGGGATTGGCCCGAATCCCCCCTACCGTGGCTGTCGATCCTGCTGCTGCAACCCTCAGTCCGATTCGATCTTAGACTTGGAATGAACTCCGTATGCATAAGTCAATCCACGAAACGAGCGTACGGGCGCTGAGCTGACCGAAGAGGCATAATGCACAAGCCAGGGATCGGCCTGATCCCCCTCAATGTGCTATTTGTCTCACTGCCACAACCCTCGATCTGGCTGGGGCTTAGACATTGAATGAACTCCCTATGCCTAAGCCAACCCACGAAATGGGCGTACGGGCACTCAGTCGGCCAGAGAGGCAGAATGTGCAAGTCGGGGATCGACCCAGTCCCCCCTGCGTGCTGCCGATCCTACTGTCACAACCCCCGGTCTGGTCCAATCTTAGACTAGGAATGAACTTCGTATGCTTAGATTGGAGATGAACTCCATATGCCTAAGTCAACCCACAAAACGAGCGTACGGGCGCTCAGTCGGTCGGAAAGGCATAATGTGCAAGTCGAGGATTAGCCCGATCCCCCTCTTCGTGTTGTCGATCCCGCTGCCGGTCCTGCTACCACAACCCTCGATTCGACTAGGGCTTAGACATGGAATGAACTCCGTATGCCTAAGCCAACCCACGAAATGAGCGTGCGGGCGCTCAGTCGACTGCAGAGGTAGAATGCGCAAGCCGTGGACCAGCCCGATCCCCCCTACGTGCTATCTATCCTACTGTAGCAACCCTCGTTTTGGTCCGATCTTAGATTGGGAATGAACTCTGTATGCCTAAGTCAACCCACGAAACGAGCGTGCGGGTGCTGAGCCGATCGGAGAGGCATAATGCGCAAGTCAGGGATTGGCCTAGTCCCCCTCTGCATGCTATCGGTACCGCTGCCACAACCCTCGGTCCGGCTGGGGCTTAGACATGGTATGAACTCGCTATGCCTAAGCCAACCCATGAAACGGGTGTGCGGGCGCTTAGCTGACCGGAGAGGTAGAATGCGTAAGCCGAGGATCGGCCCAGTCCCCCCTACATGCTGCCGATCCCGCTGTTGCAACCCTCGGTCCGGTCCGATCTTAGACTTGGAATGAACTCCATATGCTTAGACTAGGGATGAACTCTGTATGCCTAAGTCAACCCATGAAACAAGCGTGCGGGCGCTCAGCCAACCAGAGAGGTAGGATGCGCAAGCCGAGGATCGAACGGGTGGTAGGTGGGTTCAAGCACATCTTCATATTTCTGCCATGCCAATGCCATTTTTATGGCTTGTAAATTCATACAATGGTCCCCTAAGCCTTCATGTGAAGTTTCGTGGTAAGACGACCCGTTTTCTATTTTTCATGATTTTTGAAACTTTTTGCAATTCGGGATTTTTTTAAATTTTTTTAGAAACAATTTTGTCCCAAATTTAGTAGAGGTGATCCTTGTATTTTTTTTGGCATGCACAATAAAATTCTGCTAAAAACTCGAAGTGGAGAAGATTTTGTGACTATTTGTGTCCCCATTTCAGACACTTTAATGGCTACTGGCAGCAAACCTATAAAATCTCAAATGCTTTTTAAGGGGTGTGAGTTCTCGAGGTTTTATAAGGGATAGGGGGCCAATATAAAGGCCAAGTACCAGCACCCATCACATCATGTGTGCATACCCCCTGGCCCCCCAATCGCCAGAACCCTCAATGTCGTCGTTTAGGCTCCCCAGCGATACTCTGGCGATGGTGCCCCGGGCAAAAAAAATGTGGCACCAGCACATGCCCGAGCCCAGATGTGCACCATGGCTCAAAATCTTAGATTGGGAATGAAATCCGTATGCTTAGACATGGAATGAACTCCGTATGCGTAAGCCAACCCACGAAACGAGCGTGCGGGCGCTTAGCCGACCAGAGAGGCAGAATGCGCAAGTCGGGGATCTACTCGATCCCCCCTACGTGCTGTCGATCTTACTATCACAACCTTCGGTCCGATCCGATCTTAGACTGGGAATGAACTCCGTATGCATAAGTCAACCCACGAAACGAGCGTGCAGGTGCTGAGCCTGTCGAAGAGGCATAATGCGCAAGCCAGGGATCAGCCCGGTCCCTCTCTGCGTGCTACCGATCTCGCTACCACAGCCTTCAATCTGGCTAGGGCTTAGACATGGAATGAACTCCCTATGCCTAAGCCAACCCACGAAATGGGCATGCTGTCGATCCTGCTGCCTCAACCCTTGGTCCGGTCTGATCTTAGACTGGGAATGAACTTCGTATGCTTAGACATGGAATGAACGGGTCGAGGGTGCTAAGTCGGCCGGAGAGGTAAAATGCGCAAGCCGAGGATCAGACCGGTCCCCCGTTACGTGTTGTTAATCCTGCTGCTGCAACCCTCAATCTGGTCCGATCTTAGATTGGCAATGAACTCCATATGCATAAGTCAACCCATGAAACGAGCGTGCGGGCGCTGAGCCAGTCAAAGAGGCATATTGCGCAAGCCAGGGATCGGCCCGGTCCCCCTCTACGTGCTGCCGATCCCACTGCCACAACCTTCAATCTGGCTAGGGCTTCGACATGGAATGAGCTCCCTATGCCTAAGCCAACCCATGAAACGGGCGTGCGGGCACTCAGCTGGTCGGAAAGGCAGAATGCGTAAGCCGAGGATCAGCTCGGTCCCCCCTGTGTGCTACCGATCCTACTGTCGCAACCCTCGGTCCGATCCGATCTTAGACTAGGAATGAACTCCGTATGCTTAGACTGGGGATGAACTCCATATGCCTAAGTCAACCCACAAAATGAGCGTGTGGACACTCAACCGGCCGGAGAGGCCAGCCGGAGAGGCATAATGCACAAGTCGGAGATCAGCCCGGTCCCCTTCTGCATGCTGTCGATCCCGCTGCCGGTCCAGCTACCACAACCCTCGATCCAACTGGGTCTTAGACATGGAATGAACTCTGTATGCCTAAGCCAACCCACGAAACGAGCGTGCGGGCACTCAATCGATCGAAGAGGTAGAATTCACAAGCCGGAGATCAACTCGATCCCCCTGCATGCTACCGATACTACTGCTGGTCCTACTACCACAACCTTCAGTCTGATTCTATCTTAGACTGGGAATGAACTTCGTTTGCTTAGACATGGAATGAACTCCGTATGCCGAAGCCAACCCACAAAACGAGCATACGGGTGCTTAACCGACCAAAGAGGCAGAATGCATAAGCCAGGGATCGGCCCGGTTCCCCCTGCGTGCTGTCGATCCTGCTGTCGTAACCCTCGGTTCGATCTGATCTTAGACTGGGAATGAACTCCGTATGCATAAGTCAACCCATGAAACGAGTGTGTGGGTGCTGAGCTGACCAGAGAGGCATAATGCACAAGTCGGGGATCAGCCCGATTCCCCTCTGCGTGCTACCGGTCCCGTTGCCACAACCCTCGGTCTGGCTGGGGATTAGACATTGAATGAACTCCCAATGTCTAAGCCAACCCATGAAACGGGCCTACGGGCGCTCAGCCGGTCGGAGAGGTAGAATGCGCACGTCGGGGATCGACCTAGCCCCCCTACGTGGTACCGATCCTGCTGTCGCAATCCTCGGTCTGGTCTGATCTTAGACTGGGAATGAACTCTGTATGCTTAGACTGGGGATGAACTCCGTATGCCTAAGTCAACCCACGAAACGAGCATGCGGGCGCTCAGCCAGTCGAAAGGCATAATGCGTAAGCCGAGGATCAGCCTAACACCTCTCTGCATGCTGTCGATCCCACTGTCGATCCTGCTGTCACAACCCTCAGTCCGACTGGGGCTTAGACATGGAGTGAACTCTGTATGCCTAAGCTAACCAATGAAACGAGCGTGCGGGCGCTCAGTCGGCTGGACAGGCAGAATGCACAAATCGAGGATCGACCTGGTCCCCCCTGCGTGCTGTCGATCCTGCTGCCATAACCCTCGGTTCGATCCGATCTTAGACAGGGGAATGAACTTCGTATGCCTAAGTCAACCCATAAAACGAGCATGCGGGCATTGAGCTGGTCGGAGATGCATAATGCGCAAGTCGGGGATCGACCTAGTCCCCTTCTGCGTGCTGTCGGTCCTGCTACCACAACCCTCGGTCCAACTAGGGCTTAGACATGGAATGAACTCCATATGCCTAAGCCAACCCGCGAAACGGACGTGTGGGCGCTCAGCCGGCTGGAGAGACAAAATGCGCAAGCCGGGGATCGGCTCGATCCCCCCTGCGTGCTATCGATCCTGTTGCCACAACCCTCAGTCTGGTCCGATCTTAGACTGGGAATGAACTCCGTATGCTTAGACTGGGGATGAACTCTGTATGCCTAAGTCAACCCACGAAACAAGCGTGCGGGCACTCAGCCGACCAGAGAGGAAGGATGCGTAAGCCAGGGATCGAACGGGTGGAGAAGATTTTGTGATCGTTTGAAAAAAATGTCCCCATTTTAGACACTTTAATGGCTACTGGCAGCAAACCTATAAAATCTCAAATGCTCTTTAAGGGGGTGTGAGTTCTCAAAGGTTTGATGAGGGATAGGGGGCCAATATAAGGGCCAAGTACCAGCACCCATCGCACATCATGTGCGCAATCCCCCCGGCCCCCGCAATCGCTGGAACCCCTAATGCCGTCGGTTAGGCTCTCTGGCGATGGTGCCCTGGGTGAAAAAAATGTGGCACCAGGACATGCCCGAGCCCAGGATGTGCACCATGGCTTAAAATCTTAGACTGGGAATGAACTACGTATGCTTAGACATGGAATGAACTCCGTATGCCTAAGCCAACCCACGAAACGAGCGTACGGGTGCTCAGCTAGTCAGAAAGGTAGAATGTGCAAGCCGGGGATTAGCCCGATCCCCACTAGCGTGCTGTCGATCCTGCCACAACCCTCAGTTTGATCTAATCTTAGACTGGGAATGAACTCTGTATGTATAAGTCAACCCATAAAATGAGCGAGCGGGCACTGAGCCAGTCGAAGAGGCGTAATGTGTAAGCCGAGGATCGACTCGGTCCCCTTCTATGTGCTGTTGGTCCTGCTGCCACAACCTTTGGTATGGCTGGGGCCTGGACATGGAATGAACTCCTTATGCCTAAGCCAACCCACGAAATGGGCGTGAAGGCGCTCAGCCGATCGGAGAGGCAGAATGCGTAAGCTGGGGATCGACCCGATCCCCCTTGCATGCTACCAATCCTGCTGCAGCAACCCACGGTCCGATCCGATCTTAGGCTGGGAATGAACTCCATATGCTTAGACTGGGGATAAACTCTGTAAGCCTAAGTCAACCCATGAAATGAGTGTACGGGTGCTTAGCCGGTCAGAAAAGTCGACCAGAGAGGCATAATGCGCAAGCCGAGGATCAGCCCGATCCCCCTCTGCGTGCTGTCGATCTCGTTACCGGTCCTGCTACCATAACCCTCGATCCGATTGGGGCTTAGACATGGAATCAACTCCCTATGCCTAAGCCAACCCACGAAACGAGCGTGAGGGCGCTCAACCGATCGAAGAGGCAGAATGTACGAACTGGGGATCGACCCGGGGATCGACCCGGTCCCCCCTGTGTGCTACCGATCCTACTGCTGGTCCTGTTACCGCAACCCTCGGTCCGATCCGATGTTAGATTGGGAATGAACTCCGTATGCTTAGACATGGAATGAACTTTGTATGCCTAAGCTAACCCATGAAACGAGCGTGCAGGTGCTCAATCGACCGGAGAGGCAGAATGTGCAAGCCGAGGATTGGCTCGATCCCTCATATGTGCTATCGATCCTACTACCGCAACCTTTGGTCTGGTCCGATCTTAGACTGGGAATGAACTCCGTATGCCAAAGTCAACCCACAAAACATGCGTACAGGCACTGAGCCGATCGAAAAGGCATAATGCACAAGCCGAGGATCGGCTTGATCCCCCTTGCGTGCTACCGATCCTACTACCACAACCCGCGGTCCGATCCGATCTTAGACTGGGAATGATCTCCGTATGCTTAGATTGGGGATGAACCCGATAAGCCTATGTCAACCCACGAAACGAGTGTGCGAACGCTCAGTCAGTCGAAGAAATCAGCCGGAGAGACATAATACGCAAGTCGAGGATCAGCCTAGCCCCCTCTGCGTGCTGCGATCCCATTGCCAGTCCTGTTGCCACAACCCTCGGTCCGACTAGGACTTAGACATGGAATCAACTCCGTATGCCTAAGCCAACCCACGAAACGAGCGTGAGGGCCCTCAACCGGTTAGAGAGGCAGAATGTGCAAGCCGGGGATCGGCCCTACTGCTGTCAATCTACTGCTGGTCCTGCTACTGCAACCCTTGGTCCGGTCCAATGTTAGACTGGGAATGAACTTTGTATGCTTAGACATGGAATGAACTCTATATGCCTAAGCCAACCCACGAAATGAGTGTGCCGGCGCTCAACCGGCCGGAGAGGCAGAATGCGTAAGCCAGGGATCAACTCGATCCCCCCTGCGTTCTGTCGATCCTGCTGCCACAACCTTCAACCCGATCTAATCTTAGACTGGGAATGAACTCCGTATGCCTAAGTCAACCCACAAAATGTACGTACAGGCACTGAGTCGGTCGGAGAGGCATAATACAAAAGCCAGGGATCGACCTGGTCCACCTTGCATGCTACTGATCCTGCTGCCGTAACCCTCGGTTCGGTTCGATCTTAGGGGTCCGGTCCAATTTTTTGACCGTTTGAAAAAAGTGTCCCCATTTCAGACACTTTAATGGCTACTGACAGCAAACCTATAAAATCTCAAATGCTCTTTAAGGGGGTGTGAGTTCTTGAGGTTTGATGAGGGATAAGGGGCCAATATAAGGGCCAAGTGTCACACCCTGAGGGGGCGCGCCAGGTGCATTAGGCGCACCAACAGGCGAGCCAGAGGTTAAGGCTCGCAGACCAGGCGTGCTGGCAGGTATCTGCGCGCAAAGCCTAGCAAACGAGTTCAGAATGCCCGCCTAACATGCAGGCTAGCCCGTGAGACCAAGGCCTGGCATACAAGCTACCTACACCACATCCAGAAGGGCCAAAGGTGCTGGACATGCAAGGCAAGCTTCTGGAAGCAGGTAGGATTAGCAGTAGCATCCTGGCAGATTTGGTTGACCCTGAAAATCAGGAGTTAGCATCCTGATTGATTGTAATCTATATAATCCCATGATTTTAGCTTTTATTCTAGGGATATTGCCATTAAGTGTAAGCTGGAGCCTCAACTATAAATAGAGGGCTGCTCCTCCCTCATTTTTACACCATCAAACACATCTATTTCAGTGAATACAAGAGCATTTCTAGAATTCTTGCCTTCTTATCCTATTTCTTTTAACTGCGTTAATCAAGCCCTCCTGTTGTTCCAGTGCCATACTCGTGTTTTTTAGGGCTAACTTAGGCATAAAGGAGGGAGATTCCAAGCTAAGAACCACACGGTTTCTAGTCTAATGGGTCGAGCTCATGACAGTTGCGTATCAGAGCAAGTTCGATTCTGCCGTGTTTGTGTTTGTGCCAGGTTTAGAGGAGATGGCATCCCAAAGTGATGCTACTGACCAACAACCAGTAGCCCAGGAGAATGGGGTGTGGAAGAGGGAGGGAAAGCCAGTTCTAGAGATATCTTTGGTCTACCATGGATGGTAGGTTGGCCAAGATGGAGGTGACCATGGGTAACATGGGGGAGAAGCTTGAGGGGGTAGAGACTCACATTGCGTCGCTAGACTCCATGGAGGAGGAGATCCAAAGTGAGCTGCAAGCTGCTCTCAACAAAGGCTTGGACATGTTCACCCAAAAGAATTAGACCTTGGAGGCTAAAGTGCTAACCTTGCACGATGGCATAGAGGCCATGCGCGAGTGGATAGATGAGCTTACCAGTGAGCTTGTCGCTTGCAAGACTGCCATTGGGAATGGCATGTTTGCTGGAGTGTCCAAGTCTAGATTGGATGTCCCCAAGCCTAAGGAGTTCAAGGGGACTAGGGCAGCCAAGGAAGTAGATAACTACCTTTGAGGTATAGAGTAGTACTTCCAGGCTATGGGCATGCAAGACGAGGCGATAAAGGTAAGCACTGCTGCTATGTATCTCACTGACGTAGCCTTATTATGGTAAAGGCGTAGGTGTGTTGATGTCAGGCGTGGGAGCACCAAGATTGGAACCTGGGCAAAGTTCCAAAAGGAGTTCAGAGAACAATTTTACCCGGAGTATGCCGATGATGAGGTGTGGGCAAAGTTACGCAGGCTAAGCCAGCAAGGGGACATAAAGGAGTGTCCAAAAATTCTCTGAACTGATGCTACAGATCTCGGATCTAGGCGAGAAGGATGCCTTATTTGTTTTCATGGATGGGCTGAAGCCGTGGGTGAAGCATGAGCTACAAAGGAGAGGAGTTCATGACTTGGCTAAAGCCATGATGATAGAGTTTAAGCCTCTGAACAAGTTCGAGTCTACCAAGCCCAAGGGTAAGGGTAGGGATGATAGGGACTGAAAGAAGCAATCCAAGGGGAAGGACCATGACCGGGAGTCCAAGGATGGAGATCGAGACCGTTCAACCAAGGATGGTGAGAGAAAGCCACCAGTAGGCAAGTGGAAAGCAAAGGGGGACCGAGAGCCACTAGCATGCTACCTATGTGGAGGGAGCCACATAGCGCGCAATTACCCGCAGAAGGGCAAGCTGGCTACTGTAGACAAGGAGTCTGACGAAGAGCCAGAGTCAGGGGCAAATGAAGCCAAAGGGCTTGACGTTTATGGATCTGATGGTTACGGGTTAGAAGGTGAACGCACTGGTGGACACAGGTGCCTCACATATTTTTATTTCAGGTGATAGAGCCCGAAAGCTCGAACTAAAGGTGTAGAAAGGGATTGGTACCATCAAAACGGTGAACTCCAATGAAGTTCTAGCCATTAGAGTAGCACAGAGAGTGGAGTTGAAGCTTGGAGACTGGAAAGGCAAGGAAACCATTGAGGTAATACCCCTCGACGACTATGAGTTTGTGATTGGGTTGGATTTCCTTGTTCGGATTAATGCCCTCCTTGTGCCTTTTGTCGATTGTGTTTGCATCTTGGATGCACGGTGCCAATGCCTAGTTCCATTGAGGAGAGGGTTTGGAGTTGGGTCACGGGTGGTGTCAGCCATCCAATTTGCCAAGACGGTAAGCAGACAAGAAGACACCTTCTTGACAGCCCTGAAATATGAAGAGCCAAGGGAGAAGGAGATCGAGTCACCCTTGGAGGTGCTAAAGGTGCTGAAGACCTTTAGTGATGTGATGCCCGTAAAGCTTCCTAGCAAGCTACCACCTAAGAGGGAGGTGGACCATAAGATCGAGCTGGTGTCCGAGGCCAAGCCACCAACTAGAGCCCTTTACAGAATGTCTCCACCAGAGTTGGAGGAGTTGACAAAGTAGCTCAAAGAGTTAGTTGATGCTGGCTTCATCAGGCCATCGAAGGCACCCTATGGTGCACTGGTTCTATTTCAGTGCAAGCATGATGGGTCATTGCGACTGTGCATAGACTATCGGGCTTTGAACAAGCTAACCATCAAGAACAAGTACCCCATCCCACTCATTGTGGACTTGTTCGATCAACTTAGGAGCGCAAGGTGGTTCACCAAGTTGGATTTGAGGTCAGGCTACTATCAAGTCAGGATCACAGAGGGAGATGAGCCAAAGATAGCATGTGTCACTCGGTATGGTTTGTATGAGTTCTTGGTGATGCCTTTCGAACTCACAAATGCCGCAGTAACATTCTGCACCCTTATGAATAAGGTACTTCAATCATTCCTTGATCGGTTTGTTATGGCTTATTTGGATGACATTGTGATCTGTAGCCAGACTTTGGGAGAGCATGTAGACCACTTGAGACAGGTGTTCGAGGTGTTACAGGCGTACAAGCTCTTTGTCAAGAGGGAGAAGTGCTCATTCGCCCAGCAAGAGATCCTGTTCCTTGGCCACATAGTGGGAGGTGGCAGGATACGCATGGATAAAGGCAAGATACATGCCATCCTAGAGTGGCAACCGCCAGCCAAGGTCACTGAGTTGAGATCGTTCCTTAGGCTGGTCAACTACTACAGGCGCTTCATCAAAGGTCACTCAGCAATAGCCACGCCATTGACTGACTTGCTCAAGAAAGGGAAATCATGGGAGTGAAGCGCAGGGTGCCAGGAAGCCTTTGATAGGTTGAAGCGGGCTGTGATCGAGGAGCCAGTCTTGGCCTTGCCAAACCATGCCAATCCATATGAGGTGCATACGGATGCATCAAACTTTACCATAAGGGGTGTGTTGATGTAGGAGGGATGTCCAGTCGCATTCGAGAGTAGGAAGCTGAACGAGACTGAGTGCAAGTACACAGTCCAAGAGAAAGAGATGACTGCAGTGGTGCACTACTTGTGCACTTGGCACCATTAGCTGTTGGGGTAGGTTTGTGGTTAGGATGGACAATGTGGCAACCAGCTACTTCCAGACGCAGAAAAAGCTATCCCTCAAGTAGGCGAGATGGCAAGATTTTCTTGCAGAATTTGATTTCCAGATGGAGTACAAGCTGGGGCAGGCGATCCTAGTGGTAGACGCCCTGAGCAGGAAGGCTAACCTTGCTGCCATTAGCCAACCAGAGGGGTCACTGGTGCCGTGCATCAAGGAGGGACTTGCACATGATCTTACAGCCAAGGCTTTGATGGAGTACACCCAGTAAGGTAAGACTAGACGATTTTGGTTGCAGGATGGCTTGCTGTACACCAAGGGTAGTAGACTGTTTGTGCCGTAGCACGGGAAGCTCTGCAAGGAAGTTTTGCAAGAATGCCATGATTCAAGATGGGTTGGACACCCCGGAGTGAGCCGTACCTTGGCGCTGATCGAGGACCGATACTACTGGCCGCATATAAGGAACGATGTGGAGGCCTATGTGAAGACTTGTCTTGTGTGCCAACAGGACAAGGTGGAGCTCAAGAAACTAGGCGGTTTCATGGAGCCATTGCCAGTGTTAGCGCGACCATGGGAGAGTGTTTCTTTGGACTTTATAGTCGGTCTACCCAAAGCAAAAGGGTTTGGAAGCATCATGCTAGTGGTGGACAGGTTTTCCAAGTATGGAATCTTCATTCCAGCAACCAAGGAGTGCCCAGCCGAGGAGGCAGCTCGATTGTTCCTGAAGAACATGGTTAAGTACTGGGAAGTGCAGAGGACCATTGTTAGTGATCGGGATGGGTGTTTCACGGGCAGGTTCTGGACTGAGTTGTTCAAGCTATTGGCGTCAGACTTAAACTTTTCCACCAGCATGCATCCACAGACCGATGGGTAGATAGAACGAGTGAATGGACTATTGGAGGTCTACCTCAGGCACTATGTGAGTGCCATACAAAGGGACTGGCCAAAGCTGCTAGATATTGCGCAGTTTTCCTACAACTTGCAAAGGAGCGAGGCAACGAACCAGAGCCCATTTAAGGTTGTGACAGGGTAACAACCACTAACACCCGATTCGATTGCTACAGGTTATATAGGGCCGAATCCAGCAGCATACAAGTTTGCCAAGGCATGGCAGGAGCAAACTGACTTAGCCAGAGTTTGTCTACACAATGTGGCTAAGAGGTCAAAGAAGTGGGCAGACCAAAATAAGTGGGACGTGCTGTTCCAGGTTAGAGACTTAGTGTTGGTGAAGCTGTATCCCGTTGTACACCATAGGGGGTTGCACAAAGGCCTAGTCCGAAGGTATGAGGGACCTTTCTGAGTAGTCAAGAGGGTAGGCAAGGTTGCCTACAAGCTGGATATGCCACCCAAGTTGAGGGTACACCCGGTGTTCCATGTGAGCATACTCAAGCCGTTCCATGAGGATAAGGGAGATCCAGGACGGGCAAAGTCAAAGCGTACGCCATTGGGAGCAAGGGCCTCATATAAGAAAGAGATCCACAGCATCATAGCTAATCGGGAGGTGAGACAAAAGAACTATCAGCCAAGACAAGAGTACTTGGTGCGCTAGAAGGGACTTCCAAACAGTGAGGCGAGCTGGGAACCAGTAGATGACTTATTGTAGTTTGGGGACCAGAATAGGCAGTACCATGTAGAAGACGCAGCGAGGGCATTACGTAATTAGGTAGGGGAGAATGTCATGCCCTGGGCGGGTGCACCAGGCACATCAGGCACACCAACAGGCGAGCCAGAGGTTGAGGCCCACAGACCAGGCATGTTGGCGGGTATCTGCATGCAAAGCCTAGCAAACTAGTTCAGAATGCCCGCCCAACTTGCAGGCCAGCCTGTGAGACCAAGGCCTGGCATACAAACTACCCGCACCACATCCAAAAGGGCCCAAGGTGCTGGACATGCAGGGGAAGCTTCTGAAAGCAGATAGGATCAGCAGCAGCATCCTGGTAGATTTGGTTGACCCTAAAAATTAGGAGTTAGCATCCTGATTGATTGTAATCTGTATAATCCCATGATTTTAGCCTTTATTCTAGGGATATTGCCATTAAGTATAAGCTGGAGCCCCAACTATAAATACAGGGCTGCTCCTCCCTCATTTGTACACCATCAAACACTTCCATTTTAGTGAATACAAGAGCATTTCCAGAATTCTGCCTTCTTATCCTGTTTCTCTTTAACTTGCGTAATCAGCCCTTCCCGTTGTTCTGTTGCCCGTAAGCTTGTGTTTTAGGCTGACTTAGCCATAAAAGAGGAGATTCCAAGCCTAAGGCCACACGATTTCTGAGTCTAAGGTCGGAACCCGTGACACAAGTACCAGCACCATCGCACATCATGTGCGCACACCCCCCGGCCCCCCAATCACTAGAACCCCCAATGTTGCTGGTTAGGCTATCCGACGATGGTGCCCCGGGTGAAAAAAATGTGGCACCAGCACATGCCCAACCCAGCATGTGCACCGTGGCTCAAAATCTTAGACTGGGAATGAACTCTGTATGCTTAGACATGGAATGAACTCCGTATGCCTAAGCCAATCCACGAAATGAGCGTGTGGGCACTCAACCGGCTGGAGAGGTAGAATACGCAAGTCGGGGATCAACCTAGTCCCCCCCTACGTGCCGTCGATCCTGCTACCGCAACTCTTGATCCAGTCTGATCTTAGACTGGGAATGAACCCCGTATGCATAAGTCAACCCATGAAACAAGCATGCCGACACTAAGCCAGATGAAGAGGCATAATGCGCAAGCCGGGGATCGACTCGGTCCCCCTCTGCATGCAGTCAGTCCCGCTACCACAACCCTCGGTCCGGTTGGGGCTTAGACATGGAATGAACTCCCTATGCCTAAGCCAATCAACGAAACGGGCATCCGGGCGCTCAGCAGACCAGAGAGGCAGAATACGCAAGTCGGGGATTATCCCGATCCCCCCTGCGTGCTGTCGATCCTACTGTCGCAACCCTCGGTCCGATTTGATCTTAGACTGGGAATGAACTTCATATGCCTAAGTCAACCCACGAAACGAGCGTACGGGGGCTCAACCGGTCAGAGAGGCTAGCCGAAGAGGCATAATACGCAAGCTGAAGATCAGCCCGATCCCCCTCTGTATGCTGTTGATCCCGCTATCGATCTGGCTGCCACAACCCTCGGTCCTGCTGCCACAACCCTCGGTCCGACTGGGGCTTAGACATGGAATAAACTTTGTATGCCTAAGCCAACCCACGAAACGAGCGTGCGGGGGCCCAGCCGGTCAGAGAGGCCGGCCGGAGAGGGATAATACACAAGTCGGGGATTAGCCCGGTCCTCCTCTGCATGCTGTCGATCCCGCTACCGATCTGGCTACCACAACCCTCGGTTCGGTTGGGGTTTAGACATGGAATGAACTCCGTATGCCTAAGCCAACCCATGAAACGAGCGTGCGGGCGCTCAGCCGGTCGGAGAGGCAGAATGCGCAAGCCAGGGATCGGCCCGGTCCCTCCCTGCGTGCTGCTAATCTTGTTGCTGGTCCTGGTGCCATAACCCTCGGTCCGATCCGATCTTAGACTGGGAATGAACTCCGTATGCTTAGACATGGAATGAACTCCATATGCCCCACGAAACGAGCGTGCGGGCGCTCAACCGATCGGAGAGGCATAATGCGTAAGTCAGGGATCGACCCAGTCCCCCCTACGTGCTGTCAATCCTGCTATCGTAACCCTCGATCCGATCCGATCTTAGACTGGGAATAAACTCTGTATGCCTAAGTCAACCTATAAAATAGGCGTGCAGGCGCTCAGTCGACCAGAGAGGTAGGATGCACAAGCCGAGGATCGAACGGGTGGTAGACGGGTTCAAGCACATCTTCATATTTCTACCGTGCCAAGCCATTTTTATGGCTTGTAAATTCATACAATGGTCCCCTAAGCCTTCATGTGAAGTTTTTGTGACCGTTTAAAAAAAGTGTCCCCATTTCAGACACTTTAATGGCTACTAGCAGCAAACCTATAAAATCTCAAATGCTTTTTAATGAGGTGTGAGTTCTCGAGGTTTGATGAGGAATAGGGGGTGTCGATCCTGCTGCCATAACCCTCGGTCCGATCCGAGCTTAGATTGGGAATGAACTCCGTATGCATAAGTCAACCCATGAAACGAGCGTACGGGCATTGAGCCGGCCTGAGAGGCATAATACGTAAGTCGAGGATCGGCCTGGTCCCCCTCTACGTGCTGCTGGTCCCGCTGCCACAACCCTCGATCCGACTAGGGCTTAGACATGGAATGAACTCCCTATGCCTAAGCCAACCCACGAAACAGGCATGCGGGCGCTCAGCCGGCCGGAGAGGCAGAATGCGAAAGCTAAGGATCGGCCCGGTCCCCTCTGTGTGCTGTCGATCCTGCGACTGGTCTTGCTGCCGTAACCATCGGTCCGGTCCGATCTTAGACCAGGAATGAACTCCGTATGCTTAGACATGGAATGAACTCCGTATGCCTAAGCCAACCCACGAAATGAGCGTGCGGGCACTCAGCCAGCCGGAGAGGCAGAATGTGCAAGTCAGGGATCGACCAGTCCCCCCCTACGTGCTATCGATCTTGCTGTCGCAACCCTCAATCCGGTCTGATCTTAGACTGGGAATGAACTCTGTATGCATAAGTCAACCCATGAAACGAGCGTGCGGGTGCTGAGTCGGCCGTAGAGGCATAATGCGTAAGCCGAGGATCGGCCCGATCCCCCTCTGCGTGCTGTCGATCCTGCTACCACAACCCTCAGTCCAGCTGGGGCTTAGACATGGAAAGAACTCCCTATGCCTAAGCCAACCCATAAATGGGCGTGCGAGCACTCAATCGGCCTGAGAGGCAGAATATGCAAGCCGGGGATCAGCCCAATCCCCGCCTGAATGCTGTCGATCCCACTGTCAGTCCTGCTACCACAACCCTCGGTTCAGCTAGGGCTTAGGCATGGAATTAACTCTGTATGCCTAAGTGAACCCATGAAACGAATGTGCAGGCCCTCAGCTAGTCAGAAAGGTAGAATTCACAAGTCGGGGATCGACTCGGTCCCTCCCTACGTGCTGTCGATCCTACTACTGGTCCTGCTACCGTAACCCTCGATCCGGTAAGATCTTAGACTGGGAATGAATTCCGTATGCTTAGACATGGAATGAACTCCGTATGCCTAAGCTAACCCACGAAACAAGCGTGCGGGTGTTCAACCGGTTGGAGAGGAAGAATGCATAAGCCAGGGATCAGCCCGGTCCCACCCTACGTGCTATCGATCCTGCCATCACAACCCTCATTCTGATCTGATCTTAGACTGGGAATGAACTCTGTATGCATAAGCCAACCCACGAAACAAGCGTGCGGGCATTGAACCGACCAAAGAGGCATAATACGCAAGCCTGGGATCGGCTCGGTCCCCCTTTCCGTGCTGCCAGTCCCGCTGCCACAACCCTCGATTTGGCTGGGGCTTAGACATGGAATGAACTCCCTATGCCTAAGCCAACCCATGAAATGGGTGTACGGGCGCTCAGCCGGCCGGAGAGGCAAAATGCGTAAGCCAGAGATTGGCCCGGTCCCTCCTGCGTGCTGTCGATCCTGCTGCCTCAACCCTCGATCCAGTCCGATCTTAGATTGGGAATGAACTCTGTATGCTTAGACTGGGGATGAACTCTGTATGCCTAAGTCAACCCATAAAACGAGCGTCCGGGCACTCAATCGACCGGAGAGGCTGGCCTGAAAGGCATAATGCGCAAGTTGGGGATCAGCCTGATCCCCCTCTGCATGCTGTCGATCTCGCTACCGGTCCTGCTGCCATAACCCTCGGTCCAGCTGGGGCTTAGACATGGAATGAACTCTGTATGCCTAAGCCAACCCACGAAACGAGCGTGCGGATGCTCAACCGACCAAAAAGGTAGAATGCACAAGCCGGGGATCGACCCGGTCCCTCCTACGTGCTATCGATCTTGCTGTCGTAACCCTTGGTCTGGTCCGATCTTAGACTGGAAATGAACTCCGTATGCCTAAGTCAACCCATGAAACGAGCATACGGGCGCTGAACCGATCGGGGAGGCATAATGCGCAAGCTGGGGATTGACCCGATCCTCTTCTGCGTGCTGCCGGTCCTGCTGCCATAACCCTCGGTCCAGCTGGGGCTTAGACATAGAATGAACTCCCTATGCCTAAGCCAACACATGAAATGGGCGCACGGGCGCTCAACCGATCGAAAAGCCAAAATGCGTAAGTCAGGGTCGGCCCGGTCCCCCTTGCGTGTTGCCGATCCTGCTGTCGCAACCCTCAGTCCGATTCGATCTTAGATTGGGAATGAACTCTGTATGCTTAGACTGAGAATGAACTCCGTATGCCTAAGTCAACCCATGAAATGAGCGTGCAAGCATTCAACCGACCAGAGAGGCAGGATACGCAAGCCGAGGATCGAACATGTGGTAGGTGGGTTCAAGCACATCTTCATATTTCTACCATGCCAATGCCATTTTTATGGCTTGTAAATTCATACAATGGTCCCCTAAGACTTGATGTGAAGTTCGTGGCAAGACATAACCGTTTGTAATTTTTCCTGATTTTGGAAACTTTTACGATCAGGATTTTTTAAAAATTTTTTTTAGAAGAATTTTTATCCCCAAAATTGGTAGAGGTGATCCTTGTATTTTTGTTCGATACACAAAAAAATTCAGCTAAAAATTGAAGTGGAGAAGATTTTGTGACCGTTTGGAAAAAGTGTCCCTAATTCCAGACACTTAATGGGCTACGTGGCCAGGCAAACCTATAAATCTCAAATGCTCTTTAAAGGGGTTGTAAGTTCTCGAGGTTTGAATGAGGGATAGGGGGCCAATATAAGGGCCATGTACCAAGCATCCCATCGCACATAATGTGTGCACACCCCCTGGCCCCCCAATGGCCGGAACCCCCAATGCCACCGGTTAGGCTCTCCGACGATGCTTGATGATGCTCTGGCGATGGTGCCTCGAGCAAAAAAAATGTGGCACCAGCACATGCCCAAGCCTAGAATGTGTACCGTGGCTCAAAATCTTAGACTGGGAATGAACTCCTTATGCTTAGACATGGAATGAACTCTGTATGCCTAAGCCAACCCATGAAATGAGTGTGTGGGTGCTCAGCCAATCGGAGAGGCAGAATGCACAAGCCGGGGATCGACCAGGTCCCCCCCTACGTGCTGTCAACCCAGCTGTTGCAACCCTCGGTTCGATCAGATATTAGACTGGGAATGAACTCCGTATGCCTAAGTCAATCCATGAAATGAGCGTGCAGGAACTGAGCCGATCGGAGAGGCATAATGCGCAAGCCGACGATCGGCCCAGTCCCCCTCTGCATGTTGCCGGTCCCACTGCCACAACCCTCGGTCCAGCTGGGGCATAGACATGGAATGAACTCCCTATGCCTAAGCTAACCCACGAAACGAGAGTACGGGCGCTCAGCCGATCGAAGAGGCAGAATGTGCAAGCCGGGGATCAACCCGGTCCCCTCCTGCGTGCTATCGATCCTGCTACCGTAACCCTCAGTCCAGTCCAATCTTAGACTAGGAATGAACTCTGTATGCATAATTCAACCCATGAAACGAGTGTGCGGGTGCTGAGCCGGTCGAAGAGGCATAATGTGCAAGTCGGGGATCGGCCTGGTCCCCCTCTCCGTGCTGTCGGTACCACTACCACAACCCTCGGTCTGGCTGGGGCTTAGACTTGGAATGAACTCCCTATGCCTAAGCCAACCCACGAAATGGGCGTACGGTTACTCAGCTGACCAGAGAGGCAGAATGTGCAAGTCGGGGATCGACCCAGTCCCCCCTACGTGCTGTCGATACTGCTACCGTAACCTTTCGTCCGATCAGATCTTAGACTGGGAATGAACTCTTTATGCTTAGATTGGGGATGAACTCTGTATGCCTAAGTGAACCCACAAAATGAGCGTGCGGGCGCTCAGCCGACCAGAGAGGCAAGATGCGCAAGCCGAGGATCGAACGGGTGGTAGGTGGGTTCAAGCACATCTTCATATTTCTGCAATGCCAATGCCATTTTTATGGCGTGTAAATTCATACAATGGTCCCCTAAGCCTTCATGTGAAGAATCATGGCAAGATGACCCATTTTCTATTTTTCATGATTTTTGAAACTTTTTACGGTTCGAGATTTTTTAAAAATTTTTTAGAAAGAGTTTTGTCCCCAAATTTGGTAGAGGTGATCCCTGTATTTTTGTTGGCATGCACAAAACATTTTAGCTAAAAACTCGATCTGGAGAAGATTTTGTGACCGTTTGAAAAAAGTATCCCCATTTCAGACACTTTAATGGCTACTGGCAGCAAACCTATAACATCTCAAATGCTCTTAAAGGGGGTGTGAGTTCTCGA
The DNA here is from genome assembly GCF_002303985.1 of Durio zibethinus. The sequence continues at coordinate 27,696,359 of NW_019167826.1, read as the reverse complement.
GGTTTGATGAGGGATAGGGGGCCAATATAAGGGCAAAGTACCAGTACCCATCGCACATCATGTGCGCACACCCCCCAGCCCCCTCAATCATCAGAACCCCCAATGCCGCCGGTTAGGCTCTCCGACGATGCATGATCCTACTGCCGTAACCCTCGATCCGGTTTGATCTTATATTGGGAATGAACTCCATATGATTAGACTGGGGATGAACTCCGTATGCCTAAGTCAACCCATGAAACGAGCGTGCGAGCGCTCTGTCGACCAGAGAGGCAGGATGCGCAAGCCGAGGATCGAACGGATAGTAGGTGTGTTCAAGCACATCTTCTTATTTTTGCCATGCCAATGCCATTTTTATGGCTTGTAAATTCATACAATGGTCCCCTAAGCCTTCATGTGAAGTTTCGTGGCAACACGACCCATTTTCTATTTTTCACAATTTTCAAAACTTTTTACAGTTCAGGATTTTTTAAAATTTTTTTAGAAAGAGTTTTGTCCCAAAATTTGGTAGCGGTCATCCTTGTATTTTTGTTGGCCTGCACAAAAAAAGTTAGCTAAAAACTTGAAGTAGAGAAGATTTTGTGATCGTTTGAAAAAGTGTCCCCATTTCAGACACTTTAATGGCTACTGGCAGCAAACCTATAAAATCTCAAATGCTCTTTAAGGGCGTGTGAGTTCTCAAGGTTTGATGAGGGATAGGGGGCCAATATAAGGGCCAATATAAGGGCCAGGTACCAGAACCCATTGCACATCATGTGCGCACACCCCCGGCCCCCCAATCGTCGGAACCCCCAATGCCATCGGTTAGGCTCTCCGACGATGCTCCGACGATGCTCCGACGATAGTGCCCCGGGTGAAAAAAATATGGCACCAGCACATGCCCGAGCCTAGCATGTGCATCGTGGCTCAAAATCTTAGACTGGGAATGAACTTCATATGCTTAGACTTGGAATGAACTCCGTTTGCCTAAGCCAACCTATGAAATGAGCGTACAGGCGCTCAGTCGGCCGGAGAGGCAGAATGCGAAAGTCGGGGATTGACGCGGTCCCCTTCTGTGTGCTACCAGTCTTACTGCCACAACCCTCAGTCTGACTGGGGCTTAGACATGGAATGAACTCCCTATGGCTAAGCAAACGTACGAAATGGTCGTGCGGGTGCTCAGTCGGTCGGAGAGGCAGAATGCGCAAGCTGAGGATCGGCCCAGTCCCCTTACGTGCTGTCGATCCTGCTGCCGCCACCCACGATCCGATCTTATCTTAGACTAGGAATGAACTCCGTATGCTTAGATTAGGGATGAACTTCGTATGCCTAAGTCAACCCATAAAATGAGCGTGTGGGCGCTTAGCCGGTCGGAGAGGCATAATGCGCAAGTCAGGAATCAGCCTGGTCCCCCTCTGTGTGCTACCGATCCCACTGCCGGTCTTGCTACCATAATCCTCAGTCTAGCTCGGGCTTAGACATGGAATGAACTTTGTATGCCTAAGCCAACCCACGAAATGAGCGTACGGGCACTCAACCAGTCGGAGAGGCAGAATGTGCAAGTCGGGGATAGGCCCGATCCCCCCTACGTGCTGTCGATCCTGCTGCCACAACGCCCGGTCCGATCAGATCTTAGAGTGGGAATAAACTCCGTATGCATAAGTCAACCCACGAAATGAGCGTGTGGGCGCTGAGCCGACCGAAGAGGCATAATGTGCAAGCCAGGGATCGGCCCGGTCCCCCTCTGTGTGCTTTGGTCCTGCTATCACAACCCTCGGTCCGGCTGGGGCTTAGACATGGAATGAACTCCCTATGCCTAAGCCAACCCACGAACGGGCGTGCGGGTGCTCAACCGATCAGAAAAACAGAATGCACAAGCCGGGGATCGACCCGGTCCCCCCTAGGTGATGTTGATCCTGCTACCGCAACTCTCGGTATGCCTAAGTCAACCCAAAAAACGAGTCTGCAGGTGCTTAGCGGGCCAGAGAGGCCGATCGAAGAGGCATAATGCGAAAGCCGGGGATTAGCCCGATCCCCAACTACGGGCTATCGATCCTGTTACCTGTCCTACTGCCACATCCCTCGGTCTGGCTGGGGCTTAGACATGGAATGAACTCTGTATGCCTAAACCAACCCATGAAATGAGCGTGCGGGCACTCAACCGATCGGAGAGGTAGAATGCGCAAGCCGGGGTTTGGCCCAGTCCCACCTTACGTGTTACCGATCTTGCTGTTGGTCTTGCTGCCACAACCCTCGATCTGGTCTGATCTTAGACTGGGAATAAACTCCGTATGCCTAAGCCAACCCACGAAATGAATGTGCATGCGGGCACTCAGTTGATCGAAGAGGCAGAATACGGAAGCCGGGGATCGGCCTGGTGCCCCCTGCATGCTGTCAATCCTGCTGTCGCAACCCTCGCTCCGTTCTAATCTTAGACTGGGAATAAACTCCGCATGCCTAAGTTAACCCACGAAACGAGCGTGCGGGGGCTGAGTCGGCCGAAAAGGCATAATGCGCAAGCCAGGGATCAGCCCAGTCCCCTTCTGCGTGCTGCCAGTCCCACTGCCACAACACTCGGTCCGACTGGGATTTAGACATGGAATGAACTCCTTATGCCTAAGCCAACCCATGAAACGGGCATGCGGATGCTCAGCCAGCCCGGTCCCCCCTGCGTGCTACCGATCCTGCTACCGCAACCCTCGATCCGGTCTGATCTGAGACTGGGAATGAACTCCGTATGCTTAGACTGGGGATTAACTCCGTATGCCTAAGTCAACCCTCAAAACGAGCGTGCGGGCACTCAGTCGACTAGAGAGGCAGGATGCGCAAGCCGGGGTTCGAACGGGTGGTAGGTGGGTTCAAGCACATCTTCATATTTTTGCCATGCCAATGCCATTTTTATGGCTTGTAAATTCATACAATGGTCCCCTAAGCCTTCATGTGAAGTTTCATGGCAAGACGACCTGTTTTCTATTTTTCACAATTTTCAAAACTTTTTACGGTTTGGGATTTTTTAAAATTTTTTTAGAAAGAGTTTTGTCCCCAATTTGGTAGAGGTGATCCTTGTATTTTGTTGGCAAGCACATAAAAATTCAGCTAAAAACTCGAAGTGCAGAAGATTTTGTGATCGTTTAAAAAAAGTGTCCCCATTTCAGACACTTTAATGGCTACCAACAGCAAACCTATAAAATCTCAAATGCTTTTTAAGGGGGTGTGAGTTCTCGAGGTTTGATGAGGGATAGGGGGCCAATATAAGGGCCAAGTACCAGCACCCATCGCACATCATGTGCGCACACCCCCTGGCCCCCCAATCATCGGAACCCCCAATGCCATCGGTTAGGCTATCCGGTGATGGTCCCACGATGGTGCCCCAGGCGAAAAAAATGTGGCACCAGCACATGCTCGAGCCCAGCATGTGCACCGTGGCTCAAATATTAGACTGGGAATGAACTCCGTATGCTTAGACATGGAATGAACTCCGTATGCCTAAGCCAACCCACGAAACGAGCGTATGGGTGCTCAGCCAGCCGGAGAGGAAGAATGCACAAGTCAGGGACCGACCCGGTCCCCCATACGTGCTGTCGATCCTGCTGCTGCAACCCTCGGTCCGGTCTGATCTTAGACTAGGAATAACTTTGTATGCCTAAGTCAACCCACGAAACGAGTGTGCGGGCACTGAGCCGACCGGAGAGGCATAATGCGCAAGCCGAGGATCGGCTCGATCCCCCTCTGCGTGTTGCCGGTCCCGCTACCACAGCCCTTGGTCCGACTGGGGCTTAGACATGGAATGAACTCCCTATGCCTAAGCCAACCAACGAAATGGGTGTGTGGGCACGCAGCCGACCGGAGAGGCAGATTACGCAAGTCAGGGATCGGTCGGGTCCCCCCTGTGTGCTACCGATCCTGCTGTCGTAACCCTCGGTCCGGTCCGATCTTAGACTGGGAATGAACTCAGTATGCTTAGACTGGGGATGAACTCCGTATGCCTAAGTCTACCAACGAAACGAGCGTACGAGCGCTCAGTCGACCAAAGAGGCAGGATGCGTAAGCGGGGGATCGAACGAGTGGTAGGTGGGTTCAAGCACATTTTTATATTTTTGTGATGCCAATGCCATTTTTATGGCTTGTAAATTCATACAATGGTCCCCTAAGCCTTCATGTGAAGTTTCATAGCAAGACGACCCGTTTTCTATTTTTCACAATTTTTGAAACGTTCTATAGTTCGAGATTTTTTAAAATTTTTTTAGAAAGAATTTTGTGCCGAAATTTGGTAGAGGTGATCCCTGTATTTTTTTTGGCATCCATAAAAAAATTCAGCTAAAAACTTGAAGTGGAGAAGATTTTGAGACCATTTGAAAAAAGTGTCCCCATTTCAGACACTTTAATGGCTACTAGCAGCAAACCTATAAAATCTCAAATGCTCTTTAAGGGGGTGTGAGTTCTTGAGGTTTGATGAGGAATAGGGGGCCAATATAAGGGCCAAGTACCAGCACCCATTGCACATCATGTGCACAAACCCCCCAGCCCCCCCAATGGTCGAAACCCCTAATGCCACAGGTTGGGCTCTCCGGCGATGCTCCGGTGATGCTCTGGCGATGGTGCCCCGGGTGAAAAAAATGTGGCACCAGCACATGCCCGAGCCCAGCATGTGCACCGTGGCTCAAAATCATAGACTGGGAATGAACTCCGTATGCTTAGACATGGAATGAACTCCGTATGCCAAAGCCAACCCATGAAATGAGCCTGCGGGAGCTCAGCCGATCGGAGAGGCAGAATGCGCAAGACGGGGATCGACCCGGCCCCCCCTGTGTGCTGCTGATCCTACTACTACAACCCTCAGTTTGATCCGATCTTAGACTGGGAATGAACTCCGTATGCATAAGTCAACCCACGAAACGAGCGTGCGGGCGTTGAGTCGGTCGAAGAGGCATAATGCGCAAGCCGGGGATCAGCCCGGTCCCCCTCTGCATGCTGCCGGTTCTGCTACCACAACCCTAGGTCTGGCTGGGGTTTAGACATGGAATGAACTCCCTATGCCTAAGCCAACCCATGAAACAGGCGTGCGGGTGCTGAACCGGCCGAAGAGGCATAATGCGTAAGTCGGGGATCGCCCAGTCCCCCTTTGCGTGCTGTCGATCCCACTACCACAACCCTCGGTTCTGGCTGGTGCTCGACATGGAATGAACTCCCTATGCCTAAGCCCAAACCCATGAAACGAGCAGTGCCGGGCGCTCAAGCCGGCCAGAGAAGGTAGGAATGCGTAAGCTGGGGACCGGTCCCGGTCCCTCCTGCGTGCTGCCATCTTGCTATCGCGACCCTCGGTCCAGTTCGATCTTGGAAATAGGACATGAAACTCCATACTGCTTAGACTGGGGATAAACCTCCGTATGTCTAAGTCAACCCATGAAACGAGCGTGCGGGTGCTCAGCCAACCGAAAAGGCAGAATGCGCAAGCCGCGGATTGGCCTAATCCCCTTCTGCGTGCTGCTGGTCCCGTTACCACAACCCTCGGTCCGACTGGGGCTTAGACATGGAATGAACTCCCTATGCCTAAGCCAACCCATGAAAAGGGCATGCGGGTGCTCAGCCGGTCGAAGAGGTAGAATACGAAAGCCGGGGATCAGCCCGGTCCCCCTGCATGCTACCGTAACCCTTGGTCCGGTTAGATTTTAGACTGGGAATGAACTCCGTATGCTTAGACTGGGGATGAACTCTGTATGCCTAAGGCAACCAACGAAACGAGCGTGTGGGTGCTCAGTCAGCCAGAGAGGTCGACCGGAGGGGAAGAATACGCAAGTCGGGGATTGGCTCGGTCCCCCCTGCGTGCTGCCGATCCTTCTGTTGTTCTTGCTGCCGTAACCCTCGGTCTAGTCTGATCTTAGACTGGGAATGAACTCCATATGCTTAGACATGGAATGAACTCCATATGCCTATTCCAAACCCACGAAACGAGCGTACGGGTGCTCAACCGACCGGAGATGCAGAATGTGAAAGTCGGGGACCGACCCGGTCCCCCTGCATGCTGTCGATCCTACTGCAGCCACCCTCGGTCCGGTCCAATCTTAGACTGAAGATGAACTCCATATGCCTAAGTCAACCCATGAAACGAGCGTGCCGGTGCTCAACCGACCACAGAGGGGTAGGATGCGCAAGCCGGGGATCGAATGGGTAGTAGGTGGGTTCACGCACATCTTCATATTTCTGCCATGCTAATGCCATTTTTATGGTGTGTAAATTCATACAATGGTCCCCTAAGCCTTCATGTCAAGTTTCGTGGCAAGAAGACCCGTTTTTTATTTTTCACGATTTTTGAAACTTTTTACGGTTCGGGATTTTTTAAAATTTTTTTAGAAAGAGTTTTTTCTGTAAATTTGGTAGAGGTGATCCTTGTATTTTTTTTTGGCATGCACAAAAAATTCAGCTAAAAACTCAAAGTGGAGAAGATTTTGTGACCATTTGAAAAAGTGTCCCCATTTCAGACACTTTAATTGCTACTGGCAGCAAACCTATAAAATCTCAAATGCTCCTTAAGGTGGTGTGAGTTCTTGAGGTTTGATGAGGGATAGGGGGCCAATATAAGGGCCAAGTAC